>CM029598.1:18257709-19497709 GCA_017311375.1 Mytilus coruscus
AGAGAATTCCTGGAATATTATTTTCTTCTGTAAAATGTAGAATATCATACATCAATCGACAATTTTCGCCTATATATCTACCTGGAATAAAACCAGTTTAATCAGAACTTATTAGTTTTGACTAAACAGATTTTATTCTCTCTGCTATAGAGCTTGATGCCAATTTATATGTAGAATTTAGAAGAGTAATAGGTCTCAATTTTAAGAAATTGTTTGGTTTACCTTCTTTTGGAGTACATGTAATCACTCCCTGCCTCTGGGTGACTGACATTTGACCCTTCCCATATCCAAAATTTATAGATCTAAAAACAAATTTACCAATATCAATCCAAAAAAATTTTAAAAATTCTGCAGTGTAACCATCAGATCCTGGACTCTCTTTAATGCTGCAGTTAATTCAGAATAACTAATATTTCCTCCAATAACTGCTTTTCATTTCAGCTTCGGTATATCATCATAAAATTGTCCCGTGTTAAATCAACCCTTTTCAAACAATCTTAAAGTTTTCATAAAACACCTTTGTCTGACTTAAGATTTCTCTTCCACTACAACCCCATTTTCTAAAGTAATTTTTGAATAGTCGTATTAATGTAAATTCTAGTCTCTAGATTTAAAAAAAATTGGTAGGTTTTCCCCTTCTTCAATCCACTGACTTCTTGACCTAATATATTGTCCCTGAACCTTCTTTTGTCTATACATTTTAGGTCTGCCTTTTCTGATCAATCTCTTCCAGATTTTCTTCTGTTAGTGCATTTTCTTCTAATTGTTTTAATTGAAATAGTATAATTTCAGAGTTGTCAATATTTTGTAAATTTTCATTTCTATATATCTTGACGGCATATTGTTCTTTTCTGTACTTATGAGTTTTTTTTTTATCTCTTTAACATAGTTCATGAAGAAGGAATTATTAATCTTCCAAAGGGTCTGCCTTTTATAAATTCATTAATCTTGACAGAAAAGATCACTGGTGAATGATCGGTCTATAACTAATATCAAATTTAAGATCACTAACAAAGTGAAAGATATTAGGAAAAGTCTAAACGAGTTTGTTTAAAGGGATTTTTTTCTCCAAGTAAACCTTTTCATATTGGGGTATAATTCTCTAAATGGAGCAACTAGATAAAAGTCTTCCATTATCTGTAATAATAGACTGTGGGTTGTTGACATTAACATAATTATGAGTGTCTAGATTGAAACTTTGAACTAAGTTAAAATCACCACAAAGTATACAAGACTGGTTATCGAATTCCTCAATAATGTCTGCCACCTTTGATAAAAGCAAGGAGTTCTACATTTGGCCCATAAATATTAACTAAGGTGATTCTTTGTTCTTCAATTGTAATATCCAATCCAAGAAGGTTTCCATCCTCATCTTTTTAACTTTGTGAATTTGAAGATCAAAGTTTTCATGAAAAAGATGGCCACACCTCTCTGGTTGGATGTAAATGAATTGCAAAAGGCATTCTCCTTCCACTGATTTTCAATGTTTAATTCGTCTTGTTCTGTAAAATGTGTGTCCTGAAGACAGTAGATATTAAAATTTTTGACTCAAAACATCTCTCCGTTTCTCCTTTGTATAAAGACCTTGACAATTATAGGAAACTATTTTAAGTATATCACCCTTCATACATGTGTTTAGCTGTATCAATATTTATTACTCTAATGATGAGTGAAAATACATGAATACACCATGGTAATTGTGAAATCATCGGACCTTTAGAATTCTCTTCCTTTAAAACTGTATAATTTTTCAAGATCTGTGACACCTTAAGACACGTTTGTAATGTACAATAAATGCATATATATGAAAACATAAAATTCAATAACGAGACAGAGTCCAACATTAAAATCAAATATTAAATCTGCACTCTGAGACATTCACTGTTGTGTAGGATATTCACTATAACTGGTGACTCAGAAGAAATTTTAATCAAATACATTGGATTCAGATAGAAATTTAACTTGAGTAAATCTAACAGTGAATATCTGTATAATTCATGCTATGTACATATTTTAGAAGATAATTTCATTCATATAATTATCGTTTTACATTTAATTTCGTTACTGTCATTCATTCCAACACACAAAGACATGTTTCTATTCTATGTGGTTAAGGCAAAGAAGAAAAGATCACACAAGAAGCACAACTATACAAAATGTCCATTGTTTTGTGCATTCAAATCTGATCCAGTCAGATTTGTCAATATATTTATCCTATGATATTGTCTGTCTAACACGTTCATTCTTCTTCGAAAACAGTTTTAGTTAAATGAACTACATATAATCTAGATACTAAGCATTTTATGTACAATATTTCAAGTCTGTCAGAGAGTTGTTCAATTTACTAGATAGTAGTATTTCTATGTTTATCTTTCGTATACATGTATTAAAAACTCCCATGTTAAATTTACAAATTTTACTGATCTCCGATAACAATATTAAAGTACTTATAATAACGCAATAGTGTGTGTGTTATGTGGCTTGACAAGTGCTTTAATAAGATGAATAAAGAGATCAAATGTTCTTCAGGAACTTGATACAGACTCATAACTTTGAATATGCCATATTTCGGAATTGCGGTTGTGTGGGTACATTTTGGTATTTACATAAATTGTTGACACTAATTGTTATAATTAATTTTGGAGGTTGATCTGCGATCACACTAACATGTTTGATATTTTGATTTTGGATATTAAAAGGAAAAGGGCCTTAGAAACATTTGTTTAGAACTTTTTTAAATCTTCGCATTCATGTGTAATATAGGAAAATTAGTAAAACCCAAAAATATAAAACGCATTTAACAAAATGTACAATGTTTATACGCCATAACATGTGTACATTTCATAAAAAAAGTTACTGCTGGTGCTACACAATTTGAAAGTTAAAGCAATGTGCAAGGCAAATAACAGCAACATTATTTAACAGAAGTTTTCATATAGCTACTTACATAATCCAACCAATATATAAAGCATTGTTTTAGAAATGTTTGTACTTCTTCAATTCAGATTATACTCAAACGTTGATCATGTTGATAGAAAATAAGAAAAATTCAGAGATCTTAAAGATTTCGCCATGGTTTTTGCAATGGTTAATTGTCTAATTTGTTTTCATTTTGTGAACACTAATTGCTTATAATTCATATTTAGGGAAGTTTGTGATCATGGTTGGCTACTCCTTTGAAAAATGGAGAGGTTTATATACTGTTATATGGTAGCAATCTTCTATTAATTAGAGCTTTAAAGCACAAACACAATCTGTTTTATTTGAAGAATAAGATTTTATATAAAAAAAAAAAATTACAAGGACAAAAGACAGCTACAAGTAGAAATCTTTATATGAGGTTTGAAGATATAGAAAATGCCAACCCATATGTCTAGCTCTAAATTAGTTCTTAGTACGTTAGTCAATTTATTTAGCGGCTAATACTACCCGTGTGCCATGAACACCAGGTTCTCAAAGAATAAAACACACATATATTGACTTGAATTGGCCTACTCTGAAATTAGTAGATTGGCCTACAGAAAGACTCACATATGGAAGATACCACAAACACAGTTTAAACTGCCACATATTTTGACTTACATCTAGGAGGTATCAATGAGGGTCGGCTGAGAGCAAAACCGAACGACAAAAAAGATGATTTCAGCTTTCAAATATTGAATTTTCTTTTTCTATATAGCAACATTCCAGCAGTGCCGGTAGGAGTATATGTCTCAGAATTTGTAATTACGATGAGCAACACATCGGGTGCTATATATGGAGCAAGATTTGCTTACCCATCCTGAGAAACAGTGTTTAGTTTTCTATGTTGTGTACCGTAAACTGTTGTTTGTCATATAGTCGTTTTCCGTTTTTTTTTTGCCATGGCTTTGTCGGTTTCGACCGACTTTTTAGGTTTGATTACCCTAATAGGCTTTTTTAAATATACACAGGGAAATGATATCATTGCATTGTTTTTCTTACGTGTACGTTTTTCTTGACAAATCAGGATGACATCATTTCATTGTGCCATACTCATCCTTTCGAAAGAGCAATGCCTTATCGTTAAATGCGATACAAAGGAATGACCTTAGTGCATTGCGTGCTATATTCATATTACAAGTTGGATTACCTCAAATCATCATGATTTATACATGTTCGACACCTATGATAAATATATCTTTTTTCACATTCCAAAATTGTAACAGTAGCTAAATAATAGTCTAGGCTGGATTCCCAGATGGACAATTATTTGAACTGCCAAGAACCTAACAATTTTCTTTTTCCTAGTCATTATTTTATGTATTGACAACAATGAATTTCATACACAAATCACAACGAATGATTGAACAATTAAATGGCATTTTAAAGAGCTTTTTCATAATGCAATATCAATAAATACAAAACAAACAATAGATTTTGATAAATCCAAGAATCATTAATATTTATTAAACCATCATAAATCAACAGAAAGACAAACAAAAACTCAAATTATGAAACGAAATTCTAGCCACTACACCCTACAATCATAGGTTTATACGCATATAACAGATAGTTATTTCCAATAACATCAGACAACTTATTATTAACTGTTTGCACCTTCTATTTAGTTTCATGCACAACTTATTTCCTAAATGGAGAGCTTCAATTCTGTTCTACGGTGACACCTCTTTTTCATTAGGACATATTAATTTCATTTCTTATCAAGACAAAAGCATTTTTAAAAATCATCATATATTCATTTAAAGCTGACGGCTAATTGTTTTCTTTTGCAGTTAAAATTAATGTAGAAATATCATGCGCATTTGATCAAAAGAGCAATGAATAATTAAAGAGATATTTCTGCGGCAATGCTCTAGGTCGTGAATAAACTGAGCTCGATTCTTATCGGACGTTAAGATAATGTGCAATTATACATCCATGTTATTTTACAATGAAAAATGTAAATTTTGTTCAACTATTACTACTCTAAATCTAAAAATATTTGCAATTTATTTTTGTAAATGACATCTGGATGGACATTGCATATAGAGAGATATATTACACATTTTGTTCACATATTCGACATTGTTATTTTTCAAAGGTTCTATTTCACTGTCCAAACCAGCTTGCAAAACCATTTAAAAGAGCTGGAATACCTGTGGCCTCCACAGCTGTTGTGACCATGCCCTGTCCAAAGGCATAAATTCCATTACCAATTGTGGATAAAACACCGCCATCGTCTTCCACTTCTTTACGAACAGTTTTACGGAGATCGACCGCATTCATTCTTTCATTTTTTTTCTTCAATTCTTCCATTCGCTTTTGCAGCTCTTCCTCAGCTTTCTTGTACATTTCATCTGTGTAAAACGGTTGACCATTTTTTTCGATCATTTTTTCAATAATTTCCATTAATGTGTTTAATTGTTTCTTTCTTTTATCTTTTGAGGTGAGTTTATTATTAAAAACTACAAACCTGTTCTCGCATTTCTTGACGAGATTTTGTAGAGATTCTGGTGAATTTGCAACTCTTTCTTCAATAGATTCATCTTTAGATATACTGTCTCCATGGCTGAAAATAATTACCATGTAGTCCATGAGTTTTTTGCCAAACACATTGATGAAATGCAATGCAGTTGCCTCTTCTTCTTGTGTAAACCGACCTAGGAGCGGCACGACAAAAATTATAGCATGTGGCCCAGGGGAGGTGATTCCAATGCACTTCACAATTTCTTTGGTTACGTCTTTGTTTTTCATTCCAGTGTCAAATAATCCTGGAGTATCGACAACAGTAAGATTATATTTCTTGTTTCCTGTGTCGCAAATGTTTTCACCGCGTCTACAGTTTTTCGTACATGATGAACTACTTGATGCTGACGCAAAAGCCTCTTTTTGAAGGATACTATTACCTGTTGCACTTTTACCACTTCCTGTTTTCCCGATCATCACTATACGTACTTCAGTTTCTATTCCTATAAGTGATTCAAAGGTTATGATACAAATTTGGTTATTATTTAAGTTACAATTACTAAAATTTGTCACTGGAGTTATTTTTCATGAAAATGCATTGCATCAATAATAAAATAAATTAAAAAAACTAAGAATAGCAATGCCGAAAGTAGGACCTTTTATATTTGTTTTCAATCAAAAACGCAACAATTCCTAGAACGAATACACCAAGGATAATATCATAGAAATGTTAGACTTCTTGATCGACGATATTTCAACATTCACAAGACAGTCGATTGTCCGACGGGTGGGTACTAATTGTGCATCTCTACATTCCGACTTGATTTTGTACTGATATAAAGCAGAATAAATACAAAACCTTCCCGATTGCTTGTCCGGATTTCGCTATACTTTAGGTCCTTTTTGGTTTGATCCGCCCTTCAACATTTGTATTAAATTTCGGATTTTTCAATATTTTGGCTTCGAGCATCATTGAAGAGACATTAATTGTCGAAATGGGCATCTAGTGCATTAAAATTGGTACCGTTTATGTTATTTTCAAAGGCTAACATTTCGCTTTCAAATATAATTGTAATGTCCTGTCACTCAACAACCCACATTTCAATGAATGCTTGTATCTTTTATATCCCAGTTAACTGGAGAATAATGATACTACCATTTAGAAGGTTTGCTTCATATCTTGATTTTTTCTCTCGATATTGACGCACGTATAGATAACTTCAAAACTAGAATCTATGACAAACGTGATGATATCAACTTTTCGATCGCTAACTTCACATTTTTCAGTATACACTTTGTCCAATTGTATGGCGTTCACTTATCGCAATTGATACGTTACGCTTGTTCATGTCCACTTACACAAAAACTGCTCCAACACTGTTGTGAATTAACGCATCATAGATACCAGGATTGAAATTTTGTATTTACGTCAGACACGCGTTTCGTCTACAAAAGACTTATTAGTAAGGAAGAACGAATGAAATCGACAGTACAGAAGTTTTATAGTGACTAATATGATATAGTGTACATGTGGTGGCGTAAGTACATGTGGTGGCGTAGGTGCATGCATAGAAGGTGACGCCAATCACATCGACGCATCCGGTTTGGCACCTTTGGTGTTCATTTCGTTTGTTATTTTGATTTTTGTTCTTAATCGATTAGTCATCTCCTGAATTCGTTCCATGACAAGCATCGCGTTCATTCTGCATCAACCTGTCGAACAGTTCATCGAATCTAACATAAAGAATTGCCAACAATAGAGTAAAAACATAGTTTCTGACTGATTTTCTGTTGCCGGCAATCGATATTTAGGTAGAGCAAACATTTGGAAAAACAAAAATTTAGACAGTCGTTTACTTTCTATTGCAAATAAACAAATATTTATCTTGATATGATGGAGATATAATCTTTCAATCAGTTTAATTGAGGTCTGGAGCTGGCATGTCAGTAACTGCTAGTAGTCCTTTGTTAATTTATGTATCATTGTCATTTTGCTTAGTTCCTTTTGTTACCTATTCTGACATTGGACTCGTACTTCTTTTAAACTGAGTTTTACTGTGAGTATTGCTGTGTGCTTGTTTATTCTGCATTTGCTAGAGGTATAGGGGGAGGGTTGAGATCTCCCAAAACATGTTTAAACATTTTTGCGCCTGTCCCAAGCCAGGAGCCTCTGGCCTTTGTTAGTCTTGTATGTATTTTAATTTTAGTTCATTTATATGTTTTGGAGTTTAGTATGACGTCCATTTTCACTGAACTAGTACACTTTTTTGCTTAGGGGCCAGCTGAAGCCAGCCTCCGGGTGCGGGATTTTCTCGCTGTGTTGACCCATCGGTGGCCTTCGGCTGTTTTCTGCTCTTCGGTCGGGTTGTTGTCTCTCTGACACATTCCCCATTTCCATTCTCAATTTTATCATACCTACAAAACTGCATGAGGCGGTATTTCCCATTTCTATAATATGTTATAGCTCAAGTCTGAAATTTTCTGTAATGAATAAAATATGTCAAATTAAAATACAGTCTAAAATCTTTATATGACAAATGATTGGGAGGAAAAATATTCTTATAATCAAAATAGGTAACAAAAATGAAGTTAAGAGCATACGATACAGTTCCAGGAGAGGTAATGACGTTGCTACCGTAAAATATTATTTTTCACGACCTCAAAATGTGAAACATCGGAAAAAGATGCATATTACGTCTGATTTTAACCATTAGCTTGAAAACGAGTACATGGACCCCTCTTTTTAAAAATGACATTTGACTTGATTATGTATGACGATTCTTGTACCATTTTTTTGTGAACAAATCACCGATGATTTTTTCTTTTTTAGATTAGATAAATAAATAGGAAAAAATGCCGATTTTTTTTCTAAAATCATGAAATTTTAATAAAAAAGAACTATTTCAAAGAATTGTTACACAAATTTATAGCATACGTATGTAAAGAAGATATTCAATATTTTTAACAAGAATCCGCTTGTGTTTATCTTTTGAATAAAACAAGTTATGTTTGTCTGTCAAAAGGATAGAAATGTCTGAGAAACCGAAATTTTGAGTAAATGTCTAAAATTTTGACCCCATTTATCTCTAAGAGTAGCACATGAAGATGTATTTTTTATTACATATTTGAATAGACTAGGTGAAAAATATAGCTTGTATGTAATTTTTCGTCAAAAATTAACCGTGGGATCAAAACTGTTTCGTATGCCTTTGAAATAGTTAAATTTAATCAAGCAAATGTCAATCATGTATGTACTATATTGGAGAGGTCTGAGATCTTAGACTTGCGAATTGAATAACTCAAGCCTTCCATGATACTTTTAAAACATAATTTAATCGTATATTTGAAACATATCAAGTATTTCCAATACAATTTACTGTATTTTATTGACAAATAACAACAAAATATCTGCTTATGCCAAATAAAAAAATCTCCGATCCTAATATGTACAATTAAATTGCCAATTTAAATTGCCTAAAAACTAATAGGAAAATAAATTGTAAATGATTGCTATTTTTTTTTTCTTTCTTTTTTGTTAGTTGTTTGTCTTGTCAAGTAGAGATTTATTGGGTCAAGCCCCTTTAAATTTTTTTCAGTGTTTGGCTCTTATTGTTGACTGTTTACATGAATAAAATGTCACAATCTTTATGTGTTTGCCCCAAGCAAAGATCATGTAGTCCAGTGGTTGTCGTTGGTTCCTATCAGTTATGATTGTTTTTCGTTCAATGGTAAAAGTTTAAACAAAGTCGTTTGTTTTCTATTTTGAATTGTTTTATATTTGTTAACAGGGCGCTTTTTCATTACGGTATATATGTGTTTATAGTATTGATTATACGGTGACCTGTTGTTGTTTACATTGCTGTCCAGTTTTCTCTTGTGGATAGTTCCTTTATTCATTCATTCATTCATTCATTCATTCATTCATTCATTCATTCATTCATTCATTCATTCATTCATTCATTCATTCATTCATTCATTCATTCATTCATTCATTCATTCGTTCATTCATTCATTCATTCATTCATGCATTCTTTCATTTATTATACATATTGATAAAATGTTTAAGGACACTTTTAGTGAAGCACTATTTTTTACACCCTGGATCATCAGCGTTTTTGTTACCCTTTTGCGTGGTTTCTTGTTGCATAATTTTTTATTTACTTATGAGCGATCCGCTTCCAGATGTTTATGAATAATAGTAGAATTGGTCAATGCGTAAATGAGACGACAACGGAACGACATCAAAAATGAAAAGACATTTAGAGGTCAACAAATGGCCTACAACAATTGAAAATATATAACGCCTTCCATCGGTCATAGTATACAACTGTCATAAGTGTTTCAATCAGATGCTATCAAAAGTTTACAAGAAATAACAGAGTGCAGTCTGATTGAAAAACAGAGTACGTGTCTTCGCCTCGTTTTGATAATCTGACAACCATTCGCTATATATAAGAATAAGAAAAGGTGTATGATTGCGAATGAGACATATATTCACAGGAGACAAAATGATGTAGATGGTGGCCACTATAGGTTACCGCACAGCCAGCATACAAGGAGCAAAACTAATACTGTAAAGTAACCCATAAAAGACCCTGATATGAGAAAATGTAAAACAATTTAAACGGCCTGATGTACAAAATGATGTATGTACAAAACAATAAAATAAACATTAAGATAGACAACCACCAACGCCAAACACTGGAATCCATGCTCCTTGCTTAGGACATGTACCCCCCACAATTCAGCGGAGTAACACAACTAAAATAAAGACAAAAGACACAATGTACCGATCTAAGAGTATATGAAGCCAACGTCAATTACAACTAATAAATAAATCATGTTCTCCCAGACTAAAGTATTAATTCACATCAAATGGATTTAGTTAAATATGTCATAAACAGTCTGAGAAAACATAACCTTGTACAATGGCAAAATGTAAGTATCGAAAGATTTAGGACTGTTAGCGTTCATATGTGTATGGCAATACATACTTCGTTATGTGTTTTTACTTGATACTAACAAAATCAATGTTAGTACCGATTAAAAACAATATTCAAAGATCTTATGGTAGTGTTATATTGATAACCTTTTTAGAATAAGTTTATTTAAGGGATTGATAAGTTTACATGTATCGTATGATAATTTACAAACTCTGTAAATAATAAGTAGGATGTGATATCCCGTTTGTAATAGGGTTTATACAAAAAGAACCGAATTTCCCAAACCAAATCTGTGTAGTGACGACAAAATTTGGTAAAAGTTTTAAAGAGACTTTATAGCTGTCAAATTCATGTTTACCAATTTGACCCAAATTATCATATATGATTTATATAGATATAAGAAGATGTGGTATGAGTGCCAATGAGACAACTCTCCATCCAAGTCACAATTTGTAAAAGTAAACCATTATAGGTTAAAGTACGGCCTTCAACACGGAGCCTTGGATCACACCGAAAAGCAAGCTATAAAGGCCCCCCAAAATGACTAGTGTAAAACCATTCAAACAGGAAAACCAACGGGGTCTAATCTATAAGAGAAACGAGAAACACTTATGAACCACATTAATAAACGACAACCACTGCACATCAGGTTCCTGACTTAGGATAGGTGCAAACAAATGCAGAGGGTTTAAACGTTTTAATAGGAGTCAACCTTCACCCTAAACCGAAACAATAGTGTAACATCACAACATGGAAAGACACAATATAAAATATCAGTTAAAATGACTTAACTCAATCAAAGGACATATTACATGTATTAACAAAAACAAGTGAACATACACTGAACGAATAATTTGATCTATAACACAATGTAAATACAAAATTGATAAAAAAGGAGGGTGGGGGGTGAGATTTAAACAATATCAGAAAGACAACCATAACCTTGGACAAAATGCCGCCAAATAAAATAACGTACACAGGTAAATTAAAATAATTTTGTTGTAAGGTATACATGGACTATGAAAATATTTTTTACAAAATAAAAATTTTGTTGTTCGTAGTACGAGAACAGAAGTGAAAAGTTTATCGTCATACCAAACACTAAGGTGGTATATATTAAAAATAATGAGACGAGATATAACAATAAATAAGTAAACATTAAATAACAAAAATACATTACAAATTGTATCAACAGGTCAAATAAACACGAAAGTACGATTTGAGAATACTCGCAGTTACTGAAAGCTAGTTAAAAGGCAAAATCAATAATAAAAAATCATGCATCAGAGACTAAAATCAACTAAAATCAACTAAAACACATCCCAGGGATTTAATGTTTTAACGTCATGGACAGTCAAAAAAGACATGACTTGTGCAATGCCAAAATAAAAGTATCGACAGGCATTGAATAGTTAGGAGGTATCCTTTAATGAATATGTATAATGTTTTATATAGATAGAGTAATCTCTATATAGAAAATGAACGTGGATGTGTATTTATACAAAAAAAAAAAAAACCGCTTGAAAAGAATACAAATTTAGTTATGTTTTAATTTGATTTCCGCTCTTTTAGTACAATATTACCGTAAAATTTAGGATGTGAAATACCGTTTTTAAATTTAATAATTTACCAGTGATGCATTGATTACGTTCGTTGAAATCTATGACATCACATACATACGCAAAATTAAATTTAAAGAAGTCCAAACGAAACACTTCACACTGAATGGACTCGTTCTAATTTATAAGAAATTCGTGCGTATTTTAGACTAGACGCTATCTGATTATCAATCGAGATAACCCATAAAGATTACCGACAATCGTTTAACCCACTATAAACATACATATATAAATATAAATATAATTAAAAACCAATTGTTCACAGAACAATTGAAGGTCTTTCCACCTCAATTTTCTTAATAATTGAAAAGAAGCTACTTCTGGTTTACTCAAAGCTACTATCAGCGTCCAATCATAGGTTTCTTCATACTGATTCAATAAAAATATGGTTTCTATAGACTTTTGCATGAAATGAGGGAGATAATTGCCAACTTCCAGTCTCATATGATAGCTTTATTTACACTAATTCCAAAAAATTTATGTTTTATACATACTTTTGCCTGTAAAAAGGGGAGATAATTGGCTACTTCCGGTTTGGAAAATGTCACTTTCGATCTCATATGATAGCTTTATTCACACTGATTCCAAATATATATAGTTTGTATATACTTATGCCTGTAATAGGGGAGATAATATGCTACTTCCTGTTTATAAAATGTCACTTTCGGTCTCAAATGATAGGTTAATGTATGACCATTGAAAAAATATATGGTACATGAAATAAGTGCAAAAATGACTACTTCCGGTTCACTCAAGGTCACTTCCGGTTGACATTTTTCAAAATTCATATGTCATCCAATATTTTTAAAAATCTTATGGCTTTATCATGTACCAATCTAAAGAAATAATCAATTTACATTAAAATTAAACATTTCAGGGCAATAACTCCAATAAGATGTCACTGGATTGTCTCAGACCAAATGTGTCATATCTTCATCACAATATAACAAACACTTTGCACTAGTTCTTTTATATATAACGTTAAAACATCGGAGAAAATGCAAAACAAGCAATAGACAAAATTCAGAACATGACCTTGACCTTTGACCTTGATCTCATTTTCTTAGTTAGGATCCAAGGACCTCAAATAAAAGACTATACTGAATTACTAGTGAAGTTAGTGAATTCGAACTCCTTGTACTTTAATCATAGTCTTTAAATATTTACCACTAGAGGATTGTTTTCCAAAGCTATTGATCTTTCCAAAACATTGTCAATGAATATGTCATGAATGTCTCAAGAGGTGGCCAATAAAACAAACAATAAGTATAAACATCAATAAAAGACTATAGGTTTATACGGCTTATGGTTTATGAGTTACAAAACTTTACGACAAATTTATTTGATAAAGGTAGATAACTCCTTTAAAATTTCACCGGATCGCTTCGATCCAAATCAGCCAAAAATTTCTTAGGATGTAACGAACAAATATGAAAAAGCATTTTGTCGTTATCTTTTAGGTTACGGAGGAGATACAATAACAAGAAAAACAGTGTTCGGGGACTTAACTCTTACAATAACAAGTCTTCGCCTTAACAAGATGAGTTTTAAAAGCTCGATAACTGTTCGATATAATATCCAAAATATCTAAGCGACATCTTGCGAAACAACTTTATACCACAAAAAGAGTTTGGCGGAAGAAGGAAAAAAAATAATAATCAAAAATACAATAGGTCTTTCCACAGAAAAGTGGAAAGACCTAATAAACAAATAAACACATGCAATCGTATAATGACGATTTTTCTAGGTCTGTTTGATTTCATATTATAGATTGAAATATATCATATCATCGTTTTACCAATATAATAATGATTTTATTTTGTGGGCCGCACCAGTCAACGAGATGATTATTCCTGGTAGCTGTCTTGTTTCACTTTTCAATTTCCACATTATTTTTTATTATTATTGAATGAACGACATGCTGAACATATGCGCAACCCATCTCCACTAAAGGACAAATTAAAGGTTACGTGAATACGGATTCAAATGAGTTAAATTGTTGACCTACAAGACAATAACACATCAGCGATGATTTTACTTTATTTTGACGAAATTGGACCATGCGAACAGCTAATAGTGAAGTATTATTTTATATTCTGCTTTTATAAATGTTTGAAACAAAACATATATATTTGAATTAATTGTTGGCAAATTCGAAGCTAATGCCCTTTTAAGTAATTTGTGGTTACAAAATTCAGCGTCCAATCATAGGTTTCTTCATACTGATTCAATAAAAATATGGTTTCTATAGACTTTTGCATGAAATGAGGGAGATAATTGCCAACTTCCAGTCTCATATGATAGCTTTATTTACACTAATTCCAAAAATTTATGTTTTATACATACTTTGCCTGTAAAAGGGAGATAATTGGCTACTTCCGGTTTGGAAAATGTCACTTTCGATCTCATATGATAGCTTTATTCACACTGATTCCAAATATATATAGTTTGTATATACTTATGCCTGTAATAGGGGAGATAATATGCTACTTCCTGTTTATAAAATGTCACTTTCGGTCTCAAATGATAGGTTAATGTATGACCATTGAAAAAATATATGGTACATGAAATAAGTGCAAAAATGACTACTTCCGGTTCACTCAAGGTCACTTCCGGTTGACATTTTTCAAAATTCATATGTCATCCAACATTTTTTAAAAATCTTATGGCTTTATCATGTACCAATCTAAAGAAATAATCAATTTACATTAAAATTTCATTTCAGGGGCAATAACTCCAATAAGATGTCACTGGATTGTCTCAGACCAAATGTGTCATATCTTCATCACAATATAACAAACATTTTGCACTAGTTCTTTTATATATAACGTTAAAAACATCGGAGAAAATGCAAAAACAAGCAATAGACAAAATTCAGAACATGACCTTGACCTTTGACCTTGATCTCATTTTCTTAGTTAGGATCCAAGGACCTCAAATAAAAAGACTATAGGTTTATACGGCTTATGGTTTATGAGTTACAAAAACTTTACGACAAATTTATTTGATAAAGGTAGATAACTCCTTTAAAATTTCACCGGATCGCTTCGATCCAAATCAGCCAAAAATTTCTTAGGATGTAACGAACAAATATGAAAAAGCATTTTGTCGTTATCTTTTTAGGTTACGGAGGAGATACAATAACAAGAAAAACAGTGTTCGGGGACTTAACTCTTACAATAACAAGTCTTCGCCTTAACAAGATGAGTTTTAAAAGCTCGATAACTGTTCGATATAATATCCAAAATATCTAAGCGACATCTTGCGAAACAACTTTATACCACAAAAAAAAGGGTTTGGCGGAAGAAGGAAAAAAAAATAATAATCAGAAAAAATACAATAGGTCTTTCCACAGAAAAGTGGAAAGACCTAATAAACAAATAAACACATGCAATCGTATAATGACGATTTTTCTAGGTCTGTTTGATTTCATATTATAGATTGAAATATATCATATCATCGTTTTACCAATATAATAATGATTTTATTTTGTGGGCCGGACCAGTCAACGAGATGATTATTCCTGGTAGCTGTCTTGTTTCACTTTTCAATTTCCACATTATTTTTTTATTATTATTGAATGAACGACATGCTGAACATATGCGCAACCCATCTCCACTAAAGGACAAATTAAAGGTTACGTGAATACGGATTCAAATGAGTTAAATTGTTGACCTACAAGACAATAACACATCAGCGATGATTTTACTTTATTTTTGACGAAATTGGACCATGCGAACAGCTAATAGTGAAGTATTATTTTTATATTCTGCTTTTATAAATGTTTGAAACAAAAACATATATATTTGAATTAATTGTTGGCAAATTCGAAGCTAATGCCCTTTTAAGTAATTTGTGGTTACAAAATTCCTGAATAAATGTTTGTTTGATAATAAATCCAACAAGCAATGCAACTTATGCCAACATTTTAATGATGAGAATCTGTACGTCAAAACCATATGATCCGGAAAAGGATTTCAAAACAGAAAGTAAACCATAGCGGTGTGTTCAGATACTTTTAATCGACATATGTTCAACAAGATTAGTCGTCTTTATTACCCAAGGTTATTATATTTTTGTTTGTGAAGTCTTGTTGAAGGATATGGAACATACGATACAAAAATTAAGTCGAGTAAAATTTGACGATAGGCCTGAATTAGATCCACATCTGTAGCTTGGAAAACGCTTGTCCCCCACCTAATGTCGCATAGAGGTCATCGGTTTTAGGGATTGGATAATTATCAAGTTTAGACACTTAGTTGATTGTTACTTTATAATCACCACAAATTCTTACTGATTTATCTAGTTAAACAATCGGAACTATGGGTGCAGCCCATTCTGAGAATTCAACTTTTTGATATTTCCCCCTTTTTCTAACCTATCAAGCTCTCGTTCAATTTTCTCTTTGAGTCCATACGGCACTGGCCTTGCTTACGTATTAAAATGTTTTACGCGCTTTTCTGGATTTTCCGCACCAGGAAGCTCATACAACAAAATTTGAGAGCAAAAAATATATCACTAGATAATCATGTGAATACCTATTTGATTAAAAGGGACCTTGAAGAATAACAAAATTTCCAACTGTGGTCAATTATACCTGAGATAGTTGAAACCTTATTTTATTAATTTATCAATTTAAGCAAAAGGCTGTTATAAATCACACCAGTGCCGACGCACCGACATCTTTGATGATGGTATCCTCGGGAAGTAAAATTTCACCCGCAGATGTATCGACCCAGTGCTCGAAGTACGAAAATAACACTTTATAAATTTATTGCGTCCGAAATATTCTTATAAGTGCAACACTTATTTCAGTTCCAATTGAATAAACGGGTCATCAACGTGAAGAGCTATCTGATCAAAAGGGACCTTAAAGAATTACCATTTATCCAGCTGGGGTTATTTTCTTTTGAGGTATTCGAAACCTTATTGTTTGTAATTAAAGAATTTATCATCGAAGAATGTAATAGTAAATGGAAAAAGGTTGTTATAAGTCATGCCAGTACCGATGTATGGAACGCCAAAACTGTCTTCTGATGCTCATTTTCATTATATGATGTCCATTTACCTTTATATGACGTGCACTTGTCATTATATGATGTGCAAACACCTTCATATGGTGTCCAGTTGACATTATACGATGTGCAAATATCCTTATATGATGTGCAAACATTCTTATATGATGTGCAAATATACTTATATGATGTGCAAAGATCCTTATATGATGTGCAAATATACCTATATGATGTGCAAATATCCTTATATGATGTGCACATATCCTTTCATGATTTGCAAATATACTTATATGATGTGCAAATATACTTATATGATGTGCAAATAGACTTAATATATGATGTGCAAATGTACTTGTACGATGTGCAGACATCCTTCAATGATGTACACATATACTTATATGATGTGCAAATATACTAATATGATGTCAAAATATCCATATATGATGTGCATTTTCCCTTATATTATGTGCAAACATCTTTATAGGATGTGGTTTTGTCATTATATTATGTGCTTGTACCATGATATATGATGTTGTTCGGCTTACTTTATTATATGATGTCAAAACGTCCTTATATGATGTGCTTTCATCGTTGTTATGGTCAATAAACATGATTACGATTAAAACGGTTATTGTTTACGTCATAACTGATTCCGATCTGCTTCTCCGGATTTACAAAATAGTTTGTTTCCATTGAAAACGTCTTTCCTATTTAGAGGCAGTTTTTTTCTATATGAAGTTGATGCTCAAATTTCAAGTATGTTCATTTTTTTGTTTAATTTTGCCTTGGGGAGATAGGAGGAAATTAAGATGGGGAGGTGGGGGGGAAGCTTGAAATCTTTTTTGAATGAAAGGGGGTATCCAATGTTTTAGACGACTGCAGAAAATTGCGGCCGTATAATGTAATGGAGAAGTCGTCGTCGTCGTCCGAAGACATTTGGTTTCCAGACAATAACTTGAGTATAAGTCTATGGATCTCCTTCAAATTGTACGACAAGGTTCCATACGACCAAAGGATGTTTGGGATTGATTTTGGGGGTTATTGTCTTAACTGTTAATGAAATTAGGGGCCAAAAAGGGGAAAAAACAAGCATTTTTCTTGTTTCAGGACAATAACTTGTGTATAAGTGTATCGATCTCTTTGAAATTATACCACAAGGTTCCATACCAAAAAAGGAAGGTTGGGATTGATTTTGGGGGTTATGGCTATAACCGTTAAGTGATTACGGACCAAAAACAATACTTTTCTAATACTTTGTCTGAATTGCTTGTTTCTTGATCAATTTCAATGGGGTTTATTTCAAAGTCTGGAATTCTTGGGGTTCTTTAATATTCTGCATCTAACCATGTATTTAGATTTTTAATTTGGGCCCCTTTTTTAAATTGGTCCACATTGAGGTCCAAAGGGTCCAAAATTAAACTTTGTTTGAAATCATCAAAAATTGAATTATTGGGTCCTTTGATATGCTGAAAAGTAAAATAACAAAAACACCGAACTCCAAGGAAAATTCAAAACGAAAAGTCCCTTATCAAATGGCAAAACACAAACACATCAAACGAATTGAAAACAACTGTCATATTCCTGACTTGGTACAGGCATTTCATTGTGTAGAAAATGGTGGATTAAACCTGGTTTTATAGCTATCTAAACCTCTCACTTGTATGACAGTCGCATAAAATTCCATTATATTGACAATAATGTGTGAACAAAATATACAGACATGATAGGTAAAAATGTCAAAAATGAGGGTACAGCAGTAAACATCTAACCGTGTAGTGAGATTTTTAATTTTAGGCCCCGTTCTCAAATTGGTCCACATTAAGGTCCAAAGGGTCCAAAATTAAACTTTTACTTGTTTGATTTCAACAAAAAATGAATTCTGGGGGTTCTTTGATAATCTGATTCTAACCATGTATTTAGATTTTGAATTTAGGGCCACGTTTTTAAATTGGTCTACATAGAGGTTCAAAGGGTCCAAACATAATCTTTGTTTGATTTCAACAAAAAATGAATTCGTGGGGTTGTTTGATATGCTAAATCTAACCGTGTATTTAGATTATTGATTTTGGGTTCGGTTTCCAAATTGGTTCACATTAAGATCAAAGGGTCCGAAATAAAACTTTGTTTGATTTCATCAAAAATTGAACACTTTGGGTTCTTTGATATGCTGAATCTAACCACATATTTCGATTTTGGATATTGGACCATAATAGGTAAAATTTATGTCCAATTTCAAATTCTTGACTTTAGAGCACATTCATTCTATGTCAAAAACCTATGCTGTGTCAAATATTTAATCACAATCTAAATTCAGAGCTGTATTAAGCTTGAATGTTGTGTCCATACTTGACCCAACTGTTCAGGGTTCGACCTCTGCGGTCGTATCAAGATGCGCCCTGCGGAACATTTTATTAATACTTAAAATGAGGGGGGGAATGGGGCATCATCATCTGCTTCCAAAATTTAATCAATTCTGTATTTCAAACATGCAAATATTATAGCTAATTTGATGATTACGCTAAATCATTATCTGATTATTTAGCAGGAGTGTCTAACACTTGATTCAGATGTCATATCTGTATCTCTTATGCCATCATTTTTGGCTTCAATCTTTATTTCAATATTTGTTTCATGTAAGTCATGACCACCTTCTGTTTGTTTATTAGACACGAAGAACGACAATATCAGAGATTAATAGTTTGTTCTCTTAGTTTTTGCAGGTTTTCTCGAAGCTTTCCTTATTATACTCCTTTCAACATAGTAAAACACTTATAATACTAATAGCTGTTTTCTAACATGATTAAACGTAAAATCTCATGATTGAGCATATATATCAATAGTTTAAGATAATATCTGGAAGTCAAGTTTGGCATTTTTAACATGTCTTTACTTAAATAATTTCCTTCTTTTTTTACCTTGATATGCATAATAAGGGGACCCACACCCTATATTTCCCCCTACAGTAAAAGAAATTTAAAGTTTTGGTTCGAAAGACATACATTTTTGTTTGCTTTGCTCCGCTCGCCTCAATTATTAAGATCCAACTTTGAACTTTTAATGTCTTTGGAAAGGGGGTCTATAATTTATTTTCCTTCTTCAAGGTGGGACTTGAAATTATATGAGAAATTCCAGGTCCCCAATGAAAGAAAGTCCTTAAGTAGTTGATTTATATTTCAGTCAAGTTTAAATATCTATTTGTAAATCAGATTCTGTTCTTGCCTACCATTTTGCAAGGAAAGGTTTCTCTATAAATAAGTTATCAATATAATAGGCAACAAAACAACAAAACTCATAAGAGCCCAACTTGCCCAAATGGGACTTTTACTACAGAGCATATTCAGACTGTTTTCGTTACATCTTCTTTTTTTTTGAAATATATTGTAGTTTTCAAGATAAACGCAAAAAACTAAAAGCCGCCGCCGCAAACTGAATCTCCCCGAACTGAACCTTTATCGAGAAAAAAAAATATGTGTTAAAATTCATAATAAGATACTCGAGTCTTCATCCAAAACTAATATGAAAAAGCTAGACCCAACTATTTGGGCATTGCTGTAGATCATGTATTACTCACCACCTCAACTGTTTACAGTTTCTACCCAAAAACTATTATTGAAAGCCAATCACTCCTACAAGGAATCATCGCCGGAATAAATTAATGGAAATAGGAAGTACATGTAGGTTTGGATCTTGACATTCTGCGCTTTTTGTAATGAAAAAGTGGTTTAATAATACTATTTCCCGATGCGTTTCAATGGAAACTATGTGCCACTGTGACCCGTATCGGCAACCAATCAATGGTAAATGGTAATCGTTGAAAGGGGTCTCCTAATCATTAATCATGTAGAGTTTCAAAAAACATAGCTTTGCAGTTGCAGTTAAGATGATGTTTTTAAATTGACCGTTCAAAGATGACTCTGGTGGTATTATATTTTACCAATCGGTATACTAAATGAGGGTCTTTTGTATAGAAATGTCAATACATTATTCTTGCAAAGATTTATTAGAATTGGCTAAGTGGTTTCAGAGAAGAATATGAAAATGTGAAAGTTTATGGACGACGTATGCTTAATGACGAGAAAAGATCACATGGCCTTTCAGGCCTGAATGACAATAACAGCTACTGTTGGAAAACTGGAATTTATTTGAAAAAAAGATATTTTTGATATCCTCAATCCTCAAGCTATAATAATTACGGAGCCCTGTTGGTCTTGAGATGTAAATTCCATCGCTGGGATATAAAGTCCGGAGCTGGAGATGTAATGGAAATTTATATCTGCAGCGCTGGACATTATATCTCCATCGCTTGACTTTAAATCCCATGCGCGAGATTTTACACCTGCAACGCTTCACTTTAAAAAAACACAACTCTTCAGCTGTATGAGACCAAGAGGGCTCAGTAAGCAATAATTTATTGCAGTTTTTATGGTCAGTTAGACACCAATCTGATTAGACTACAGATCCTGTGTGTCCCAGCTTTGCTTACAATGAGCTACAAACGCTCCATTCTACTTTCTGTTTTAAAGACCATCTTGGATTCTCTAGTTTTGTCGGATTGATACACACCTTGAAGAATTTGAAAGCTGAAATTGCATTTTCTGATGTAATAATTACCAGAACAAACAAACAGAACGGAGTGTTGTCAGATCTTGCAATTAAAGCTTAGACACAGGATATGTATTTTAATCACATTGATTAGGCACCAACTATTTATTTTTTTGTGGGCGGGAGCTAATGTATTTTCTTGGGCTTAGAACAAACACATTTTTTTACTTTAATGAAGAATAAACTTTTTTTTCAATAACAAGATGATTTTTTTTAATTTCATTGTTGTTTTCCCCTCATTTTCAATGGAAACAAACTATTTGTTCGCTTCTCTTCAGAAATAAATAATGTCTGTTTCAAGAAACTTGGAATCAAACAGTTAAAAAGAGATACATGCCTCTCCTCCCCCCCCCCCCCCTCCCCCAAAAAAAAAAAAAAACAGATGAACGGTCGGTACCTTGGCCCTTTTAACAGTTCGGTGCCTTGAGTCTGAAAGTGTGTATGAGCGGCTTTTCACGGAATCTAAGTCCCAAAGTCCTCTGGATGTTTGTGTGAAGTTCCTTTTATGTTGCGGTGAGGTGTCTAGTTGCAGCTGTAATAAAGATGTGGGCAAGTGTAATAAAAAAAACTGCATGAAAACGTAATGATTGTTACGTGCAAATGTTATGCACTGAGTTGAAGTTCAACCCATATCTTCTTTCATCCATACTGGTATGATTATGAATCCGTAGAAACGTTAATAGCTAATGTTATAGAATACTTTCAAACATGTTTATAAAATAATGTTATAAAATACTTTTATAAATGACTATGTTACAATTGGTTTTAAAGGTATACAGCTGAAGTTCTTTTATTATATTTTCGCCATAACAGGGATAGTTTTCAACTAGCTCCTTTATTATGGATCTAAATCTTCCTACGAAATTCTTGAAATGTTGGTTTTTGTTAAATTTCACTGTCTCATTTTTTCTCTAATTGCACTTTCGTAAGCTGATACGAGGCTGGAGCTGCTAGATCAGAAACAGTAAACTGGCATTCAAAAATAAACAAATGCAAAATTTCCTCCGGCAGATCATATATTTGAACTGCAGGTGTTCAATAAACAGTCAAGGACCAATATCTTAATAACTTTAATTGTATGTTCATTATTGTAGACCCATCAATTAAACCTAAACTTTGCAATTCATATTTAGAATTTGTCAACAATATCAGATGTGATTTTTTCATCTTGAAAACGAGGTACCAACGTGCCAAGGTTTATCACTTTTAAAATGTCAAACAATTTTTAAACGATAGCTACAGATTTGAGCCGAGTTTATAGTGAATCCGGAGAAGAAGATCGGAATCAGTTTTGACGTGTTTTAACATCATATAATGAAGTAAACCGAACCACATCATATAGTGGTACAAGCATATAATATAATGACACAACCACATCATATAAAGATGTTTGCACCTAATATAAGGGAAAATGTACATCATATAAGAATATTTGCACATCACATAAGTATAACTGCACATCATATAAGTATATTTGCATATCGTATAAGGAAGATCTTTGCACATCATATAAGAACAAGTGCACTTCATATAAGTATATTTGCACATCATATTAGTATACTTGCACATCATATAAGTATATTTGCGCATCATATACGTATATTTGCACATCAGATAAGGATCTATGCACAACATATAAGGATATTTGCACATCATATACGTATATTTGCACTTCATAAAAGGATCTATGCACAAAATATAAGGATATTTGCACATCATATAAGTATATTTGCACATCAAGTAAGTATACTTGCACATCATATAAAGATATTTGCACATCATATAAGGATATTTTCACATCATATAATGTCAACTGGACACCATATAAAGTGTTTGCACATCATATAATGACAAGTGCACATCATATAAAGGTAAAATCACATCATATAATGGCAAATGTACATCATATAATGAAAATGGACATAATAAGACAGTTTTGGCGTTCCATACCGATGCATCGACAACTTTGATGATGATACCTCGGGAGTTACAGTGCACCGGCAGATGTATCGACCAAGTGCTAGAAAAATGCTTGAAATCTGAAAAAAAAACACTTCATAAATTAATTGCGTCCGAAATATTCTTACTGATTTCAGTTTTAATTGAATAATCGAGTCATGAATACAGGACGAACATTTTTAGAGGAGTTCTGAGATCCGAGCGAATCCATCCTTCTGTAAGGTCTTGTAATGATAATTTACATTTTGTTGGCACAAGAAAATTTGTTGGGGAGAAGTCATGATGTCGCGAGAAAGCTTCGTTCTTTTGTCTTCAAGGATTTAATTGTGATCGAAAATTTGAATGAAAGTACTATTCTGATTTTCGCTGATAAATTGATTTTGACAACCTCGTCTGTGTACTTGGTTTTTATGCTTAAAAGAAAACCATCGAACGATCATGTTTTACATACGCGATATTTTGTTTTTAGATTTCGACTAAAAGCACTGTTGAAAATATTAAGGCGGCGATATCCTGTATGACATCATTTTAATGTAATTGAATATTGATAATACCATTGCACTAGACTATATATATATAGCTAAGTAAACTAATTGTCTAGCTCGGATAGATCAAGAGGTTGGCTTTTCAGTTCGATATTATAAAACCTTCAGATTATATAAAGCAATAAAAACCATATCCATTTTTCTTTTCTAATGTTTGCATAATTTCCTTTAACACTTACACAATTTTGATAATAGCTTTCATTCAATTCAAAGAGTCATTCTTTATTGGTAGATTAGGAGAGGTCTTATAATTGCCAATAAGACATCATTCCACCAAAGACGAAAAGAAAAAGAAGCAAACAACTGCGGTCTTCTTTAAGCAAATTCCATAACTCATAGTAAGCTATTAAAGGACCTTGAGGGCAAAATGTGAGACAAAACACAGACAAAAACTAGGTATGTATGTAAGATAAAACTATTAAGCGAAAATCATATTTATAACACAGAAAACTAACAAACCCAAACACTTGATAGCGTTGCACTGATATAAGGACAATATGGCGATGTTAAATAAAATTGAGAATGGAAATGGGGAATGTGTCAAAGAAACAACAACCCGACCAAAGAGCAGAAAACAGCCGAAGGCCACCAATGGGTCATCAACACAGCGAGAAAATCCTGCAGCTAACATGTTTGTGAGTGTTCAACCCTACCCATAATCTGGAACAGTGTTGTACAACATTAGAACAGACTGTAAATTACTCACAAATCAAAATTAAGGATACGAATGAACAATTTACTAAAAGACTAAAGACAATTCAAACAATTTCAGATTCACAAGAGTTATCAATAGCTAGAGCAAGCCAACATTCAATTTAAGAAAGCATAATTATCAAAATTACTTATCAATAAGTACATATATGGGGTAAAAACGTCATTAGTGATTTGAGGAAATCAAGAACTTTATTAACATTATTGTCAGTGTATAAAGTATCGATAATTTCATATACACAGATGCTTTTTTTTTAATTGATAACCTTTAAGAATAATTTCATTCAAAGAATGGATCACATCTTAATGTTTAGCCATATACACAACATTGTCGTAAAACTAGAATGTGATATCCCGTTTGTGAGTAGATTTTTATGGATGAACTAAACTTAAAATCAAGCTTTGCACAGTATCTTTTTGAAATAATCAGGCATTTTTTTATGTAATAAGTAGTAACAAATCGCTAACATAATGATTTTACCAGCCAGTTTTAAATCGATTATCTAAATATTCTGTTACATTCAAAAGGTGAAGGTCGGAGCTTTTAAATTAATTTCAAATTACAACGCATTGTCTGAGTACAGACATGTTTATTTACGCTCAGGTATATATGTGTTTTTACAAAATACGATAGCAATTTTATATTCACATAGCGCGTGGAAAACTTTGTAATACAATTTAGTATTATGCATTTCTATGTTAATTTATTATTAATTTGGTATGTCCCAAAGTTAAAAAAAAACATTTTTTTGTGTGTGATTTTTTATGAAGACGTATTTGTCTATTTTATATTTGTGTCTGTTTGTGCTTATTTATTGGCGTTTTGTAAACAGATATATCAATAAAAAAAACCCTGATATTTGTCCATGATTAGTGATATAGAATGTTTGGTACCTTTTCCGCCAGCATACATTTTCAGATTGCTAGGCATTTTTTAAGTACTGTAATATTTCAACTACTTTTAATATACACTTTGCTAGGATTTGGAACGTAGAGTGATATATAAAAGTTCAATGTTGAAATGAATTAAAGTTCTATATACTGATATTAAAAGCTCAGTTATAAACAATGGTTGAATTTCAAAACCTATAAGCATTTTTCGTGGGATTAGGCAAGGGTGCCCATGCAGTGCGATAATTTTTGTAATTGCTGTTGAAATTTTAGCATGTAGGATCAGACAAGACCACGACCTCAAAGGCTTTGAAATTAAACTTGATGGCAAAACTCACACATTAAAGATTAGTCAACTAGCAGATGATACAACTTTTTTTCTAAGAACAAAACAAGATATTTCAAAAGCTCTTAATATGATTGAAACATTTGGAACATTGTCAGGGTTGAAATTAAACAGAACTAAAACTGAGGGTGTTTGGCTTGCGAAACAAAAAAACTGCAAAGATAAACATGAAAATATTAACTGGACAAATATACCTGTAAAAAGCCTAGGTATATATTTTGGTCATAATAAAAAAGAGTGTCAATGATTAAATGCTGAAAAACTTTTAGAAAAATCAGCAAAAATTATTCTTAATTGGAAAAAGAGAAACTTAACCATGATCGGGAGGATCACAGTTACTAAATCATTAATTATTCCTAATATTACATTTTTAGCATCTGTCTCGACCATAGATAAAGAATATTTAAACCAGTTTAAAAAAATGATATATGAATTTTTATGGAATAACAAAACGGAAAAGGTTAAACGTTCTGTACTAAGTTATGACAAATTAAACGGGGGATTAAAAATGTTTAATTTAGAGAAATACATAGAAATAATAAAAATAGGTTGGATTAAAAGATTAAATGCAGAGCAATTTTTAAACTGGACTGTAATACCAAAATTTTATTTAAACAAATTCGGAAACAATCTTCTTATATTTCAAATGAATCTGGATAGTGTTAATTCAGTACCAGATATAAAAAAACTACCAGAGGTTTATCTTGATATAATCAAAGTTTGGATTAAGAATAAAAATAATAATAAAAATAATAAATACCCAAAAAACTACAGACTAATCCGCCAACAAGTTATTTGGGGAAATCAGTGGATAAAATTTCAGGAAAAAACATTATTATTCCAAAACTGGATAGATGATATCATTGATGAATCTGGAAATATAACAGAAAGATTTATTAGACAAAAGCTTAATAAAAAGACAAACTGGATTACTGAATTTTTAAAATTAAAAAAAGCTATACCAAAAGAATGGGTTAATATATTAGCTGAAAACTGTTCAAGAACAACTAATGTACTAACAGATAATGTTTTGTATATTTATGACAAAGATAACTTTAAACAAAATATGAATAAATTAGAAACAAGTAAAATTTACAAAATATTATTAGAACAAGGTAAAGAAATACCAATTGGTACCAAATGGAAGAGACTACTATATTTTGAGAAAATAGAAAATAAAGCTCAAAATATAATAAAATTTGTTCATAATTATTTGAAAGAAAATAAATTAAGAATGTTCAGATGGAAACTCTTACATTTTATTCTTCCTAACAAAGTTTTATTAAAACAATGGAAAATATGCCCAAACTCAGACTGTAATCACTGTAATATCACAGAAGATTATGAACACTTTTTTATTACATGCCACTTTCTTTATAAATTTTGGAAAGAAATATTTAATCTGTTAGAAAAAGTTAAACTTGGAAAATACATTTTAACACTAAAAAATTTGATTTGGGGTTACAAAATAAGTGATATAGAATACTATGATATTATTTTTTTCTTACAGTGATTATGTTTTCAGTTCACAAAATACACTATCTAACAGAGTTTAGAACAAAGAATATTAATGTATTTTCTGTTTTAAAACTGAACTTAGAAATAGGCTCATTCTACAAAACAAATTTTTAACCATGAAAGAAAAAGTATATTAGAAAAATATTTAGGTGTATTTGAATTGTATGAACTGATAACATGGTTAGTAATGTTATCTTTGTGTATTAATTAATTTATTATCTAATTTTGTATTTTTATAATTATGATGCATGATAGACATTGCAATATTTATATAATCTGGTACGATGTATATACATTACAAAAAACACAGCACAATTGTTTTTCGATTACCGTATGACTATTAATCTTTCAAATTATAACTGTCTTACCTGAATAATGATGTAGAAAAAGCTAAGTACAATCTTTTTCGATATTGATTAACCGTTATCCGGAAACACATGGAAACTCGTAATAGGTTATAAATCATCCCAAACTCGGATGAACTATGAAATTCCGAAAATAACGCCAGATGATATAAATACTTTATTATAATATAATAGAATTATTTATCTATTGATGTTATATTAATATTTTGTAAACGACTAACGATGTGCAGTTCATCTACCTGAAGAATACCTGAACTTCTGGTACTAATGAAACAGGGACCTTCACTGAGATAGTTGTGTCAGTGGAGTAATTGTTAACAGCGTGTGCAATACTGTTGTTGAATAAAAAAAAAAAGATATATAAAAGATGAGACGACAGTTTTGGCTATTTCGAACAAAGGCCGTGTTCACATTGAGATAAACCGGGTAGGGTGTAAGTGTACTCAACATTTAAACTAGACTCTATTGCATTCTCATTGATAAAAATCAATGTTTAAATTTAGTTTAAATCAGGTTTTGACCAGATGCAGTCGAAACTCAATGTCGGCCTTGTGTGTGTTAAGTGTACATAAAGCTAGATATTAAGAACATAGATTTTATTATGAATATGTAAGCAAGTTACATATATTGAATAAAAATGTTTATAATAATATTATGAATTAAGTAATTTACCTGTTTATAAGACAAAAACTATAAAATTGCTCGGTTAAAAACATGATTAAATTAAGATAGCCTAAATCTTAGTGGACTATTTGAATTTTAGTTGGAATGGGATATTGTTTGCAGATGGAATATTCATTTTACACCTGTTGAAAGTAAGACTTATTCATTTAGCGCGAAATGTTTCACTTTTTGTACACAACTTTTTCTTGCAACTTCCTGCATTTTGTTGGTCAAAATATTCACTTTCATCGTGTCTTGGACAAGGTTATTTTTTACAGTTAGTAGCAGTCCAGAATATTCATTTCCAAAATCACCCTAAGGGTGACTGTGGGAATAGAAATATGGTCACTAAGGTCTTCTTCCGATCGGCAGTAAAACCCTGGCCAAAGTAAGGCCTCCGTTTGGCTGTGCGGGATTTTCAAATACGCAGTCACGTGCGATCAGAATGGGGACGTTAAATCCGATGCCTGGTAAAGAGAGAATGCACGATAAGAACCCTTACAACAACTCTTTGATGGGTCCGTAGGTGGCCTGTTGCCAGGCAAAATTGTTGTATCTATCCAATATACTCTCATTTTCCAATGGCTGTCCAAATTTCATAGATTGTCATCCCGGACGGCCTCTATTACAGAACCTACCTATTGCATTTATTGAGAATTTGTTTTCGTCTTGAACATTTATGAAACATTTGCCACTGAACGTTAAGCAATCAACAATTCACCAATCAATCATTTACAAACATTTTTTTTTCGCATATTGTTATGCATGCGTAATCGTGACATTATTAGAACTCTTAAAGTTCTCCAAATCAATAGAACGATATTCTTAAGGTACTGTACCTACAATTTATCTTCGTGGGACAAACCATTTTTTTATTACTTTAATAAAAAACAAATAATTATTTTTCAATTACATACAGGAACTCCGTGGTAAATCCCCCGCCCTTAATTTTCAATGGAATCAAACGATTTTGCTCACTTCCCTCCTGAAACAAATATATATTTTTCGTAAAAAAGAATTATAATTTTTACAATTTGGTGTGTACAATTCTCATGTACATGTAATTAAAATGTACAGATGAGAACAAATTTGATGTGAAACCAGTGTTCATTACATGAAACTAATTGTAAACATGTTTACAGTACTCGACTTGAGGCGTGAACACGGACTAAGACAGCTGTTTGCTAAAAGAAAGCGGTTGCCCAATATCTCTACATCCCTCGTCAGATCGCTTATTGTCTGTCCTTTGTGTTTTTGATCCTTTGTTTTCCATTTTCTAACGAAACGAAAGCATAATAATATTCATAACAGCATTTTGTGTTTGTTACTGGTAGTAGGTAATATATATAAAGAGTATTTTTGATACAATATATAACAGTGTCTGCATACACAATTGTCGCCACATGAATCTCAGAAAAAAAAAACCACTAGGTTACGGGAACAGGCATACACAAAATAATATTACAAAACTTAAATTGGAATATTGTTACAGCTATGAAATTTTAAGATTATAATTTGAAAAAATGGTTTGTGATAAACTTTAAAACCTTTACACAGTATCTTTTTTAAATCAGTAGGCATTTTTATGTTATTTGTAATAACAAATCGCTGATATAATAATTCTAACAGTTATATATTGATTATCTAAATATTATGTTACAATAAAATATAACGCAATTGTCGGAGTACAGACATGATTATTTACGCTATAGTAATAAAACGTAATATATGTGTTTTTCAACAAAATACGATAGCAGTTTTATATTTACATAGCGCGGGGAAAACTTGGTGATATTAAAAGAAAACATGCAATACAATTTAGTATCATGCATTTCTATGTTAATTTATTATTAATTTGTTATGTCTCAAAGTTAAAAAAAGGTTTTATTTTGATTGATGTTTTATGAAGACGCATTTGTTTATTTTATATTTGTGTCTGTTTGTACTTTTTCATGGGTGTTTAGTAAACAGATATATCAATAAAGAAACCTGATATTTGTCCATGAGCGGTGATATAGATTATATGGCACTTTTTCAACCAGCATACGTTATTTTCAGATTGCTAGGCATTTTAAAGTACTGAATTTTTTTATTCTGAAAACTGCAACTACTTTTAATATACATTTTACTATGATTTGAAACGAAGAGTGATATATGAAGATGAGACGACAGTTTTTTGCTCTTTAGAACTAAGAAAGTTGTTTGCTTTAGGTAATCGGTTGCCAAATATTCCTAAATCCCTCGTCAGATCGCATATTGTCTGCTATTTGTGTTCCATTTTTAGACCATTTTGCAAAATAAAAGCAAAATAATATTCAAAACAGAATTTTGTGTTTGTTACTGGTGGTATGTAATGTATAAAGATATGTTAATTCAATAATAGCGCACAAAAAAATTGTTGCCACGTAAATCTTAGAAAAAAACCTACTGGGTCACAGGAACAATCATGTACAAAATTATGTTACAATACGTTAATTAAAATATTGTTACAGTTATGAAATTCAAAGACTATATGTTGAAACCGTACGTCTTTATTTCAAAAACTGTAAAACAAGAAATATGCATGAACATCTTACCTTCAAACCATCTGCATGTTTTATATTGATAAAATCAATTTATTTAATATTTTCGTCACAAAATAATAATTGACGTATATCTCTTCGTATATCAGTGTCACAGTAGGTGTAGTGTTCAGCTGGGATCGTATTTTTCGAATGATTTGATAGGGAATTTTCGACTATGACCACTTTTTTAGAGTGAATATGATCTTCAATGTAAACAAACATTCTTCCTCCTTGGTAAGAAGTGGAACAGATGATTGAACTACATATACAAGATCATACAAAATAATTACTAAACAATTATACATGGCTACGCAAGACACGCATTTTGTCTAGATAAGACTCATCAGTGGTGCTAGATTCAAAACAGTTTGAAGGTCCTTGGCTTACAAATATTCAGAAAATATTGTGACGTGTTTACGAATGCGAAATATGCGACAATATCAGGTTCGCAATAATGAATAACATTTATTGTAAATAAAAGACTTTTTGACTGGAATTTCCAATAATATTGATTTTATTAATGCCATGTGTGTAAGAAGGCTTTTATTTGTTTAAGTATGTCAACATGAGGTCAAGGAATGCATGTTCAATGCATGATCATCTAATTACATTATCTGATTGGTCAGTTCTTGAGATCGGTAATTAATATCAAATTTCTACATGTGCTCGGACATGCGGTCATTCGCCTTTGTTTTGGGAGAGAGAAAAGATCATTTTAGGTATTTTATCACACCTGTTAGATGATTTTTCTTTGTCGGAAAAGCTGTTTGAAGGTCCTTGTCTTGCCGATAAATTGGGTGTACCCATCAAATCAGACAAAACACAACTCCATACTACTTGCATTATTATCTACGGTATTGAAATTGATTCTACTCAGATGGTAGCTCGTTTACCTATGGAAAAAATTGAAAAAATTTTGCAATTATTGAGTAAATACATATGTAAACGCAGTATCTCACTTAGAGAATTGCAATCCTTATTGGGTCTTTTCAATTTTGCATGCGGAGTTATCATACCTGGAAGAGCCTTTTTACGTAGGCTTTTTGACCTGACTATAGGCCATACATCTCCTCATTATAGAATCAATCTTAATTCTGATGCAAGATTAGATCTGAAGTTATGGTACAATTTTACTGAAAATTACAATGGTAAATCTTGTTTTTTATTCAAAGAATGGGTTTCATCAGATTTTTTAAAACTTTTTTCTGATGCTGCAGGTACATATGGTGGTTTTGCTGCAGTTTTTGGCAGCAAATGGTTTTCAGGTGAATGGCCACCGGAGTTACACATTACAGTGAAAGAACTTTTCCCGATTGTGTTAGCTATTGATATATGGGGCCCTCTATTGGCAAATTATAAAATACTGTTTTTAACAGATAATTCAGCTGTTGCTGAAATTATAAATAAAACATCATCTCGGGAAAAGAATATTATGAAATTGATTCGAAGATTAGTGCTAGCTGCATTAAAGTACAATATCTATTTTAGAGCCAAACATATTCCTGGAAAAACAAACGTTATTTGTGACTTGTTGTCTCGTTTTTCATTTCAGGAAGCTCATCAGATTGCTCCTTGGTTAAGTCCAACTCCTGTGGCCATTCCACCTCAATTTTTGCATCTATGACTGATAAGCTTGTAAGTGCATCATTATCTGATGCTACTGTGTCATCATATAATAGAATGCTAAGTGTGTATTCAAATTTTTGTCAGAAATTTTTTCCAGGAGTTATTGTACTTCCATCTACTCATGTCATGGTTGCTCATTTTATTTCACATTTGTTTATTCAAAATTATCAACCATCTACAATTGCGTCATACATATCAGCCATCAGTTTTATACATAAAATTAAGTTCTTACAGGATCCAACAGACACATTTTTTTTATTTATTAAAAAAATGTTAAAAGGTACAAAACAGTTGAGACATTCTGTTGATACACGGTTGCCAATAACCTATGATATTCTTGTAAAATTAGTTAAGGCTTTACCAAAAGTAATAGTTGGCATTTATAATCAAGTTTTGTTAAAGGCTATGATGTCTACAGCTTATTTTTGTTTCTTACGTATTGGAGAAATTGCAGTTAAAACTGAATCTGAATTCTATAGTGTAATTCAAAGGGAAGATATAAAATTTGAAAGAGTAAATGGTCATGTGAGCAATATGACAATTACTATGAAGTTCTACAAACATAGTAATCTGCAAAGTAAGAAATTATCAATAGCTAGACGTCCTGAAAATTATCTATGTCCTGTTAAAGCTATTGAGGAATATTTAAGGTTACATAATTGTCCACTTGGTCCTTTATTTCGATTTAAATGTGGAAAACCTGTTTCAGGTTTTTATTTCAATTCTTCATTAAAAAGTTTGCTTAATTTCGTAGGTTTAGACACAAATATTTATAAAGGTCACAGTTTCAGAATTGGAGCTGCGACATCTGCAGCTGCCAGAGGTGTGCCTTTAGCCTTGATCCAAAACAAGGGTAGATGGAAGTCAAACGCTTTTCAACATTATATTCGACTTGATTATTTTCACACTTAGATTTAATATAATCACAGTCGCTTACTAAGTGCTTTGGTAGAGGTCAACATAGCTTGCTTTACCTTATTGTGATTCATTTTTTGTAAGGATTAACAAGAATGTTTTATACATGTTAGAATTATTTACTATTGTAGAGGTCAACATGGTTTGCTCTGCAAATTTAAGTTTTTGCTTTCAGTCATTTACTATATGTTATGGTATTTATTTGGTTGGTTTACCTTTCATTTACAAGTTTCATTATATTAGTATATATTATTGTTTGTTTTGTTTATAATCTGTGTTAATATTTTTGTAGAGGTCAACATGGTTTGCTCTACACTTTTACTTGAAATGCAAAAGTTAAAAGGTGTATATTTCATTCCATTTAGGGTGTTTTTTGTTGAGGTCAACATGGTTTGCTCAATTTTTCTAGTTCTGGAGTTCCTTAAGTTGAATACAGAGTCCTTGGATGGGGATCCCTCTTGGGATTTGTGGCACTTTTTCAACCCCACCTTTGCTTATTAAAGTCATTGTCATTTATGCAGTACTATTATAATTGTTAAGATGTAAATTGCATTTTAAATTAATTTCTGAATAAATGACATTTTACTCAACTTGTGTTTTATTAACAGCAAACATAGCTCAGACTCTTTGATCTAGGTCATTTATACAAGGTTTTCTCGTTGTTATCTGTGTCTAGGAACATTACCTGACAAAATAACATTTATTGTTAACAGAAGACTTTTGGCTAGAATTTCCGATAATATTGATTTTGTTAATGTCATGTGTGTAAGAAGGCATTTCTTTGTTTAAGAATGTCATCATGAGGTCAAGGACTGCATGTTCAATGCATGATCATCTAATTACATTATCTGATTGGTCAGTTCTTGAGATCAGTAATTAATATCAAATTTCTACATGTGCTCGGACATGCGGTCATTCGCCTTTGATTTGGGAGAGAGAAAAGATCGTTTTTGAATTTTATCTGAAAACCCTCCCATTTCCCTCCCTTTTTAGCGTCATTATATATGACATTTATTTTTTTTTAAACATCAATTAAGAACAATATTCATTGTAGTGTTTATATGCTTTGTATATATATATATATATGTTGGTGAGTTAATTTGTTCGACTCACTTTTTTTTTGGTCATTTTTATGATGTTTATTATGTTATGGTGTGGCACTTTTTCAACCCCAACTTTGCTTATCAAAGTCATTGTCATTTGGGCAGTACTATTATAATTGTGAAGATGTAAGTTGCATTTTAAATTAATTTCTGAATAAATGACATTTTACTCAACTTGTGTTTTATTAACAGCAAACATAGCTCAGACTCTTTGATCTAGGTAATTTATACAAGGTTTTCTCGTTGTTATCTGTGTCTAGGAACATTAGCTGACAAAAAAACTATTAAGCATAATTTCAGTAAGATTTTCATTTATAAATTTATGCAATCATATTAATTTTATTTTGCATTTATGACAGTGGTCAAGGATTCGCAATAATAAATGCACACATTAATTCTTGAAGAGTATTAAAAATCGAAACTTCCGAAAAGTTGTACAAATTCTTGGCAACAGGAGTTTACCGATGTTCAAATCTCGTAATGTCGCTGAGGAAATCTATCCCTGGGGGTAGAAAAACCTTAGTGTTTCCAATAATGCCACATATTAAACAGTGAATTTACAGAAAAATGAACAAATCAATGCTACTACATGTCAAGTAGTGATGACTTCTTAATTAGTATTTGTGATATCATAGACCATTCATGATTTTGTGTTATTAATGTTTAAATAAGCCTTCAAATGTAAAAATAAGAAGATGTGGTATATTTGCCAATGAGACAACTCTCCACCAGAGACCAAATGACATAGAAGTTAAAAACTATAGGTCACCGTACGGTCTTAAACAATGAGCAAAACTCATACCGCATAGTCAGCTATAAAAGGCCCAAAAAATGACAAATAAAATACAATTCAAACTAAAAAAAAAATATCGGCCTTATTTATGTAGAAAAACAATGAACAAATTACAAATATGATTTACAGCAACTTTTCCTAAATAAATGTACCTTTTTATACACATACGAATGCAAATGTCATATATGAAATGCATACATGGAGTCATGTTGTTTCATTAGTGTAATTACGTTTGATAAAAAAGTCTCAAATAAATTACTTTTATCCTTTGAAGTGAAGATAACTTTCAACGAGTTTCATAATACTGGATTTACCATCATTCTTTTTTACATACTGTCGTTTGTCACATCTAGTAAATGCATGAACACCGGTTTACATATGTTTGAATAGATTAAACAGGTCTGCGCCAAGATAAAGACGGTTCACATAATGAAATTGCACTGTATACAATCCACACAGGTTTGCATATTTGTGCATTGACTCAATATGTGCACAGCTATGTAAACATGTTGTATCAATCCAGGCATACGTATACCGATGGAAATGCCGTACAGTAAACTTGCATGAGTGAACCGAACCGTTGAAGATGTCATAAAGTGAACATTTTTTGTCATTATTTTAAAGAAATCCTACTTAAGCTTATGTTTTATTCAATTCAATTAAACCATTGCCGTGACGTCAGCCTATGAATTTACCGTGGATTCTTTTTCTAGAATCAACGCTTCTTAAATCTGTCGCTGAAATGGACTCACCAAATTATATTCAATTGTTTCCTTTGTGTGCCTCATTAAATTTGAATAAGCTAATTAACTGATTTATGTTCACTAATGGAACTAATTTAAAAACTTACCTTTAACTTTTGTAATTTTTATATGCCGTCACTGGGAATCGAACCCCTCCTTGAAATCTGTTATGCGTGACTGACATCAACACATCAATGAAACCTCTCGGGTACCAATGGCTGCAATTTAGATGTCTATTTTATATATATAAATGAACATATGATACAAATCGGTACAACGAGCACACAGGGTTTTCACCTATATGTATACATGATAGACAATCGTATAGTATAAGTTGGTAGCCGCGAGGTTAAGATCCATGAGTTATAGAGTAAAATTAGAAGTAGAGACATGTCGGTTTTAGGTTCGAATCCCTGTTTTTCTCTGTTGTCCCTCATCTTTAGTATTTCCGTTTTTCTTATTTTGTATGTTATTGTGAATATTTTTGTAATAGTAGCGGGTTTTCCCGTTTATTTTTAGATTATTATTGGCCAATTCATGTACTTGGAAAAAAATGATTACAATTAATTTGTGCATTTTTGTTTCATATATATAGTATGATTTCATCTGTTTTACTACATAGCTTTACAAATGTTTATTCGCAAATTACTATACGAGTAAATTATGATGCGCCTAGAATTTGGTATCTTGCTAGAAATATTGGAAATATATTATTATATATACTTCAAAATAAGTTCGAATATGTCCTATTTTGTAAATTACGGATAATATATTCGGATGCATGATAATTTAAGGACGGACGTGTTATGTTATATTTGTATTTCTCTTACCAATTAATTGTGAACTTTGATTTATTAATGCATTGTTGAACATGATAACAATGTTATTTATACTCATTAACAATACCTTCTAATTAGGAAAAGGCTTTAATTTTTAAAAGACATCAACACAATAGTTTAAGTTATAGATACAATGATAAGCGTTGATTCATGAAAAACAAACCATTCGCCCTCCGTCGTATGGTGTCTTTTTCAAGAATCAACGCTTATTCATTGTATCTATAATACATGATATCGCCGTCAAAGATTAAGTGTGTGACAAATAATATAGGGGCCGATTAAGTATGTTTGTGGGTAAGAGTAAGGCAGGGGCCTTTAGAAGTAGACAAATTTGAAGTATATTGATTTTTTTTTTTATTGTTTACTGCTGTCTCCTTATTTTTCGAGCTCCCTTAAAAAAACACCCAGGTCTATCCCTGTAGTATAAATACTAAAATAAACACTTTGAATAATAGAACAATCATTTGCAAATCCTAGATATACAATGTCATTATAATAACCAAAATGAGCGGAAGAACATGGGATTTATTTTAACCCAAATTTCAAAGCTATAGACTATAAAACATAAAATATAATTGACTGTTAAAATGAAGGTATCATTAAGAATATTAAAACTCTTTTGAGTCCATTGTACTCGGTAATATTGACCGTTTTATTAAGGATTTAGTGTTTCAATTATATATTATTACTGTAAAGGTCGAGAAATGCATTCAGAGCAGAAAATAAGCATAACATTGAAAATGGTTAAATGTGATCAATGTAGTAATAGTTTTGTCATTTTATTTGAATGTATGTCATTGTCCTTCTCAAAAATAAAAAAATGTAAGTTTTGAAGGCTCAGATTGCCTACATTCATATTCTTATTTTATTTACAAAAAACGAACCTTATTTTTTTTAATCAATGATTATTTAAATGTTTAAAAACAAATGCTAAAATCATGCATATAGCTGCATTTTTATGCACCTGTCCTCGGTCAGGAGCCTGTTGTTCAGTGGTTGTCGTTTGTTGGTGTGGTTCATAAACGTTTCTCGTTTCTCGTTTTTTAAATAGATTAGTCTGTTGGTCTTCCTGTTTGAATTGTTTTACACTAGTCGTTTTAGGGCTCTTTTTAGCTTGCTGTTCGGTGTGAGCCAAGGCTCCGTATTGAAGGCCGTACTTTGACCTATAATTGTTTACGTTTTACACATTGTGACTTGGATGGATAGTTGTCTCATTGGCACTCATACCACATCTTCTTATTTATGTATAGTATTTTAAATAAGACGAATTATCATGAAAAGAACAGTTATACTTGCGAATTGCAGAAAATCGATCTGATTGCATATAATTTCATAAAACACGATCTAAACCGGACACTATATATACCAACCTTGAGTGTGGTTACAGGTTTTTCATGTTTCTATTTTTGATAGATCATATTAATAAACATAAAGATTAGTTGTATAAAGAAGTGTTGTGTGCTTGAAATTCATTGTTAATAAATCAGACGGATGTCAAATGCAATAAAACTATGTATGAACTAATTATATTCCTTTAAACATTCAACGGTTTACGGAATTAATCGATCGTGTAAATTTAAAGCATGTTTTCTCTCCAAATAATGATTAGGCTGACATCATACATGAACCTCTTAGGAAGAATGATAGGTAGCTAACACTGTCCCTTTGATATACTGTCCGCTATATAGTTGCTGTCCTCTCACTGAGGTTTGTTGACTATGTTGAAAACATCTGTACCATTGAACTTGAAATTAAGGATGCAACAGATACAGTTAAGTCTACTTTTTATCTTGACTTTCATCTAGAAATTGACAATCAGAATCGGGTGAGAAGAAAACTTTACGACAAAAGAGATGAGTGTAGTTCCCAATTGCGAACGTTCCATTTCAATGTATCAACATTCCAGCATTGCCTGCATATGGAGCATATTCAAGAGCTTGCACTTCATACCATGATTTCCTTGGTAGAGGGATGTTGCTGATAAGGAAGCTATTATACCAAAAGTTCAAAGTAGGAAAGATTAAATCATCCTTCGAAATCTTTACGGACGACATCCCTAGTTGGTTGACTGTTATGGAATATCTATTTCACAGATGACGACATTTGTTTTAATCACAATTCCGACTTAATTTTTACAAAGACATTGTCCGTTAGATTTACCAACATTTTGTCCTCAGTGAAAGTGTGTATACAGAAATACTATCAAATTGTTTGCTTGCGTAGTGGCATTAACCAATATGGATTCTTAAGAACTCAACAGAATTTCTGGAAAATTTAAAATCTTGGTCATTTTCTAAAAACAATTCTACCGAAACCATCCGTTTTTCAACCCTTTACACCACCATACTACATGACAAATTAAAAAAAAAAATGTCTTACAGAAATAAACCAGAATGCTATTCTTCGTAAAATGGTATCATACGCTACAAATGTATTATTTTGTGATATTATTCTAAAGATTTTGTAAAAAATGAGCCCCAAAATAAAATATGCTACACCGAAAAACAAGAGATCAGTATGCTAGAGTTTCTCATTGACAATATCTTTGTTGAATTTGGTGGTGGAATTTTCCAGCATGTTGATAGCATCCCGATGGGACCGACTGATCACCTCTCCTAGACGACCTTTTCTTATTTCCATATGAGTCAGAGTTCCTTCAGATTCTTTTTAAAAAAACATGAAGATCAAAGAAGCTAGATTAATTAATTTTACATACAGGAATATTGATGATGTTCTTTCCATTAACAATCTAAACTTTTCTGACTGGGTCCCATTAATATATCCTCCTGAACTAGAGTAAAGAAACCACATATACAGCTTCATCGGCATGATTTCTAAACATTTACCTCGAATTTGACAACAGCGGTCATCTCAGTACCAGAATATATGACACACGGGACGATTTTAATTTTGAAATTATAAATTTTCCTCACCTTCGCAGCAATATACCAACTTCACCCGCGTGAGACTTATTCATTTCTCACATCATGCAATATTGAAGAGCTTGCAGCTGCTATGCATGCCGCCATCAGGTTTTTATGAAGTTTTGACTTGGGCATTCCTGGTGTAGGTGGATCCTGATGTGCGATTCAGACACAAAATGTTTTACAGTGTTGTTTCTATTTTGTTTACCATTGTATTTATATTTACTTAATGTTTACCTTTTCGAGAAAGTGTATATGACAGTTGTTTTCCATTCGTTTGATGCGTTTGAGATTCTGATTTTGCCATTTGATGAAGGACTTTTCGTTTTGAATTTTCCTTGGAGTTCGGTATTTTTGCTATTATACTTTTTTCTATATACCTTGTGTACTATCAAAGACAAACAATTTTTGTTGTTGACGTCATTGTCAAATTTACTATGTACACCTTTTTTGTTGGCGTCTTTTTTAGATTAAATTGTATGTTTCTTTGAATTTTTTGGGCAGTTGTGTTGGTATGTCTGTGATTGATGTTTTCACTGATTTTTCTGCTAAATCTCAATTACTGTAATATTTAATTATTGTGTATGGTTGGGTTGTTCACACAATTTTGTCAATGTTACAGAACTACAGACAAATGTAATACAAGTAGGAGGTTAAGCTAGCTATAAAACCAGCTTTAAAAACCATTTTATTAGGAAAATGCCTGTACAAAATCAAGAATATGGCTGTCGTTTTTGACTTGTTCCGTTGATTGATATCATTTGATTTTGACAGTTTTTATGGGCTTCCGCTTTTTCAATTTGCATTAGATTTCGGTATTTTTATTATACTTTTTTTCCTCGAATATGACCTACCGAATTAGACTTATCACCGGATCTCTGTACTTACCCAAGCAGCACGACGGGTGCCACATGTGAATCAGGATCTGCTTACCCGTCCGGAGCACCTGAGATCACCGCCGGCTTTTCATGGGATTCGTGTTGCTCAGTCTTTAGTGTTCTCTGTTGTGTTTTTTATATTGTAGTTTGTCTTTTTATTGTTTTTTCGGGTTTTTTTTCGCTAAAGCCCTGTCAGTTTATTTTCGACTTATGAGTTTAAATAATCCTTTGGTATCGTTCGCGTCTCTTTACTTAAAAAACATAAAACTACCCGCCGTCCAATTTTTTAGACAAAACAAACGAGTTTGTAAATAGCATATGCGTCTATCATCTTTTGTGAAATGAAGTAAAATATTGACATCATCTATAATATACGACCTGATTTATTATAAAACAAACATAGAAGACAGCAACCAACGACTACCACTGCATTACAAACTCTTTACTTTGGACAGGCACATGCAGAATGTGTCGGGTTAAACATTTTTTGGATCGCTCAACCCTTCCATTACCTGGGACAGTTGTTTAACAGCACAACATTAGAACAAAGTGTTAATATAAATTTGAAATATCTCAACTCATCAAATTGGTGCCAAACTAAAAAAAAACTCACCCAAGACAAAATACACAACGTACAAATCCAAACTGACAACTGTGATTTACCATTCTCCTGCAGTAAGTGATAAGATAAACACAAAGTGGTCTGTCCTGAACATGATAGAAGGGGAGTATCTCTGTTTTGCTTTACATATCTACTGACCAAAAATTAGTTAAAGGCAGTAATTTGATATAATTCTTTAAACAAAAATTACTAGTTACAGGTTGATCACTTTATCTACGATCAATAGTTGTCAAGCCATTTAAACTTTTTATTTATTAGGAACAAAACATATATATATATATATATTGTTATGATATTGCAACAATTATATTTATTTATCTTGGCCTTATTTGTTTTGTGTGGCCTTATAGTTGTTTACAAAATAATGTTACAACTGTACAGCTTAGAAATCACTGGAACAATCATAGATACTGATGGAATGATAAGAACTTTCTATTTGACTTACATAATGATTCCAGAATGATCATAATCTACGATGAGTAATTTTAACTTCTACCGTATTCTAGAAGTTTCCGATCTACAATTTTCTAGGATTTTCCCTTCTACAGTGTTCTATAGGTTTTGATGACAGTTATATACACCGAAATGGAAATTGAACAGACAGAAATTAATATACTTGGATTCACAGAAGTTCTCTCGATTTGTTGGATTGACACTTTTATTTACGTTAACTACATCATACTAGATTGGACATATTCCGTACAGATAAGAGAGGAATTCCGGATAAAGAAAAGACCAAAGGATCGGACAAATATTTTAACAGTTCAGTTGACATTTCAATTTGTATAATATTTCTTGTAAACTTGTGTATAATAAATCTTGTTAAATTCTGTTAAAGATTTGTGTCTTTTGTTGGTTACAATTTAAGGATGATTTCTGGCCGTAACAGAAATTGAGAGCTCGTCCGGGATAACGTTCATATCAGATTAAAAATTTTTCATTATTCTTATTGACTTAGAATTCGCCAACAAAATTCAACAAAATGGCATTTGATGCTGGTAAATTTTTGAAAACGCCAGACCTGGAAGGGCTTGATAAACTAAAGAAAGAGGAATTAGTGTTGATTGCTAAACATCTGAAAAAACAATTTTAGAGTATCTTTGAGAAAACATATTATAAAAAATTTGGTATTAGACAATTTAGTTGACGTAGAAAATTTTGGTGAAGTGGCTCTTGAACTTAAGGTCGAAAATGTTGATGCTATTAGATTAAAACAGCTTGAATTAAAACAGGCATTCAAATTGAAACAATTGGAAAAACAATTAGAAAACGAAGTAAAATTGAAACAATTAAAAAAAGAAGAAAGACAGGCAGAACTTGACTTCAAAATGAAAGAAAGGTTAGAGATGGAAAAAATAAAAGAAAGAGAAGATGAATTTAAAACAGTCAGAACTTGAAATGAGGGAAAGATTAGAGATGGAGAAAATAAAAATTGAAATGGTCAAAGAAGAAAGCAATACTAAAGTATTGTCAAAATTAAAATATTTTGATGCAGCAAAATATATACGTCTGGTTCCCAGATTTTGTGAAAAAACAGCTGATAAATACTTTCCACAGTTTGAGAAAATTGCTCAAAATTTGAAATGGCCAAAGCCTTATTGGACTACAATGCTGCAAAGTGCTTTGAGGGCAAGGCCGCTGAAATTTACTCAGCACTTTCATCAGAAAAAAGTTCTGATTATCACACTGTAAAACAGGAAGTTTTGAAAGTTTATGAGCTAGTGCCAGAAACATATAGACAGAAATCCAGGTCTTATAAAAAGTTTGATTCACAAACCTATTTTGAATTAGCTAGGGAAAAAGAACATCTATTTGAGAAAAAAGATAACAAGTTTGATAATATAAGACAATTGATGTTATTAGAAGAGTTCAAGCAGTGTGTTCATTTAGACTTAAAAACACATTTAGATGACAAAACTGTTGAGACATTACAAGATGCAGCTGTTATTTCCGATAATTATACCCTTTCACATAAAATAAGTTTCAAAGGTCAAAATTTTAATACTTCGAGCGGAAATTACAAAAATTAAAGTACTGAGCGTACTGATAGTAAGCATGTTGCACAAAATAAGAGTCAATCCAGTAATAATATGTCAAGTCCAAAATTTGATACTTATGAGAAGAAGTCACTAACTTGTGCTTATTGTAAGAAGAATGGTCACCTGATGGCTGGTTATTTTAGACTCTAGAAGAAGAATAAAAGAGATAATAAACCCAAGTCCAGTGCTTGTATGACACCCTTTGTTACCAATAAGTTGGAATGTTCTGAGAGTCAGACTTTTAAGTCCAGTTTTTTTTATTACATGGAGGATTATAAACCCTTTATGTCTGATGGGTTTGTTTCTATTGTTGATAATACTACTCCTCAAGTACATTCAGATTTTACGGGATACTAGAGCTCCTCAGACTTTGTTATTAGAAGGTGTGCTGCCTTTGTCCGAGGAGACTTCTGTTGGTGCCTCCGTTTTTTGACAGGGTGTGGAGTTAGGTTGTATAGATGTTCCCCTCCATCGTATTTATCTGAAGTCAGATTTAATTACTGAACTACCTGTTGTGGGTGTTCGTCCTAATCTCCCTGTTGAGGGTGTTTCATTATTGCTAGGAAATGATCTAGCTAGGAACAAAGTGGTTGCTGAACCAATTGTTACCAGTGAACCGTCGGTGAATGTTAAATCACCGGAAGATGATGCTGAACTGTATCCAGCTTGTGTTGTTACAAGGACGATGGCAAAAAAACAACAAAATGAAAATTTACAAGAAGAACGGTATGATAATACGGACCTTTCTGACACTTTCCTTGCCGACATTGACGGTTCCTGTCGCTCAGAAAAGGCCATAATAAGACCACATAGTACTAACAAGCATGTTATTGTGCGATGGCCATACGTGAACAGCCATTCATTAGACAAGAGAAAGTTTATGGAAGAACAAAATAAAGACCCTGAGGTTCTTCAGCTCCGCAAGAGGGTTCACCCACAGGCAGAAGCAGACCGTGGCCGAATGTTACTACCATCAAAACGGAATTTTAATGCGAAAATGGAGACCCCCTGATGCTATCCCAGAGTAGGAATGGAGAGTGGTATACCACGGGTTGGTTTCTTAAGTGTATAGGCAAGAAATTATTAGTCACACACTGACTTGAATCTTCTAGACTATGTATCTAGATTAAAAGAAAAATTGTATACTGCTTGTCAAATTGCTCAGAAAAACTTAAAAACTGTTCATAATAAGATGAAAATATGGTATGATAAAGATGCCGGGGACAGAGTTTTTGAGTCTGGTGATAAGGTACTTGTATTTTTGCCAGTCCCTGGACATCCTTTACAGCCTAAATACTGTGGTCCTTATACAATAGAGAGTAAAATAAATGATTTGAATTATATTGTAAAAATTTAGGTCGGCGTAAACAAAATAGAGTGTGTCATATTCATATGTTAAAACCATGTTTGAGCGTACTAAAAAAGGTGAGAGTAAACCAGTTGCCACTTTAGTCATGGTTAACTTGGAGAGTGATCATGACAAACCAGATATGATTGAACCATCTTTTGATTCAAAGACTATGGAACAAACTGTAAGATTGAAAAATTCAGAAATTTTGTCAAATTTAGACTCAAAACTTGCACATCTGACTTTTGATCGTATAGAAAAATTAAAAACTTTGGTATTTTCTTTTAAAAATCTTTTTCCAGATGTGCCAAACAAAACCACTGCTGTTTGTCATGATGTCGTTGTAGGTGATGCTTCTCCAATTAAGCAACATCCTTACCGGCTCAATCCATTAAAACATGAATTTATGAGACAAGAAATTAAATATATGCTTGACAATGATATTATTGAACTGAGTTAATTTGTCAGGCCACTGTTGATTATTTAGGGCATACAGTTGACCAAGGTCAAGTGAAACCTATTATGCCTAAAGTTGATTACCAAATTTCCTCCTCCTACATTTGTACAAATAAAAAGCAACGTATGAGATATTTAGGTATGATTGGATTTTACAGGAAATTCTCTTCAACTTTTGATACTGTTGTTCAACCATTGACTCATCTATTACGGAAAGATTCTAAATTCATCTGGAGTGATAATTGTCAAAATGCTTTTGAAAATATTAAATCACTTTTAAGTAACAGTCCAGTTCTGATCACTCCAGACTTTGAAAAGCAATTCAAACTTGCCGTTGATGCAAGTGATGTAGGAGTTGGAGCCGTTTTATATCAAGAAACAGATGATAATGTTGATAAACCTATATCATATTTTTAATGAAATTAGATAAACATCAGAAAAATTATTCAACTATTGAAAAAAAGAGTGTTTTGCACTGTTGTCTGCACTACAACATTTTGATGTATATTTAAATCCAACTCTGCATCCTATTCTGGTTTATACTGTTCATAATCCTCTCACCTTCATACATAAAATGAGAAACAAGAACCAGAAGTTGACTAGGTGGAGTTTATTATTACAGGAATATGATGTTATTGTTAAACATATTAAAGGTAAAGATAATGTTATAGCAGATGCTTTATCTAGATCTTATCAAAACACTGTATACATACTATGTTTTTTGTATATATTGTTCATGAAAAGTTCTTGTTACACTCAAACTTTTTTTAAGGGGGGAGGTGTTATGACATTGTAATTATTACAAAATATATATATATAATGTTATGATATTGCGATTATTAAATTTGTTTATCTTGGTCTAATTTGTTTTGTGTGGCGTTATAGTTGTTTACAAAATAATGTTATAACTGTGCAGTTTAGAAATCACTGGAACACTCATAGATACTGATGGAATGATAAGAACTTTCTATTAGACTTACATAATGATTCCAGAATGATCATAATCTACGATGTATAATTTTAACTTCTACCATATTCTACAAGTTTCCGTTCTACAGTTTTTTAGGAGTTTCTGTTCTACAATGTTCTAGAGGTTTCCGTGACAGTTATACATACCGAAACCGAAATTGAACAGACATTAACAAACAGACCTTGGATGGTGTAAACTTCCCAAAAAACGTGTATGGTGTTATAGTGTATGGCATATGGTGCAATGGTAGAAGGTGTATGGTGCTATGGTGTATTGTGTAAGGGGAATGGTGTAATGGTGTAACGTGCGATCGGGAATGGTATGAATGAATGGTGTACGACATTTAAAACTTTGCAAAATATTGATAAGAACTGATTTTTAATTTCATACATTAATTTACAATATTGTGATCAAAATTCGTTTTTTAAAATAAATAAATAATTTTGTAGTCGCATGCTTTCTTTAAAATTAAATTGCATTATGGTGTAATGTGTAAGATGTATGGTGCAAAAGTGTAACGTGTATGGTGTAATGGCACAGGGTGTATGGTGTAATGGTGTATGGGGAATGGTGTAATGGTGTATGGTGTTAATGGGAAGTTTACACCATCCAAGAACTGTACTTGGATTCACAGAAGTTCTCTCGATTTGTTGGATTGACACTTTTATTTACGTTAACTATATCATACTAGATTGGACGTATTCCGTACAGTTAAGAGAAGAATTCAGAATAAAGAAATAAATTGATTGATTGATTGTTGGTTGCTTAACGCCGAATAAAGAAAAGACCAAAGGATCGGACAAATATTTTAACAGTTAAGTTGACATTTCAATTTGTGTAATATTTCTTGTAAACTTGTGTATAATAAATCTTGTTAAATTTTATTATTGATTTGTGTCTTTTGTTGGCTACAATTTAAGGGTGATTTCTGGCCGTAACAATATATCATGAGCTGGTTTTCTATTTATCTTTTATATTTAACGACAATATATATAATCATAAACTGAATGTGGAATATGCAAAAAGTATGTATAGCTATTATTTTGGAATAATAATGTATTATTGAATGATGAGTATGTATATAAAGATCATCTCTGAGGTAGAATTGAAAAGAAAAAACAATTACAAAAATACGTTTTCATAACGTATAACAATACATTAGTTAGTTAGTTTTTACAAATCAAATCAAAGATATAAATAAGCGATACAATAATCATGAAATGTACTCAAGGATCTTACTGTGGTGTAAAGGTTGAAATTTTACAGATACATATAAATTGAACTCTTTGTATCTAAGACAGAATGTCAACAATCCTTGACTTAATATTTTTGGTTTATCTTAAACTGATCTAATCACAAACTTTAACATGTAAAATATGCAAAATATTCAAAGTCGATAGACCATGACTCATTATCACCATGGAATGTGTCAATGCTTATATAACCGCATACCAAACATCATTAACCTACCAATAATGGTTCTGCTTAAAGTAACCTATTCACAAACTACAAATGTAAACTAAGCAAACGTTTCAACGTTTCAAAAATAAAATCTGTGGAAATAAGATATGCCAATGCTCATACAACTACATACCAAATATCATTGACTTATAATAAGTGGTTCCCAATTAACTGACCTAAACACAAATTATTATATTTTTTACACCACCGCCGACGCCGGAAACATTATACCTAAGTCTTCCTCTTCCGATTTCGTCGATGTGAGACAAAAATCGGTCTACTATTTCACTCTGGCTTTGTAGTTAGTACTGATGAAAGCCTACCGTATAACATTTAAAGTATTAAAAGACCAAACTTTCCAATGATCATCTGATTATTTTCCCGGACTATACGCGTATGGTCGGATCATATATGTATATATGCATGTGGTCATGACCATACGCGTATAGACCATATACTCATATGGTCCGGAACATGTCATCAGAAAAAGGTTAAAATCAAATCATCAGATGGCTGATAGTTTGGTTTTGTTTAGTGTGCGTGTTTTTCAAGACAACATGTGTTACTTTAATAGGTATATTCTCTTTTCGATGATTTGTTTTTTTTTTATTCGTCTAAGACAAAATTCATATAGGAACCTCTAGTGAAAAAAAAAATTCACGTTCCGCTATATAGATGATGTTCTCTTATTGAATAACTTAAGTTAAGAGACTGTTGATCGCATCTTATCTTTTGAACTAAAAATAAAAGATAACACGTACTAAGTTTACAGTTTGGTCTGCTTTGACTGTTTTTTTATTGTTAAATGACATGAGTTTTGAATGAAACACTATCATTGACAGTTGCCCTTTCGAAACTGGCAGACTCTTTTGAATGTTTGAGAAAATGTTTTAACATACAAAAGGTACACTGAACAAAACGAATCGAAGAAATATAGCCAACACCAAAGCCACAAGAAAAATCAACAACAGTAAAAGAATGATACACAAAAAATAAACTTTAAATAACACGAACTACATGTTTTTGAGTGACCTCAGATTCTCGGACTACAACAGTTCCATCTCCATTAGAATAACTTATCATGCTACTGCTGTTTCAAACAGTTTGTTGGTTTGTGGATCTTTATGGAATATCGTTTTCACAAAATGGATGGGTTCCAAAAGAGAGGCGAAAGATACCAAAAGGATATTCAAACTCATAAGTTGAAAATAAAAAGACACCGCTATGGCCAAAACAAAAAAACAAAACAAAAGACAAACAACAGTATACAAAACACAACATTAAAAACTAAAGACTGAGCAACACAAACCCCACTAAAACCAAGAGTGATCGCAGGTGCTCTGGAAGGGTAAGCTGATCCTGTTTCAAATGTGGCACCCATTATGTTGCTAATGTAAGTACAAACCTGATGATAAGTCTAATTCGGTCACATTCGGAGAAAGGAGGACGGGATGGTACTTACGACGGTTGGAACATAGCCGTCTTCATTTGTGAAACAGATAGTCTGTAACGGTCAACCAACTCGTTATGGCCTCCGTAAAATTTTCGAAGGGATGACTTCTATAGATATAGGAAGATGTGGTGTGAGTGCCAATGAGACAACTCTCCATCCAAATAACAATTTATAAAAGTAAACCATTATAGGTCAATGTACGGCCTTCAACACGGAGCCTTGGCTCACACCGAACAACAAGCTATAAAGGGCCCCAAAAGTACTAGTGTAAAACCATTCAAACGGTAAAACCAACGGTCTAGTATATATAAAAACGAGAAACGAGAAACACGTATAAATTACATAAACAAACGACAACTACTGTACATCAGATTCCTGACTTAGGACAGGTGCACACATTTGCAGCGGGATTAAACGTTTTAATGGTACCAAACCTTCTCCCTTTTCTGAAACAATAGTATAACATCACAACATAGAAAACACACGATAAAACATCAATTGGAAGGCTTAACTCAATCAAAACGTAAATTAACACACTATGAACGAATAAATTCGATCTGTGATACCTGAAAGTAAATACATAGTTAATAAAATATTAGGGACAAACATTCAAGGCCAAAAAGCAAACAAACAAGTCCAAATAAAGCCATGGCAAAACACTACCGCGAAATATTAAACCCTTAGAAAATAATCACTTTTGAAAAACCGGTTTTCATAATATATACAGGTAAATGAAAAATAACTTTGTCGTTTTAGGTATACTTTTTCTGTCTATATAAAATCTTCCAATAATTAGGAATACCAAGAAAGGTCTGTCATATAACTGTCGGTTTAATAGCTTCTTTGTGAGCAACAACCCTCTATCATGACAGAAAACGCAAGCCCTGGAATGTTGTATCAACTGGGAGATATATACCCCATATGCAGGCGCTGCTGGAAGCTCGCTACTGCTATCCCGTCTTCTTTTTCTCGAATGTGACTTCACGGAATGAGAATTATGACCGAGTTTGTACTGCGTCCCCTCGGTATGTGTTGCACTGTGGTTACTTTTGGTAGTGTTTTATCGATTGTTGTTTATCTTTATGTATTTTTAAAATTTTTGCTATGACGTTAACATTCTCAGTTTGTTTTCGCCTCATGAGTATCTTCTGCCTGTTTGTAAGACGTTTTAAACGGTGAAAAGATATCATAGAGTTGCGGTTTGTAAATGTCTCTTGTGAAACTTAAAGACGTGATTAAATAAATTAACCATCGGAACATTGGAATTCTCTGTAACCTGTCTGTCAAATGTAAACTAGCAAGTCCAATACAAAGGCGATACAATGGCTTACAAGTGACAAATTACTAGTTAAAAGATGTCGGACATACTGAAATATTTGTTTTGACATCTATATATTATTACTATATATATAAGACTATATCTTTATATTTAAAAGTCTTTTGGTTTTTTTGTGTCGATTAGTTGCTGTCTCACTGATGTTTATTTTCTCGTCAGCATGTATTGTATATGTTTTGTTATGTCCTCTGGTTGCACTGTTTGCGCTTCAGTATATTCAACGATTCTTGAACTTTTATTAAATGTTTGTCATGCCAAGGAAAATGTTACTACTTTTGCTTAAATCTTTTGTCGTACGTTTATTTGGTATGTATACAGATACAGATAATTTTATTAACCAATCAAGGTGCTCTTTGAAGGAAGATAATTACAATGTACATGTAATTATTCATAACTTAATCAACAAAATTTAATAACACTTTTAGATATTTGGATGATATACTGGCTCTCAATATGTACACTAAAGAGATTTATCCTGCTGAACTGACTTTAAATAAAGCTAATACTAATAATGAACACTGCCCTTTCCTGGATCTTGATATCTATATCTTTAACGGGAAGCTTAATACCAAAATTTACGATAAAAGAGATGATTTTTCATTGCCTATTGTTAATTATCCATTTTTAGATGGTGACGTTCCTCTGTCGCCATCTTATGGTGTTTATATATCTCAACTTGTTCGATTCGCTCGTGTATGTAACAACGTATTTGATTTTAACGAAAGAAATGTCTGTACTACTGAAAAATTATTACACCAGGGTTTTCGATATCACAAACTAGTCAAAACATTACTAAATTTTATCATCGGTACAAGGACATCATTCGTAAATATATATCAACATGCACACATCTTATACGTTCAGGTATTTCATATCCAATCTTTTATGGTAATATTCTATACAAAGCACAAAAATCATTCACCTCAAAAGCTAACCAAACCTTTAAACAGACTTATTCAGAAGAGATATAGTTACGATACTGTTGTCAGGTCATTAAAGTTGGCATATTTTGGAATTAATATTGATTCACTCATAGGGTCTTTGCATCGGAAATAAACACATTAATCTTAAAACCAGTTGTTGGTATGATACGGGTTATGTTATTTTATGATGGTATGATACTGAACCCCTAACGGGAGGGATTGTGCTTGATTTTCATATGATGAAGACATAATCTTTCAATCAGTTTAATTGAGGTCTGGAGCTGGCATGTCAGTAACTGTTAGTAGTCCTTTGTTAATTTATGTATCATTGTCATTTTGCTTAGTTTCTTCTGTTACCTATTCTGACATTGGACATTGTGGCTTTGGTGTTGGACTTCTTTTAAACTGAGTTTTACTGTGCGTATTGCTGTGTGTTTGTTTATTCTACATTGGCTAGAGGTATAAGGGGAGGGTTGAGATCTCACAAAACATGTTTAACCCCGCCGCATTTTTGCACCTGTCCCAAGTCAGGAGCCTCTTGCCTTTGTTATTCTTGTATGTTTTTTTTTTATTTTGGTTCATTTATATGTTTCGGAGTTTAGTGTGACGTCCATTTTCGCTGAACTAGTACACATTTTGGTTTAGGGGCCAGCTGAGGTCCGCCTCTGGGTGCTGGATTTTCTTGCTGTGTCGAAGACCCATTGTTGGCCTTGGGCTATTTTCTGCTCTTTGGTCGGTTGTTGTGTCTTTGACATTCCCCATTTCCATTCTCAATTTTAAACAATAAACTAATAAGACAATAGTGGTTCATTGGGGTAAAATTGTATTGATTGTATAAAAAACCAACTTTAAACTTAATCATAAAAATTAGAGAGAAAAAAAAGGTCAACATTAATGTATATATATATATTATTTTTATATTGAGGATATCCAGCTAGATTTCGACAAGGAGAGACAACTCCACCATTTTAATATTGCATATGTGGGTTTGATTTATTGCGCTTTATTTGAACTTTGTTGGATATTTGTCTCATTGGCAATCATACCACATCTCCTTGTTTTTATATTAGTAATGAATCCCGATTTTCTGTTGGTGTAGATATCATATCTAATACAAGTTTTAAAACATAACTTTCTTCATTTAGTCATTAACAATAAAAATGTATTCTCTGAAGAAACCTTGATAAAAATTTTATATTTATAATTCAGATAATTGATGAATGGCTTTCTACAATTTTCAAGAACAGAGCAAACTAATTAGAAATGCTTCTCATCTTCTACTGTTTCCTTACATAAGTTACATTTTCTGTTTTTGAATTTTTAAATGTAGGTTTCTACGTCTCTCTATATTTAGGTTATGATCGCTAAGTCGAAATTTGGCCAAAACTTTTCTTTGCTCCTCTGAGCCTATAGTTAAGTAAGCTTCTAGTTCATATGCATATTTAGATTTTTGTATGTTCTTAATTTATTTCCAGCTTTGGCTCTTGTTTTATCATCATCATTTAGTTCTCTGTGCCAAAGACCTATACATTTTGTTTTTAAACAAGATTTTACTTTATTTATTATATAACTCTGTTTATGTTTTGATATATTTATATATAAGTGTTCTAGATTCAAAGATTGAATATTTTTCTGAATACAATTAACCCATGATTCTTGCTTGGCAGTTACCATAGCTACTGATTCTTTAAAACAGCTATTAAAATTTTATTATCAACATTACATTGACTTTTGTTCTTTTGAAATCCATTACAAATGTCCTGTAGTCGTAACAAAATTTAATCATACTAAGACATACACGATACAGCAATGGTAAACTTCCAAGTTCCCCCTCAGAACCCCTCATACCATTTCTTGAAGTATTTGGTCCAACTCCAAATTACAATTTGACAGAATTTTAGATTAATGTTCTCTTGTTTTAAATTGTCCACATTTATATGATAAATATTTCAGGGTCATTCATAAATTTCTGAACTTGGAATTCTCCTCATATTTTAGATTCATATAGTAAGACTGGTTTTACTGTATGATTAAATATTTGTATTAATGAAGAGATCTTTGGTTTAAATGGTATTATAACTTTTCTTAATTCATATAATGTTTTTAGACTTTATTATGAATATCAAGCTTGGCATATGAAAATGTACATTTTCAATTTCAACGCTATCATATCTGAATAAAATATTTTTCTTGATTCTAACTGACTTATTAGAAACTAACAATGTCTCGGACGAGTAAGAAAGTCGGAGATGGTCATTTTTGTTTACAGGAGTAATCTCCCTTGGAGTTGTAAATTATATAGAAAGTTGCATTGTAAGCGCTCTCAATGCTATGATTTTTTTCAGATTTTTATGAAATTTATACCAATTGTTCATATCAGCAACGTCTTAAACGAATTAAAAAAAAAAATGCCTCTCAACAATTTTTAAAGGAGGTATTCCCCGATGAAATGTTGGAAAAATTGAAAATTGCATTTTAACTGAGACTACTATGATAGTCTCTGATTTTAAGCGCTATCAATATAGATCAGCAATATCTGGAACAAGTTTGAAAATATGCCTTTGTATTTTAGAGTCATTGGCACTACAAAATGTGAACAGACTTATTCTGAACTGTTTATGACATTCTATTGCTGTCATATACTCCTTTTTATTATGGCTAAACTAAACCTTGAAGAATCAAGGATTAATTTGGTATAGTAAGATACCCTTTTGGTGCAACTAAGTTGGAAGACCCTGAATAATCCCCCATATAGTTTAATTTTGATTTATTTTTATTAAACATTTAATTAATTGTTTTCACTTGGAATATATATAAGTCGAAGTTACTGGCTAACAGCATTTAGATTTTTGCTGTTCACAAAACTGCCAGTTAAATTTGCTTTACTAAAATAGGTGTATTGTAGGCAGTTTTAAAATGTGACCATGTGTTTCTTTTGGACCCCACAATTCATCTTTTGGGTTTGTGTGGCTAAAAAAGAGGGGGATTTAAAAAGAAATATTTGTGATAACTCCTCCAGAAATGAAAAAAAAATGTTTAGATCTATATTATGCATGTCTGTTTGAGATCCATTTCATGAGACCAATGATTTCTATAGAAATCATTGATGGGACACATTATAAATACATTTTTTTTAATTATTCCTGGAGTAGATAATAATTTTCTTTTAATCTTTGGGAATTATTCAATTTGTTTTTATGTTAAAATTTCTAACTTCATAATTTTGATGAAGATAATCCATTTTAATTCAATTTTTTCCCCTCAAAATGAGGATTTTCATTTTCATCTATCAACAAACTTTTCAAATTGTAGTGGCATGGTCAGTCAACTGATAAGTTGTATGGCTGATTACAGGTAAATCAGTAATTTCTATTTGACAGTAGCGTGTACTCTGGGGTGTGGAATACCTTAATTTTATGGGGGAACATCCTGTCCATGTGTAATACTTAATATATATTCCAACAGATGACATTACACAAATTTTTCTTCTGTTAAATGAATGATTTGTATATCATCATAATTTGCTATTTATATAAACCACATTTTGGTACAATAATTATTTACCATATTAACATTGAATATTATGAATGTAGAATGAAATATGTCTACAGTATGATTGGTTTTAATCATTTAATTTATAAGATTTAGGAATCAAAATTTGCAATTATTTAAAACCAACAATTAAATTATTTTATACTTTAGATTTCATAGCCATATTTGCATTTGTAAAATATTGATATACCCAAATTTTCAATTATATTAAATGCCCAACTTTTATTTTTGTTGTAAGAAGTGTAACTTGAAACAACAGTATATCATACAAAGAGAAATAAAGATTAAAGTTATATCATGAATATTGGTCATGATTTGTAAAGCTCAGAACTGTCAAGTAAATTTAAGACACAATTCAAAATGTTCAGAACATGTCAAGCCATACTGAGAAAAAATAAGAATGTCGAGAAATTTCAAGACAGTATTCAAATGTCAAGAATTTGTCAAGAAATTTTAAGACCATATTCAGAATGTCGAGAATATGTCAAGTAAATTTCATACAAATTTAATATATATGAGAATTTGTCAAGAAAAGTTAAGACACAAGTCATACTTTTGGAGAATGTCGAGTAAAAGTTCATGCAAATTAAGACAAAACTGGTCTTTTCAGACTTTTAAACTTTTGTAGTGTGGGTTGCTGTCTCGTTGACGTATACCATCACCTTTGTCCACTTTAAACAGTTATAGACCGTACTTTGACCTATAATGGTTTACATTTATAAATTTTGACTTGGATGGAGAGTTGTCTCATTGGCACTCATACCACATCTTCTTATATCTATATAATGTCACAATTATCACAAACTTAAAACAAAGTCAATGTGTATCCGAATATAAAGAACGAAACAAGATACCGAGGATGCAATCAAGATAGACAGACAGACAGACAAACAGACAGACAGTTTTTCTCACGAAAACTAACTTGTTACCCCATATTTGACCTCAAATAGCATACTTTAACTATTTATCAATTTCTGTCTCGCCTGCGACGAAAGTTGCAGTATGCGAGACATAGGTATTACAATCAGGCAACGGCGTAAACTATTTGTTTAAAGCTTTATATTTCAGAAGATAAAAGACCTGGATGCTTCATATCTTGTATGCAGATACCTTATGTTACGAAGTTTCCGTCAAAATATGTCCATTGTCCTAGACCTCATTTTCATGGTTCAGCGACTTCTTGAAAAAAAAATTGAGTTTTTTGGTCATGTGAATTTCTCACTTATTTTGAGTAATATGATAACTATATTTGATATATGTGTTTCTTGCAATGTCTACATGTCCGTCAGACAGACTTAAACTAACCTCGACCTAATTTAATGGATCAGTGATCAAGGTTAAAGTTATGTGATTAGGTCCATTTCTCAAATACTATAAGCAGTAGGTCAACTATATTTGGTGTATGGAATGATTGTAATGGGTACATGTCAGTCTGGCAGGTTTTATCCGACCTTGATCTCATTTTCATGGTTCATTGGTCAATGTTAAGTTTTTTGTTTTGGTCTGTTTTCAAGTACTATAAGCAATAGGTCAACTATTATAATTGGTCTATGGAATGATTGTAAGGTGTACCAGTCTGTCTTGCAGGTATCATCTGACCTTGACCTCATTTTCATGATTCATTGGTCAATGTTAAGTTTTTGTGTTTTGTCTGTTCTTCAATTAGCATACACAATAGGTCAACTATATTTGGTGTATAAATAAATTGTAAAGTGTATATGTCTGTCTGACACAATTTATCTGACCTTGATCTCATTGTCGTAGATTTTTAAAATGTTAAGTTTCTGTAATGCTTTTAGAAAAACCTTTATCTTTTATTAAGACTTTCAACATAAAATTAATGGTCAGTAAAACAGGCGAGACATTTAAGCGTGTGCACTCTTGTGTTGAAATAATATCATGAAAAGCTGTTGGTTCACTCACTCATAATTTTGGCCCTAAAAACCTGAAATATTTTAACTGTGATGATTTTGTAAAAAAATTATATGAAAACATATCTTAAAATGTCCAATTTTTTTAGTTGTTCACCAATTGCGTCATTAGTGTAAAAATGTAGGTGAATTTGTGAACGCCTGATTTTTGGGATCATTTGGTGTTTATGTCAGTTTTCTGAAAAATTAACAGTGGCGCCAACCCTCGTCAACAAATATTTTTGCTGAAATATTTTAAATATACCACATTCTTTACTTTTCAACCAAAATTTTAATGGGAAAGGGTGGCGTCACATATGAAATCATGAAATAATGTCGAAAAGATGACGAATTTCTGGAAAAATGAACTAAAATGAAATCTAAACCTATTTCAGGCTAATATATTTATAATATATGAAGAAGATATACATTTTTTCTATTCAACTTTCAAAAAAATAATACACTTAGCAATACACACACAGTAAATTTACTCAAACAATTGAAGTTTTAAAAATGCACCTTTACAGGCCCGTTTACATGTATTGGGGTTACTGGCTCTACTCCTTTGCGATACTAATTTTTAAACATTTTTTGGCTACTTCGATCACTGTAAAATTTTTATTCTAAAAATGCATAATTAAAATTCAATTATCTTTTATTTGTTTTCTATAACTATTATTCTTCTAATCAGTTTTCTCTGAACAGGTCATAATTTTTATTAAGTTGACGCGTCGATCGACTTAAATTTAAAATTTTTGAAATATTTTGAAGTTTTTGTTTTTCTTAATCATTTTAATTATGTTTAATAGAGTATTTTCGGTACTACTTATTTAAACTTTGTAATGTGTTCACGCAGAGTATTTTCGGTCTAGTTAATTTTAATTTGAGATGAGTTCACGCCCGCGAAGAAATCTTCCGCGTCTGGGTTGTAAGAAATTGAATTTTCTTGGTCGTTCAGATACTACGTTTGAAAGTATTTTTCAGAATAACAATATGGATAAAGACTTGAACCTTACAATCACAGCTGATGACGACTTTGATGGTCTGGATCTAGAAGAAGATCCAACGGCAGGAGACTCGTCTTTGGTTAGGGATAAGCAGGTGGAATGTGCTATGGTGTTAATGCCAGACGAAGTTCACGGAGAGGAACGACCGGCCGTGTCCAAGGAAGAAAGTGGCGACGAGGATTTGGAGCTTCGTCTTCAGTTGTTAAAGGAGAAGCGAGATTCCCTTAAGAAGGAGAAGCTGAAGAAAGATATTCGCAAATTAGAGCAGGAGGTGGAGCTACTTGCTAAAGAATCGAAGACTAAGGCAGCGAAACCGAAGAAAAAATCAGGTGAGGTCATTAATTCTAATGTTACCATTAATGATCTGAGAAAATCAAAAAAGTTATGTTCACAGGTGAAATCTGAAATGTATGCTTTAGGTCTTGAGTTAGATAGTGAACATGATCATACTTGTAAAAAGCTAATTCTAAGTCTCAAAAGAAGCTGTCGAAGTTGGTACGAACAAACAAAATTGAAACCTAAAGAAAAGTTAAAGCGGAACACAAAACAAATGCTAAATTTAAATATAGTCCAAGTTCTGATTGTGAATTATCGCGTTGCGATGCAGATTCTGAATTTGAAAAACGTTCGAAGCGTAAATTGTGTTCAAAATTAAAAAGAGGGTCTTGACTGCTCTAAATTGGAAAGTAAGAAGAAGTTATCAAAGCATAAAACAAATCTAGAAGGAATCTGAAGATTAAATTAAAATCAGATTCTGATTCTGAATTTTCGAGTAGCGATTTAGATTCTGAGTCTGACTCTTCTGATTCTTCGGACTCTTCTGATTACGGTAAATATGATCGGCGTGGTCATAGTTCTAAATCCAGCAAGAACAAATCAGGGATTGTTTTAAAATCTTCGGACAAAGTGAAAAATTTTCAGTATTTTCCTCACAATTTTTTACAATTTGAATACGTCAATAAAGATTTGAAACTCAAGCAGTTGAATTTTAAACAATTTTTAGCGGGGGAATTGGAGATAATATCTAATTTTTGTCATGATAAATCTGAAAAAGAAGGCAGGTTAAAATTACTGCAGAAAATTTCATATTTTTCTTCCATTTATCAATGGTCGGCTATTTTGGACTTTTACGCTGCTTGTTTAAATCATATAGAAATAGGCAAAAAATGTTGGAGTGACGATCCACAAGTTTTGGAGAGTGCAATTTTCACTGGTAAAGTGTTTAGTTTTGATAAAACTGACTCAAAGTTTAACAAAACTCTTTCTTCGAAATCCACGGTTTGGTTTTGTTATAAGTATCAACGAAATAAATGTGAGGAAAAGACAACACCTCATAACGATACGATTAGGAGGTTGTTCGATCTGTGTTACATATTTGTGCAACATGTTTACAAAAGAAGGTACACAACGGAACCATCCTGAATGTGCTGAGTTGTGTCCACATAAACGTAAATGACTATGTAATTTAGGAACAAAAAATATGTTTGATGGTGATCACTGTGCAATGTGTAAAGATGTTTTACTTTTAGAAGTTGGTCACACTTCTGATCTTATAGATCTTATAGATTTACATAATCAGTTATTTTTTCTGATTCTTACAATTTTGAGTATTTAAAGATTCCTATTTATTCTAAGTTGAATATACGATTTTGGAGTTTTATTTTGACAAAGTCATTTGTTAATTTTAGAGTTTGGTTGGCCAATTGGAATAAAATATCTAGAAAATCTTGATCTTGTAGAAAAGAAATGTAGAAATCACACTGGGGTTCGGTTTTATCCAAAAGACATAGAAAAGTATATCAAGAAAGAGAAAACGTATTGTGCGGTGTTGGGCCCATTCAAAGTTAATCCCTTTTCCGATAAGTTGGTTATATCTCCTCTTAATCCTGTTCCAAAATATGATTCTGCCAAAAGAAGGGTCATTAGGGATCTCAGTCACCTAAAGGGTCATTCTGTGAAAGACTGTATTGAAAAGAATGAATATTTGGGAGAGAGAGTTTATCTTCAGTATCCTAATGTTGATAAAATAGTTGACATTATTGAGAGTAATTGAATTGCTCAGTTTTCAATTGGAATCTTCGTCGTGCATATAGACAGATACCGTTTGATCCAAGTTACAATAGTTTTGTTTGTTTATCTTGGCGTTTTCACATTTTTGTCGATCGTGTTTTTGCCAATGGGTTTGAGATCATCTGTCTTTATTTGTCAATGTATCACTAATGCAGTGACTTTTATCGCGAAACATTTTGTGTGGATGTTATTAATTATCTTGTTGATTTTACCAAGGCAGACTGTCTAGAAAATGCTGAAGTCTATTTTGAAAAGTTAAAGAGTGTTTTGGATCAGTGTGGATTGGAAGAGTCGGCGGAAAAGGCTTGTGAACCTTGTTTAAGAATGTCATTTCTGGGTGTGTGGTTTGATACAGAGAAATGACTTTAGAAGTTACTCCAGATCGTTTAATTGAAATTTCAGAGTTGGTTGTAATGTGGTTGAATAAAGAAAAGGCCAGAAAGAAAGAAGTGCAGTCGTTGTTAGGAAACTAAATTTTGTCTCGAGTTGTGTCAAACCATGTCGGATTTTAATCTCTAGAGTTTTAAATTTCTTAAGGAATTTTCAAATAATGATCAAGTGTTAGACGTTTCGAATGAGTTGAGAAGGGATATGCTCTGGTGGTCAAAATTTTTACTGACTTATAATGGGATTTCCATCATTAGTCTGGAAGAATGGACTGAACCAGATTTATTTTTCTCTTGTGACGCTTGTTTGACTGCATGTGGTGGTTTGTCGGGTACTGAGTATTTTCATTTCGAGTTTTTATTCATAAGTGAACACAATTTCCATATCAATGCTTTAGAGCTCTTAACAGTGATTGTTTGTTTGAAAGTCTGGGCTATTAAAGGGAAGAAAATTTGTATTTATTGTGACAATAATGTTTCAGTGCAGGTTATAAATAAGGGACGAACTAGGAGTAGAATTTTGCAAAGTTGTTTAAGAGAACTTGTCTTTGTCTGTGCAGTGCAACAATGTGAAATTAAGGCGATCCATTTAAGTTCAAAGGACAACCGGGCCGCAGATTTGCTTTCTAGATGGAATTTATCTCCGTCCTTTCAAGAGGAATTTAAAAACTGTTTAGAATACAGTTCTCGTGTTGAAGTTAATGCTGATCCTTCTCTTTTTAGGTTTCAACATGACTGGTGATTTAGATCATTTAAGAGCAGAATCAAAGAATTCCATTGAAAATACGTATGCTATTGGGACAAGGAAATATTTGAAGATTCAGTGGAAGTCTTTTTTATTATTTTGTAATTTTTACAAGTTGGTGACTTTGCCTTGTTATTTGGAGACCATTTGTTTATATTGTCAATTTTTAAGTCGTTCTTTTGCTAGCACCGAATCCATTAAGAATTATGTTTATGGTGTTAAAAGTTTGCATTTATTTTTAGATGTTTCGTTTCCGCATTTTGAAACGTTTTATTTTAAATTATTTTTAAAGGTTTAAAAAGAGTGAATCCGTATGAGATCAAACCAGCATTACCTATTACTCCGGAAATTCTTCTAAAAATCCGGTCCGTGCTGAATTTTTCAGACATTAATAATATAACTTTTTGTGTTTGTTTTTATTCTCCTTTTTTCTTATGTGCCGAAAATCTAATTTAGTCGGCCCAGATGGAGAACCACATAAAAGTTTAAAAAGGGAAGACATAGTGGTAAAAGAGAACATGTTGATAGTAACTTTCAAGTGGACTAAAACTATACAGTTTGGGGAAAGAAAATTAGAGATCCCATTCATTATAAATTCGGAATCTAAATTATGTCCATATTCTGCCTACATGGCTATGTGCAAACATTTTCAAGCACCTTTAAGTTCTTCAGCCTTTTTAATGCGTGGATCCCGTAAAGGCGAATTTAAGCCTGTACGTTATAGAGTATTTAATAATTTCTTGAAAACATGTATAAATAGTATTGAGTTAAATTCGGAACACTACTCCACACATAGTTTCAGAAGAGGTGGCGCGACGTGGGCTTTTAAATGTGGTTTTCCCTCCAATTTAATACAGCTACAAGGGGATTGGAAAAGCTCAGCTTATAAACGTTATTTAAAATATGGGTTATCAGATAAACTAATTGTTGTTAACAGTATGTCTGCTCACTGCTGATCTGTTTTATGTCATTTTAGGACAGAAAGCGTGGAACAGGTCGACTTTGATTATAGGGGATTCTATAGTCAAATATTTTCCAGAGTTAAAGAATACTACAATTCAAGCTTTTGGAGGACTTACCTCAGAGCGACTTGTCCGTAAGCTGAGCAGATCTGATTTAAATGTACAGGACTTTTGTAATGTAATTATTCATGTTGGTACAAATGATATTTTCATTTAACTATAGTGATCAATTTAGATCTAATGTTATTTCTATTCTAGATTTAGGAATCAAAATTTGCAATTATTTAAAACCAACAATTAAATTATTTTATACTTTAGATTTCATAGCCATATTTGCATTTGTAAAAATATTGATATACCCAAATTTTCAATTATTTTAAATGCCCAACTTTTATTTTTGTTGTAAGAAGTGTAACTTGAAACAACAGTATATCATACAAAGAGAAATAAAGATTAAAGTTATATCATGTATATTGGTCATGATTTGTAAAGCTCAGAACTGTCAAGTAAATTTAAGACACAATTCAAAATGTTCAGAACATGTCAAGCCATACTGAGAAAAAATAAGAATGTCGAGAAATTTCAAGACAGTATTCAAATGTCAAGAATTTGTCAAGAAATTTTAAGACCATATTCAGAATGTCGAGAATATGTCAAGTAAATTTCATACAAATTTAATATATATGAGAATTTGTCAAGAAAAGTTAAGACACAAGTCATACTTTTGGAGAATGTCGAGTAAAAGTTCATGCAAATTAAGACAAAAACTGGTCTTTTCAGACTTTTAAACTTTTGTAGTGTGGGTTGCTGTCTCGTTGACGTATACCATCACCTTTGTCCATTTTAAACAGTTATAGACCGTACTTTGACCTATAATGGTTTACATTTATAAATTTTGACTTGGATGGAGAGTTGTCTCATTGGCACTCATACCACATCTTCTTATATCTATATAATGTCACAATTATCACAAACTTAAAACAAAGTCAATGTGTATCCGAATATAAAGAACGAAACAAGATACCGAGGATGCAATCAAGATAGACAGACAGACAGACAAACAGACAGACAGTTTTTCTCACGAAAACTAACTTGTTACCCCATATTTGACCTCAAATAGCATACTTTAACTATTTATCAATTTTTTGTCTCGCCTGCGACGAAAGTTGCAGTATGCGAGACATAGGTATTACTATCCGGCGGCGGCGGCGTAAACTATTTGTATAAAGCTTTATATTTCAGAAGGTAGAAGACCTGGATGCTTCATATCTTGTATGCAGATACCTTATGTTACGAAGTTTCCGTCAAAAATATGTCCATTGTCCTAGACCTCATTTTCATGGTTCAGCGACTTCTTGAAAAAAAAATTGAGTTTTTTGGTCATGTGAATTTCTCACTTATTTTGAGTAATATGATAACTATATTTGATATATGTGTTTCTTGCAATGTCTACATGTCCGTCAGACAGACTTAAACTAACCTCGACCTAATTTAATGGATCAGTGATCAAGGTTAAAGTTATGTGATTAGGTCCATTTCTCAAATACTATAAGCAGTAGGTCAACTATATTTGGTGTATGGAATGATTGTAATGGGTACATGTCAGTCTGGCAGGTTTTATCCGACCTTGATCTCATTTTCATGGTTCATTGGTCAATGTTAAGTTTTTGTGTTTTGGTCTGTTTTTCAAGTACTATAAGCAATAGGTCAACTATTATAATTGGTCTATGGAATGATTGTAAGGTGTACCAGTCTGTCTTGCAGGTATCATCTGACCTTGACCTCATTTTCATGATTCATTGGTCAATGTTAAGTTTTTTGTGTTTTTGTCTGTTCTTCAATTAGCATACACAATAGGTCAACTATATTTGGTGTATTATAAATAAATTGTAAAGTGTATATGTCTGTCTGACACAATTTATCTGACCTTGATCTCATTGTCGTAGATTTTTTAAAATGTTAAGTTTCTGTAATGCTTTTAGAAAAACCTTTATCTTTTATTAAGACTTTCAACATAAAATTAATGGTCAGTAAAACAGGCGAGACATTTAAGCGTGTGCACTCTTGTGTTGAAATAATATCATGAAAAGCTGTTGGTTCACTCACTCATAATTTTGGCCCTAAAACCTGAAATATTTTAACTGTGATGATTTTGTAAAAATTATATGAAAACATATCTTAAAATGTCCAATTTTTTAGTTGTTCACCAATTGCGTCATTAGTGTAAAATGTAGGTGAATTTGTGAACGCCTGATTTTGGGATCATTTGGTGTTTATGTCAGTTTTCTGAAAAATTAACAGTGGCGCCAACCCTCGTCAACAAATATTTTTGCTGAAATATTTTAAATATACCACATTCTTTACTTTTCAACCAAAATTTTAATGGGAAAGGGTGGCGTCACATATGAAATCATGAAATAATGTCGAAAAGATGACGAATTTCTGGAAAATGAACTAAAATGAAATCTAAACCTATTTCAGGCTAATATATTTATAATATATGAAGAAGATATACATTTTTCTATTCAACTTTCAAAAAATAATACACTTAGCAATACACACACAGTAAATTTACTCAAACAATTGAAGTTTTAAAATGCACCTTTACAGGCCCGTTTACATGTATTGGGGTTACTGGCTCTACTCCTTTGCGATACTAATTTTTAAACATTTTTGGCTACTTGATCACTGTAAAATTTTTATTCTAAAATGCATAATTAAAATTCAATTATCTTTTATTTGTTTTCTATAACTATTATTCTTCTAATCAGTTTTCTCTGAACAGGTCATAATTTTATTAAGTTGACGCGTCGATCGACTTAAATTTAAAATTTTGAAATATTTTGAAGTTTTTGTTTTCTTAATCATTTTAATTATGTTTAATAGAGTATTTTCGGTACTACTTATTTAAACTTTGTAATGTGTTCACGCAGAGTATTTTCGGTCTAGTTAATTTTAATTTGAGATGAGTTCACGCCCGCGAAGAAATCTTCCGCGTCTGGGTTGTAAGAAATTGAATTTTCTTGGTCGTTCAGATACTACGTTTGAAAGTATTTTCAGAATAACAATATGGATAAAGACTTGAACCTTACAATCACAGCTGATGACGACTTTGATGGTCTGGATCTAGAAGAAGATCCAACGGCAGGAGACTCGTCTTTGGTTAGGGATAAGCAGGTGGAATGTGCTATGGTGTTAATGCCAGACGAAGTTCACGGAGAGGAACGACCGGCCGTGTCCGAGGAAGCAAGTGGCGACGAGGATTTGGAGCTTCGTCTTCAGTTGTTAAAGGAGAAGCGAGATTCCCTTAAGAAGGAGAAGCTGAAGAAAGATATTCGCAAATTAGAGCAGGAGGTGGAGCTACTTGCTAAAGAATCGAAGACTAAGGCAGCGAAACCGAAGAAAAAATCAGGTGAGGTCATTAATTCTAATGTTACCATTAATGATCTGAGAAAATCAAAAAAGTTATGTTCACAGGTGAAATCTGAAATGTATGCTTTAGGTCTTGAGTTAGATAGTGAACATGACCATACTTGTAAAAAAGCTAATTCTAAGTCTCAAAAAGAAGCTGTCGAAGTTGGTACGAACAAATAAAAATTGAAACCTAAAGAAAAGTTAAAGCGGAACACAAAAACAAATGCTAAATTTAAATATAGTCCAAGTTCTGATTGTGAATTATCGCGTTGCGATGCAGATTCTGAATTTGAAAAACGTTCGAAGCGTAAATTGTGTTCAAAATTAAAAAAAGAGGGTCTTGACTGCTCTAAATTGGAAAGTAAGAAGAAGTTATCAAAGCATAAAAACAAATCTAGGAGGAATCTGAAGATTAAATTAAAATCAGATTCTGATTCTGAATTTTCGAGTAGCGATTTAGATTCTGAGTCTGACTCTTCTGATTCTTCGGACTCTTCTGATTACGGTAAATATGATCGGCGTGGTCATAGTTCTAAATCCAGCAAGAACAAATCAGGGATTGTTTTAAAATCTTCGGACAAAGTGAAAATTTTCAGTATTTTCCTCACAATTTTTACAATTTGAATACGTCAATAAAGATTTGAAACTCAAGCAGTTGAATTTTAAACAATTTTAGCGGGGAATTGGAGATAATATCTAATTTTGTCATGATAAATCTGAAAAGAAGGCAGGTTAAAATTACTGCAGAAAATTTCATATTTTTCTTCCATTTATCAATGGTCGGCTATTTTGGACTTTTACGCTGCTTGTTTAAATCATATAGAAATAGGCAAAAATGTTGGAGTGACGATCCACAAGTTTTGGAGAGTGCAATTTTCACTGGTAAAGTGTTTAGTTTTGATAAAACTGACTCAAAGTTTAACAAAACTCTTTCTTCGAAATCCACGGTTTGGTTTTGTTATAAGTATCAACGAAATAAATGTGAGGAAAAGACAACACCTCATAACGATACGATTAGGGAGGTTGTTCGATCTGTGTTACATATTTGTGCAACATGTTTACAAAAAGAAGGTACACAACGGAACCATCCTGAATGTGCTGAGTTGTGTCCACATAAACGTAAATGACTATGTAATTTAGGGAACAAAAAAATTATGTTTGATGGTGATCACTGTGCAATGTGTAAAGATGTTTTACTTTTAGAAGTTGGTCACACTTCTGATCTTATAGATCTTATAGATTTACATAATCAGTTATTTTTTTCTGATTCTTACAATTTTGAGTATTTAAAGATTCCTATTTATTCTAAGTTGAATATACGATTTTGGAGTTTTATTTTGACAAAGTCATTTGTTAATTTTTAGAGTTTGGTTGGCCAATTGGAATAAAATATCTAGAAAATCTTGATCTTGTAGAAAAGAAATGTAGAAATCACACTGGGGTTCGGTTTTATCCAAAAGACATAGAAAAGTATATTAAGAAAGAGAAAACGTATTGTGCGGTGTTGGGCCCATTCAAAGTTAATCCCTTTTCTGATAAGTTGGTTATATCTCCACTTAATTCTGTTCCGAAATCTGGTTCTGCCGAAAGAAGGGTCATTATGGATCTTAGCCACCCGAAGGGTCATTCTGTGAATAACTGTATTGAAAAGAATGAATATTTGGGAGATAGAGATGACTTTCATTATCCTAATGTTGATAAACTAGTTGACATTATTAAGAGTAAGAGTCAGAATTGCTTAGTTTTCAAGAGGGATCTTCGTTGTGCTTATAGATAGATTCCGTTAAACCCAAGGGACTATAGTTTTGTTGGTTTTTCTTGGCGTAATCACATTTTTGTCGATCGTGTTTTACCAATGGGTTTGAGATCATCAGCCTTTATTTGTCAACGTATCACGAATGCAGTGACTTTTATCGCGGAAACATTTGGTGTGGATGTTATTAATTATTTTGATGATTTTGCTGGGGCAGACTGTCCTGAAAAAGCTCAAGTCTCATTTGAAAAGTTGAAGAGTGTTTTTGGATCAGTGTGGATTGGAAGAATCGGCGGAAAAGGCTTGTGAACCTTGTTTAAGAATGTCATTTCTGGGTGTGTGGTTTGATACAGAGAAAATGACTTTAGAAGTTACTCCAGATCGTTTAATTGAAATTTCCGAGTTGGTTGTAATGTGGTTGAATAAAGAAAAGGCCAGAAAGAAAGAAGTGCAGTCGTTGTTAGGGAAACTAAATTTTGTCTCGAGTTGTGTCAAACCATGTCGGATTTTAATCTCTAGAGTTTTAAATTTCTTAAGGGAATTTTCAAATAATGATCAAGTGTTAGACGTTTCGAATGAGTTGAGACGGGATATGCTCTGGTGGTCAAAATTTTTACTGACTTATAATCGGATTTCCATCATTAGTCTGGAAGAATGGACTGAACCAGATTTATTTTTCTCTTGTGACGCTTGTTTGACTGGATGTGGTGGTATGTCGGGTTCTGAGTATTTTCATTGCGAGTTCCCTGAATTCGTAAGTGAACACAATTTCTATATCAATGCTTTAGAGCTCTTAACAGTGATTGTTTGTTTGAAAGTCTGGGCTATTAAACGGAAGAAAATTTGTATTTATTGTGACAATAATGTTTCAGTGCAGTTTATAAATAAGGGACGAACTAGGAGTAGAATTTTGCAAAGTTGTTTAAGAGACCTTGTCTTTGTCTGTGCAGTGCAACAGAGTGAAATTAAGGCGATCCATGTAAGTTCAAAGGACAACCAGGTCGCAGATTTGCTTTCTAGATGGAATTTATCTCCGTCCTTTCAAGAGGAATTTAAAAACTGTTTAGAATACAGTTCTCGTGTTGAAGTTAATGCTGATCCTTCTCTTTTTAGGTTTCAACATGACTGGTGATTTAGATCATTTAAGAGCAGAATCAAAGAATTCCATTGAAAATACGTATGCTATTGGGACAAGGAAATATTTGAAGATTCAGTGGAAGTCTTTTTATTATTTTGTAATTTTACAAGTTGGTGGCTTTGCCTTGTTATTTGGAGACCATTTGTTTATATTGTCAATTTTAAGTCGTTCTTTTGCTAGCACCGAATCCATTAAGAATTATGTTTATGGTGTTAAAAGTTTGCATTTATTTTAGATGTTTCGTTTCCGCATTTTGAAACGTTTTATTTTAAATAATTTTTTAAAGGTTTAAAAGAGTGAATCCGTATGAGATCAAACCAGCATTACCTATTACTCCGGAAATTCTTCTAAAAATCCGGTCCGTGCTGAATTTTTCAGACATTAATAATATAACTTTTTGTGTTTGTTTTTATTCTCCTTTTTCTTATGTGCCGAAAATCTAATTTAGTCGGCCCAGATGGAGAACCACATAAAAGTTTAAAAGGGAAGACATAGTGGTAAAAGAGAACATGTTGATAGTAACTTTCAAGTGGACTAAAACTATACAGTTTGGGGAAAGAAAATTAGAGATCCCATTGATTAAAAATCCGGAATCTAAATTATGTCCATATTCTGCCTACATGGCTATGTGCAAACATTTTCAAGCACCTTTAAGTTCTTCAGCCCTTTTAATGCGAGGAACCCGTAAAGGCGAATTTAAGCCTGTACGTTATTTAATAATTTCTTGAAAACATGCATAAATAGTATTGATTTAAATTCGGAACACTACTCCACACATAGTTTCAGAAGAGTTGGAGCGACGTGGGCTTTTAAATGTGGTTTTCCCTCCAATTTAATACAGCTACAAGGGGATTGGAAAAGCTCAGCTTATAAACGTTATTTAAAATATGGGTTATCAGATAAACTAATTGTTGTTAACAGTATGTCTGCTCACTGCTGATCTGTTTTATGTCATTTTAGGACAGAAAGCGTGGAACAGGTCGACTTTGATTATAGGGGATTCTATAGTCAAATATTTTCCAGAGTTAAAGAATACTACAATTCAAGCTTTTGGAGGACTTACCTCAGAGCGACTTGTCCGTAAGCTGAGCAGATCTGATTTAAATGTACAGGACTTTTGTAATGTAATTATTCATGTTGGTACAAATGATATTTTTCATTTAACTAGTGATCAATTTAGATCTAATGTTATTTCTATTATTAATCTCATTGCTTCTGTTAACAGTAATTGTTGCATTTTGTTGTCGTCTATTTTACCTAGACCAGTTGATTACAGATTTTCAGAGGTTATTTTAGGCAGTTTTAATGTAGAATTAAGGGATTTGGCGTTAATCACAGTGATCTTAGTATTCAAAGATGTAGAATTCAATTCATGTCTTGTAATAGAACTTTTTATGATAAGTTTGGAAGACCAAAATTTCCTTTATTCGATCAAATTGACCGACTTCATTTGAATCATGCAGGCATTAATAAAATGGTTCATTTTATTGCTAATACTTTAGCTCATTTATAGACAGTAAGTGAAAATTTTAAGGTTCAACAGGGAGGCATATTTTTTCTGACACCTATATATATATCGGGGGGAGAGTTTAGTGCTTATCCTTGACCATTTTTTGTTGGGTTTTAACAGATGGGAGGGTTACCTTAAGCTTATCTCCTTTCTACACTGGAGAGGTTTAAAGCAGCTGACTCCCAATTCGTTTTTTTTACACGATTTGTTTGGCGGACCTTCGGTTTGGCGGGTTTTTTGAAAGATAGGTTTTTGTACCTTCTGTTTGAGTAAGTTACATGTACTTGTATTGTGACTATCATTTGTTTTTGTGTTGTGTGTATAGTTTATGTTGTGAAGACCTTTAAGTTTTTTGAGATGCTGATCTAAGCCTAATAAATGTTTTTACATACTTTTCTTTTGTTTAAAATTTGCCAGAGAGATTTAAAAGATTGAAGAGTAATTGTAAAATTTTTATTTAAAAAATGCATAATTAAAATTCATTTATCTTTTATTTGTTTTCTATAACTATTAGCATTTACTTTTCCTTAGTGCTGGTTCAGTTAATCCGCATGCTCGATTAGAGTGATACATTTTTTCTCATTGGTTCAGTGAATTTTACATTTTACCTGGCTGGCCCATTTCAATTGGTCCTGCTTGTAATTTCTACTCTGTAAAGTTTTCCTTTCAAATCACTATATTCGTATGGTCATTCTTCTAATCAGTTTTCTCTGAACAGGTCATAATTTGTATTAAGTTGACGCGTCGATCGACTCAAATTTATAATGTTTTAAATACCCGCCCACCCAGTCCTATCTTAATTATATTTTTATTCAGAATTTTCTCTCCCGTGTGTATAGCGGGTTTTTTGAAAGATAGGTTTTCGTACCTTCTGTTTGAGTAAGTTACATGTACTTGTATTGTGACTATCATTTGTTTTTGTGTTGTGTGTATAGTTTATATTGTGTAGACCTGTAAGTTTTTGAGATGCTGATCTAAGCCTAATAAATGTTTTTACATACTTTTCTTTCGTTTGAAATTTGCCAAAGAGATTTAAAAGATTGAAGAGTAATTTTGAAATATCTATACCTATATATTTATTTTTGTTAAAATCCTAACATATGAAAACATTTCACAATTTTTTTATCTTGAACAAATAAATAATTATGCCCAACATTAAAATTTCCCCTTTTTAAATACAAACTGTTAAAATCAAACAATTTTGACACCTGGAAACAATATTGAATAGCATATTATACCTTTCATTTTGTTGAAATTCTAAAACAAATTCATATCTCCAAAACATTTTTATTTTGAAACCGAAATTACAGAAATCATTTTTTCATATTTTGAATCAGTTTTAAATAAAATTGAGAATGGATAAATGGATAAATAGCATATCATAAATTATATATATCATTTATTCTAATCCCTTCTTTTTAAATAACAATGAAAAAAAAACTAAAATATTGACATCGTGAGCATAGCATAGTTATTATACCTGTATATCAATTTTCTATGGATTTCTGGCACAAGAAGATTCTTCTCAAGATTTGAAATTTATTTTGTTTTTACCACAAGTTTTGTCTAAATTTAGGAAAAAACAAAAATAAGCACTTAGGTTTTAACACCGTGAACACAGATTTTTATAATCGGGTGAGACAATCTTGATTTAATGTACGACATAGTGTTGACGGATCGGCATACAATGTGACTATCATAGGGTACCCGCAAAATAGTGGATGAGGTTGGACATATACAAATCCATAATTTGACATTGAAATTCAACGATCAAAGTCAGAGATCATCTTCCATTGTATGTGACACATTGTCTGTAGGTGTTGCACTCATGCTTATCAAAATCCTTTGTCAAAGGATTAAAAAGTTGTGTTAAGGACACAAAATGTGAAAAAAAGTATTCTACCTTGATGTCAAAGGTCAAGGTCAGATAGAGGTAATGGTGATATGCGTAACGGCATCTTGTAATAAATAACCTTCACATCAAATACCACAAGCCAATTTCAAAAGACCCGGACAAGGTTGCATGCGAAGAATTAGAAGAAGAAACACAATTCAGTAAAGGAAGGGAAGGGAAGCAACGGACGTTTTACGTCCGTGGTACTATAAGTCTGTAAGTAATTGAAATTAGGTTATGACAATTGTAACATATCCGTCTGTGAAGGATCATTCAATGACTGTTAGTAATAGTTCTCTTTTAATTGTGTTGGTAAAAGGATCTGTGGTAAAAACAACTGTCAAAGAAACAAATCTTTCATTGGTGTTGATCATTTTGGAAAGACATGAAATGGACCACTATAAATGTAGCAGGATCTATTTACCCTTCCGGAGCACCGAGATCACGCCTAGTTGTTGGTTGGATTAGTGTTGACCAGTCTTTATTAGTGTTCTATGTAGTGTTTGAGGATTTGTTTGTTTTTTAATTGTCTTTCGTTTTTGTCTTGAGTTGTCAGTTTCTCTTCAATATATGAGTTTTGAATATACCCATGGCATCGTCTGCCTCTCTTTTAAACAAAGAGCTAAAAACTAGACATCACGCAAACATTAACATGGAACTCAAACTTAAACCCCTGTCTACTATAGGTCGACTACAACAAAACTCTTCATTTTTCAAGGTTTATAAATCATGCCCATAATAAATTCTAAAATTAGATATTGATTTAATACTTCAATGTTGTTCTCACGAACTTCAATTTGAAAACAAAATGTTTCATAGAGAAAATTTTGTTTTACAGTAGGCCATCTGTCAATGGACCCACAAATATTTTGTTGTTAAGGTTATTTTACGTGCAGAGAGCATGGTGTTCTTCCTATACCAGGCATTGGATTCAACATCTATACCAAATGGACAAATTTGTTTGTATTTTTTTCCAATTCATTTGTTAACTATGTCCTGCACTAGAAGCCATCTTGGATTTCCAATAGGCATCAAAATGACAAACTTAGTACAGGACTATCATACAATTATGCAGGCACATTATCAATTCAATCTGTCAAACAGTTTCGAAGAAGAAGTTGTTTGTATGTATTTCTCATAAGTTCCTATGTTAACTATGTCTCCCACTGCCGGCCATCTTCCATTCCCAATTTACAAATTTGGTAAAGGACCATATAAGGAATATCCTGCAATGTAGAAGATCAATTGATCGTGTCGTTTCAGGATTTTTTTTTTCAACCAATCAGAACATATAATTGGACCTGGCAGCCATGTTAAATATTGGATCATTGGATCGAAGCCACAATGGCAAATTCTGTAAAGGACCTTCCCAGGGACATTGCTGCCAATTTTGGTTTCTTTTGGTTCAGTAGTTTCAGAAGATAAGACTTAACTGAAAAATTGTAAACAGCAAAATGATCAGCAAGACAAGATCGACAAACAAGATGCTCCTTAGAGCCTGAATCATTCACCTGGTAGATATGCCATTTTGATCTTAATTTTTACCTTTATTGCAATCAGTCTTGTATTTACGTCTTGTATTGCTGATCATTTTTGCCGTTTGTACTTATCTATTATAGTCTTCGAGATAATTAAAAAAAAAAAAAAAATTAAAAATTAAAAAATTAAAGAGCAGTAACTCCCTAAGAAGTCTTCCAATGGTTTCAGCAATTGTTTTGGTTTTATTGGCATTTTTGTAGAACTTGTCTTTCTGATTATTTTTGCTGTGAACGGTTTCTACCTAACTTCTAACTATAGTTTTTGAGATTATAGGCAAAAACACCAAAATTAGACAAAAATTGTCATTTACAGGCAATTACTCCTTAAAGGGGAATTAGCTACAAGTTACGACAAACAATCAAAATATGGGTTTTTTTTTTTCAAATGTTTAAAAAGTGGGATTGTGAAATAATAATTTTGCAATTAGAAATCAGTTTGGTTCAATATTTTGTCAAAATAATCTAAAAAAAAAAAAACATTTATGTAACCTCCAGTTTGACCCTTAGCTGGAGATAAATTATGTCAACATGCATGTATTTATCAAGAAGAAAAGAATGTCAACATTGAAAAGTGAAAGAATGAATCCAGCAGGAAAACACTATGTTGACTGATTCTGCCCACAAACAATTATTCTTATACAGTTAAATGATGATTTATATATTTTTTTAATATATTACGTGCAATCAAACAGACCTCGAGAAATCTATCTATGTAATTATATTTATGTTTATATAATAGTAGCGTCAGCATTCTTCGGAGGTCATCTCGATGGTTTATAAGATGGCTTCTAGTCTAAAATCCTGACGAAAAACGGAAACTTTATAATGAGTCCTTGCATTGATAATTTGGGTATCCGTTTTAGTATGTTTTAATCAAATATGAGAATTTGAATCAAATCAGTGAAATTGAATTTGACAGCTAATGGCCCTTTATTGGGTTATCAAATTATTTCAGTCGTATTGGCATTTTTGTCAATCTTGTATTGCTGATCATTTTTGCCTGTAACAGTTTCAACCTATCTAATATAGCTTTTGAATTTATACACCAAATTATAAAAATAAGTCAAAAATCGTTGTTTAAGAGCAATAACTCCTTAAGGAGTTATCTGATAATTTTGGTGCAAACAGGAAATAGGTAGATATTGACATTCTGAGCATGTTTGCCCTGCGAGATTTTCTCTATGAGTTTTAAAGATAAAAGACATAAAATTGCATTTTACCCCTTTGTTCTATTTTTAGTTATGGCGACCATGTTTGCTGACTGACTGGAATCAAAAACAAACTTTATACAAGATATCCCAAGGATCATTCACACAAAGTATGTTTGAAATTGGCTCATTTGTTTCAGAAATTATCTTTAAAAAAGTTTAAGATGACTGACATCAAATGATGGCGATACCTCACATGGCCCTATGAGCCAGGTGAGCTGAAAAAAAAGTGATCTTAGTCATGAATTATATCAGTCTTCAATGTGGAAAAAACAAAAAGATCCAGGCAAGAAGCACAGGCTCTTTAGAGCCTCTTTCATTCGGTCATTCAACAATGAAAATGAGGTCAAGGACAATTGAAATATGCCAGATGGAAACTTCAGAAAAGACGGTACCTGTATACAAGGTTTGGATTGTTGAGCTCTTCTATCTTTAAAAATTTAAACCTTTATACAAAAAGAAGATATCAACACTGTACGATTGGCATACCAATGTCTCACATTCCTCAACATTAAATACCCCATCATTAAACCAAAATAGCATTAAAGTGTAAAGGTGTAAACATGTCCTCATTTCTGTTAAAGTAACAACAAACACAGTAACAACAAACACAGCATTTGATAGTTTCATTTCTGTTTTTATCTCCATTATGAAAACAATGTTCAAAATTTCCAATATACAGGATTAGTATAGATTTATAATGAACACTGTAAAATAAACTTGTTCATCAAAACAATAAGCACACATATTAAGGATATAAAACTGGATGATCAGTTGTTACATTACAGTTTATTATTACTTCATTTATGAAAAGGCATGTTTGATGTGTGTTATGAAAAAAACTTGACATGAAGCTTATAAAACTCTCAACAGTTGTATGTTTTGGCAAGTTGGAGATTGGAGTTGACACTTGAGGGAAAATTTTGGGGAGATCACATCGTAGTTACAGGAACATTGATCTTTACTTATCTTTAAAATTTGCAGTTCAGGTTTCTATTCTTTAAGACCCCACCCCTTTCCTTCCTGGATAAACTCCTGCTCAAAGTGAAATGATGTAAATAGACAATGCACAGGGGTGTATCAAAGATTCTCGAAATTGAGGATGGGCTTTTTCCATAAAACGGAACATATTTGATGTACTCATTTCTTTTGGCCTTTTTTATGCCTGAACATAATATATTTTTTTTCGATCAAAGGGGGTGTATACCTTCCCCCCCCCCCCCAAAAAAAAAAAATCTGCCACTGATCCAAATTAACACCTTTGACACTACGTCGTTTGAATCTTATAGTGTTATATGTCCACTTTTGAGGGCCTCTAGTTTCTGACATTATTACTGTGTAACAGTGCTTAAATTCATGAAGAAAGCAATAAAGTTCCTTAAGAACATTAAAACTTTTAAAAAATGTCATTATAATTTTTTAAAAATTGGTGAAATTAGTTTCCTTTTTTCAAGTACATAGAACTAACCTTTTTCAGTATACGAAGTAACTGCATTGATAACCACCATTATTTTTGCTTCATTGTACTGTGATCAAGTTATAAAGAAAAATAATTTTCTTTCTTTTTTTCTTGTCTTGTATACACATTTTTGGAAAACCAAGAATTTCAAAGAAGCATATTTAAAAATTATTGTGAAAAACTTTGACATTCACCAATTAAATTTCGGACACAACATTATATTCAAAAATAGCCGGTGGCACTTAATCATTGTTCTTATTATTTTTTTTCATTTTAATACATTAGAACATACTCACCCATTCTCGTCCAATGGAAAATCAGTATTTTCCCATCTATTTTTCATAGTACATGGCTTTCCATGCACTATAAAATGCTACACATGAATGACTTTTCATTGTAGATTAATTATGAAAGTGAACTCTTAAAATTTGCACTAACGAAGTGTTACACCCCAGTTCTATTGTTATACTTCATAGTTTCTATTTCTGAAACAAGTGTAAATTGAATAGATCTATTGTTACGAATAACAATGGATTTTGACCACAGGGTGTGACGAGCGGGGTTTCTGGAAACCCCTGCTTCTACATCCCGCAAACAAAGTCCATTGTTATTCGTAACAATAGAAATTGATTATTTTTTAAATAGCATGAACATAAGAAATTACTAATAGTGTTCACTACAAATTGTTTCATGATATTAAAAAAAAAACACATTTTAGGAAATTCCAATAAGCATCTATCCCAGTCATGTCTCTACTCCCCCATCCGGTTACCCAGTGGCCGATCCGGGGTTGGGGGTTCCGCGGATTGGACCCGACTTTTATTCAAAAGATCAATGCATTTGAATGGTTGGAACCCCCCCCCATTTTTTTCTCTTGAGTTGGGAACCCTCGGCTAGATCAGCCCCTGATTGCCCCCAAAAAGGAAGGGAGTTCCTCTATATTAAATTTTGTATGTTGAGCGTGTCTGGTAGTCGGGTTTCTTATGCAGACACACCTATCCCTTAGTATGTTCGAATATGAATTTTTGTTTATTCTCGAGAAGGGGGCTTTGTTTTGATAAAATCGTAAGATATAAAATACAGTAATGATTACCTTTATTAAACTGATACAGGTAAGTACTTTGGGTTATAATATTGCCTTTATCTTTAGTTTCTTCTACCAAATCCAACGCTTGCCACAAAATGTCGTCCGTCTTATACCCGTCCATATTGACAACTGTATACCAGGAACATGATGTATTTTTTGTTTGTAATAAGAATACACGAAACAGTCAACCTTGACCTGCTGATCCATATTAGCACATGGATTTAATGGGAATATGCAAAACAACTTTGACATTTGTAAAATATACTCACTTGTCAAAGTTTGAACGAAGATAACCAAAGCGAGGTTACTAGTGGGGTTTCATGTAAGAAAAAAATATTTTTATAAATCATGGTTTGAAATGTCAATAAATATGCTATCGTTTTTTTTTTTTTTTTTTTTTTTTTTCATTTAATAATCAATGTTAACAAATATAGGATTTAGAATGGGGTGTAAGTTAGTTATACACCTCGGGATACGGCGTGTCTGGATAAGAAACCCCTCCGGCCTCCGGCCGACGGGGTTTCTTATCCAGACACACCTATCCCTCGGTGTATAACTATTACAACAACCCCCAAGGCAATGTCCAAGGAAAAAGAGCAAAAGAAAAAATCATGAGCACTGTTGTTTGTCTAATTACCCGGTATTATATATGAAATCAGGAGAATAGAACTACAAAAACATTTTAAGTTTAGATTTCAACATTGTAAATGTTATTTAATGGTACATATATAGACCCCCCTCCCCGAAAAAAACAAAAAATGAAAAGGGGGCAACGGCGTAGGTAAAATACATGTAATATTTAATCTAATTTTTATACCAGACCTAAAACTCAATGTTTTGAGAAAAATAAAAGGAAGTTTATGAAAAAAAAAAACAATACATTCGTCAATATAAAAAAGTAAGCACCTGATGTTGAATTCATTGTAAATCAAAATCTATTGATGAAGTTTTGTCCTTATTTAAAAATTATACAATTTTAGAAAAGCTGATTTATATAACATTTTGTGCTTTTAAAATGAAGGAATTTTAGATATATAAGATTAAATTGTACCTGAAGCAGAAGAAATCTCCATTTTGAATAATTTATCCTTTTATGTTATCACAACACTATCTCATTGCTCTTTCATTCCATCTGTTGAAATGACCATTAAATGATTTACATCCCTTTTACTAAACGTGTTAACACTTAAAGTGAGCTAATATCAAAGTTTGATTATTACAATGACAGGCTAATTTTGTTATGTCACTCGAAGGTGTGAATATGTTCTAAATTGGTCAGACAATACTTGGTCATGTTTTATGAACATTTAAAACCCTCGGCTACGCCTCGGGCTTTAAATATTCATAAAACATGACCAAGTCTTATCTAACCTACAAATGCAATCGTTCCCTTGTGGTCAGCCATGCATATTCATTTAGTACATGGAAAACTATGTATTATAAAGCAATTTGTGGACTTTCCTTTCAATATGTTTCCGTCCTTTTGAAGATATATTAAAACAATAAATGATTCATATATCTGGTACGGGAAGTAATTTTAGAACATACATCAGAAGAACCTTTGTTCATTGATCTAAAACGATTATTTTACTGATATTTACACTTCAAACAACAAATGGTAAGCTTTTCTTTTATCCTATCAGACAGAATTTTTTACTAACATTTCTATAGTAATAAAAATATTTAGAAAGCAATTTATATTCCCGCCAGTATATTTAATTGTCTATTGTTTAGTAAGCCTTTAATGCATAAATGACATCTTCAGTGATTGACCAGTCGAATATTAATGCGTTCATTTTATAATATTACTGTCAAAAAAAGTATAACAAAAATACCGAACTCCAAGGTAAATTCTAAAAGGGGAAGTCCATAAAAACTGACAAAATCAAACAAACGGAACAAGTGGAAAACAACTGTCATATTCCTGACTTGATATAGGCATTTCCCGAAGAAAATGGAGGATTAAACCTGGTTTTATAGCTAGCTAAAACTCCCACTTGTATGACAGTTGTTGATAGTTCCTTTACATTGACAAAATGTGGAGAGCAAACAAAACAGACATAATAGGTTAATGTGACAATAATTGTGTAAACATACATCACAGACATACAACACAACTGACTTCAAAATTCAAACAAATATACAAAACAATCTAACAAGACGCCAACAAAAAGTTTTTGTAGTTAATATTAAATTGACCAAGACGCCGATATAAAAAGTTTTTTGAATTTGATAGTACATACCGTATATAGTATAAGCTTTCTCGATAAAGTACACATACAATGTACCTGTCTAGTGCTTTTGATATATTTTGTTCATCCATCACGAATCGGCTGAGAAATATGATGTGTCTGTGTTTGAACCGAATAGAACATTTATTTTCCTGTCTTAGATCTTAAGACATCAGAATAGTCGTATAATCAGAACATTTCCCGATTGTAACCTTTTTCCTTATCGTGACTTTTAACTGAGTGTGGATTTGCGTGCATAATAAGACATACTTATCCAGTCGACACACCCTATCTCGATCGATTTTGAGTTCATGTGATACCCTCCGGATTGTTCTCTTAGCTCGTATATTTCAATTGGAATTGTAAGTTATAAATTTTGGCCAACTAATATTGCCTTTTATTGCCTCCGGGTTAGAATTCTGATTCCGCCTTAACCTTTGTTTTGTTTAATACACTTTGCCTTATACTGATACTTGTATTACTTTTAATAAGTTTGGCCATTGGTAAAATTGTATCTATATGAATAAAAGTAGAAGTGGATTTACGTCAACAAAACAGTAGCCTTTCTCTATTAAAAATTCTTGTTGTGAATTACCATCCTTAGTCATGCACCGTCAACATAAATCTTAACACGAAAACACTAAAAAACACCAATCAATTTGAAAAATAAAGAAATGTACCCCAAAAAGATTAATTTGTGTCAACATATTTTATGATACATTTCAAGACTTTAATTGTGTTTTTTTTCCTTTTAATAATGTCGAGATATTTTTTTTATTTAATTTTGATTTATGAACCAAATTATTACTACTTTAAGAATTCTTTTATTTGTTTTGTTTTGTTAATAAAAGATCGCAAAGGGTAGAGGTTTCGATAAGACCCTTTTCTAAAATTTCAGATTAGGAATTATGGACATTCTCAGAATGTTTCTTGCATACCACAAGTTTTAGCTCAGTAGGTTTAAAAATAAGGAGATGTAGTTTGGTTTTCAATCAGACAATGAGACAACTATCCAAATAACATGAATGTTACCATCTATGGGTAACTGACATGCCTTAAAAATGAGACAAAACCCATTCCGTATAATCAACATATAAAAGGCTCCGACATGACAAAATGTTACACAATTCAAGGAGAAAATTAAAAAATTTGATTTTTGACAGAATAGTTAACGAAAATCAAATATGAAAAACATCAACCAACGACAATCACTAAATAACAGGCCCCAGACTTGGAACAGGCACGCAAAGAATGTGGCGGGACTAACAGTTTTTATGATCGCTCTACCCTCCCCTTACCTGTTAGTCAATTCTAGTCTGGAATAGAAACAACACTAGTATGGAAATAATTTCTCAAATAATCGATTTATTTCATCCATAAATGTATATTTGTGCAGTTCATCATATTTCCAGGCCTTAATAAAATTTATCGATCTCCTAATGGTCTGTCATATATTGCACTTTTCTTTCCCGGTTTGTTTCAAAATATTTATTTCTACGTTTTATCAAAACGTAAATACAAGCATCTTTAAAATCAAACAAGGTAGATAAGTTGTTGCTAAAATGGGCTTTCAAAATACTGGTGAACGGATTGATCAAGCTCTGAAATTTCGCTAAAATATCCTGCGGCTAACCTGTGATAATGCTTTAACAGCAAAACATAAGAACAAGTTTAAAAATCAGTTGAAAATCGTTTAACTCTACAGATTGGTACGAAGTACAAAAGGCATCTAACATACAAAAAAAAAATCATAAGACACAAAGTACGGATCTTAGAGTACTCACAGTTACCGAAAGCTAGTTCAAATCCTATAACAACTAATAAATAAATCATATTCAACCAGACTGGTTGGGGAGGTTATTATGATTTTAAAATGACGGAAAAAAATAGATAAAATTGAGAATGGAAATGGGGAATGTGTCAAAGAGACAACAGCCCGACCAAAGAGCAGAAAACAGCCGAAGGCCACCAATGGGTCTTCAACACAGCGAGAAAATCCCGCACCCGGAGGCGGGCTTCAGCTGCCCCCTAAACAAAAATGTGTACTAGTTCAGTGAAAATCTGGACCTGCAGATACATATATGAATATACATCAAGGGGTTATTCCTGCAATAATAGAACAGAGAGGAAGACATACAAATTATCATAGCTTCAATTGTGTTATCCCAAGTGAACAATTTGATAATAAAATGTTAAGCAAACATACACACAACGTATAGCATGACAAATATTGTATTACATATTCTACTTTCAGATTCAACCAATTCTTAGTTTTTGCTTCCTCTTTGTTTTATTCTATTTGGTTACTTTTGGTAAGTCAACAGATAATCAAGGAACAGGAATAGTTTACACAGAAGATAAACGAATTTGTCAAAATATAACATGGTAATTATGTTTTTGTAGTATCCTTATACACCCAGCATCGAGGGTCTTATCCAATAACCTTCGCCATCAAACATGATACATGTCGTTGATAGTTGGAAAATAGAATTCACTTCAATGAATAAGACTACATAGATTAATAACGTTATAAACCATATGAACATTCCAAAATCTGTGCATTTGATAATTGCCATTTTAGAACAGACACGTTTAAAAATAACAAATCAGCCAATCAAAGAGACATAATAGTCTTAGAAATAGTCTATGTATTATTGGTATTTATTATTCAAACAAACGGAACAAGTGGAAAACAACTGTCATATTCCTGACTTGATATAGGCATTTCCGAAGAAAATGGAGGATTAAACCTGGTTTTATAGCTAGCTAAAACTCCCACTTGTATGACAGTTGTTGATAGTTCCTTTACATTGACAAAATGTGGAGAGCAAACAAAACAGACATAATAGGTTAATGTGACAATAATTGTGTAAACATACATCACAGACATACAACACAACTGACTTCAAAATTCAAACAAATATACAAAAACAATCTAACAAAGACGCCAACAAAAAAGTTTTTGTAGTTAATAGTAAATTGACCAAGACGCCGATATAAAAAAAAGTTTTTTTGAATTTGATAGTACATACCGTATATAGTATAAGCTTTCTCGATAAAGTACACATACAATGTACCTGTCTAGTGCTTTTGATATATTTTGTTCATCCATCACGAATCGGCTGAGAAATATGATGTGTCTGTGTTTGAACCGAATAGAACATTTATTTTCCTGTCTTAGATCTTAAGACATCAGAATAGTCGTATAATCAGAACATTTCCCGATTGTAACCTTTTTCCTTATCGTGACTTTTAACTGAGTGTGGATTTGCGTGCATAATAAGACATACTTATCCAGTCGACACACCCTATCTCGATCGATTTTGAGTTCATGTGATACCCTCCGGATTGTTCTCTTAGCTCGTATATTTCAATTGGAATTGTAAGTTATAAATTTTGGCCAACTAATATTGCCTTTTATTGCCTCCGGGTTAGAATTCTGATTCCGCCTTAACCTTTGTTTTGTTTAATATACTTTGCCTTATACTGATACTTGTATTACTTTTAATAAGTTTGGCCATTGGTAAAATTGTATCTATATGAATAAAAGTAGAAGTGGATTTACGTCAACAAAACAGTAGCCTTTCTCTATTAAAAATTCTTGTTGTGAATTACCATCCTTAGTCATGCACCGTCAACATAAATCTTAACACGAAAACACTAAAAAACACCAATCAATTTGAAAAATAAAGAAATGTACCCCCCAAAAAAGATTAATTTGTGTCAACATATTTTTATGATACATTTCAAGACTTTAATTGTGTTTTTTTTTTTCCTTTTAATAATGTCGAGATATTTTTTTTTATTTAATTTTGATTTATGAACCAAATTATTACTACTTTAAGAATTCTTTTATTTGTTTTGTTTTTGTTAATAAAAGATCGCAAAGGGTAGAGGTTTCGATAAGACCCCTTTTCTAAAATTTCAGATTAGGAATTATGGACATTCTCAGAATGTTTCTTGCATACCACAAGTTTTAGCTCAGTAGGTTTAAAAATAAGGAGATGTAGTTTGGTTTTCAATCAGACAATGAGACAACTATCCAAATAACATGAATGTTACCATCTATGGGTAACTGACATGCCTTAAAAAATGAGACAAAACCCATTCCGTATAATCAACATATAAAAGGCTCCGACATGACAAAATGTTACACAATTCAAGGAGAAAATTAAAAAATTTGATTTTTGACAGAATAGTTAACGAAAATCAAATATGAAAAACATCAACCAACGACAATCACTAAATAACAGGCCCCAGACTTGGAACAGGCACGCAAAGAATGTGGCGGGACTAACAGTTTTTATGATCGCTCTACCCTCCCCTTACCTGTTAGTCAATTCTAGTCTGGAATAGAAACAACACTAGTATGGAAATAATTTCTCAAATAATCGATTTATTTCATCCATAAATGTATATTTGTGCAGTTCATCATATTTCCAGGCCTTAATAAAATTTATCGATCTCCTAATGGTCTGTCATATATTGCACTTTTCTTTCCCCGGTTTGTTTCAAAATATTTATTTCTACGTTTTATCAAAACGTAAATACAAGCATCTTTAAAATCAAACAAGGTAGATAAGTTGTTGCTAAAATGGGCTTTCAAAAATACTGGTGAACGGATTGATCAAGCTCTGAAATTTCGCTAAAATATCCTGCGGCTAACCTGTGATAATGCTTTAACAGCAAAACATAAGAACAAGTTTAAAAATCAGTTGAAAATCGTTTAACTCTACAGATTGGTACGAAGTACAAAAGGCATCTAACATACAAAAAAAATCATAAGACACAAAGTACGGATCTTAGAGTACTCACAGTTACCGAAAGCTAGTTCAAATCCTATAACAACTAATAAATAAATCATATTCAACCAGACTGGTTGGGGAGGTTATTATGATTTTAAAATGACGGAAAAAATAGATAAAATTGAGAATGGAAATGGGAATGTGTCAAAGAGACAACAGCCCGACCAAAGAGCAGAAAACAGCCGAAGGCCACCAATGGGTCTTCAACACAGCGAGAAAATCCTGCACCCGGAGGCGGGCTTCAGCTGCCCCTAAACAAAAATGTGTACTAGTTCAGTGAAAATCTGGACCTGCAGATACATATATGAATATACATCAAGGGTTATTCCTGCAATAATAGAACAGAGAGAAGACATACAAATTATCATAGCTTCAATTGTGTTATCCCAAGTGAACAATTTGATAATAAAATGTTAAGCAAACATACACACAACGTATAGCATGACAAATATTGTATTGCATATTTTACTTTCAGATTCAACCAATTCTTAGTTTTGCTTCCTCTTTGTTTTATTGTGTTTTGTTGCTTTTGGTGAGTCAACAGATACACAAGGAACAGGAATAGTGTACACAGCAATTAGACGTATTTGTCAAAATATAACATGGTAATTCTGTTTTTGTAGTATCCTTATACACCCAGCATCGAGGGTCTTATCCAATAACCTTCGCCATCAAACATGATACATGTCGTTGATAGTTGGAAAATAGAATTCACTTCAATGAATAAGACTACATAGATTAATAACGTTATAAACCATATGAACATTCCAAAATCTGTGCATTTGATAATTGCCATTTTAGAACAGACACGTTTAAAAATAACAAATCAGCCAATCAAAGAGACATAATAGTCTTAGAAATAGTCTATGTATTATTGGTATTTATTATTCAAAATAGCATTTAATATAAAAAAAATATTACTGATTGGATCATTGTTTCATATTCAACAACTTGTATTTGTATTTGCTGCTATTTTGTGTCTTGTATCTTTTGGGTAAAGACAAACTTTCATCGTATATTGGTGTTATCTTATAAGGATAAAATACTACTAGTATGCATTGATCAAGAGATTATGAACTGTGCACGATCTTTATATATATGTCAAATTGAAACATGCCGAATTCTTGATAAAAGAAGTTGGGTATTCGTCAATTTAACAGAGACTACAATAGTTAGATCAACACAACACCATCAAACTGATTAAACGACAAAAAACACTCAATAATAAACGAGGAAAACAACTGACGCTTTTCTGACTTGTTTTATACTTATAATAAATGAAACATAATGAGATAATAACTCAACCCTCTCCTATTTCATCTATATCAATGGAATAACGAAATACGTATAAGCGTAGCTTATATATGTAGGACTCTAAAGTGCGATGGGGACGCTAAAGTGCGATGGTACATGCTAAAGTGCGATGCCTCCATACGCTAAAGTCCGATGGTCCGCGAAAGTATAGACGTAAGAAACGTATTTTGATTATGACGTTAACAGTCGTTTATACAAACTTAAAATGAACACGCCGGAAGATAAATTACTAATATCTGATTAACAACTGTGAAACCAAATGTCAATGACTTATTAATAATTAATTTAAACATGACCGTGCTTTGACGTCTGAAGCAAATGTGTTTTTTTTTTTTCGGTAGCTGGAAGAAGAACTTGTATCCTGCAGTCGACTATTTTACTATTTAGATACAAAATAGTATTCGCATAAATATCCTGTATGGTGATTTTATTGGAAGCGAACGGATACATTTAAATCATTATTTATGTTGCAGTTTACTTTGCGGTCCCCGTTAAAATATTGTCTATTTTATTGAAAAGTAACGTCGGTAAGATAAAGGTACATGTTTTCAGCGTAAATTATAAATGTCGGCTAAACGAATTTTGTATTTGTGAAAGACTGATTGAACGGCAAACTACACAAATTATCCAAATATTTAATACACCCGAATTGTTAAAAATTCATTTACAGGAAATATAGTATTTTGTGACACCTAAATTACCTTTTAAGCAATTATTACGTGGTTGGTCTTCAAAATTTAGAAACAATCACTTAAGACTACCAGTAGATTATAAAGCCTATCACATATGTTATACCTTAGCATACTAGCTTTTGCAAAATACTATTTTTTAACATCAATATACTTTAACGTTTTAATCCTCGAACCTTACCCTATTGGTTCATCGCACTTTAGCGTGATATACATCGTAATTTAGCAAACAAACAACCATCGCACTTTAGCGTGAGACACTATCGTACTTTAGCGTAGACCATCGCACTTTAGCGTGACCATCGCACTTTAGAGTACCATCGCACTTTAGAGTCCTACATATATAAAGCAATGAAATATAAATTGTCGATCGATATCACAGACAGCAAAACACAGGTGTAAGAAAAGCCATACTTATGATACCGTATCAAAGAATCCAAGCTGTTACTAAAACAGACTCAAAGTGCTCGATCTGCTTTTACAGAATTAGGCTTGTATACATTGTAATTCCCCATTGGTCTTAACAAAATGTCAAAATAGTCAAATCCAATTTACAAGAGGTATTTGCAATCTTAATTCTAAATGTCGCTTAAAGCCACTTGATTACATGTTTTGTCTTAAAACTCTCTGTCTATATCCGAAACATGACAATCGCCTTCCAGTAGTTTTAGAACTTTTTTGTTGTTATAATATAAGCATAATTTGTCTCTCATATAATCTAACTATTGTATATGTATTTTCTTTCTGATTAATTTGTGTTTAGTATTAGGACACTAACATTTTTTTCTAAATAGGTTTCTATTAATCATGTTTTGGCGATTACTAACATCCATGCCAGTTTAATTGGCAATCATACCACATCTCCTTATTATATTATGTAGAAATTGCCAAAATATTACCAAATTGGACAACAGACCACATAGTCCACCATCAGCCGTCTCCTCCGACAAAAATATATACAAACAAATAAAAAAAATGAGATAACAACGAACAACACATGCTTCAAATAGCCTGACTTGATACAAGCACACAAAGTTGTAGGGTTAAGGATGTTTGCTACTCTTGTTTTTGACTTATTATCAGATATTCGATTTTCCTCTACTTTTATCCATGTTGTGCGAATGAATATTTTGCCCGCTAACCCCTACTTTTCTTTTCATAATTTTATTAAATATAGTTTAAAAAGCCATATTTGAAAATCTTATAAAATTCTTGTTATTATTTCATAGTTTTTGAAAGAAAAAAAGTGACAATGTTAAATGTATGAAAAATCTATAGAGAATCGTTTCCCGTCAAATTTTCAATGGCTTATATCTCGAAAACAAGGACAGGAACCTTTCAATTATATCTTCTTTTTTAGTTCCGTTATTTATATACATTACTGTCAATTTATAACAGTTTTTTTAAAGCTTGTTACTTTGAAACCGAGTAGCGAACAGCCTTTAACTAGTTTTACGTGCTAATAATGTTTTGCAGTTGATGCAATATATAAGTATCTTAATGAATCTGACAATTTCTGTAAATAAGCTAACTTATTGTGTTACGCGTTTTACTTTCATAGTTTTCCGTTTGATTTATTTGACGTTTCTCGTGATAATCTACAAATGTAGTTACATTTATCTTTATTTAATAAACGGTCTCTAACACGTTGTAAACGATACACACAGGAAGTCCCGTCTTATATTCTAGAACTGACATGTTAGCTATTTCTTTTTCCAAAATATTATACGAACCAGTTGTAATTTAAAAACTCATCGAAGTTCAGACATTCTGAAAGCGAATATGTGGTGGAAAACTAATCTGTAAGGTTATTATGCATTTAAATCCATTTTTTCAAGGTCTTGGAGTACTTTCTATTAAAATTTTAGTCAGGATTATAACAAAAGCCTGAATTATCGAAACAAAATACAGATAGCCAGACTAATTTCGCGACAACCGAAAAGTATTTTTTTGGTGTATTTTTGTTAATTTAGGAAACTTGAAAGTCATGCTGTCTTTGTAAACTCAACGAATGTCTTGAAAAAGGAGATGGGTATGTATTATGTTTTTGTCGTCATTTACAACTTATAAATATTATTCTTAAAGATGTATTCATATTATTATACAAACGTATGATACCGCAATAAATATAATTGACACTTGTTACTGACGTAACCTTCACTGGGAAGGCCCGGGACAAATCGATTTCATTAAACGTTGTTTGGGAGCATAAAATAAGACCAAAACAAAACAATCCAATCCTTCTAAAGTCAATTTTGGCTGATAGAGTTTTAACATTATAATCATATATTATTAAAATATGATGCATATCAGGAAATAGTGGGTACATTGTATATGTAAATGTATAGCAACCAAACTAAATATGTTTCAATAGTACACGAATGTCTATACAATTTGTCGAGCTATTATATTTGCCTCCAGTCCATAAAGTTGAAAAAACTTTACATGAACAAACCATTGAGATAATAATCGAAGTCATCCATTTGTTGTTTTATCTATACCATCACGTCTTTCATTTCGATCAGTTGAATAACAAAAGATACCAAACAATACCGTGCAGCAAAAGTAAGTTCAGAAAAAATGACTTAATTACAAATATTTGGTATTACAGACATTAAAACATTGATACATTGGTATGAGTAAATGTCATATCTTAGAATGCGCACAGCTATTTGAAGCAATCTCAGAGTGTAACATCTGTTGGATCATAAATCATACTTGCTTACACTCTGATATCGACGGCTGTACTTCGGACGAGATTCAATGCAGCAAAGTCATGAAAGTGTAGTAAGTCACAATATTCTGCAATGCCTTAAAGATAAGAAAGTTTGTACTGAATTTCAATACAAAACAATTAATAGATACATGTTATTCTGGTTTAAAACTATAAGTAAGCGAATTTATATAAGTTTTCTTAACTCTTGACATAACGATTTAAAAACAACAGTACTATAACCCTTTTTGATAAACATTTTTAGTAAAAAAAAATAATGGAATAAAAATTCAAAACCGTATTTGCTTAATAAATAATATAACCAGAAAACAATAGGTGGGAAATACTACTTTTTATCAAATACCAGCATTGAAGTTGAATCATATTTATTTCTACAATAAACCCGTACATTTCTTAAAAATATATTATCGAAATGATGATACATGTACACTATAAGGTATATGCAATATCGGGCTATCTCAAATAATGCAAGTAGCGTCTTCGATAAAAAACAACGGTCAAATGGGTAGTTTGAATAATCGAACTAAGATAAAATTGAGAATGGAAAGGGGGAATGTGTCAAAGAGACAAAAACTCAAACCAAAGAGCAGAAAACAGCCCAAGGCCAACAATGGGTCTTCCACACAGCGAGAAAATCCCACACCAGGAGGCGGGATTCAGCTGGCTCCTAAACAATAATGTGTACTAGGTCAGTGAAAATGGACGTCATACTAATATCCGAAACATATACTTGAACAAAAAAAACATACAAGACTAACAAAGGCAAGAGGTTCCTGACTTGGAAAAGGCGAAAAATGCGGTGGGGTTAAACATGTTTTGTGAGATCTCAACCCTTTCCCTATACCTCTAACCAATGTAGAATAAACAAACTTACAGCAATACGCACAGTAAAACCCCAGTTTAATAGAAATCCGAATTCGGTGTTAGATGTTGTTTTTAATGAACTGGTTTCGACAAATTTAGTGTATTTTACAACAATTTTACACATCTTTGTTTTCGGATGCATTATACGACTGTTAAAGTCATGTTGTAGTATTTTAATCAGTTGTCTTCACATGATTATGTTGCGTTTATTCAGTAAAGAGATAAAGGTAGAAACTGGAGGGCTTACGTCTTTTATAGTTAATGTTACCACAACGAAGGAAATTTGCTGTCCAGGCTTCCATAAAAACAACAGAGGAAGGTGTAAAAGTAAGCTATCTCAATAACATATTTAAAGTTTGTAAAATTGTATGCTCCAGTCTTTTAACCATATCAGGTAAAATAAATTAGTTGGATCCGTTTGACAACGAATTTCTCTTCCATTAGGTCTTGTTTGTAGATGGGTAATTTTGAGAGGACGGCTTATAATTACATGCAAGCAAAAAAAAAAAATTTCTAGCATGCCAAAAAGAAATATTTTCTTATTTTGATCACAAATGTTGTGGTTATGGGTATTTGACACACTAAAACAAATAATTGCATTTCATCAAACGGACTCAGAAAATGATGAACACTGAAAAAAAACATTCATCAAAGTGCAATTAACTAGTGGCACATTTTAATACCTCCGCCGTACCGGAGGGAGCTTTAAGTTTTACCCTTGTCCGTCTTTTGTCCGTCCATACGTACGTCCCGAAATTGGTTTCCGTTCTCTAACTTTAGTTTGCATTAACCAAATGTTTTTAAACTTAAACACAATGCTTATTACCACAGAATACAGACCGAGTTTGAATTTGGGTGGCGTCACTTTTACCGTTCTAGAGTTATGCCCTTCACAAATTGAAAAAACTGTTTCACGGATTCAACCTACCTAAACCTTTTTTTCAAATGAGTATATCTGCAATCGGGGTCAGAATAACAAAAGATACCAAATATAAGCGTACAGAACTTTTAAGGAAATGTCAGTATTTTTTAGTCTGAATATATATTTGGCATCAGCTAAACGACACAATCAACCAAAAGGCCTCTAAAGGCCAAAACACAGTCTACAACAAAAGACAGTTGTTTTACCAGAAGCCAAGCTCTAAGTCGCCCGTTTAAACCATCTGTGAGTACATTAAATAGGAGTTATCTACTATGAACGCCTTATCCTCCAAATTACAAAAACATTTTGATATAATAAAGACAACTTATGAAGAGGTTCCTTTGAGATGGATGGATTAACCTAGATACTTTTAAAACTCAATCTACTTAAAAACGAATGCAGATTCAAATACCTACTAGTTATCTGAAACTGGAATTATCAATAAGCTTCATTTAAACCTTCTGATTGATGAAACACTATGTTTGCTAGACACCTTTTCAATAGACGACCAGCATATTAATTAATGAGAATAATATGTGCTTTGCGTCTTAGGGGTTAACTAAGCTTACACTGTCCTTCAATTTCGTGTTCAGTTTTGTAGTACATGCTCTTCCACTCGACAATTTAAAATTTGTTGAATATGTTTAAGACATCCCATTGAACTTTTAAGCAATGATACCACAGATTTGTAAGCTTCGTACTTTGACTGAACCTTAATTCTAAATTCTTCAATGAAGGTCAGACGATAACCAAACAAAAAAGAGGATTTCTCGATTTTTTTTATGTGAACTTTACATGTACATGTATACGTAGCAATTTCCAGCAAACCCAGCATATGGAGTAAATACTTCTATCTCGATCTTGATTTTATTTTCTGAATAGGAATTTCGTGATAGAAAATTGTTATACTACTTTTAAAAAAGATAGATACCGAACCAATTGTTCTTTATAGTAACGTTAATAAAATTCCTTCAAAAGTTTTACGAGCGGCATCATGGCTTGTCCGTTACAAAATATCCGTATCTCAGATGACCTCACAAATGTTCAGTTTGTAATGTTCACTATGTCTTTTCATTGGGTATGACTAATTTTCAAAATGTTACTGATTACAAGTCATGACTCCTCGGTACTACTAATGGAATATGATCTGCTTACCTTGATGACGCGCCAGAGTTTACTACCGGTTATTCGTAAAATTCGTGAAGCTCTATTTATAGGTGTGTTAACGTGTTTTGTATAGCATTTGTCTTTTTTTTCTTTTGCCCACGGTGTTCATTATTTTTTGTTTTACTTCTCATGTTTTTGCCTGCTTTGCTTTTTTGGTTTGAATCATAAAGATTCATATTTTACAATTTTACAAAGTTTCATGATTTCCTTGATAGAGGGTTGCTGCTTACAAAGAAGCTATTAACCCAAGCGTTCCAAGTGGGAAGTTGAAGTCATCTCTTCACAAATTTCAAGGACGCCATCAAGAGCTGGTTGACCGTTTTAAAATATTTGTTTCACAGACGACGACGGATATATATGTTCCAATTGTCGTAACCACAATCCCGTGGTCACTCTCTTCCTCGAATGCGATCTACCGAATAAGACTTATCACCGAATTTGTACTTACACGAGTAACACGACGGGTGCCACATGTGAAGCAGGATCTGCTTACTTTTCCGGAAAACATGAGATCACCCCTAGTTTTGTTTTAAAGGGGTTCGTGTTGCTCTTGCTTTAGATATAAGTGTTGTTCTTTGTGCTTTTTGATTTTTCAATGTTTGTGTTGTTTATAGTGATAACAGTCTCGTCTATCCTTTGTCATGAAAAACATGTTTTAATGTCAAAATTTCTTATTCGGCCAAGTTTCAGGGTTAGAAAATTTCACATGACCGATGGTCTAGAACTTATAAACGTATTTTATAGCAGTAACACAACGGGTGTCACATGTGGAGCAGGATCTGCTACCCTTCCGGAGCACCTGAGATCACCCCCGGTTTTTGGTGGGGTTCGTGTTGATTACCATTTAGTTTCTTTGTTGTGTTTTGTGTACAGTTTGTCTTTTTGTCGTTTTTCGTTTTTTGCCATGGCATCATCAATATAAAAATAAGAAGATGTGGTATGATTGCCAATGAGACAACTCTCCAAAAGAGATCAAATGACACAGAAATTAACAACTATAGGTCACCGTACGGCCTTCAACAAAGCCCATACCGCATAGTCAGCTATAAAAGGCCCCGAAATGACAAATGTAAAACAATTCAAACAAGAAAATTAACGTCCTAATTTATGTACAAAATAATGAACAAAAAACAAATATTTTACACAGCAACAAACGACAACCACTGAATTACAGGCTCCTGACTTGGGACAGGCACATACAGAATGTGGCGTGGTTAAACTCGTTTGAAGGCGCCAACCCTCCCCCTCAGTTTGTTTTCGACTTGTGCGTTTGAATTCCCCATTGGGATCTTTCGCCTCTCCTTTACAAAAAATGATTGCCTGTCCGTGAATTGTTATTAATGGGTCATTTTGCTTTAAACTTCTCGAAAATTATCCAATAAACGGTATTTCTGCCGTTCTGGTTAGGCTCTAAAATGGTTAATTTATCGTCGTCAACACATTTTTCCTTGAACATATGACGTTTAATTTAAAAACAACAGACCTGTCGTGCGCAAACAAATCGGTAAGAACAAAAGTAAATGCTGGTATACATTAATGAGACAGCAATTGCAACCCATTCACATCTCAAGGTCAAAATGCGTCTTTATCATACACAACTGTTTCCGTGTATTTCATTATCATAAGAATGTTCTACTGTCAGTGAAATAAGAATGCGTTACCGTTAAAAACCCATTACCGTGTTAACAATATTTTTATAGGATGTTCCGCAAAGAAATGAATATTATTCTTTATTTTACAACAATATTATTACAGGATGTCCCAAAGGTACATATGGTCTAGATTCTAGATTGTGATGATGATGATGATGATGATGATGATGATGATGATGATGATGATGATGATGATGATGATGATGATGATGATCAACGGTATCAATCACCAAGAATTCAATTATTACCGATGTATCAGTTCCGGTTCAAACTACAACAGACAGTGAAAACAAAAACGGTGCGTTAAAAATTATATTGACGTGATTCTTTCGCTGTTTAAACAACAGCGTGATAAAATTCGCGATTGATCTAAACTGTTATATTGTTTTTTGTCTGTGATGTATGTTTACAGTTTTGGCTGCCGTATCCCAATTGTTGTCGAGTCGACCAAGTATGTCTGTTTGGGTTACTCACCCAATTTCATCAATATAACGGAACTATAAACAACTCATACAAGTGGGATGTTTTGAATTAGCTAGTTATAAAACCAGGTTTAAACCACAATTTTCTTAACAAAGGAGTAGGTTCGATAACACCCTAAAACGGCCCCTATTTCTAGCTACAATTTAAAATTAGGATTTATTGACCAATATCACAATGAATCATAGCTAATACAATGACTAGATAAAAATATGTCTTTTGTTGAAAATTTACGTACTTGCGTTCTATTCATGACTTCACAAATAGCACTCACTTTGATTTTCAACGAAAATTCAATGAAACAGGTAAATTTCAATGATTTTTGGACAGGAAACATAGAGCGCATGCGTCGACAAAAATCTTTTAACAAAATGTTTGTTATCACAATTTACATATCTGACTTGAATATTTAGTTTGTCGACGCCTGCGCTCTATGTTTCCTAGGCCTTAATTTGTTTGAAATCTGGACGATTTGGTCAAATTTCGCAAAAATCTCTATTTTGACCTATTTGGGATGTAAAATCAACACTTTAAAACAAAATTTTGTCAAAAAGTTCTATTCAACTTTTCACATGTCTTTTATCACTTTAAAACATTTATTATCTTGAAACATTAAACGTAATAATCAGGGCCAAATATGACCCTTACCGAACTTACTCCTTTCCCACCAAGTCAGGATTATGACAGTTGTTTTTCATTTCTTCTGTTGGTTGATATAGTCGAGCGTTTGATTTTGTCAGGTTTTATGTATTTCTTCCTATTTTAATTTACCTTGGAGTTAGGTATTTTTGTTAATACTGTTCTGCTTAACTTCCATTGGCAAATGATGCATGCATATTCGCGAACAGAAAAACAAATAAAATAGATATGTAAGGAAGGATCAGCCGGAATAAAGAGCGAGAAATTTGGACTGTCGCTGGGAAATAAGGGTGTTGGATAAGAAAAAAAACTGTTGCTTGTAACAAGCCTCATTTGAACCCTTCAGAGAGATTTTGCAAGGATTCTGTTACCTTTCGATTGCGTGTTTCAGGTTCACTTTATTAGTTGATGAAAAGCTTACTTTCCCCGGAGTTATTTCTTTTTTATTTTATGGTAATTTCATTTCAAGCCACAATAAACAGACATCAAAATGCTTTCACTGTTTTTTTTTTTAATTCTGCGGTACAAATTTGAAAAATTAGAAAATGTATTCGCTGCACTCGACGATTGAAACAGCACCTGTGATCACCCCTGGTATTTGATGGGGTTCGTGTTGCTCAGTCTTTGGTTTTCTTTGTTGTGTTTTGTGTACTGTTTGTCTTTTCGTCGTTTTCGTTTTTTCAGTTTGTTTTCGACTTATGAGTTTGAATTCCCTTTTGTATCTTTCGCCTCTCTTTTACTGGATATTGAGGTATAAATGTATTGAATATTTTTTATTTTGTTGTTTTTGGTGTTGTTTCAAAATGTGTATGCTACGACTGTTTTTGTTTATTACAGTTTTATCTACTGTTCGTACTTGTGATGTATGTAAAGAATTTGGAAACTGCTCCAGTGAACAAGAGTGTAGTGTATTTTCAGATCTGCATGGTAGGTACTTACATGTATTACTGCCCATTATGACAACAATTATTTACTGAACAATTTTATAATTCGATATGCTCGTTAGCGTTGTTTGTTGCGACGTATAAGATATCAAGAGATTTAATAAGATTTCATATTCAGACGATTTTTAAGCATCCGATCAAATATTTCCTTACAAATGTTTCGGTATTTTTCAATGTGGACTACCCAAACAATGCCTGATTAATTGAAAAATTTCCAAAAATAATCCTCAACTAATTTTTGACATTTACTAAACGTTATCCACCGACGTGACTGTAAACTTATTTCAAATAGCTAAAAGAACTATTTCGTTGTTGCTTTTTTTTTACTTTGAATAAATGTACGTTTATACTTAATTTATCAAAAAGTAAAATAACAAAAATACCGAACTCTAAGGAAATGTCAATATAGAGTTTAATTCTTACTTTATTGTGTTGATCTGCGTTTGTTGGGAACCATTTGTAGTCAAAGTACTAGAGTGTCAATCAAATTATACACATGAACTGATAAAAGTGTTTATATGACTGATACCTCTTACACTCATCAGTGCTACCGAATTAATATATCATATATATGTATTTTGCAAAAGAAATCTCTTATCAATCTTCCATCAAATTAGTTCTCTTAAAATTATGTTTAATCAAAAGTGTTTATTTATACATGTATATCTAAAATTTACATAACTGTACAAGATAAACTGTTGATGCAAATATTATATATGTTGCTTTTGAATATTTTAATAATACAATGGAATGTTGAAACTTAAATGGCAATAGTTTAAATCAAATGTTGAAATTTGATTGGCAATTCTTAATTATGTAAACTTATAATTTCAAAATTTATTAACGGACAATTTAAGAAAGGTTTGTTATAAACCATGTCAGTACCAAAGTACCGACTACTGAGCTGATGAAAACACTCGGGAACTGATGGTTCACCAGCAGAGGTATCGACCCAGTGCTGTAGAAAATGATGCTCGTGAAAGAATTAGTAGTGATGTATCAAGATCCGGGTAAAGCTGTTGTCATTAATCCCACCAATGATATCTAAGAAAACTATAGAAGTTAACATTTGCTACTAAAACTCTTGAAATAAGAGCCAGTGAAATCAATAAATAAATACATTGTAATAGACAATAAATTTAAGGAATTTTATCTGAATAAAAAGCCAAATATTTTACTCTCTCGGTAGCAAGAACCATTCTACTGTTGTGGTATCAGAAAAATAAGAATGGTAAGCGTTATTGAAAACTGTGACGGAATGTCTAATGAAATGAATATCTTATTCGTATAACTTTCATTGCAGATTCTGATTCTAGCCGCAAGACTGACAAGTGGACTATCATTATAATCGTATTGTCCATTAGTGTAATAGGAAATGTCATCGCTTTTGTATTGGGATTCAGATGGTTGGTTAAACTTATAAAGATTGTCAAAGAAATTAACCAATGTTTAAGTTCAAATCCTGACAGACATCAAATAATAGAATACCTTATCTATCATCTCTGTTCAACCGTTATGGAATATCCGTTTCACAGATGATAGCGGATATGTTCCTTATGTCGTAACTACAATCCCGTCCCCTTTTCCCGAATTTGACCTACCGAATTAGACTTCTTGCTGGGTTTGTACTAACATGAGCAACACGACGGGTGCCACATATGGAGCAGGATCTGCTTACCCTTCCGGAGCACCTGAGATCACCCCAGTTTTTGTTGGGGATCGTGTTGCTCAGTCTTTAGTTTCTATGTTGTGTTTTGTGTACTATTGTTTGTCTTTAGGTCTTTTTCTTTTTTAGCCATGGCGTTGTCAGTTTATTTTTGACTTATGAGTTTGAATGTCCCTCTGGTATCTTTCGCTGCTCTTTTAAAGAAAATGCTTTATTAAATACAAACAACAATTTAGATATAAACAAGGAGAAGTCACAAAAATGAACATTTTTTTCAGTTCTCTCATATACATAAATATGTACATACATTCTCTTATTCAGTATGTATTATAAACCAAATTGATAGTTTAAGGAGAAAACCAAGTTTTTTGAAGGAGAGTACAACAAAGGAAGGTTCCAAAGAATTTTTTCACTATATTATATATTTTCATCATTTCAGTAATACTTAAATGAGGAACGGAGAATATGTTTATACCAAATCTACATTGCAATCACTCACTTCATCGGTTCGCCAAGAAAATATTATCCTACAGGTACAAATGAATGGACTTGACTTCATATTTGTCCAACAATTTGGCAGTGATGACTTGATCATCAGCTCAGTATTCAGTGCTTTGGTGTTGATTTCAATTCTCCGTTGTTATTTTGAGAAAATCTTAAGAAGCTTAGATTCTAACTTACTCGGGAAAAGTCCATCTCATGTGGATTTGGCTTTTCATTTTATATCCGTTAGGTCATATATAGCTCCTGAAGTATTCAAATATATATAAATCCTTGAATTTTGAAGCTTTCCCGACGAAGATATATACAAATGATCAATACGAACGCACGGACATTTATTAAGTATTGGTTCCTTTTTGCAACCTGTGAGCGCTTTCATATCTGTCAGACACCTAATTTCTATTTTCCGATATTTAAATTACAAATGTGGTAATGCTTAGCACGCAACGTGTACAATTTCATATGGTTTTTTTTTGTCTCGCCTGCGACGAAAGTCGCGAGACATAGGGATTACTATCCAGCGGCGGCAGTGTAAACTATTTGTATAAAGTTTTATATTGCAGAGGGTAGAAGACCCGGATGCTTCATACCTAGTATGCAGATACCTTATGCTAAGAAGTTTCAGTCTGTCATATGTCGATTGTCCTTGTCCTCAATTTCGTGGTTCAGCGACTCCATTAAAAAAATATTGTTTATTTGTCATGTGATTTCTCACTTATTATGAGTAATAGGATAACTATATTTGGTATATGTTTTTTTGCAACGTCTACATGTCCGTCAGACAGGGTTCACCTGACTTCATGGATCAGTGATCAAGGTTAAAGTTACGTGATTAGGTCCGTTTCTCATACACTATAAGCAGTAGGTCGACTATATGTTGTGTATGGAATGATTGCAGGGGGGAAATGTCAGTCTGACAGATTGCATCTGACCTTGACCTCATTTTTATGGTTCATTGCGTTGGTCAATGTTTAGTTTTTGTGTTTTGGTCTGTTTTTAAAGTGCTATGAGTAATAGATCAACTATACTTGGTGTATGGAATGATTGTAAGGTGTACATGTCTGTCTTTCAGGTATCATCTGACCTTGACCTCATTTTCATGGTTCATTGGTTAATGTTAATTTTGTGTGTGTTGGTCTGTTTTGCAAATACTATAAGCAGTAGTTCAACTATATTTGGTATATTGAATGATTGTAAGGTGTACATGTCTGTCTTGCAGGTATCATCTTACCTTGGCCTCATTTTCATGGTTCATTATTTTTTTTTTGTCTGTTTTTCAATTACCATAAGCAATAAGTCAACCATACTTGGCTAATGGAATAATTGTAAGGTGTACATGTCAGGCTGACAGGATTTATCTGACCTTGACCTCATTGTCATGGATCTTTAAAATGTTAAGTTTATGTGATACTTGTAGAAAAACCTTTATCTTTAAGACTTTCAACATAAAATCAATGGTCAGTAAAGCAGGCGAGACATTTCAGCGTGTGTACTCTTGTTTTAAAACACTTGGACATTTACCAGGACTTGTTTATTGATAAACCATTATGAATAATTATATTTTTGCACAAAAAATATATTTTTATAAGCTTAAAAATATTGGATGAAAGATTGATAAGAGCGATAGAATAAAATTAGTACAATAAATCTTTGGATGAAATATGATTTATTCCCTCAAAAAAATCAATACAATACAATAAAACATTTTTAGAAAAATATAAATGGTAAAAGAGAAAAATGGCAGGAAACTATATATATGTCTATTTTAGATATTTCTAATTCATGTCACATTGACAAGTTTTATCAAAGTAGAAATGTTTGTAACAATTTTTAGAGTTCCCATGTCTTAGAAAATATTATTTGTTTTAATTTTAACAAAGGACACGTCCAATTTGTCTTACAAACATATCGTCTATCGTATATGATTTGTAAAAATAGTCACATGCCATTGAGGACAAATCTAACCTATATGAGCCATTGGACATTTGCAGAGATTGCATTTGTTTCGCTTATAATTGTCAGTTTTGTACTTTTGTGAAAAAATAAGGAGTTGTGTTGAATTTCTTAGAGACAAAATACACAAAGTTGTTAACAAAACTATATTTTTCTTAGGTTTCAAAGATTTCTTTATTCAAAACAAATAACAACTGAAACAGGTGCATTTTTAAAATCTGAAAAGCATTATTGTAATGGTATTATAAAAACCAAATCTGTTAAGGATGTATTCTTCTGATGTTTCAGTCTCGTTGAAATCTCGTTCGGGAATTATATCCAAAACATGTGATACAAGTGAAAAATATTAATGAATTTAAAAATTATTATAATTAAACCAAACTCTGGGAAAACATTATGTACTTACAATCAGAAGTTTTTGAGTAATGAAATTCTAAATTTTATAACCAATCCGGTCAGTGTCAACAGCCAAAATGTTGACAAAATGGATGATGGGTACAAAGAAATTATCTTACCAAAAATATGTACATCCCTTATCAATTTTTCTTTTCAAAATTCTTAGATATGTATTTTTTAATCATTTATAACAAAGAAGTTGAAATAATATGCTTTTTGTTCTAAAAGAAGAGAAAAATCCCAAATTTACAAAATTGACAGCATGGTCAATTTGACACGAAAAGGCAACAAAATTTTATAAAACTTTCTAATATCAACACCAACCTATAGTTTTTTTAAATTAAATTAATTCAGATTGGTCCACTTCATCTTAAGTGAAAGTCTGAAAAAAAGTTTAATTGTGAAATTGGTTTTTTTTAATTATGATAATAGCCCCAAAACGGGTAAAAATCGATGAAAAATGGGAAAATCATTAAAAATGGGGTACTTTTTTCTTCGTCAATTACTTTCTTACAGTCATAATAACCCAAAAAATCAGGTTAAGAAAACAAGTGTAATTCTAGAAATTTGTGGCTCCTCAGAACCCGGCTGTTCATCTCGTTGTTAAATTTTAACCAAGGGTTAAATATCATAACCCTTGGTTAAAATGTAATCCTAGGTTATTTTGCATTGTTCATCCTGTGGTAAAATTTAACCCTTTGTTAAATCCTTGGTTAAATGATCCAGATTTAACCTTGCTTTGGACCTCTGTTAAAGTTTTAACCAAGGAATAGTTTTGTCTAAAAATACGATTCGCTGTTTATTACTAGATTGGAAAGATCACTAAACGTTTGATACAATATATTCTTCGTTTTCTACGGGCATTTGTTATCTAAAACTGAATATTACGTTTAACAGTCCTTCCCCCTTTTTTGCCATGAGGTTTACGTCTACCTACCAGACATTTTCAAATCAACATTTTCTTTATCCTGTCGTCTTCTATGTTAATAAACAAATTGATGCAGCAAAAAATTAACATCTTTTTAGTAAGATAATGTATTTATCTATTATCAAATAATTTACGATCAACGCCTCTTTTCAAACATAAGGTGCTCTCTGTCACGTCCGCGTTGATGTTGTTCTATTTAATGAACTTAGACGCTGAAAAGCGTATTGTTTTTGTAAGAAATCATATTTATTGACCAAACAGTTTTTCTAGAACCGGAGGATAGTGTTCATAATTCTTATTTTGATAAAAATGAACACCCACTGAAACTTTAACCAAGGGTTAAAAAGATGTTGAACAACGGAATTTTAACCCTTTTTACGTAATCCTCAGGCTCAGTTAAAAGATTTAACCCTGGGTTATATTTAAACGAGAGATGAACAACCGGGCCTTGACCTCTGTTAAAATTTTAAGCAATAATTTTGTCTAAAAGCACGATTCCCTGTTTATTACTAGATTAGAAAGGTCACTAAACGTTTGTTACAACATATTCTTCGTTTTCCACGACCATTAGCAATCAAAAACTGATCAAAACTGATTATTACGTTTTGTACAGTCTTTCCCCCTTTTTTGCATCGAGGTTTACGTCTACCTATACATTTTCAATTTGACATTTTTTATACCCCGCCATCTACTATGTTAATAAACAAATGTATGCAGCAAAATTAAACTTTTTTCAGTAAGATAATGTATTCATCTACATAATCAAATAATTTACGATCAACGCTTCTTTTCAAACAAAAGGTGCTCTCTGTCACGTTCGCGTTGTAGTTGTTCTATTTAATGAACTTAGACGCTGAAAAGCGTATTGTTTTTGATGGGAAATCATATTTATTGATCAAACAGTTTTTCTAGGACCGGAGAAAAGTGTTCCTAATTCTTATTTTGATAAAAATGAACATTCAATGAAAATTTAACCATGGGTTACGTAATCAAGGGTTAAAAAGAAGTTGAACTACCGAATTATAACCCTTGGTTACGTAACCCTCAGTTAAAAGATTTAACCCTGGGTTATATTTAACCGAGAGATGATCATGAACAACCGGGTCCAGAGGTGTACATCCTTAATCCAAAACATATTTCCTTTTCACACTATTTGCCAATATTTTCCATTACGGATTCCCCTTTCCTTTTTTTCTTGCAAGAAACTGATTAATCCCAAATGTCTATCCAAATATTGCAATTCATACATTTCCTAAAAATCCTTGCATTATACATTTCTGTACGAAACAAACTGTTGTGAAATAAGTGTTTATGGGAACCAATTGTATCTCTCTTCTTTCGGACTTGTTCCATTTATTTGTATGAGAGAAGCTTCATATAGGAGCTTCTTAGGTAGATGAAAAGAAGCCTTCACATATCCATTTTAACTTTTGTTTCAATAGAGATAATGTCCTCTCACTGAATGATTTGGTGACGATCTGGATCACATCATTCCAAGCATACTTGATATAAAGGATACCGGATATGCTAATCTGTATTTACATCTCGAAATGGACAATTAATGTACACTGGCAACTTTCAACTACAACACACGAGTTTATATTAATTTTCCCTTTTTAAACTGTAAACATTCTGTACAGCAACATTCCTTCAGTATCTGCATATTGAGCTGGTACGATTTAACTGGGATTGTGTTTCCTATCACGATGTCCATGATTGAGGGTTGCTGCTTACTAACGACATCATGAATTTTGAGAACCGCTATGAAATATATGATAGACTGAATAAATTCGTTGCATATTTCGGGCTTATGTTGTTTTATGCAAATATCTAGAACTAGACTAAATTTGTTATTGAGGTATAACTATCTGTTTTGCATTATCGCTTTTCCTAATTTCAGGTACCAAAGAAAGCGACAACGAAAGCAAAGTCAAACCGGTAATTAATTAATTAATTTTACCTAGAAATTAAAATATTTTTCAAACAGTCAGTAACAACTCCTGTTCTATATCCGGAAGAAGACGATAATTATGTGTATTATTGAACAGGTCGCGTACAAATACACTACATGTATGTAGATTTGTATTAAACAGTCTAAATCGAATTCTAATGGCATGCCCATCATTATTAAAACAATCATATTTCTAGCTATTTTATTTTTATTCAAAGAAAAAGTTACAGTAGATTTTCAAAATAAAAAAAAAATATGTCTAAATATATGAATTTGAATCCGTTAGTTAAAAGACCGTTCTGATCGCTTCGAGTATTTAGATCTTTCTTAATCTAGACCGTTCGCGTTACCGAGCTGATGATTGATTTTTTTGGTGGGTTTCGTGTTGCTCCGTCTTTAGTTTTCTATAGTGTGTACTATTGTTTGTCATTACGTCGTTTTTTTTTTCTATGGCATTATTGTTTTAGACTTCCGATTTTCAGTTTGAATGCTCCTTTGAAATCTTTTCACTCTTTTGAACTTGAAAGTATTGCCTAACAACAAAAATTATCACAACAGGGAAATTGTCATAACACTGCAACATTTACCGAAATAATAAAACTCTTAAAAAATCAATTCAAAAATGTTAGAATGTTACCATTTTTCTATTTATTAAAACGAAAAATGTTGTATCAAGGAAATTCAACTTCACTATTGTAAATTTCTGTTTCATTATTGGTGAAAAAAATCAGCATCAGAAAAAAAACTTGTTATTGCCACTTCAAAACTTATAAAGCCGATGCATGTTAATTTCAATGTGAAGACATTAAGGTTTATGTTTTTGGTATTTTTAAGAACGATATGTGTAACAAAGTATCACATTGGAGGCAATAGTATTTGTGCAATGTTCAAATCTCACAAATCCATTAAGAACAAACTAATCCAAGTATAAAAAACTGGGGAATCGCAATACTTTAAAGAAGCGAGACAGGGTGCACCGACAAGGTAAGATCTAATACAGTGAATACATGTCGCCAGTGATCATTGTATCAGTCTACCAATGTCATTATCTTGCTAATTTCGCCTTCGTATTCATTTATCCTTGATAAATCTAAATACATTATTTTACAGCGCCAGTCCTCCAATTAACGAATGAAGTTAATAATGGCGGGGAAGCTAACCAAGACAGCATGGCAAAAAATTACATGGTTGGGTATAGCCATGAACAACTGCAAATGACGGACGATTGTCATTCCTACAATGTATTGGACAACAACAGAGCCTATGTCAGCATGTATAATGCCATTACCGACATAAACCAGTACACAAATGATATGACACTAAATAGTAATGACCTTCAAAACTTTCATTCTGAGGGGGAAACAGAGACTACCAGACATTCATTTGAACATGACTACGAAACTGTAGAGTAGCATGGCAATCGAATTATATATATATCATTATATGGATATGATATGAATTGTGTCTTTGAAATAAAGAATTCGTGTACAAGTCAAACTAAAGTCCACATAGATATGTACAAAAATATTATCACAGTCATGATGCATAATGAATATACATGTTCAATTAATCCAAAGCATATGCATATTGACCATTTATATGAATTTGCTTTGAAAATTCAAGGCGTTTTTAATTGTGTACACATGACTTCAATTTGTTATTAAAAGGTTTGCATCGATCTATGATTCAAATAATGCAAAGTCCCTTTTTATTGATTGCTGAAAGCCTTTTAATTTTTTTTCGCGTGTAATTCCATGCTATCATACTAGTAGTTAACTTCCCTGTCATGATGAGTTTGCTTGATAGAGGGTTGCTCCTCAAAAGGAAGCTGTTAAACCAAGGATTCCAAGTGGTGATATTGAAAACCATCCCCTCGAAAATTTTACGGACGCCATCGCGAAATGGTTGACCGTTATGGAATATCTGTTCCAGACAGATGACTACGGGTATGTTCCAATAGCCGTTATCAAAATCCAGTCCTCTTTTGATCAAATGTGACACCAATAGACTTATCACCAAATTTTAATTTATACTTACATAAGCAACACAACATGTACATGTGCCACATAAGAAGCATATTCTGCTAAACATGCGGGGCACCTGAGATCACCTCTAATTTTGGTGCGATTCGTCTTGTTCAGTCTTTAGTTTCCTTCATTATGTTTTGCCTAATGTTGTCTTTTGTGTGTTCTTCTGTTTTTGCCATGGTGTTATCAGTTTGTTTTCTACTTGATAAAGTTTCGAGTTTGAATACTTTTTTTGTATCTTCAACCTCTCCTTTGATTTGAAAGAGGTTGAAAGAGTTTTTCAATCAAAGCAAACCGTAAGGTCAAATTCAAATGTTTGGCATCTATTACTCTAAAATCTTCTTACTTTTTTTTTTTTTTTTTTGCTTCGGAATATTTAGTACTTTCGTGAAAAGTAATAATGCTTCCCAATATATTCTATATTTTTCAAAGATATCGTTTATTTTACTGCTAAAAGTCATTGGAAGATGATAATAAAATAGATTGGATTGTTGCTGTCCAATTGAATTACAGTATAAAGCTATTCAATATAAGATATGTACAAAGGCAACTGTTTTGAAGTTGATCATTTCATTCCAATTTAACAGGGATGTGAGTGCAGCTTTGTCCTCATCAGTACATTTAAAGACCGTTTTCGCATAGCACTTTGAACATTTATGATCTTTAACTCTGTTAAACTTGTACCTGTATATTTTTTTGTTTAAAACCTTGCATTTACAGACAAATACGGGAACGAAAAATAGAGAAAATAGAATAAAATTAAAATAGCATGACCAAAAATAGATCGACAGGGTTGTAAATCCTGTCATACATACATTACCTGTTTCGCAATTCCCAAATCACAAGTGTCAAAATCCAAGACAAGCACATCAGTTGTTTGTTGCTGTTGATCATATGCATTGTTTATTCATTGTTTTGTACAGTTCTTGTGTTGCACTGTTGCACCACTTTCCAAGGATTAGGGGAGGTTTGGGCGCCCGCTAACATGTTCAACCCCGACACATTCTGTATGTGCCTGTCCAAAGTCAGGAGCCTGTATTTCAGTGGTTATCGTTTGTTGCTGTATATCATATTTGTATTTCGTTCATTTGTTTTTTTTTCAAAAATCGGGCTGTTAGTTTTCTCGTTTTAATTGTTTTACATTTGTCAGTTCGGGGCCTTTAATAGCTGACTATACGGTAAGGTTTTTGCTCATTCTATGAAGACGTACGGTGACCTATAGTTGTTAACTTCTATGTCATTTAGTCTCTGGCGGAGAGTTGACAATTATATATACCACATCTTCTTATTTTTATACATCAAACCATGTCAGGTTGATGAAATTGGATTTGTTGAATCTATAACAATGTCAACATCAATTCAGAAAATTGAGACACTGATACACTATAACGATAAACTAATTTGTAATGTCGATGGTTAAACTAATAAAATGATTATCCATTTGTTCTTCCTTTGAGTTATAATTATGATTAATAGCTTCTGAGTTGAAATGCAATTTGTGAAAATACCAGAATATAAACATGCTTTGCCATATTGTTTCCACTAAGAGACGTTGTAATTATAGGGTAACGGTTGATTGGTATGTTACTACTCAAGAATTGAGAGCTTACAATAGGATCATGAACTATAGTTTGTTTAAAAGCGTCAATGTACCAATGACGATCTTGATATGAAACCTGTCTTATCTCTGGAGTATGTTTCATTAACAGTTTTCGCTGTTATTCATTTTCTGAACGGATTTACAATTCGATGCAACAAATCACCTTACATATCACATTGAAAGATTTGAGGAACAGTGTACTACAATAAAGCGTACAGAAATTGCAATCAGTTAGCAGCAAAAATATAAAAATTATATTTATTCTTTCGGAAATCATTCTATCTTTCGTGTTCATTTCAGCTTCGCATTTTTAAGACTGTAGTTTTATAACCAAAACATTGTGGTAAAATATAAGATTAAATTCAAGCTGTTCGTAGCGTAATTTGTTGTTTACTCAATGTTTAAAAGAGTTGTTGAATAGTTAGTGTAAAGGTGTGCACTGTATTCGGTTAGTGGTTTATTATAGAATCCATAAGATGACTGGATTTCAAATTTAAATTTTCAAGGGACTTTCATTTGCCTTATCAGCTGAGAGTAAGCAAATGTTTTAATTATGATAGGAAAATGACATTCAAATCTTAATTTTTCTTTAAACGTTCGGCCAATAATTACTGGAATTTCTTCCCAGTGACATGTATGAACGCTAAACAGGTGTAAAGATTTCCTCTATAACAAAATGTAGATCATTCATACGAAAGTCACCTTTGGTATTAAATAGCTATTTCCAGATCCTACTTATGAAATAAGAACCTCATGCATGCATATATGTAAGATGTAATAGAAATTTGTGTGAAATCCGTCTAGTACTTAAGAAAAACACTCGGCTCCACTCGTGAATTTGCAATGAATTTTCGCCAAAAAAATCTAATAACGATTTCATGCGTCTTAAACATGAACAAAAAAAGGGTACAGATTATCGATTGGTTTTCAAACAAAAAGGATTTCTCAGCTACAAACTCATCAAAGTTCGACATCCCTGCGATGAGATGCAGCCGAGAAACAATCTCAAAATTGAAGGACCATTGATAATCTTTTTTCGCTGTTTTCCTTTTTAATCGCCTGAAAAAGTCCCATATCTTTCAAGAGGCATTATATCAAAAATTATCACAAAAATCAAAGCAAAATTGGTACAAAATACCAATAAATTTAGATTATCTGAATATGGTAAATGAATGACGAACTGAAACCACAAATACAATCGGGTGTGTTATTAGTTAAAAGTACTATAATCCTGGTTATCCAATTTAATCAATTAGTCATCCGGAAGCAATTAATACATCAAAACAACATTGTTTCTTTTTATGTAAAACAAATGTAATGTGGGTTTGTTTTTCGTTGTATTACCTAAACGTATCAAGGACTTTTGGTGGTATGTTATAATTTATTATTCTTATTGCTGTTGCAAACATAAAAGCTTTGATGATATAATTACAGAGACAATATACTTATTATTGAATTAACAGTTTAACTTTATTTTCATATTAATCATAACACTTGATTTTATGACGCAAACAAAACACCAATAAATATATATATGTTGATGTTTTGTTTATGAAATATAAATAAAATCGTTATTGTCGTTTTCCTTTTTTCTTTTATATTTTCCGGTCTGTGCGTTCGTGTCAGGTTAAAGGTTTAGTTTGCATGTAGATTATCATCAGGTTAAGGTCACATCGACTTGCGTATGGCCAATATGATCTGCACTCTTTAAACTATATGCTAAATTAGGATTAGGACCCAAATTTCATAGTTCACTAACCATTGAAAAATATTTGCGCGAGCTTGGTATGCTTTTCCATGTACACGTATTCTTGTTCTTAATTTTTTGTATTGGTCCCTGAATACGATTACAAATGTATGTGTCAGATTTAATCAACGCCATTTTTGTCTCTCAATGCCAATAATGATAGACTTAAACTAAGGATCGCTAATTTTCATCTAAATGCTTTGATCTTTCATTAATAATGGAAGTGTTTGATATGCATTAATGCGGTAGCTATTCTATAACAAGTTGAACATCCAATTACGCCCAAAAAATGAAAGAAAATACATCTCACTGTACAAATCAAATCCAGATTCAATAACAGAACAGGTTCTTGATCACACACAAAATTGCATCGTGTTGATCCTATTTAGACATATGATATAAAAACCCATTCCTGAGAGTCATAGATTCGGTTAACTATTTTTCTTTGTATAAGTAACAAATTAAGTAGCCATAAAATGTTTGCCGTTGAATATTTACTCTATTACATATAAATGAATGCTTTTATTCGTAGACATAAGCTCTCAGAGTACTATAATGCTTCGGTAAGAGTACTATAATGCTACGGTAAGAGTACTATAATGCTACGGTAAACTGTATGCAAAATAAAGTACTAAGTAGCAGATTTTGAAAAATGTGCGTCAGACACACATTTGAAAACAGCATCTTTACAACTGTGAATATATTTATATAGATTTGTGAATAATCCCAGCATTGAACAGAGTATCAATAAAACATTCTACTTTTCAGATTTAACTTGATATGATTGTTCATAAACATCAGAATACTGGGTTAGGAGTTGGTATGGTTTGTTTAATTTGTTTTGTTCTTTCACATGACGATCGTTCATTTATAAGTCCGACCAAAGATATTGGAATCTGCACAAAAACAACAAGGTAATCAAACTAGCATTTAATTGTGTTTAGAGAGAGAAAGAGAGTGAATCATATGAATAGAGAGAAAGAGGGTGGCAGAGAGAAAAAGACCGAAAGAAAGAGAGAGGCCCACACTATGGAAAGGGAGATAAGGTAGTTGATTCAGATTAGATATATAAAAATTATATATATTAAACAAAATGGATCATTGAGAACAGAAGTCAAATTCACGGATTTATATTCATGAACTCTGCTATTTAAAAGGTTGATTAAAAATTAATGTTATGTCAATCACCCCAGATGCGAATCTATTGCACACTTATACATCAAACATGTTGTTAATGGAAAAGCACAAGAGAAAATATATTGATATGAAACAACCTAAATTTCTCTTATATCTAAGAATTGCATTGAACTATTTTCGTAAATATTAGTAGCAATTTTCTATGACTTACTGTATTACATTTATCAAACGTCGGTCATGTATTTCTTGTTATTTACAGGAACCCAAACCAATAACTTTTACCACAATGTAACGGTTAAATTGAGAAAAGGAGATGGGTAATTATTCATTGTTCATAACTAAGAGCTAATTCGTGCAAAATTACACAAAGATAATATAGTCATCTGAACATACTATTTAATTCATTTGCTATTTTCATATAACAAAAAAGAGCCCTATACCAAAACCCTTCTCCTAGTACAGTATTTATATGTTACATTTATAAACAACAAACGATGGTAGTTTTTTTATTGCTTGTACTGTTGTAGATGCGAAATTTACAAATTTAAAAACTAATATTAGGTACATGATACTTTTAAATCACTAGTACCAAGAGTACGTTGTATCAACCATTTTCATCAATAAATTCTAAGCGTATAAGTTAAAACAAATTATTTTACTTCTGTTTCACATGAGTGCTAAGAAAACATTGGAGAAACTGGCTTTACAACCACGGTACTGTTTTCAAGGGTTATCTCCTTATTTCAAGTCTATCCACTTTAAATTTCAAAGTGTTTCAGAATTCACATCGATACTACTTCACGAAATGACTCGATTCTATGTGCCCAAATCAAGATATAATTGAAATGCGGGATGTTTTTGTTATTTATGTTCTAAATCATATTATTGATTGAAATAACAGTTGCATTACCTTTTACTTACAGTTTAGATTTAAGTTACAGAACTTTTTTTGATAATTCTGATTTGTGTCGCAAGGCTTTGTTCTGATTTTCAATGTTTTCATTTGATCTTTATTTTATATATATATTCAATCTAAACAATTCTAATTTAAAAACAAAAGTAGTCTTTACTGATAATTTGCTATTGGACTTTTATTTTGAAAATATATATATTGCAAGATTTATTAGCAAACACGTTCAGTCCTCAACGAAAGGATATTTCAATAATTCGAAAGTCGATGGGTCTTAAATTGCAATGTTAATATATTCTTAACACCAATATCTGATATGTATGGTGGCCGGTTAAGGCCATTTCGCGTTTTCGCGTTTTCGCGTTTCGCCTTTCATATTCTATAGGGCGAAAACGCGAAAACGCGAAACGCGAATCAAAACGCGAAAACGCGAAAGGCGAAGTCGAAAACGCGAAAACGCGAAGTCGAAAACGCGAAATCGATTTCGCGTTTTCGACTTCGCGTTTTCGCGTTTTCGACTTCGCGTTTTCGCGTTTTCGCGTTTTCGACTTCGCGTTTTGGACCTGTACCGTGCAATATATATATTTTCAAAATAAAGTCCAATAGCAAATTATCAGTAAAGACTACTTTTGTTTTTAAATTAGAATTGTTTAGATTGAATATATATATAAATAAAGATCAAATGAAAACATTGAAAATCAGAACAAAGCCTTGCGACACAAATCAGAATTATCAAAAAAGTTCTGTAACTTAAATCTAAACTGTAAGTAAAAGGTAATGCAACTGTTCGCGTTTTGACTTCGCGATTTCGCGTTTTCGCGTTTTCGCCCTATAGAATATGAAGGCGAAAACGCGAAAACGCGAAACGCGAAATAGCCTTAACCGGCCACCATAGATATGTTCAGGTTACAACAATTTGTTTTCACCAACAAAATACGTAGTATAATCAGTGTCTTTGAGACTCTCATACATAATGACAGTACTTCAGCAATAGAAGAAGGTGTAGATTTCGGAATGATGATAAAAAGAACACATATTAACAGGCAAATCTTTTAAGTATATTTATCACATTTTCACAGCTCTTTCTTTAAAACAAAACAAGCATACCGTAAAATTCTGAATCATCCATGGCGAAGTGTCATACACTGTACATAAAAAAATCATGAGAATATTTAATAACTGAAGGTAAACATATGTGGACCTCTACCACCCATGTTTTCTATCCAAATTTACCTTGGTAATTCTTAAAGTTGCAGTATTAAAGCACACAAATTGGTAGCTATTCTATAACAAGTTGAACATCCAATTACGCCCAAAAATGAAAGAAAATACATCTCACTGTACAAATCAAATCCAGATTTAATAACAGAACAGGTTCTTGATCACACACAAAATTGCATCGTGTTGATCCTATTTAGACATATCATATAAAACCCATTCCTGAGAGTCATAGATTCGGTTAACTATTTTTCTTTGTATAAGTAACAAATTAAGTAGCCATAAAATGTTTGCCGTTGAATATTTACTCTATTACATATAAATGAATGCTTTTATTCGTAGACATAAAATCTCAGAGTACTATAATGCTTCGGTAAGAGTACTATAATGCTACGGTAAACTGTATGCAAAATAAAGTACTAAGTAGCAGATTTTGAAAAATGTGCCAGTCAGACACACATCTGAAAACAACATCTTTACAACTGTGAATATATTTATATAGATTTGTGAATAATCCCAGCATTGAACAGAGTATCAATAAAACATTCTTCTTTTCAGATTTAACTTGATATGATTGTTCATAAACATCAGAATACTGGGTTAGGAGTTGGTATGGTTTGTTTAATTTGTTTTGTTCTTTCACATGACGATCGTTCATTTATAAGTCCGACCAAAGATATTGGAATCTGCACAAAAATAACATGGTAATCAAACTAGCATTTAATTGTGTTTAGAGAGAAAGAGAGTGAATCATGTGAATAGAGAGAAAGAGGGTGGCAGAGAAAAAGACCGAAAGAAAGAGAGAGGCCCACACTATGGAAAGGGAGATAAGGTAGTTGATTCAGATTAGATATATACAAAATTATATATATTAAACAAAAGTGGATCATTGAGAACAGAAGTCAAATTCACGGATTTATATTCATGAACTCTGCTATTTAAAAGGTTGATTAAAAAATTAATGTTATGTCAATCACCCCAGATGCGAATCTATTGCACACTTATACATAAAACTGACACACACGCAAGTTATTTGTGGATGTAAATTGAAAACAAAATGGCATCCGTTTACTTTTAAGCAAAAGGGTTTTGGTCACACTAAAGATTGAAACCGGTATTTAAATCAATATATCAGGATGCACCAGAAGCATATCGTTTTAGAAAACCATTTCATTGATTGTATCATATAGCTGTGTTTAGGTGAAAATTATATACATCAAAACATGTTGTTAATGGAAAAGCACAAGAGAAAATATATTGATATGAAACAACCTAAATTTCTCTTATATCTAAGAATTGCATTGAACTATTTTCGTAAATATTAGTAGCAATTTTCTATGACTTACTGTATTACATTTATCAAACGTCGGTCATGTATTTCTTGTTATTTACAGGGAACCCAAACCAATAACTTTTTACCACAATGTAACGGTTAAATTGAGAAAAGGAGATGGGTAATTATTCATTATTCATAACTAAGAGCTAATTCGTGCAAAATTACACAAAGATAATATAGTCATCTGAACATACTATTTAATTCATTTGCTATTTTCATATAACAAAAAAAGAGCCATATACCAAAACCCTTCTCCCTAGTACAGTATTTATATGTTACATTTATAAACAACAAACGATGGTAGTTTTCTATTGCTTGTACTGTTGTAGATGCGAAATTTACAAATTTAAAAAAACTAAGATTAGGTACATGATACTTTTAAATCACTAGTACCAAGAGTACGTTGTATCAACCATTTTCATCAATAAATTCTAAGCGTATAAGTTAAAACAAATTATTTTACTTCTGTTTCACATGAGTGCTAAGAAAACATTGGAGAAACTGGCTTTTACAACCACGGTACTGTTTTCAAGGGTTATCTCCCTTATTTCAAGTCTATCCACTTTAAATTTCAAAGTGTTTCAGAATTCACATCGATACTACTTCACGAAATGACTCGATTCTATGTGCCCAAATCAAGATATAATTGAAATGCGGGATGTTTTTGTTATTTATGTTCTAAATCATATTATTGATTGAAATAACAGTTGCATTACCTTTTACTTGCAGTTTAAATTTAAGTTGCAGAACTTTTTGATAATTCTGATTTGTGTCGCAAGGCTTTGTTCTGATTTTGAATGTTTTCATTTGATCTTTATTTTATATATATTCAATCTAAACAATTCTAATTTAAAAACAAAAGTAGTCTTTACTGATAATTTGCTATTGGACTTTTATTTTGAAAATATATATATTGCAAGATTTATTAGCAAACACGTTCAGTCCTCAACGAAAGGATATTTCAATAATTCGAAAGTCGATGGGTCTTAAATTGCAATGTTAATATATTCTTAACACCAATATCTGATGTGTTCAGGTTACAACAATTTGTTTTCACCAACAAAATACGTAGTATAATCAGTGTCTTTGAGACTCTCATACATAATGACAGTACTTCAGCAATAGAAGAAGGTGTAGATTTCGGAATGATGATAAAAGAACACACAGGCAAATCTTTTACGTATATTTATCATATTTTCACAGCTCTTTCTTTAAAACAAAACAAGCATACCGTAAAATTCTGAATCATCCATGGCGAAGTGTCATACACTGTACATAAAAAAATTCATGAGAATATTTAATAACTGAAGGTAAACATATGTGGACCTCTACCACCCATGTTTTCTATCCAAATTTACCTTGGTAATTCTTAAAGTTGCAGTATTAAAGCACACAAATTGCTTTCTAGCTATTTCAGTTTTCACTTTAAATATATTACAATAAATATACTAAAACAACTACAGTTTGCCTCCCATTTTAATCAACGTTTACCCATTTCATTTCCATAAAATATGATACAGTATTCTTAAGTTCTTAATGTTTTAAAGAATATCCAAAATGCAATGTGTGTGCTTTCATACTGAAACTATAAGATTTTCCAAGGTGTGTATATTCCACAGTGAGAGTTACTATTTATTGATACAAATGAATAACAACGAAGATATGTGCTAACAATATGCTTGCTTTGTTATATTTTCAGTCGAGAGCGAATTGCTACTCATGAAGTGGAGAAATCAAGAATTTCCTATGTAAAAGTCAATGTGACAATTTGCTGCCCAGGATTCCATAAACACAACAAAGGGAAATGTGAAAGTAATTGATCATTTAAACATTATGAATATGTAAAAGCATTGAACAGGGATATAAATGATTGCATTCTCGTATATAAAGGCTCCAAGCATAACAAAATCAATATCAAAATAAGCAGATTTGGTATGATTGTCAATGAGACTTCTCATAATGGCAAACAAAAGTCATAGCTGATAATTTACAATTTAAAAAGAAGACATTCAACACAACGTGACACATTTACTATATTGAACAAATTGTCATCGCAGACGCTCGTAGCCGAAATTTTTAAAGTCAATATTGTATAAAATCAATAAATTGTTTAAAAGTGCTTATGTGGGGTACTCCTTTAACACCTTGTGTCATTTTTGTCTCAGATTAAAAAGAATGTGTATTACGATTGCCAATGAGACCACTATCCACCAGAGACCAAAGGACTGGGATGTACGCAACCATAGGCTATCGTACGGCCTTCATAAATGAGCAAAACCCATAACGTAAAGTAACCTATAGAAGGCATCGACGTGACAAAAAGTGAAACAATTCACCAGAGAAAACCAAATGCCTGATTTGTGCTAAAACAAAAACAATCTTTTATTGCAGACAGCAACCGAGTTTTTTTTTTTTTTTTTGCAAATTGAAAAATGAGTCGATTGAGAATTTATTTGAAATGTATGGAATTAAACAGTTCAGTGGCCATAGAGAACATGCTGCCATCGCAGTTAAGGTTTCGACGGCGGAATAAGCCACTCTGTGGCAGTTATTGATAAGAATCGCAAAATATAACATGTAATAAGACTACACTTTTTGTAGGTCAAAGGTAAATTTGATCATAAAATCAATTATATTCCAAACTATCTCTGAATTCAAAACTGAAAAAAGAGGCGAAAGATACCAAAGGGACATTCAAACTCATAACTCGAAAATAAACTGACAACGCTATAACTAAAAAAGAAAAGACAAACAGACAAACAATAGTACACAAAACAACACATAGAAATCTAAAGACTGAGCAACACGAACCCCACCAAAAACTGGGGGTGATATGATGTGCTCCGGAATGGTAAGCAGATCCTGCTCCACATGTGGCACCCGTCGTGTTGCTCATGTTAGTTCAAACCTTGTAATAAGTCTAATTCGGTAGGTCACATTCGTGAAAAGGGGACGGGTTTGTAGTTACGATATTTGGAACATATCCGCTATCATCTGTGAAACGGATATTCCATAACGGTCAACCAACTCGTGATGGCGTCCGTAAAATTTACGATGGGATGATTTCAACTTCTCCACTTGGAACTCTTGGTTTGATAGCTTCCTTGTGAGTAGCAACCCTCTATAAAGGAAATCATGATAGGAAATACAAGCCTTGGAATATCGTATCAACTGGGAGATATATACTCCGTATGCAGGCGCTGCTGGAATGTTGCTACATAGAAATGGAAAATATTGAAAATAAATGAACTTTAATTAAACATTGCCGCATTTGACACATACCACTGAATATGACTTTCGATTGATATGACGGTGCTGTATAAAAAATAAGAAGATGCTCACCACGTCATCCCACCTATATCATATCACTTGCAATTTATAAGATTCTGATTGTTTAACTTCCTCATATTTGTTTGTTAGCACCTGGATTTGTGGTTTAGTTAACAATTTTTATTACCTTAATGCTTATATAAGAGTCAAATGTTCTTGAGTTTAAATGTTGCTCTTATTCAATGTTATCGAAAGTTATACTGTGGTATTAAAATGACACATTAAGGCATGTTCGGAAAATCACAGTGGCACAGCAAATAAATTAAAGGCATATATGTGTTAAATCATTCATATATAAATTTGAATCATTGAGAAACTAATAGCGGATTATGGAGCTTAATTTGTGCTCTTATCTTGATCCCTAATTGTTGCTTGACGTTGTATTCTAAAGTATAAGAGTTCAAATACCAGTAGGCGGAGGTAGGACAGAGAGGTAAAGAATATACCCTTCAAGTAAACTAATATACATCTGAAGAATCTTTAATTCCAAACTACATTTCATCATTCAATGGTGTGCAGTCGTAGAATAAGCCTTTTACCATCCTCGATTTAAAAGTTTAACCTCAAAATCATGAAGGATTGTTTCCAAGCTGACAACAATCAACACATTATCGATACGGAAATCCTTTGCAGTTCGTTTAAGTGCACACATACATATTTTTTCAAATATTAGTACCATTTCACGAAAAGAACGATATTCCATTGCGGATGTCCTTATCATTGTTCACATAAACAATAAATACATTTCCTGGATGTCCGGTATTTCCCCAAAAATCAATCGTGATAGAAAGGCAGTTGCTTTTTTCTGGTAATTCCTGATTGATGCTATTTAAAACATGTGCTCTAATGTGTGCTGATCGCATTCTAAAACAATTAATGAATCGCACATACTGTATTTGAAATTTTGTAATCGAAATGTTTGATCGTGGTCTGTAAAAAATACTTTTGTTGATTAAAAAACAATAAAACCAAGTTCTTGTGTTATGTAATAACATTTAAGCAAGAAACCAACAAGATTGTGTACTTGATTTTACCTGATTCAAAGCGTACCGAATGAAGTCATTCCAGAAACAAGTGTTATGCTCATTGAAATTAGCATCACACATTGATATGTTCCAAGTTCCACGACCAGAATATAAATGAAAATAATACGTAATAAATCACGTTTTTGGTTTTACATACATCAGGAACGCTCAAAACTAAACATTTGAGAAATCCATAGATATATAAATAAGTAGAAACGTTATGGGCTTTATGGCATGGCCAAAAGGGACCTTAAAAGATTCTAAAAAATAGCATATCATAAATATATATATACATTAAAATATATGTCTTGAAATCTTATTTTATAAATTCATCATTGTACCAATCAATAAATTGTTTAAAAGTGCTTATGTGGGGTACAACTTAAACACCTTGTGTCATTTTTGCCTCAAATTAAAAAAGAATTTCATCAGGTTTTTAATTTGGAACGCAGGATGCGAGTTTCATCTGCACAAAACTCATTAGTTAAACCCTTTAATAAAAACGGCATTGCCAGTACATGATAAAGATTATTCAAGAAGCATGTATCATGTACATTGGAAACAAATAAACCTTTTTCACAACTATTATTAATTCAAAACATTTTACACAGGTATGGACACATGTACTCTAGTAACATCGGAAAGCACGATTGGCTTTTGCATGAATTAATTAAAAGTTACTTTTTATAATTCTCACCATAATATTTGTTTCTATAGAGTGTCCAGAATTTACCTATGGTTTGAACTGTTCAAACGAATGTAGATGCCTTTCGTCTGAAAAGTGTAACCAAACAACTGGAGAATGTAAAAGGTGCAATAAAAATCCAGCTGTGACCAGATGTGACGAAGAAACAATCAAGGGAACACCCAAAACTAGGACAGGTATTCATAAAATCAAAGTGGAAAATTGACAATGTCGTAACACACATTTATTAAGAAAACATAAAAATAAGTGCCATCACTACAGAGTTCGAAATACTAGACTGGTTGCAGAAACAAACAAAAAAAACATTTACTATTATTGTTAGTTTTCTATCTCAATAACTGTGCTGCAATCCATAATGGGATACTTGAGTCGTCGTCCAAATACGTGACTAAACAAGGACTATATTATACAGGGAGTATAAAAAGTCAGGTATCTAGAAATTGAAATTGTTATCAATACTCGTTCCAGGGCTCATATACAGAAAACTCATTTTTGATTCACCGCTTTATTTAAATCGGGAATGATTCCCAGACCCTGGCCAATCCTACAGGTGCGGGGGCATATGGCCAATAATATTGTTAAAAATAAAAAAACATAAGTAACACATCAAGGAGCCCAGTTTTTTTTTCTCACAGTTAGCTTGATCTTTGACTTATTGACTCCAAAATAAAATAAAAAAGCTTCTATCCCTTCCTATTTTTTTCCATCTGTATATGTTCCATTCCAATCAGGCAAAGGAACTCAAGTTACAATCCGAAAACTTGTTTTAAACAAATCTTGTTTAAGTATCAGTGACCTTTAACTTTTACCTATTGACCATAATATCAACATGCATCTTCCCTCCCTATATTGACCAACTGTATAAGTAACATTCAAATGAAGCAAGGGAAATTCAAGTTACCCTCTGGAAACCCCTTTGTCGCAAACAGTTACCTATAACTTTGAACTATTGGTTACAGAAGCAAAATACTTCTACCTCTTTTCAATGTTTTTTTATCTGAATAAAAATATCGAACTGCAAGATAAATTTAAAAAGGGGAGGTCTAAAAAACATTGACAAAATCAAATTCTCGACAATATCAACCAACGGAACGAATGGATAACAAATGTCATATTCCTAACTTGGTGCAAGCATTTTCATTTCAATCACGCAAGGTAACCTCAAGTTACTATCGGGAAACCAAGTTTTGGGACAAACGAACAAAGCGCCGAATATATACTTCCGAAATGTTTTATAAATAGAATAATACCTCGATTTGTGATGACTTAAGTACAATATAAAAATAAAGAGATGTGGTGCGATTGCCATTGAGACAACTATCCACCAGAGTTCAAAGGCAATTATAGACAACCGTACGGCCTTAAACAATGTGAAAAATCCATACCGTATAGTCGGCAATGATATGCCCCGACATGAAAAATGTGAAACAATTCAAGCGAGAAAGCTAACAGCATAATTTATTACAAAACAAACATTCAAATGAAGCAAGGGAAATTCAAGTTACCCTCTGGAAACCCTTTTGTCACAAACAATTACCTATAACTTTGAACTATTGGTTACAGAAGCAAAATACTTCTACCTCTTTTCAATGTTTTTTTATCTGTATAAAAATACCGAACTGCAAGATAAAAAAACAAAATACGAAAAAAAATATTATAGACATAAACCAATGACAACCACTAAACTACAGACTCCTGACTTTATTTTATCACTAGCGACATGTTTTGGCGGTCTTCTGATCTGCAAATTTACATATTGTGTACCTTAGAAATAGATCCCATTAGCTGTATTTGGTAAATTAAAAACCTGTCAGAATTTCGGGTCCTAAATATTCTTCCACTACCTATTTTATTTGGCTTTTTAACTGTTTTGATTCGAGCGTCACTGATGAGTCTTCTGTAAACAAAATTTTAATCCTGGTATCTATGATGATTTGTATGCTTTGTGATGTTTTGACTGAGCGTTGATTAGCATGGCGAGTGGTGTATGCAAAACAGGAAAAGCATACCTGTCATTCCACAGCGCCTGCATACGGAGTATATATCTCCCAATTGATACGATATTCCAGGGCTTGTATTTCCTATCATGATTTCCTTGATAGAGGGTTGCTGCTCACAATGAAGCTATTAAACCAAGAGTTCCAAATGGTGAAGTTGAAATCATTCCTTCGTAAATTTTACGGATACCATCACGAGTTGGTTGACCGGTATGGAATATCCGTTTCACAGATGATAGCGGATATTTTCCTAATGTCGTAACTACAATCTCGTTCCCTTTTCACGAATGTGACCTACCGAATTAGACTATTTACCGGGTGTGTACTAACAAGAGCAACACGACGGGTGCCACATGTGGAGCAGGATCTGCTTACCCTTCCGGAGCACCTGAGATCACCCCCAGTTTTTGGTGGGGTTCGTGTTGCTTAGTCTTTAGTTTTCTATGTTGTGTTTTGTGTACTATTGTTTGTCTGTTTGTCTTTTTCTTTTTTAGCCATGGCGTTGTCAGTTTATTTTCGATTTATGAGTTTGAATGTCCCTCTGGTATCTTTCGGCTCTCTTTGTCAACGCAACCCAGTCTCATTTCTTATGGAGATCATGTGATTCCTTTAGGTTGTGTTTTACTTTGATTAGTATGTTCTATGCATGCACAATTAGACTTGTTATAAACTAGAGGCTCTAAAGAGCCTGTGTCGCTCACCTTGGTCTATGTGCATATTCAACAAAGGACACTCTCCAACATTGTAGACAAGAATAGATTTCTTAAAAAAATCTGTTTTGTTGATCTTGTATTGCTGATCATTTAGATATAAGAAGATGTGGTATGAGTGCCAATGAGACAACTCTCCATCCAAGTCAAAATTTATAAAAGTAAACCATTATAGGTCAAAGTACGGTCTGCAACATGAAGACTTGGCTCACACCGAACAGCAAGCTATAAAGGGCCCCAAAAATTGCTAGTGTAAAACCATTCAAACGGGAAAACCAACGGTCTAATCTATATAAAAAAACGAGAAACGAGAAACACTTATGAACCACATCAACAAACGACAACTACTGAACATCAGATTCCTGACTTAGGACAGGTGCTAACAATTGCAGCGGATTTAAACGTTTTAATGGTACCAAACCTTTAGCCTGTTCTGTTTCTCTCTATCTTCTTTAGTTTTTGCCCAAAACACAAAAGAGGATAAAAAAATCCTCATTTAAGGGCAATCGCTCTTATAAAGAGTCACAGTCTACTTAACTATATCGGCAAAATTTGACTTGTTAGTAGATCTTGACTTGCTGATCATTGTTGTGATTTAAAGTGTATCTTTATCTATTATAATTTTCTATCATATATGACAAAACGCAAAACAAAATCGTCTTTAAAGGTCAATACCTCCAATAAGGAGTCGTCTGACCATTTCCTCAATATTGTCTTCATTGTAGATTTTGTTTTGCTAATCATTTTTGCTTAGCTAAGTTCCTATCTGTCTATTATAGTTTTAAGATATAAGGCAAAAACGCAAAAAATTGGTTAAAATCATCATCAAAGGGCAATATCTCTAATGAGGAGTCGATTGACGATTTCGACCATGTTGACCTATTTGTACAACTTGTCTTGCTGATCATCTTAAAGTTTCTCTGTATTTATTATAGTTTTCAAGATAGTAGGCAAAAATGAAAAAAATGGTAAAATTTGTCAGTTAAGGGCAAAAAATCCTATATAAGAAGTCATCTGACAGTTTTGACATGTATGGACAGTTGGTAGAGCTCAACATCCTGAACATATTTGCTCTTATAAGATTTTCTCTCTTTATAATGGTTTTCAAAATACTAGAAAAAACTTGCATTTTACCCCCTATGTTCTATATTTAGCCATGTTGGCCATCTTGGTTTTTGCAGGAGGAGCCGTCGGACACATTTTTTAAACTAGATACCCCAATGATGATTGTGGCCAAGTTTGGTTAAATTTGGCCCAGTAATTTCAGAGGAGAAGATTTTTGTAAAAGTTAACGGACGAGAACGACGACGACGACGACGGACGACGGACGCCAAGTGATGAGAAAAGCTCACTTGGCCCATAGGGCCAGGTGAGCTAAAAGGGGTTTAACGACAAACACAAATAATGTTGCATCAAGGTTCATCAAAAGATCATCTTGCTAAATACACACAATACTAGTATTTGTTCGACAAGATTAATTGGTAGTAAGAAAGTCGTTATTGTCAGCGTAGTATTGCAAAAGCAATAACAAAGTGTTAATATGATCCCATACTACCTCAAATTCATGTTTGTTTCTGTATGGTAGGGGAATGTTGGCCTCGAGTATCCCTGAAGAGACATTAATTGTCGGAATGCGCATCTGGCACAGTAAAATTGGTACCGTTAATGTTATTGAGAGAGGTGATGATGTATTAAACATTGATAATAATCAAAATTACATGTAAGAGCTGCGTTAGACGAAATATATTTTCGTTACTCATTACGATTTTTCTTATTATAGAGTCATCGTCGATCTTTACAATTGTTTCACATACCACACTCTTCCATCGACAAAAGTGACAACCAAATCACCAACAAATACCCAACAAATCGATGTGAGCGTATTCCCAACTGCTGAAGAAAGTAAACAGGATCCAAAAACAGCGTTACAGCGTGGTAACATAAAAATATTGAATTTTATCCATTAAGAGTGACATTTAATTTCTAAAAGAAACACTTTACGATTATACCTAAATTTCAAAATGTAACAACATTGTCAAATATCAATTGATAAGCATTGCTAATGAACGATTGATTTTCGAGGAGGCTTTGAGCACACGGTGTTGTCAGTGGTGAGCATCAATACAAATGTAATTTCAGATAAGTGCACAACCTGCAATGTATAGTCGCATGAAACAACTCCCCCGAGTAAAATTTATCTTAACTGGGGTTTTATTATTATTATTCTTTACTGTCAAATCAGTTATTTCGTTATTTGAGTAGGTATCAATTACAGTGAATTTAGTTAAGATAAACCTCATTTTCTTTAATATTTTTGTGGCATTGAAAATTCTACATTTGAGCATATGGGAAATTAGTATTTCCTTAAACACTTAAATTCGTGGTTATCCTATACCAACGAATTTCATAAAATTAGTATCATTGAAACCACAGTAAGTCTTTTTTTAAGTGTGCTTCTACATGTTTCGTTTTTGTCCATAATGTTTCATTTTGAAACGTCGTATTTCAAAGCGTTCGTTATTTTTTTCAATAATCGAAGAATATAGTTGTTCATTTAACTGGAAAGTGTTTATTTTGTAGGCGATGTTTCTACACCAATTGTTGCAATATCAGTGGTCATATCAGTCCTTGTGATGATCATCGTCCTTGCTTTATTAGTGAAAAGGTTTGTTAAACAGAATATTAAAAATGTTTTAGATATTATTTTATTCAAATGTCTTTAATTTGGTGAAATCATTTTGGTGGAAGAAGACTTCAAGTCTTCTGAAGGCCTATGGTGCCGACTTTAAAATCATTGAACCACCTCCGTATGCCGCATCCGTTTCTGTGTATTACAATTTCATAACAACTTCCGATTCTTGACACCGATTTTACACATGATTAAGCATCTGAATCATTTAATTTGTAAATTAGGATTGAAAAACAATCACTATCGTTAATATTTACCTTTTATTTATGTAATTTATTAGATTTCATCTCATCTACATGAACGTTATTTGTTTACTTGTAACCGGATGTTTTTAATGTAGATATTTGTAGTACCCATGCGTGAATTTGGTATCGCGACAACTCGCCCTGTTTACATGTTCGCCCTTGGTCTGTTCGTCCTGAGTTCTTTCGCCCGTATAGTACGTTCACCCTGTGTTCATTCTCTTCACTCTTATCTTACACAACGTTTTATAATACGTCCTTGCATTTATTAAAAAATATTGATATTAAGGGTATCGTTAAAAAAGCTCTAAAACACGATTTAGTGAAAATCATCTGTTCCTTATTTTGTTCCCAAGGTAAGACAATAGTGTTCAGCCAATCAAATTCTGTGTTTCTCATGATCAAATTAATAAGCCAATCAAAAACATTTTCTCTGAAGATTATTCTAACATGCTAGATTTTGAACTTGTGAAGTTGTGTTGTTTTCATCTAGTACTTTAAAAAAATACTTTTAAATAATACAAGTGAAAACAACTCCGTTTCTACTTGGTGTTCCTAATTGGAAGGAAATACGAAGAAGAAGAAGAAGTTGTAAAATCGTGAACATGGCATGTGAATTTTCATCTGCAAGGAGGTTCTTACACAGCTTAAGGATAAAAGCATGACTGATTGACCAAATTCAATGATGCAGTACTACTATAAAGATAATAAATAGTATTTTTTTCACTAATTTATTGACATTATACTTTTTGAAACATATGTTATTTTTGTATTCAATTAAATCATTTAAAGCACAATGTACTATTCTTTTTTCACAAAGACAAACAAACAGGTTGGGACCCCACCCCACCCCACCATTATGAGTGGTGTCCCTTAAATGAGGGACTGTCCCTAAAAAAAGGGGTCATTTTACTGTTGAAAAAAAAAGAAAAAATTTTTAAGATTTTTAACTTAAAAGTGGGAAAATTCATTATATTTGGAACAACTTTTCTAAATGAGGAGTCAAATTAATAAAGAAGATATAAGTTTAGAAACATCACAAAATTCTTTTGACATGTTTTGACACTTTAATACTTGATAGATGCATAGTTCTTGGGGAAAAGTTTCATCAAATAATATGAATATAGAGGTGCTAATTTTTTACAGTGGGTTGTAATGTTCTTCTAATGAGGGTGACACATCTTTGCATAATTCAAAATTGGAAATTTCAACAAGCATCTAATATTCTTACACAAGAAAATAAACCCTGGTCTGCTAGCTACATGTTCATCTTTTCTACTGATTTAAAACTTAAATCATGCAAACAGACTTAAGAAAAAGGCATGTAAGCTCATCATAAAATATGACACTTTTTCAAGACAATCCAGATCGTGCAAAATACTTCGCTAAAAATTGTAACCTTTAAAATTGTTGTCGCACACTAAAACCCCCATGGGAAATTTCAAAAGTTGGCAGGTATGTAACAAGTCTTACTATTTTATGCCCCATTTATGGGCATTATGTTTACTGGTCTGTCCGTCCGTCCTGCTTCAGGTTAAAGTTTATGGTCGTGGTAGTTTTAATGAAGTTGAAATCCAATCAATTTGAAACTTAGTACACATGTGTTCCTTATGATATGATCTTTCTAATTTTACTGCCAAATTAAAGATTTTACCTAATTTTCACGGTCCACTGAACATAGAAAATGATTGTATAGATTGGAAATCCGTGTACTTATGACACATTCTTGTTTGAAGAAAAAAATACATCATAGCGATAATGGAACAAAGCAGGCTGGGTTAGTGGGGCTGCTTTTATGGTAATTCAAGTTACCTTTTAATTTATTCACCTTCTTCCACCTCAGAGCTATCAGCTCTTTCATTCATTATCCTATTCATATAATGTCTCTCAAAATATCGATTAGACTAAAAACACTATAAATGAGCGTCTTGTGTTTTTACCTATTATGTGTTGAGTTAGCATCCAAAAGTAAAACATTGTACATATGGTATTAATATTTAGCAAAATCCCACCCTGTAACAATCTATAGAAATAGAATCAGAATTTAAAAGGAAATAAATGCCATAGTGAAGACTTTAAACTCTTACAGTATAAAATGTATTTATGAGGCTGTTTGAATATATAGTGACTAGCTGATTGAAAATTAACAAACGTACCTGTTGAATATTTATATCTAAACGTATGACAGCATGTACAAGAAGTTGTAATGACAATATGTGACATAAAGATATGTGATATGATTGCTAATGAGGCAACAGAGTCCAAATGAAGTGTCTTTGAGTAACTATATAAAAAATGATAAGATTTGGTATGATTGCCAATGAGACAACACTCCAGTAGAGACCAAATGACGTAGAAGTTAACAACTATAGGTCGCTGTACGGTCTTCAACAATGAACAAAACCCATATCTCATAGTCAGCTGTAAAAGGCATCGAACGACAAATGTAAAACAATTTAGTTCACCGTACAACCTTTAACAATGAGCAAACCCCATAACATAGTCAGCTATAAAAGGCCCCGATATATCAAAATGTGAAACAATTCAAACGAGAAAATAAAGGTTGATGACGAAACAATAAACGAAAACGAAAGATGACAAATAGCAAACAACTGCAATCACTGAATTACAGTATCCTTGTTAAGAACGCGTTTGAGATAAGATCTTAACATATAATCGCCTTATAAACACTAAAGAAAATGTATAAAGTTTTAAAATAATCATTGCTTACTAGCATTCAATATATTCTTCTTAATAAGCTACTATTGTTAAATATGTTTTGGTGTATTCGATATTCTTATCACCGGGTTTGTACTAACATGAGCAACACGACGGGTGCCACATGTAGAACAGGATCTGCTTACAATTTCGGAGCACCCGAGATGACCCCCAGTTCGTGTTGCTCAGCCTTTAGTTTTCTATGTTGTGTTTTATGTACTGTTGTTTGTCTTTTTCTTTTTTTGCCATGGCGTTGTCGCTGTGTACCTCTGGTATCTTTTGCCTCTCTTTTTCAGGTATCATGGTAGATATAATATCAAAAACGTGGAACCACAGGTAAATAGTTAGTGTGTTTCAATTATCCAAGTTAGTGATCTTGCAGCTATCATTACTTTATTTTCATACTACATGTAGTACATTTTGACATTTTCGTCCCGAAAGGAATATTTTGTAAACAAATACACTTGATAAAGCAAACACGTCAGTCCTTCTTATTGCGCTCATAACAGTAGCATTTAACTGGGCTTTTTACTTCAAACATACAAATGATATAGATTCAATTTCTCGATTCGTCTATTCCGACATTTTTAAACCCTTCTGAATGTTCGAAACGTTTGGAAAAACTACCGTTTTAGTTTAGCAACTTCGTTTTTTCAACAGAAAATGTTTCATCTCTTTTGATCCACTGGTAAAATCTGTATTAATGGTGTTTAATTACGGAACGTTGTAAAGGTCCCAATGGTAGAGATCTCGCGGGTGGTATGTCAATCGTCATAGAAAGTTGTACAGCTCGCTCTACATTTGTCCACTTGAATGGACGAATCAAGAAACAAGAAACTAGATTAAATTGTGTTAATGAAGAACAGAAGACTTTAAACAATGTCCACATAAGAAAAACCTTGAAGACATATGCATTTGTAAACGATATATTAAACTAAAAACTGAAACCTCAGACAATATAAACACGTAGAAAATTAAAACTTATACAATATCAGATGATGTAACGAATCACTTAAATACTATCTTATTGGCAATGATATTTTTAGAATCAGTTCACAAGTTGATGAGTAAGAGCAGCCATAAAATGAATGAAAGCCACGAATTAACCCAAGTTAATACCAGTGATGAAATACTTAGAGGTGATAGTTTTGGTTACAAAGACTTGGATGGTAATAGGGTTTACGTTAGCATGTACAATGCAATGAATGTCAATGTTTGTCACGAGGACTCAGATATAGAAGGGAAGAGCAAAGATCTACAATACATTAGCATGCATTTACAGTATTTAACTGAAAGCATGCCACAATCGGTTCCAAATGACCATGAAACTGTAGAATCTAAATGAGATTACGTGTTCACAAATGACGCAATGCGTACATTTGTCGGACAACATGTAGATATTTCAAATTTCTATATTGTGCAGATCCATCAGCAATTATTTTAATTATAATTTCTGCATACTGTAAACAGAACTGTTAATTAAAACATAATAGTTATTTTTGTGTGTACATTGATATGCACTCTAAAAACACATCCATGCAGATTTAACATCGATAAATTAAGTTTCTTACTCACTCAGGAAATTAAGAAACCAAGTTTCTAACTCACATAGGCAAAATGACATTAGATGAACTTGGTTATTCCATTAAACTCGAATGACAGGTAATTTTACTTTAAAGCTTAGTACGCATCATTTTGTGGGATACAAAGCTTAAGCACGGAATCTATAGTCAAAATAATATTTGTTCAGAAAAACTAATTTTCATTTTTGAACGCATTCTTTATATCAAATGAAAAACAAATATTCTTTCAATTATGCATGAATGGCAATCAAAACCATTTTTGAAGTGTTGAAACACAATTTGATGATCAGATTACTTTTTTTTCTTATCAAAATCCAAACTACATCAAATAGTTTAACCCCTCAAGTAGTCATATGTCTGCCCAAATTCAGGAAATCTCGTCAGGGAGCGTTCTGTGGTTTATTTAATTTTTTCTTTTGTTGAGAATGTGATGACGATTTTATACAGGGCTATTAAGTACTTGACATAAACAATAAACATGCACTTTTCTACTGTTCCGTATGTTGATCTTAAGATGGTTGTTTGATTTTTGATACATCTGGTTACTAGTTTTTGAATTTATAACATATATGCAAAATAATACTGTGTCACGTGCACGATGTATGGATGAAATATCAGAAGTTGTACTAAATTTTGTTTAATACATTTGTAAAAATTGTAAAATAAATGTTTAGTCTAATTTGAATGTAAATATAACTTTTTGTTTTTGCTTTTTATGTCAAACACAAACAGAATAAAAAAGTATTAACAAAAATACCGAACTCCAGTGTATATTCAAAAAGGGGGAATACCCATCAAACCTGACAAAATCAAACGATCGACTATTTCAACAAACGGAAAAATGGAAAACAACTGATATATTCCTGACTTGTCGAACACAAAAAGTAGCATTGATGTCTCACAACTGTACAACCCGGCCGATATCAGTACTTTTATTTATTCTACTGCAGAACAAGATTGATTGATTGATTGATAATTGTTTAACATTCCGTGCCAATTATTGTATGCACATGAAGGTCAATAGGCAAGATAGGAAGACTTGAATAACGGGAGGGAAATTCAGACGGTCCCTGGAAACGGAAATGAGTAATACTAAATGTTGTACATATTTTAAAGGGGAGATATTTTGCTACGCAGTATGCCACCTGTGGGACCCTCGGAGGATGATTGCAATTGTTCTTTGACGTGCAAAGGGCGTGGCACTCATTCTACAGGGGTAATTGGATTGAATGTTCCCGTTCCGATCGAATGTGGCTGCAAATTTGTACATCCTGCACAGACAAACAGACGTCTCACTTTCGCAAGGGTTTTACGGTCGGAGAAGGAGAAGTCCATGAATTACTATACTGTTGTTAATCCTGGGTTGCAAAGAAACAATAAACGAAAGAAGGAAGATATTAAGGGGCGAATAAATATCATAAATCGAAGACATACAGCTGAAAGAAAAGACAAATCTACAATACACAACACAGAAAATAAGAACCAATTGGCAACCAAAAAGGTAAACTCAGTAAGTGTAAACAATGCTTGCTACACTTGTGACACATCGTGTGTTGGTTAGACAAGTAAAACCAGTGATAAATCGGATTTCGACTTGTCATACCGAGCACAGAAGGATGAGATATCTAACACAGCCAAATGGACGCCCCTCTTTAGAATGTGATTGACTGTTGGATGGAAAACGACCAGTGATCACTATTTTGTGTACCCCAGTTAGCCTAGTTGTTTACAATTTGAAATACTAACGTCCAAATGGTTCAGAGGTGAAGTGTTTGAAACTACTCAGTACACATCGAGATAAATCGTAAATGTCCTTTGATCCTTAGATTTTGTTTAATACCTGCAACTGCACAATCTATTTGATTGATCGATCTTATTACATCCAGTGGTATGTATTTCAAGCATATTCAAGACGAGCAAAAGAAAGATCTGTAAAGAGGGTCGACCGGGATGAAAGACAAGAAATTCAGACTGTCCCTAGAAAAGTTATGTTGGATAGACGCAGCAATATTGTTTTTAACAGGCCACCTTCGGACCCTCAAAAGAGCTGTTTAAATGTTTCTTTTATATTTTGTACTTATACTTTGTTCACAAAACAGATGAAATGCTATGGTTTATTCAACTTTGTATACGGTCGCTCTCAGTTTGACCAATTTCAACCAGATGTAACATAACTCATGGAAGTATTAATTCCATTATATCGTATGAGAGTTGGTAATTACTCACCAGGCAAAAACATCAAACACATACTAACTTATATTGATTTTATCTGTATCAACTTATTTCTCGTTCGTAAAAGTGTTTCGCAGGCATTGGTGTTATCAATGTTAATCTACACGGTGACATATCAGCAAGTCGTGTGCCTAAAACCCTCAGAGATCAAACATGCAGACTCAAATTTACAAAAAACACTCAGTGTAAATGTGAATCTTCGATTATTTATTATTTCATTTTTACTTTTTGCTATACAAATTTTGCTAATTCTGGCAGGAAAAGAGATAAATCCAGGTCCAAGTGACGATATCGATTCCTCTCAAAGTTCAATTAACTCAACTGACATGTTGGATTTTGGTGAACTTCTTTACTTAAATGTACAAAGCCTAGCCTCTAAAATAGATCTGATACAAACTGAATATTCTGACTTTGACATTTTAGCGTTTAGTGAAACCTGGTTAAACAATAACCATACAAACGAATCAATTAAAATCTTAAGGATGTTCGCTACTCTTTTTCAAAATTACAAGTTTTTTAAAAGACTGTTATAAATTTATAGTGTATAGACAAAGAAACTAAAAAGGCAGAAAAAATGAAGGGTCCGTGTGCTTGTTTTCGAGATATAAGCCATTGAAAATCTGGCGGAAATAATTCTCTCTAGACTTTTCATAGATTTAACATTGGCACCTTTTTCTTTCAAAAACGATGAAAAATAACAAAGATTTTATAAGATTTTCAAAGATGATCTGGCAAAATTCAAAAACAAGAGGAGCGAACATCCTTAAATTATCAGAACCCCTTCCGTCGTGACAGAGGACCACACAAGGCTGGAGGGAGGATAATTGTTTTTATTATACTTCATGTCAAAATGCCATATTTTGATTGGTTAGTACGAGAGAGCTAATTTACTCTATCCCATAGCAAATTTTCTATTACCCTTCACGGAGACGCTTGATCAAGTGTGCGCTTTATTTAATATGGATGGTTGTTATAGTTTATTACTTTGAATTTGCAATTTAATAGACAGTAATAACAGAACATTCAGTATAATAAATTAAATAAAACATATCTGAGAGGGTGATAGAGCAGATTGCTACCCTCGAAAGACATTGTCAACCTTGGCTTCGCCTCAGTTGACAATGTTTTCTCGGGGTAACAATCTGCACTATCACCCTCTCAGCTATGTATTATGAATATAATGTAAAACATGATCTATATGTTCCCCGTCGAACTGACCTCGAAAGCGCAAATTTGGAAGCAATATCGTTAGAACTAAAATTTAAAGATAAAAGGCTTTACCTCCAAATAGTGGATCGGAAATCTGGGAACAAAATGAATATTCTCTTGATATGGCGTTCAATGATAGTTCTATTAATTACATAATGCCCACAGGCGATTCTTACGAAAACCAACTAGCCCCTATTTATTCAAAAATAACATCTTTGTTAAGCCAATTTAATCTTACTCAAATGATAGATGAACCGACTCACTTTACAGATTCGTCGTCATCATTGTTAGATCTTTTTATAACAAACGATGCTCACATCATAACATACTGTGGAGTCGGGCCACCTTTATTAGACGAAATACAAAATGTTCGTTGTCCCTGTCCTGTAATTAGTCTTTTGAACTTTCCAAAATGTCGTCAAGAGTCCTTTAAGCGAAAAATTTGGCTATATGATCGAGGAGATTATGACAGATATCGTAACATCTTATCCGAAGAAAATTGGGATTCCGTAATAAACTCTAATAACGTTGAACAATTTACAACTGAAATAACAAAAACTATCATAGAGGCCGCTGAAAAATGTATTCCAAATAAAATAATAAATGTTCGGAAAAATGAACCTCCATGGCTAACAAATGATATTAAAAAAAAAATAAGGAAAAAAATTAGAATCCACAAAAAGGCTAAACGATATAGTTACCAATCGGATTGGACAAAATTAAAAAAAATACGAAATGAAGCTACTAGCTTAATAAGAAAATCAAAGGATGATTTTAACAACAATTAAATGGAAAAAATCATGAACAGTAACCCGTCCACTACTAATTGGTGGAAAACGGTCAAACAATTATCCAGATTAAAGACAAACGATTCAAGTGTACCTCCATTAATGGGTAATAACAACTTAATATTTGATGAAATCGAAAAGGTAAATGAATTTAATCGGCTTTTTTCCTTCCAAGTCAAATATTGATGACTCCTGGAGAACTTCATATTATTAGTGATGCCATTAGTAATATAGAACTTACTGTTACTGAAGTTGAAGATATATTGAAAATTGTCAATCCCACGAAAGCTTCTGGACCATACCACATAAATCCCAAATTATTAAAAGAAGCATGCATCTTCTGTATTAAAGTATCCATTGTGTAAGCTATTTAACTTATCCTTGAGTACGTCTATTTTTCCAGATCAATGGAAAGGAGCAAATGTTACCCCAGTTTATGAAAATAGTAAACCAAATGACGTGAAAAATTATAGACCTATTTCTTTGTTGAGTGTATTATCAAAGTGTATGGAACGCTATGTATTTAATATAAATAAGAAGATGTGGTATGAGTGCCAATGAGACAACTATCTATCCAAGTCACAATGTGTAAAAAGTAAACAATTATAGGTCAGAGTACGGCCTTCAACACGGAGCCTTTGCTCACCGAACAGCAAGCTATAAAGGGCCCCAAAAGACTAGTGTAAAACAATTCAAACAGGAAAACCAACGGTCTAATCTATATAAAAACGAGGAACGAGAAACACTTATGAACCACACCAACAAACACGTTTACAATCATTTAAAGAGTAATAACCAAACATCAGTCAGGCTTTACACGGGGATTCTGTGGTTAATCAATTAATTAATATTTCAAATGATTTTGAAAAAGCTTTAGATAGCGGTAAAGAAATTAGGGTAGTATTCTGTGACATAAGTAAAGCTTTTGATCGAGTCTGGCATAAGGGACTGCTATTCAAACTTCAACAAACGGGAATATCGGGTTCTTTACTAAAGTGGTTTGAAAATTATCGAACAAATAGAGTCCAGCGGGTGGTAGTTAATGGTTCAAATTCTGAATGGCTACCTGTAAATGTAGGCGTTCCACAAGGGCCCAGAATGGTCCATTCTGGGCCCTCTCCTTTTTTTTTGATATTTATAAACGATATTGTCGAAGATATTCAAGCTCAAACTAAACTTTTGCAGATGACACTTCATAATATATTATGTTTGACAATCTAACAGAAGCAGCTACAATTTTAAATAATGATTTAGATAAAATTGGTCAAAGAAATGGCTTGTGAATTTTAATGCCCAAAAGACTGAAAGTATGATAATTTGAAAAAAAAATAAATAGACCCTTTCATCCTCCATTAAATATGAAACTTACCAGTATTGATAATTTATATGTGGAAACTCGATGGGAAAAATTATCTGATAGACGACGCAATCATAGATTAATTCTTTTCACAAAATTTTGAATAATAAAACTCGAGACATAATGCCCGCTTCAGTAGGAAGTAGACATGACCATTATACAAGACAACAACTCAACACACTGACCCGTTTATATTCTGAATATTTTATCGCAGCAACAACAACACTATTGAACACACTTAACTTAAACACGAGAAAATGTGAATCTCTATCATTATTCAAAAACAAATTCGTACCGAAAATAGTAAGGTCACAATGTATTACTATGTAGGATATCGTCTTGGTCAAATTATTCATGCTCACTTAAGAATGGATACAAGTTCATTGAATTCTCACCTATTCCTTCGTAATTAAGTAGACGCCCAAAACTGTCGTTGTGGTGATGTAGAAACAAATTCTCACTTCCTGTTATCTTGTCCCATAAAATTATACCGATTGAAGACATGATCTATTAGCTTCTTTTCAGTTCTTTCTGTCCAAGTTGACACAAAATTTTGCTTTTGGATCAACTGTACTCTCAGATGAGCAAAATAGTAAATTATTTAGTTTGGTGCAGAAATACATTATCAAAAGCAAACGTTTTAACCCTTGATATTACTGCTTCGTCATTTAATAAGAACCCAAGCATTTCACACTGTATACATTACAAAATTCATGCTTTTTTTCTCTATTGTTTTTCACCTTTTCACATTTATATATTTATTACAGAGTATGCAAGTATTTATATTTATGTATTGTTCAATAAGTGTATTATTTGTGCAATAGGAGACAGATTTGCTTGTTTTTGAATCCTTAATATTTATTTCAATTGTATTATATCGTTGTGTGATGATTTATCTGAATAAATACTGTTTAAGCTATAAAATGGTTCTTTGACATGCAAACAAGAGCGTGGTCCTATCACTACACACAAGAGACATCATATTTATAGTCTTTATTCCGACCGGACGGAACTGCGTATTTATACATCCCGCACAGCCAAAAGGACGCGTCTCTTTGACATTTGTTTAACTGAAGAATAGTAGAAATACAAAGATGACCATATTTCTATAAACCATTCATCCATTGAGGTATCATATCCCCCTTCCAATCTCCTGACTGCACCTGTACAAATGCTCGTTTCTTGTTTAATTTAGCTGGTCGTGGTATTTGTTTTAAGTGACTGCATCTTCCTTCACTGTATTGGACAACCAAATTACATGAGTGTCCTAACAAATAACGTAAAGTTACTATATTTGTATATGCTTCACTAAATATCTTAACCATTTTCACTTATATTCTACTTTTGTGGCAAGCATTACAAGGTTTAAGAGTTACTGTATAAATCAACCTTATTTAAATTGTTCAAACACTCTACGCTGTCTATAAATAAATATTGAGGCAAACCTGAAGTTTCAGTAATTTCTACCTCATTGTGATAAATGAGATAAACATGTAAACAATCTTTAATTTTGTTTGTTATTGGTTAAAGAAAGTAAATCACCCAAATGCGTTTAACGGAAGATAATTTAAAATAAGAAAAGGCTAAAGATACATTTCAATTTTAAATCTCATCGCGGATAAAATTGAGTTTTATACGAGCACACATTTAACCCATAAATAACAGTACTAACCTGAATGCCAAAGGTATGTTGAAAAATATTGCGGCGGCGTTCACTAAAGACGTCATCGAGTCCATTCCCTAGCAATTGAAAGGGGGCGTTATACCAATATTGAAATAAAACAACACATTTGCCTATCCTCTAATAGGCAAGAAAATGAAGATGAATACCATTTCTTCTCAGTCTGTCCATGCTATATATCATTGAGGGATAATAATAATACTTTATTCAGAAGCAATACAGCTTATAGAATATACATTTTACATCAGATACCTATATACAAAAATTTATACTAATCTTAATTTCAATTTTATTAAATTGCTATCAGCTATATAACACTGAGGCATATGATAACACTTTTGAATAGCAGGTTGCCAGTCATTATAAAAATCACCACAAAATATATTAATGATTGTCTTTTATTGAGAAAATCTGTATGATTTTATTTTTTATTTTTGATGTGTACTAGTATCCTTTTTGTTCATGGACATTAATAATTGTTTATCTGTCAATACACACATATTTGTAGTCTTCTTTTTCGTGTGAATACCACTGTCACTCTAATTTAATTATTGTCAGTTTATTATTTCAATTGTACTATACTGTATGCCATAACCATTAAATGGGTTTGTGCTAGTAAATGTTGTCTATTAAAACTTCCGGCACAATTTCTTCTTTTTAGTACATTCTGTTTGCCTCTTCACCAAAACAAAACAGGTGTCTTTCTTAACCCGTCTACGCTTACCTTTTCTCATTCTTTTCAGAAAAAAAAATTGTTCAGATTTGAGACGATCTTTTATTTAATCGTCATGTTAAGAGACCTAGGTCTGATGGGACACATGGGTGACCCAGATGTATACTGGTGTTTAAAAAATGAAAGTTACACTTTATAAATAGCATGCGTCCTACTCGCTTTTTGTATTTATCATCACAAGGAACGCTAAAAGCCAAATATTTGAAATCCAAAAAGTTTATGAGTACCGAAACACGTAAAGAGCTATATGACCTAACTGGGACCTAAAAATAATAGCCAATTTCATCTAAGGTCAATTTTGACTGAAGGAGTTAGAACAGTAGTTTCTTAATAATTTATTAAGTGCCAGTCTGTAAGAATCAGGCAATTTAGAAGAATTTCAAAACATGGCTGAAAAACCCGCGACCTTACCATCCTATTATGAACTTAATTACCCTCATCCGATTAAGAAATGATAGGTCTTTGTTTCTGCGTGTCTGGTTATTCGAGAAATCTCTAAATAACTTTTGGTTAGAATGATAGAAAATTACGGAGTTAGCTTCAAGTTCCTTAATTGTAAATTTCTAGTGCATTTCAACCAAAAATTATCTTTAAATACCAGAACAAGGAAAGGAAATGCATGTTTTATTTTTGAACCATTATACATTTTGAACTTAAATTAATGTAAACTTGAGCGTGTTTTGTTTTTCATTGTTTCACCACTGCCTGATTCTTAGACAGATTAGCACTTCATTTATAAACGGTCAATTTAAGAAAAGAATGTTATAAATCATGTCAGCACTGACTATAACACTGATGATACTCTCAAGGAGTGATAGTCCACCAGTAGCTAAAACAAAATTGAATAAGTGGCATTTATGTATAGGGTAAAATAAAAGAAATATTGGGTTTTTAGCAATAGAAATTCCGAAAAGGTCTTTAAAATCTTTCGTGCTTTACTATAACAATCCGGTGGGGTACAGTTTCAAGTAAGGCAATGTAACCATTACCGCACTAATTGTTTTAACGAACAAATGAAAGTGCTAGGCTAAGTTGAGTGGCATTCTTAAAGGAGACATGACACAATTTTGAATTTTTGTTCCAAAACGTTTATTTATACATAACTTTCCCATAAAATACATCGATAGCAGTATAAGTGTCAAATGATTGGTGCCTAACTTTGTATATATCTCTCTTTCCGACTTGACGTTTTGAATATATCTGTACATTTATCACAACTTAATTTTCTCCTCCTTAAGATATCTAATAGTTTCAATTGAGGTATGGGATTTTGATGGCAATATTCCTATAAGTGACATCACCGAATGACACTTACATGTATCATCGAGTTGTACTTTCCACGACGGGTGCCACATGTTGAGCAGAATCTCCTTACCGGACTATTTTAACACCCGGTTATGGTAGGGGTCGTGTTGCTCAGTATTTAATTTTATATGTTGTGTTAGTCTTGTTGTCCTTGTCGGGGTTTAGTTTTTGCTATGTTGTTTTCTAGCTTTCTCTTCGACTTGTGCATTTGGATTGCCCTTTTGTATCTTCTGTCATCATGATGTTCACAATTTTATATGCATACGTAAGTAAATTATAGTTGAACACTTTAACAAAATGTCTATGTGTGAAATTAATGGATTAATTTTATGTCAATGACCACTTTACTGCATTAAATGAGGATTAAAATAATTGGATTGATACAATAATATTAATACTGGGAGTATTTTGGTGGAATGAGGTCTTGACTGTTTAACAATAGTAAAGGTAATTATTTTTTTGTTATCGAATGTTGACGAGTAATAGCGATAAGTTAATTATTCAATGAAGTCGGACGATGGTACAAAAAAATGTAACGACGCTTTAAAAAACGGGAAAGGGGATACATTGCATTATACATGAAATATTTGTGTATTAAAGGTCATTGTAAATAATAAAAGAAAAAGGAGGAGTATGGTTTTCATCATCGAATCATTCCAACAAATAAAAAATAAACTGTCATGTCTAAAGTTGAAATGGGAAATATTTTTTTTTGATTACCATAGTGGCGGTAATTAATTCAATTAATTCAAATAACTTCAGTGTTCAAACCGGATTATAGTTTATAATTGTAGTGGTTAAGATTGGACTTCTATAGTTAGTGTAGCGTTTCTAATGATTTTCATACCTTTATCTATACAACAATCAGCATTCTACATGCTATTGTTACAGATATATTAGTTAACGCAAATTCTCTTCTCACTTTAAAAAGAGGCCAGATGTCATTTGATTTGATAAATTACACCTGAATGAAATTTGTGCAAAATCAGTCCTTTTAAAAATTTTACACTAAACATCAATATAACTACTACAGCGGGTGGGGATGTAGCGATCCTGACTACAAAAAGGGTCTAACACGGTCGGGTTTATTCGTTTACATACTGCATGTCTAATAACGGTACCATTGAACACTTTGTATCCTGTACCATCTTACATGTGTTTGTCCTAATAGTTCTTAAAGAAAAGGCATGCTACTCATGGGGTCTCAACATAGGATTTTAGGTACACGTAGACGTGCAGCTGGGAATTCAAAACGCTCTATTCATGCATTGAAGTACTAGTCTTGTGAAAATCACGACCCATATAAATATTTTGATAATATCATATAACCCATTCATATTTATTTCTCAGTTATGACATATTCAATCTTTGACATCTTTAAAATTTATTTAATAAGGTATTTATTTAACTTATGTCAATTAATGATTCAGCAAACAAAGTTGTTAAACACATTGGGGCCATTCGTATTAATTGCTCTCTAAGGAGTGCAGCACATTATATGCACACGTTGTTTAGAACGATGAAAATAAGGGCTCCGTTGACATATTACCTTTACAAAATTGCAACCCATTAATACATTTTACATATCAAAAAGGGACCCATGACCCATTCAGGTGGTACGTTTCTGTGTATTCCTTCATATGTGAATAGACCCCTCCTCACACACACACACACACACACACACTCACCCGGTGGCATGAAAATGTCACCTTTTTACCACTTGAATTCAGAAATAAAAAATTTGATTCTTAGATGTTTATAAGATAGTTTGTCTGTCAGACATCGGTATTTTAATTTTTGAATTTTGTCTTCAATGATGGTATAAGGATTTGGAACAGTTTTGGTTTGCAGTGCTGTAATTGATTTAATTGGCTTTCCAACTGTTTGAATTTAAGCGCCAATGACCGTATACTAAACTATAAGCAAGGTATCTGATTTGTTTTAACAATGATTCTGACCGAGATGATGATGTAGGTTTTGCAAAATCGATGGTCCAAAATCATTTCTAAACTGGGTGAACGGCCCTGGAAGTTCGACTGCAACTAAGAAATGAGGATATATATACATGTTGGATAGGGGCAGAAATTTTGCCTTGCAAGAGGCCACCTGATGTCCCCCACAAAAATTGAAAAAATGTCTTGCAAAGATATAAGTGAATATATTATATATCGGATAGGTGTTAATGATTTAATTGTATCACCTTTTTTTTTTATCAAATCTTATTTTCGCTCTCCAAAAATCTTTTTTTGTTTTAATGAACAAAAAGTTAATTGCAATTAAAACAACAACAAAACATACACTCACACTACGTTGCCCTAACATGTATACCCACACAAGTATCCCACCGCCTATTAATATATGCACACTACTGAGAGTATAGTTGTCGGTGACAGCTGATCGAGTGTTTGACGTCATTGATCATTTTCATTTTCCAAATAAAAGATTAATTTTTGTGAATTTGAAATCGTACAATTCAATTTAACACGTTTCACTCTTAAACTTCCTCGTTCGATATTTCCGTTATTGACATTACACAGGAAAAACTATCAAATGATTCATATGTCGGTACAAGCAATACCCTATCGGTAAGTCGAGTACTTTTCATCACACTTGACATTCGAAATTATGAAAAGCACTCGAGCGTTTTGTTCTATATTTAGACATTTTTAACTTCCTTACATGGCGATCTATCAAATGTTTATATTGTAAATAAGGAATTTATTATTTCAAAGGGTAAGATTAATGATAATAATAATAATAACCCTTTGTATATTATATATGTAAGTTGTCACAGATCATATTATTTTATGATGTAGTCGATGTTTGGTGTTTCAATTCTTTAGTGACGTATTTAACTATTTTACCTGTATTATTATTTCAAGGTGTGTAAATGGTATCATAATTACACATAAATTACTCACTCTTTTTTCGATAGATTACAACTGATCAAATGATTGTCTCTCGTTATTTTACACGAATGAGACCTCACGAATCGCTTACATATATTGAATATTTTAATATATATGTTGTTGGTTTTTTTTTTTATTTGCTTGTAAACGTCGAGGCGTAAATACATAAATATTATATTGTATTGCCAACCAACAGTGCTGAAAAATATTATCATAATATTTATTTTTAATTGTTAGAAAAACAAAAGGCTTGTCAGTCCTTTAAAAACACGGAAAAGGGGAAATGTTTGTAGTTATTCGATCGTATATGATTTTTAAGAACACCTACGCATAAATCGATATATTATTCAGTACACTGATGCATAATCATATTTAAAGAAGATAAAATTCCATTAACAGATAGTATTTGGTTAATCCGACTGAACCTTAGGGTCAGCCAATAAAAGAGAATTAGGAATGCCTCTTTTACCCTACAGAAGTCCGTAAGCATAATGCGTACAGAAATAACGTGTATAACATATAAGAAACACAAGTTTTAGGTTCACCCGAATCCTACACGTAATTATTGGTATTATGGAAGAAGATGGAAAATGCCGCGATGATACTAGAAGACTTCAAAATCTATTAATATAGAATAACCATACATTGTCTCGAAATATAAATTTTATTTGTACAAGGCTTAGGAACTGGTAGAAAGCGATGCTTTGCCGAGCATTTCTATCCTGTTTTGAGCCGAGTACAAATAAAATTTATATTACGAGACCATGTATGGTTATTCTTTATATACTGCAACTCCTATAACTGTTCCAAATGAAATATTTAGGGTAAAACAATAACTTTTTTATTTGAAGCGGACGACGTAAAATTTCCGCGAACCTGTATTGTTTATTGACGTCGTAAATAAAACTCTACAGAAACGCATTGTCAACATCATAAACAAGGCGATATACGGTCAGTGACAGTATATACGGTCAATGCAATTTGACTGCGCAAATAGCACACAGTCGGAAAGCTGACCCCGGTTTGACCCCATTTCTTAAAGCAACAATGGAAGTCATGTGATTACCATATATGGGCATTTTTACCAAAAAGTGAAGCCTGTTTTTGGAATTTGTAGTTTTGCATGAATTAAAACTAATTTGCTTTTAAGTGAACATTCTTGAGTATATAAGAAATATATTGATCTACTCAATTATGGATTAAACTAATTTTTCTCTCAAAATGTGTCTTCAAAGTCTAGGTGTTGACCAAAAAATCGGTCACTGGAAATTTAAATCGTAATTTTCTTTCTTAACTTCTAGGAAGCTATGCTGAATTTAAATTATGTTATGTAACATAACTTTGACTATGATATGTCAAATTTGTGCCACTTAATACGCTGTAATACGCAAATGTGCCACTTCGATGTGTCGATATTTCTGACGAAGCGGGGCCGATAGTAATTTACGAGTTACGTCCCTTTGTTTGACACTCTCATGATCAAATTATTATTATATAAAGCACCATATGCTGTTATTTACATGAGGATATTATTAAAATAATTTTATTGAATATATTTTGATACTAAAGACATGTGCAAAAAAAATAGCGAAACACATTTTATCACTTTTCAGAACTCAGTCTCAGTGAAATACACCTTATCGCTATTTGTCCGCCATTACTGGATATCACACAGGTTCCCGTAAAATTTTGACGTCATAATACAAAATATCTGACGCCACAATGGAAAAGTGATTGTTGTATGCGTCAAAAGTTCAAGCGGCCGGGTCAGCCGGGATTAGCGATAAGGTGTATACTCAAATAGGCCCTAGGCTATGTCAGTATACATGTGCCATAATATTATTATTCCAAGAGTTAATTTAACATTTATATTTTGGCAAGTATTTATACTGCTGTAACCAAATTATTTCAACACAGAAATAAATTTCTACTTTAATCATACAAGGGTAGCCAAAATATTCATGAATAATGGATCAAGACAGGATTAAAATGATCAAATACAGGAACTCCTTTTCATTACTGATACCTGATCCTACCTTTTCATTTAAACTTAAACGAGACCATAATGAAAGTATTCTGAATGTAAATTCTTCATTATTTGAAATAAAAGGAAATTAGTTTGCAATTCTTGTATGAACAAACTAAATATAACAATAAATTTTGTCTCACTGATTCCATGCAGATTCTAATGAATGGACTCAAATTATAAAAAAAGAAGCACTAAGTCGAAACCAATAAATAAATGTTTCTAATCATGAACTTCAAAATAAATAATAACAAAAAGACTGGGTCTAATATTTTCTTCTTCTATTTAATTTTTTAACAATTATGCATTTTATATTTATATAAAAGTATTTCAGAGCAGATTCTGAGTGCTAAGTCAACAATATGATGTTTTAGATCACAAGTCATAAGTAAGTTACACTTCATGTCAGTATGAACATGCTTTGAATAAGAGTGATTAAAATGCTAGTCTGAAAGAGATTGTTTTAAGTTCATATTTAGGACAAGACTTTTTCATTTACCTTTGGCAGTTTTGCAGGATTACTTCATCACAATTTTTTATAATATTATAAACAATGAATGAGTTTTGGTTAAGGTTGTGTAAAGACAGTATACGATTTCCTTACCTTGTTTTAGTTAAGTCAAACAATTAACTGACTTAAAGAGAATAATTAATCCAGTCAAATATTCACAGCTGAACTTGCCATTGCTTTTTCAAACAAACACACTAAATGTGTGTACATTGTGTAAGGATGCAAGTTGACATCGATGTGTAAGATAAAAAAACTACAATGTCAAAAATGTCTTTCGTTTGGAATTTAGTTCGAACGGGTTTCCTAAGGGTGATAGAACGTTAGACTTGATTTTGTTTTAACTTTGAGATACTTATTATTAATTTAAATTGTTTATATAGTTTGTATATTCTTTGTTTATCTGGAAAAAGAAGAAAAAATAACAGACAATTTCGCATAATTCTTAAACGACGATCAAAGGCATTACGTTATTTTTAAAAGACGGACAATTTATAACATGTTTAAGTATTATTTTCTTTGATAATAAGAACCATGCTTGAAAAATCGAAAGAAATCTATTTCTGACCCTAATGGCAAGTAAGAAACAGAAAAAAGAAAAAATTCCAAATTGGCGCCAAATTATTTTTTCCGCGAAATTAACGCAATTTCAGAATGGCGGGTTTTAATATCAGTCCCATTGTTGTCTTAAGAAAGTAGCAACAACGGTCGTTTCTAAGGGTTTGCTTTCCGACTGCACAGCTGCAGTATATAGATGATTAATCAGTTTCTTCTCCAAAAATTCCAACCGAGCGCCAAACCCGTCACAACGTTGCCTCCTTGACAGAAGTTATAGAAAAATAAGAAGAAAGTAACGGAAATTCCTGTTGAAATTAGTGTCAACAATTTATACATGTATTTTTTTTCCTTCAAACATTTTGTAACGAAGCGTTGAACTTCATTACTGCCAGACACCTAAAAGGATTTCAGTTTTCGAAAGGGAAAATTTAATATTTACACTCTTAGCAGTATCACAGGGTAATGGCATGAATAATGTTGAATATAATAGTAACAAAGGACAGCAAATTTGTTATTACCCTCACAACTAGTCATTAAGTGTGTTATTATACCTAATTGTTCAACAAGACAACTTTCTAGCAAATGTTCATACACCACAATGCAAAATTAATAGCCTGTTGCATACTTTTCAACTTTTTTTACTTTAGAACAGAGTTTGTATTATTGAATAGCAACATAATATTTCTCACAGAACTTAACGAAAAGTGCGTTCAATAGTATACCCTTCTTTACTGGCTATGAGGATAATAGCAAGTTTATTGTTCCACAACACATCAACTATAACCTGACGCGAAGCGGAGAGAAATACTGGTTTGAAGGAAGACAAAAAACGTGCTATTGTCCAAATAGTCAGTAAATAAGTTTTAAATTTTGGAACTATTAACCGGTAAATAGCCTTTTATAAGTTTTTTTTTAAATACTAAGGCTTTTCTACCTCAGGAATAGATTACCTTAGATGTATTTGGCAAAACTTTTAGGAATTTTGGTTCTCAATGCTCTTCAATTTCGTGCTTTATTTGGCCTTTTTAACTTGTTTGGATTCGAGCGTCACTGGTGGGTCTTTTGTGGACGAAACACGCGTCTGGCGTAAATACAAAATTTATTCCTGGTATCTGTGATGAGTTTATTTACAGAAAAATATTTGATTCCAGTAAATAGTTCATACCCAGTTAGAAGTTTTTGAAACTATTTAGCCATGCAGTAAATAGTCTTTTTCAGACTATTTCGTGAAAAGGGAAACTTATACAGAAAAAAACTGAGGTATAATAATGCATGCTAAATTTTCGTTATATTTTGCGGGAAATATTTTGCTATTTAATAATACAAAGTTTGTGTAGAAAGAAGAACAAAGCAAACAACATAATCAAAAGGGAAACAAATTCAAACAACCACCGTCAAAATAATTGCAAAGTATTGAGAGGGAATTAGTTTGGCACCCTGTATGAAAACATTCACCACAACGAATACGTTGTGTCAATATATTGATTAGTGTCTGAACAAGGGAGCTGCTGTAATTAAATAGTTTTGCTAATTATTACACGTGTCAGCGATAATATTGAATTATTGGGATTTTACTGCCTTGTCATCACACATTGTCATGAATGACATTTTCTGTATTGCCACATGGGTTCCTATAAATCATTTTATTACTATTATTAAACGTACAGGGACATATGAAACCTCATTACTTATTTGATTTCTTAACTTTCTGAATGTGAACGTATTTATTTTAGATTCGTGGAATTCTTCATGTGATGCTTCATACTACAAACATATTTTGTACTTTTACCCTGATACTGTGTATAACCAGTTTTGGAGTATCAACAGATACACAAGGAACAGGGATAGTTTACACAGCGGATAAACGTATTTGTCAAAATATAACATGGTAATATGACTTTCTTCATTTCTGAATCGATTGATTATTAGTTACGTTATAAAAAATATTTCTTGTATTTATTGATTTTCAAGCAGTCCAAGGAGACATTTTATCTTAAAAATTAAAAAAAGAGTTAAAAAACATACGGTATGTACATGTTGTACCGTTTAAGTAATCGACTTGAACTCTGTATTCATGCAGTAAAACCATGCCCTATTAACTTATGAGTGGAGGAAGCCGGAGTGCCTGTAAAGAAAAAACGACCTTCGGCAGGAAAAGTTGCAATCCTAGTCAATTACAACCGGAGTCGAATGAATCTGTCACGAGCGGGGCTACAACTCACAACTTCAGTGTTGACATGCTAGTGATCGCTGTAGATAAACAGAGGCCCCACAATGGAATATTTAATTTAAAGTAATCACCATTAGTATTTTGTCATTTTGAGCATGATTATCGCATTCACATAAAGGATCCTTACCACTTCGGGGGTCTCGTGGTAGCATGCTTGCCTTGTGTACGGGAGGTCGTGTCGATCCCGACCGGGTCATCCAATGACTTTAAAATTGTTATCGATATTATTGTATTTGCTGCATAGAGCAGATAAGTATAACTTTGCTTTCACATTGATGCGTAAACCCTTTCTTGAAGATGACTTTCAATGTAGTCAAAGTTCACGCGTGCATTGTTCTTGTAACGCAGACGATTTTATTCTTCCTCTCTCTACCTCTTAGTATATGTCTAATGTTATTCTTCTGGTCGATATTACATAGGGAACCGGCCTATAACATGTACATTGTAATAATTGTATCTATCATAAGTCGGGCACCTCTTTAGTGATGTTCTTAATTTTTAGCTTCATGTTAGTTCCATGAAAGAATTCTCATGTTGAAAAGTCAGATGGTTGTCTGTGTCTGTGAATTTATTCACAATTTAGCAGAACGTGGGCGAATTCGCTTGACATGTTATGTAGACACTTGTCTTTTTAATGAAGAACATATATTATCCTCTATGTTTTTTCTAACTATGCTTATTCTAAAATTGGACAAGGAATGTATTTAAAAGGAATTTATTAGAAACATTTTTAATTTTATGTCTTATGGTGTTTAATGCAGGAATATGTGATTTGTCATTTGTGTATGCATTTGCTCTCATATTGTCACATAAGTAACCGTATTAAGTTGATATTGAGATGTTTGTTTTTTTTTATTTCCCTGAGCAGCTTTTTCTAAATTTATGATGTACAAAATGTAATTAAACTTAGGTTTAATAGTCTTTTTTTTAATTTGACTATTGCATAGAGCAGATAAGTATAAATTGGCTTTCACATTGATGCGTAAATTTCCCTTTCTTGAAGACCACTTAGTATTTGTGCATTTTTTTCCGTGTCAATCTAACATCCACCATTATTTTGATAATAGTAACTACATACAAACCATCAAGGTTAGAAGTGTCCATTATATCATTTCTTCGAATACACATTAGATGTAAGATTAACTAAATTCAATGCCTACCTATTATTTACTTGTTTGTTAGGAAACTGGTGAATGATTCTGTTTATTTTAACGTGTCAGGAGTCCTGAAAACAGGAGATGGGTAAGTGCAATTACACAAGTATTGAGTTGTACAACCGAGTTTTAATAAATGTGAAATAAAAAAAATTTGCTACATGCATTACGAGATATTTTTCTACTGTGACAGCACTTATTATTAATAACATGTTTGTCGTATCCTATTTTCAGAGGACATGGAAGATTTTCATCTTTGTCGAGCCTGCGACTTCTGTCGCAGAAAGCTCGACATAGGAATAGTGATCCGGCGGCGGCGTTAACTAACTTCTTGAAAGCTAATATTTCAGAAGGTAGAAGACCTGGACGATTCATACTTTGTATATAGATGCCTCATGATATGAAGTTTCCGTCTGTCATATGTCCATTGTCCTTGACATCATTTTCATGATTTCAGTGACTACTTGAAAAAAAGTTAAGCTTTTTTGTAATGTTAATTTCTCTCTTATTATGAGTAATATGACAACTATATTTGGTATGTGCGTACCTTGCAAGGTCCTCATGCCTGTCAGACAGTTTCACTTGACTTCGACCTCATTGAACAAGTTTAAGTTTTCGTGGTCAAGTCCATATCTTAGATACTAAAAGCAATAGGTCTACTATATTTGGTGAATGTAATGATTGTAAGGTGTACATGTCCAACTGGCAGGTGTCATCTGACCTTGACCTCATTTTCATGGTCCATTGCTCAATGTTAAGTTTTTGTGTTTTGGTCTGTTTTTCTAATACTATAAGCAATAGGTCAACTATATTTGATGCATGGAATGATTTTAAGGTGTACATGTCTGTCTGGCAGGGTTCATCTGACCTTGATCTCATTTTCATGGTTCATTGCTCAGTATAAAATTTTCATTGTTTGGTCTGTTTCTTTTATACTATAAGCAATAGGTCATCTATATTCGGTGTATGGAATGATTGTATTAAAGGTGTACATGTATTTTCGGCTTGGTTTATCTGACCTTGACCTCATTTTCTTGGATCATAAATGTTAACATAATACATGTAGTTACACTTTATATTTAGGACTATCAACATAAACTCAATGGTCAGTATAGTAGTCGAGACATTTCAGCGTGTGCACTCTTGTTTAATGCAATTATATGATTTGAAATAAAAAGTTATTCTCTTAGTTTTATCACGATTTTAACACCGTCTTTCAAATCGCAAGGTTATTGACGGGTGGAAAATACCTGTACAAAAGAGGTTAGCCAGTTACATGTGAGATGTTTATTCTGTGTGTTTATTATCAACTTCCTATTTTTTTCACTTAAAACTTCGTAATGAATTTGAAATTTTGTATTAGGTAATACTACTTTTTTGATCGTAAACATTGAACAAGAAGTGATTGTTCAGAGATACTTTGCGTATACGTACATTTGTTCGGCTACTTGGACTATCCTTATAGATGTTAATGCAAAAAGCAGCACTATAAACAAAATGGTTATGCTTGTAAGCTGAGCCACTGCCTTACAATGTACTTTAAATTTAATGCTGGAAACGTAGTCGCCAGAGGCGGATTAAGAGGGGTGTCCGGGCCTCTCCGTTATGGAGCTACATTTATAGTTAATCCAGACTTTTGCATTCCAAACTTTGTCTAGTTTGGGGGTCCACGGGCCACCCTTTTTAAAAATCCTGGATTAGCATCTGGTCACAATGCAGAAATTACATCGTTTAGGATATGGAAAATGGGACTTACAGCCGAAAATTTGAAGCTTTTACCTGAAATCCGTTTCTTTTGAACAAATTGGCCATGGTCTATTGACTTTGAATGTTTTGCATAATTTACCTGTTAAAGTTTGTGATTAGATCTTGCTTAGATGAACAACTAAATGTTAAGTCAGTGATATTTGGTACGCAGTTGTAATAGCATTTGTACGTCTCATTTCCATGGAGATTATATGTACGCGCCACGTCATCATGGTTCATTGACTTTGAAACGTTTACATAGTTTGTGTTTATGTTAGTTTAAAAGGAACCACTGATGATAGGTCAATGGTATTTGGTTTGCAGTTTTATAAGCATTTGCATTTCTAATTTCCATGGAGGTTATTTGGCCCTGCAACTCCAGTTATGGTTCATTGACTTTGAATGTTTTGCATAGTTAACAATTAAATATTTCCATTTAGATTTAGTATTTGCATTACACTATCAAAATTACAAAAAGGCGAGTCAACAGTTTATTACATATTATAATCCGAACTAATTCTTTATCCGTCTTTTTGTTTTGGATTGATTGATTTTTGTTTCCTTAACATCCAGGAGTCAACTGTTCCTGTACATTCAGGACAATAACAAATTAACAATAATCCAATGGTAAGGTCCTGCAAGCAGGATCGACCTGACCCACTAATCGACCTCTCCGAGAGTGTAAGGATTATTTTTACGTACGGCATTCACCCTGTACACTAGGCATTGATTTTTGTTTTTATATCCCCATTCGGTTCGGACGTGGTGGCGTATTTATAAATGTGAACAGTCTAATGAACGCCCCATTAGGATTTGTTTTACTGTCGAACAGAACTCTAGATTACCATATTTGTACACCAACGTCAGTCCTTGGAGATTTTTTTTTCTGTTCGATCGATCCAGGAACAATATTGCAATTGGTAGAGAAGTCAAAGGATTTAATAATCATGTATTGACAGAAAGACGTTAATGTTCCTTGTCTTTATTTAAACATGTCTGCTATTTATGTTTACAAGAATGAATGTTGCAAAATTTTTCTAAGATTATTTAAATTATTGAATTGCCATCACACGCTTATCTTATATATTTTTTTAGTAAGGAGAGAAATGTACATGGTGAAGTGCCTACGTCTGGATCTTTTAATATTACTACATCAAAGACGGAGATTTGCTGTCCAGGCTTCTTTAAAAACCACAAAGGGAGGTGTAAAAGTAAGCTTTTCAATTTACTCAACTAGGAAAAATATTACTACAAACGAAAACGTACAACTTCAGATTCCTATTATGTATACGATACTATAATGTGAAGACAAAAGTCATACATACTTTCCCTTGTATATTTTATATAACTCAATAAATTAAAAAAAAATTTTTTTTTAACTCATTTCTATCCACAAGGAAGGGCCAATTTCCTGGGTTGGAAATTTGTTTCACCAAAATGATTAATTTGTATCTGAAAGATTTTATTTACTTTTACCTCTTTACTTTCGAAACAATTGGTTTTTGATAAGACTGTCGTTGTTAATTGTTTAGGAGAATACAATCGAAGTTTGTCCGAATCCTTGAAAACTGCAGTTATGAGCTATATCGTTTGGTTTATAAGTTATTTAAATTCGAATATTATATATGTTGTTATAAATTCTTTAAATACCCATATAGAGCTATTATACTGTCGATTTTGGTAAATTTGTCGAGTTTTTTTTCTCGCAATTAAAATTAATTCAGGGGAATTTGCCCTATCCCTTTTCAGCAATAATCTGAGTATATATTTTAGTTTCTAATGATTACCCTCAGTTACATACTCTTTCTAATATTCTAGATTTCATGATTAAGTAGAACATTTACTTGAAAAAGCAGATAAGCTTATAATATCAAGACATACAAATAATTAAGTTGACTTTGTGTTTAAGTCAGATTCAGCAAGATGGTGAATTAATATAATTACAAGAATTAACAAATATGTCCCAGTTAACATTGTGCAATTTATGCAACGTTCTTTTGTGTATCTACTGTAGTATTGTGAACTTTTTTAGCAAACGTCTTCTGTAAATTTACTTTTATAATGTAAGAGTCCTATATTAAGTGATGGTTTTGTGTTATGAGGACATGGTTCTGACAGGAAACACTGTACCACACCATATTCAAGATAGAGGATGCCGTTTACATAGTGTGATTTAGTACAAAATGTATTCTTAAATAAACCGTTTTCCGTTATGTATTATATATAATTTGTTTTTGGCCTTTTAGGGATGAAAACTGGATTTACATAACTTTACTTCTATGAAAAGGATAAATAAAAGTTGAATGCTTGAGGAGGTTAACAATGAAAGTTGCTTTCATCGTAGTCTTTTAATGTATGTGTAATCTAGTAAACAAAGTACGCTACAATGATACAAATCATATACACTGTCGTTGTACAAGTAATTATGAAAATGAAGTAAAATTCACTTGAATAAGTAGATATGATAAAACGAAAAACATTTTCTAATTTATGATTCTTTTCTTCATCTTCGAGACGATTCAACAGCGTGCCAAGCGTTTAGATGAAACAGTTTATTTTCTCAAATAGGATTATTATTTGCCCCTACACCGGTTTAAAATCATACTTATACCAACCTTCGTCAATTTCGCCTTATATATTATCGGCAGTTGGAAGGTTGATCTCTAATAAATCAAGATATTCTCCTAACCTCAATTTTCTGTAAGAAAAGAAGGATCTTATGTACGATTAACATAGTGTAGAAATAAAGATAACTTTTAAGTATAAGGCAATTACATCAGTCAGCGTTTCCTTTTTTCCTGTTTTGTTTTGTTTTGTTTTGTTTGTTTTATTTTCCTTTTTTGTGTTTTTTTTCGAAAACCAAAGTTGATAGAGGGAAACTGAAAATAAACAAAAATGATAAGCAAACATGAGATCTACAAATGAGTTATCATTCAGCATTGGCGAACTAATTTGTCGACACTTAGGAGATATTGTCATTGAATATTTTTACCCATTTATGGGCTGTTTTCTTTGGAAACTATAGTGAATAGAGAGAAACTGATAAAAAGGAAAAAAATAAGCAAAATAAGATTTACAAATGAGTTTTCAAAATCACCAGTCTTACATTTGTATTGTACATTTTGTCATGTAAGGACCTTTTATAACTTACTATTTGGTACCGGGTTTGATGACCATACTGTCAGTGATCTATAGTTGTTTTCATCCTTGTCGTTTGGTTACTGGTGGATAGTTGTGTCATAGGAATCATACCACATCTCTTTATATTTCATACTGGTGGAACTCTTTCAAGACACAAACACTGAAGAGATATCATACATTTTATTATACGCAGACGATTCAGTTTATAAAGAATGTTTTATGACGACTCTGTTATAATATTTACAAACATATACTTATAGGATGTCGCAACAATACATATGGTCTACATTGTCTGAATAAATGTAATTGCACAGACGTCCAAAAGTGTGACCGCAGAACTGGAGAATGCAAGAAATGCAAAAAGAATTGTGAAGATGATGACGGAGGAGATGATGATGATGATGATAAGTCCACGGTATCAACCCACGGTAGCGATCTTTTTCATTAAGTTTTCACTGACTCAATGTTTACATATTTTTATTATGATATGTCCTTATCTTGAGTGTTCTGTTTTTTCTATCTTGTTTATATCATATTTTTAAACTTTATTTAGCAGAATGACTGTAACACCCAATGTTATTGCATCACGTAAACAATTGTCAAAATGAAACTTAAAAAAGTATGCAGCAGATTTATAAACATATCGAAGAAGTTTAACTGATAATTTATTAATCACTATTTCATTCTTTTAAAAATACTCGTATTACAATTTTAAAATGGTGTAATGAAATTTATTATAGTTAGGAATCATCGAATTTTCTTCAGTTGAAGTTGTACATATAAACACCCTAATATGTATAAATATGTTAAAATAAAATTATGTCTGCAGACTATAGTACAACACCAAGACCACAGTCAACAGGGAAGAGTTCTGCACCTTCAACAGTTATAGGTGCGACTGAAGCTGACAATGGAATTGAATACAGTACGTAACAAAACAGTTTTAGTATCGACAGTGAAGAGGAAATCCGACCCTTCTTTAAATCAAATCATCAATAAGCAAGATATCTTCAGTATAAAAAATTAAAAAATGCATGTTTCCGGCGTCGGCGGCGGCGGCGCGGTCAACAATGTAATAGTTTGTGATTAGTTCTAGTTTACCACAAGTGGTAGGTCAATGATATTTAGTATGCAGTTGTGTTAGCATTGGCACATATCATTTCCATGGAGATTGTTTGGCCCTGCCCCCTCAGTCATGGTCTTTTGACTTTGAAACTTTTGCTTAGTGTACATGTTTTAGTATTATTTGTGTCATTTAACAAATTATTCGAAACCACAATTCACTGAACAATTATGTAATTCCTTAATTTTTTTTTTGATATGTGACTTTCAGATAGAAAAAAATAGTCTTCTATGTATTTCCGTTTTTAATTTAATTCAGATATAAGTACAGTTTATCCTTGTGGCATATGTAAACAGTTTGGAAACTGTTCAAATGAACACGGTTGTGCTTTTTTATCAGCAGGACATGGTACGTAAACTATTAATACAAAAATAAGGACAAGCGGTCCGATTGCCAATGAGATTCATCAGAGGCCTATGGAAGATAACGTATACAACTAGCGGTCACCGAACGGTCTGCAGTAATGAGCAAACCATATTCCATATGCATATTGTAAGCTATACAAGGCTTCGGAATGACAGAATGTGAAACAATGTTATGCTAAACACAATAAACGAAAAACAAATACGGCATGCAGACATCAACAAATGACAGCCACTGAAGTACAGGCTCTTGACTTGGATAAGGCACACACAGAATGTGGCAGGGTTTAACATTTTTGTGAACGCTCATCCCCTCCCCTTAACACGAAACAGTGTTGTAACAGCACAACATAGAACACACTGTAAAAATAAGTTGAGACAGCCATGTATTGAATCGAATTGACGAAGGTATTTTGCATATTATCAATTGGTAACTCATAAAATCTTATACAGTGTAATACATAAAAAGTTATACAGTGTAATATAACATTCCCAATTAAAAGTATATGTGAGTTAAATGAGAAAATTATTTGGTAAATAAGATGAAGATATCATAAGAAAATCACTTTTTTATTAATTAGGAAATACTGTTTTTCGAGATCTGGTCTTAGGGGAAGGGAAACCATATTTGAATTATATGAAACTTTGACTGAAGCTTTTATATGAATTGGAAGTAAAATTTTGAAAATATGTTTTGTTTTTTTTTCATTTTTCTGTATTTTCCTTATAGATGCAACTAACATTTATCACATACAGTCTTGCATTACATTTTAAAGGGGTTATCAAATTCATTTTGATCGATTCGAGTCAGATTCTCATATTTCATTTATAAAATACTAAAATGTATAACAAAATTACAAAAAGTTCTTAACAAACAATCAACAAGGGACTCGTTGTAGTATATCAGCATTTCGTGTTTTTTTAGAATTATCTAATTAACCATCAATATGATCTCTGAGAATTTCAATAGTCGTATTACCTGATGTAAACATAGATTTAAATACAAATACACAGACAGCCACATGCACTCGTCTAATTACGATTTTACTGGCCGGTACGATTTCATGTCATAGATATATACTTTAAATATATGTATATCATCGTTTTACCTTTACATGAATGATTTTATGTGGGAACAGCAGTCAACGAAAGAGTTCTTCCCATTTACAGCCTTGTTTAACTTTTCAAAGTTGACATTGTTTGCTTTTTAATAACTAAACATGCTTAGGGCATGCGTAACCTATCTTCAGTTAAGTGTCATATTGAAGTTCGTATGAAAACGGATTCAAATGAGGTTGTATTATTGACTTGCAAGCCAATAGTACATCAGCGATGAATTTGAGCTTATTTTGAAAAAAAATTGAACCAAACTGGAAGCTAATAGCTAACTGTTATACAGCTTTTTACGCTTGTTCCGCAAACAACTGTGTCTTCTAGATGGTTTCAGTTGATTATTGTGGACACAAAGAATGGGTTGGTATGTTGCGGTGTTTTACTTGTGGGAATGTTAAAGCACCTAGTATTGTTCCTTACTTGTTTTTATACAATGTTAAAACTTTGTTGTTTGAAAGTTATTGAACTTTTGGGCTGTGATGGTTCGTCTTTGTATTGCTGGTTTTAAATAATCGTCTGGATCAATTGCAGGAACCAGCTCATCAACCACCTTGTACAAAAATATAAGTTTTTAGCTTGTGTGATCTATGTTGTAGTTCTTGTAGTTCAAATTGACAAACATGTTTATGTGCATCCATCTTCTCAGGATTTATAGTCACCTGTTATGAACTTTGCTGCTTGCCGTTGTATTCTCTCTAGCTAGTTGGTATCAGCTACGCTGTAGGGGTCCCTACTGTTGCTGCATATTCCATGTTGAGCGTTCTAGTGAAATTCAAGCGGTTTTCTTACATTACAGTGGACAATACCTTAGGTCCCTTCGCAGAAAATCTAGGGTTGAGTTTGCCTTTTTTGCAATATTTGTTATGTGTGGTCCACTTCAGATCTTCTGATATTTGAACTCCTAGGTATGGGTTGTTCTAGACTTGTTTAGGATGTGTCCATTGAGTGCATACAATCTCTTGGTTTTGTTTTTAATGCTTAAGATGTGATTTTTGTTGATGTTGCTTCGTAGCTTATGTCCCTTTAAGACATGAATAATTCTGTCAAACCTTCTTAGAATATTATGAACTAGAACAGAAGCTTCTTTAAGATCAAGAAATAGGATCTAAAGAAGAAAGTTAGATTTTTTATACTTTTCTGTATTATACTGATAAATGGACTTTGTTTTTGACAGTCAACATTACACTTTGCACTGAAATCAGTAAACGAAGGCTACACACTTGGTTCCACGGAATCCTTTACGATTTTTGTTAAAAGAATGCACTGTATAAATATGAATGAATACATGCTTACTATTTTTAAAATAACATGTATTGGAACTAATTATAGTGTGTCGTTCTTTTCAGAAGGTACTGTTGAAGAAGGCTTGGGAAAGGGTCATACAATATTGATAGCTGTTGTTCTGTCTTTAGCCATACTTACAATTTTATTAATCACCTGTATTGTCTTAAGAGAAAGGTGAGTAAATATTTTGATAGCAATAATAATAAATTTGAATACGCACATACATATATTAAATGAAACAATAAACAAATATGAAATAAACTCATCATAGATACCAGGATTAAAATTTTGTACGCCAGACGCGCGTTTCGTCTACAAAAGACTGACACTCAAATAAAAAAAATAAAAAGCCCTGTAAAGTACGATGTTGAAGAGCATTGACAACCCAAAGTTCCGAAAGGTTTTGCCAAATACAACTGAGGTAGTCTATTCCTGGGTTAAAAAATCCTTAGTATTTCGTAGAAGTCAAAGTTTTGTAAACAGTTAATTTCTAATTATGACCATATCAATGATGACTCGTGTCAACACAGAAGTGCTGACTACTGGGCTGATGATATCCTCGAGTAGGAAACCTTCACCAGCAGTGGCATCGACTTTCAGTGGTTGTAAATAAACTCATTATAGATACCAGAATTATAATTTTGTACGCCAGACGCGCGTTTCGTCTACAAAAGACTCATCAGTGACGTTCAAATCGAAATAAAAAGGTTAGATGAAATGATCATTTTTTACATCAAGATAAATTTAACGTTAACACATTTAACTGCGGTAATTGTGTTGAGGCACGTCGTACAACACCGATAGTGAATTAAGTATGATATATCATTGACTCATGACTTCCCTTTTTACATGAAGACGTTATGTAAACAAAACCATGGATGCCACGGTGATATGCTTAATCTTTAACATCATTACAGTTATTGTATGATTTTAATTCGTGTTGTTCAGTCTTTAGTTTTCTATTTGATATTTTCAGACCATTATTCAAGTATGCACCTTTGATCCCTTGACTATACTGTAGTATATCATCTATGCTTATACTTATGAAATTTAATTGCCCGATGATATATTTCTGGTATACCTGTTGGAACAATCCATGATGATCAGACTAAAAACTTCACGTTGAAATGTCTGTGTTCATGCCAACTCATATCAGAAAATGTCTTTATACATCTTTTACTGCTACAGACATAGAATTAAAAACAACCCAATTATTGTATCCTAATGTACATATAATTTTTAGTCATATTTATGTTGTCCGAAAATTTATAAATATTCTTTTCATTCTATTCATTTTGGCAGGACAAGGTCAGATTTGTTGGTGTGAAGTCATATTTTGATCTGTTAATGTTCATTATATAAAGTAGCTACATGTAATGGCATGCTTTGTAAGACTAAATAGGTTGTACCTTGGTCAAAGCAGAAGATAAAGCGTTTTAAATAGTAAATAGACATTGAAAACTTAAAGTTGAAATTCCCTCAGTAAAAGTTTGTAATGGTTTACTTTTATAAATTGTTATTTGGATGGAGAGTTGTCTCATTGGCACTCACACCACATCTTCCTATATCTATTGTAGTTCCATTAAGATTTTATTTGGTTTCGAGGTTCTAAAATATTATTAAATACACATGTGTTTGCTTTCCAAGACTATATTAGTCTTTGTCTGTTGACCGTGTTACGTGTTTTGCCATGACATTGTCAGTTTGTTTTCGACTTATGAGTTTAAATATCCCTTTGGTATCTTCTGCCTATCTTTTTGCACTCTAGAGAGTACCTTATGAATTTAATTCAAAAACTTTTCGGTTACTATCACACGCTTAAATATTGACTATTGTGTGAACTTCATTTGCTTTTTTTCAGAAATCACAGAAAACAGAAACAGAAAATAAAAGAATCAGCACTAGGTATAGATATATGACAACTTTTACACAATTATGTAATGCCTTGATTTCTTAAATTGAAAGAATATTGTTAATATAGAATACAAATTTGATTGGATTATTACTCATGGAGGTTCATCTTAATTATGTTAACTGTTTCAGTGATATTCAACTTTGTAAAGACGTAATAAATGGTAACAATTAATAGTTTTCATTGATCAGTGGTAACCTATCGTAAATGAACAGAAATATCAGTGGTACTGTTGCATTTATAGCACCCTTGATTTGGTTTCAACCGTCCAGAAACACATGTAGAAAGTAGTGATATCCCTTTGGATTTCACCAATAATTGTATAAACGTTCTATTATTCTTTTTATGGGGTTTTTGTTTGATAACTCGAATATGCCATTATGGATTGTAACATATGTATTGAAACAGGAACATTTTCGATAAAAGTAAATGATTTTCTATGTCTTTCCCGGGGAAAGGGGGTCGGGTTTTACTTCGATATTTTTTTGGTAAGGGTGTGCAGTTTTTGCCTCAGAAAACGTACCAATTTTAATATATCATTCACTGACATTCAGTACCTATAGTTATATAAATATTTAAGAAAGAATGACCTATACTTATACACAATATCTAAAATATGACCCATGCTTATTTAAGCACTAAATCTATATCATCACTCATAATTCATAAATATACAGTTACCCTTAAGTTTTTTATATATGAATTGACATCGATTGGTGCACATATATTTTATCGTTATATATACGCATGGATTATAAGACTAACTGCATGTTTAAGTGGGTGTAACATTTTAGTGGGTGCGTGTGTATATAGCGCATTAGCCATCCTATTATGTAGCAGTGCGCTGAAGGGAAAAGTTGTTATTCATTTATAGTGCCGTCAAAACGTTACTGAAGATCAAATCAGGAAACAAATTTCCGGGGTTCATTTGAGAACTTTTTAGAAAGGTGAAATTTCAAATGAATTGTTTTCTATCAATTTCAATTTATCTACGGATAAGGGATAATCTGCAGCTGTTGGCAGTGCCAACGTTTTACTTATTTATATTACAATTCATTTTTGTAAATATTTTGCTCCAAATCTGAACGTTGACATTATAGATGCGTCTGGCGCAAATACAAAATTTCAATCCTTGTATATATGATGAGTTTATTTACATGTTGAAGTGATCTTTCGAAGTAACTTCGATAGTCTTCTTTTAAATGTACTAACACATTTCAAGACACAGGTTGATTAAGAGCTAGTCATACTGTATAGACACCTGACTGTTTTGAAAACTTGACGTTGACCTTGTCTTTAGTTTTTGTTTATGTCGTTAGGTTTCTGTCTCATTGATATCTACCTAACATTTCCTTGTATTCATATTATAAAGTTGTCGTATGACTGCCCACGATATTGACCTTCTTGGCTAATGGTCTAGAGTAAACTTATTCGACGTCATTCCTGGAGTCAAATGGTATTTCAGTATTTGTTTCATATCCAGTGTTTTATGGTATTTCAGAATTTGTTTCACATCCAGTGTTTTCTGTTGTCGGATTTTCATGGTTTGAACACATATTGTTTGTAACATTTGTTTCATTTCTTCTTCAAAGATCATGGATTGTAATGGTTTGTTTTATTTAAATTTCAGTTAAATTTTCCTCCTCCGAAGAAACAACAGAGTATGTCGATCCAGAACCTGTATATTCTGAAATAAAAGAAGAAGAAATATGTTTACGAAATGGGAACTGTTATACACCAAACCTTCCTGACAGACCTGTCAATCATGAATACTATAAACTGCCAGAAACTGATGAAAACATCGAAACAGATGAATGTGGGTATCTCAACCCTTACACTGCATTACGATTCGCACGAAGTGAAAGTAATCTGTTCAGGGACAGAGACTTGCGTGATAAAGGAACATATGATGTGACATATTCTTTAGCAAAAGCAATACAAAGGGACGATAACTCAAGTGCCGAGGAGCATGGAGATTTAGATAAACTCGTGTATGATTCTAGTCAGAAAGATGAACGGTCCAGTGATGTGCCGGTTTATTTTGTGCTGGAAAAAAATGATAAACAAACTGAATCTCACGATAACCCTGAACGAGAAAAACTTTTAAAACGGGAGTCAAAATCAAGGTCAAGCATTTAATTTAGAGAACACATTATTATGTGCAATATTTATTGTTAAAATTGTAGTTCTATGTAAATATGTCGCTGCTTTAAATTCTAAACTGCCAAAGGTCAGATTATATAGTAATTACATCATTGTTGATCTGTAGTTGCTAAGTTTCCGTCACACTGGTACTTATTTATTTAATATACTGAATTGGTATGTAATAAAGTTAAACTAGAGCTAAAATTGCTACTTTCCTAAGAAAAGTTTGCTTGAACTTTTTGGATGTTTTGTTCAGGTCATTTTAGGTATTTTTGTCTCAAACATTTTGATTTTGTGTATATGTGTATCAAACATTTTGTGTATTTAACTTCTTATTTTTTTGGCCGTGAGCGTAGGTCATTTGATTTATTCCTTGATACACGTGTCATGTGCACTAAAATTAGAATAGCAGTATCTTTAATGTATGAAATGTGTGTACAAAAATGTCAATTTGACATGATATACACTAAAATTACCTTATATAGCCCTGCTTGTAGATAATTATACTGTTGACTATGTATCAAGCACGTTCCATTTGTATCTGAACAGTTTACAATCTGGTGTTTTGCAATAGTTTTCCAGATTTAGGTACGTAGCTGGTCGGAATGGTTCATCAACTATATATATGTAATTCACCTTATATCATGATAAATTAAAGTCAGAATATGACTGTATATACTGTCACTAACAAAAGCAATACAATAACAAGTGAATCTGTGAGCTACTGCTCACTAATGATACCCCCGCCCCGCTATAAGTATAAGATAAACAGGAAGTTGTTGAGTGATGAATCTGAAAACGCATCACACGGTATAGCTGACTCATATAAACCCTGAAACCAAATTTCAGAAATCCTTGTAATGTAGTTCCTGAGAAAAATGCGACGAAAAATATTCATGGGACGGACGGACGGACTGACGGATGGACGGATGGACTGACGGATGGATGGACGGGCGGACAGACAGACGTAAAACAGTATACCCCCACTTTTTGAAAGCGGGGGTATAATAAGTTAAAGATTTTCTCAAAAAATATTTGATAGTTGTGCATTCGAATATTTGAAAAAATAATTAAAAAAAAGTAAGTTACTTCATTGGTGTTTTATATCCAAATAGAAAGATATAAATCAAAGTTAAAATAATTTTAATTTAAAAAATGTCATACATTTCAAGAGCATATATAACCAAAAAAGACAAATAAAAGTATAGTAAAACACAGATAAAAATCTGAGATATGCACCAGAGAGAAAATTCTTTAATTAAATATCAGTTTCTTAATTTCATAGCAGCAAAATCCAATAAAATCAGTATTTTCATGCCAGTACAGAAATACTGAGCTACTGGACTGGTCCACCAACAGAGAACTTGTGATAGCTATGACATTTACTGCACAATTTTCGCATTTCGACAATTCAGGTATCTCTAGTGATGCTTGCGGCCAAAATAATTGAAAAACCTAATTTGAACTGAAAGGGGAATTATTTCAATGTGCATTTATTTCAACAATCAGAATGAGATTAAATAGAATAGGGAAGTAGATATTGCATTCAGTAAGCTAGAATAAACATGACAATGTGCAATATTGATTATATTTGAGTGATATTGTATTCAGATATATAAGTATATCTGAATGATATACATGGTATCTACTGTTGTTTTGACATCAGTGAGGGGTCTATTGGTTTTTATTTAGGTTAAATTTTAGGTCGTAAATTTTATTTGGGATTTTTTTCCTACTGACTTTTATCCAACATTTCTTTTTATTCATTAGTATTAAAAAGACAAAAGTGTTTAATTTGCTACATTTCTTACTTTTAGGTAGATTTTTAACACTTTTAAAATCGTCTTATTTCATGTGTACAATAAATATTTACATTCATACTGCTCTGTTATTTCTTTCATAGAATACAGTCACAGACTGAAAGTTTATCAGCCCTTTAATACCTTAGTATACTAATGTCTGTCCTCAGATATGTGGAATTCAGATTTATCCTATATTCGCCTTACTGCATCTGAATCAATACATTAGAGGCAACAGTAGTGTACCTATGTTCAAATCGGATAAATCCACTAAGAATAACCAAATATAGATTTGAAACAACTAAGGGAATCGCATGAACTTTAAAGTAACCACGTTAATTTTATCTCTTAAGAAGTAGCTCCTCACTATCCTACTACCTGTCGATACATTTATTTTGGCATTGCACAAGTCATGTCTTCTCTGACTGTTCATGACGTTAAAATACTAAATCCTGGGATGTGTTTTAGTTGATTTTAGTCTCTGATGCATGATTTTTATCATTAATTGTTTTTGGCTTTTAACTAGCTGTCAGTAACTGCGAGTACTCTCAAATCGTACTTTCTTGTTAATTCGACCTGTTGATACTACTTTTAATACTTTTTGTTACTTTATATTAATATGGATCTTGTCTGTATACCAGCTTTGATTATTTGGAATATCTACTAATTTTCACTTCTTCGTACTACATTTGTATTAACATCAAGATTATTCTCCTTTAATCTGTACAGGAAGTTTTATTGTTGATATTTACCCTTATGTATCTAGTGTTAAATTAGGTATTTATATGACAGACCTTTCTTGGTATTCCTAATTATTGAAGATTTTATATAGACAGAAAAGTATACCTAAAACGACAAAGTTATTTTTCATTTACCTGTATATATTATGAAAACCGGTTTTTTCAAAAGTGATTATTTTCTAAGGGTTTAATATTTCGCGGTAGTGTTTTGCCATGGCTTTATTTGGACTTGTTTGTTTGCTTTTGGCCTTGAATGTTTGTCCCTAATATTTTATTAACTATGTATTTACTTTCAGGTATCACAGATCGAATTTATTCGTTCATAGTGTGTTAATTTACGTTTTTGATTGAGTTAAGCCTTCCAATTGATGTTTTATCGTATGTTTTTCTATGTTGTGATGTTATACTATTGTTTCAGAAAAAGGGAGAAGGTTTGGTACCATTAAAACGTTTAATCCCGCTGCAAATGTTTGCACCTGTCCTAAGTCAGGAATCTGATGTACAGTAGTTGTCGTTTGTCTATGTAATTTATACGTGTTTCTCGTTTCTCGTTTTTTATATATACTAGACCGTTGGTTTTACCGTTTGAATGGTTTTACACTAGTACTTTTGGGGCCCTTTATAGCTTGTTGTTCGGTGTGAGCCAAGGCTCCGTGTTGAAGGCCGTACATTGACCTATAATGGTTTACTTTTATAAATTGTTATTTGGATGGAGAGTTGTCTCATTGGCACTCACACCACATCTTCCTATATCTACTTAACAGTCAGGGGGCAGTTCCTTTGCTACTATTGGTGAATTTTGTTTTGCTCTTGACAAGGAATACATCGGTCATAAGACACATTGTGATAAGCGACACAATGTGGCTACGACAAACGGTAAATATCTCTGGTCATATCTGAACTAAATATTCCACAACGATCAACCAAATCTTGATGGAGTCAAGATTATTTTTTAAACAATTGAAAAAGATGACTTCAATTTTACCATTCTGAATAGATTACTTGTAAACATCAATCATCTATTTAAAAAATAATAAGTGTTGACGTTAGTAAGCACTGGAATCTCGTATCTAATGACGTATGTATATAAACTCATGATAGATACCCGGATTGAAATTTTATATTAACGCCAGACGCGCGTTTCGTCTACTAAAGACTCATCAGTGACGCTCGAGTTAAAAAAATGTAAAAAAAAGCCAAATAAAGTACGAAGTTGAAGAGCATTGAGGACCAAAAATTCCTAAAATTTTTGCCAAATACAGCTAAGGTAATCTATTCCTGAGGTAGAAAAGCCTTAGTATTTCAAAAATTCAAAGTTTTGTTAACAGTTAATTTATAATTATGAACATATCAATGATAACTCAATATTACATATATATATATATATATACTCCATATGCAGATGATGCTGTAATCGTGCTACAGACAACTGGAAATTTCACAATGTAAAAATTAAAGTCCCTTTTTTGTCTAACATTCACTGGAATTTGTAGGTGACACTAAAGATTATGTATCTTTGGTAATACTTGGCCTTATTTCAAGTTCAATGGGTCAGACACTATGAACAAAGTCACAAAACTTTCAAATTTACAAGGAGTTGACATTATGAATACTGTAGAATAAGCAGCTTCTATTCACTCTTTTTGTCTCCTTATTATCTTTTGTTTGAGCGAAATATTTTTCATACGTTTTCAGAAAATTACCGCCGGCAGAAAGACGCACAATTGGTTCCCACCGAAATTTAGCATTCTGTTCAAAACACGTGACCATAACGTGACAAAAAGTTTGTAAAAAAAAATCAAAGATTATGATTTCAGTTACACTGAATTGTTTGTTTTTTAAACGGAGTTTTTTCTAGTTTGCCCACTTAACCAGGATAATTGTAGATTTTTGTCAATACTTTTACAGAGTTGGGCCATCTCTTGCCTTTTGTTTTATGGCATTGTTGGCCGAGTGGGCTAATTAGTCCAAGAACTGGATCACTGACCTGTCAACACTGTGGTTGTTAGATTAACCCCCGTACTTGCCAGGTGCGTTCGACTCCAATTTCAATAGGCTAGTATTATCAGTTCTCCTGCAATAGGTGAACGGTTCTCTTAGGGCACCACTCTGGATTCCTCTATCAATAAAAATTCATCACCAATATATAGCCAATAGTTCTGAAAGTGGTATTAAACACAAAAAAAAAGAATCAATCAATCCACACGGTTTACAATGAGAAATGTTTATGTATAAAATGTGAAACAGTATATTTGCTTTTGCAGAATGAGAAGGGCGTGAGTGGGTACAACAAAATTGACATGGAGGTGATACAGGCGCATTTGAAGAAAACTTTAATATGAGTTTTGAAAGACAAAACAAGTTATTGAATTGAAGATACCAAATATGATAGATTTTTTTTTCAGACGACCAGTGGGTACGATAAAAATTCTGGTGGCATCGTTAAATTGTGGCTCAAGGTACTAATTTCACATGCTGTAGGATTGCACATATAATAATAATGTCTTTCTGAGTTGTTTTGTCCTGTTGAAGGTTTTGACAAGAGGGTTTCTCCCTGAAAATGAATTTTGTTTTTCATTTAAGCATATCACTCCTTTGAAGGTGTAACCCTCTAGATTTTTGTTGAGGTGACCTTTCATACTAGAACAGTAAATGAATAATACAGATTTAAGTGTTCACAACGCATGTTTCTTGATCAATACCATGATAATCAGCAGACCAATTGCAAGTCAAATGCATAAAATGTTTTGAGAATATCAAATTAAAAATGGGTCTGAACAGTACAGCCAAAACTGTATGAATCTCTCAATATGACTGAATTTCTACAAAACCGTTTCAACTCTTTTGAAATAAGTATATTGACTAGATTGAAGATTACTCATTTTAGATCATTGATGAGCTAAAATTAGGTAGGAATGTATGTTAACTGTTATTGGTATTTAAAGGCAACAGAAGTATATCGCTGTTCAATTATTATACATTGATCTTACCTTGTTATGATGTTGAGCAGCACACTCGTCACTCTATAATTCACATGTGAATTTAAATGAGTGGTCGTCATTGATGAGGTGGATGATGAAAATTTGACAAGTGGATGCATTTGAGAAACACGCAAAAATTGTTATTTGGGATGTCTCATTGATGGACTTCGATTTCAGCAGGCAGTTTGTATTCTAATGGGTACTAAGCAGAATTCATACAATCTTCTCTAAGACAAAATGAAAATTATTACTGTGTGAAGAACCACACCGATTTCAAAAAGAAATACACCGAAGATGATTTCATCATAATGCTAGACATCTTGATCTAAAACTTTGTTAAGCTTGGTAAATTGATATTTCAGCACACACTTTGTTTTCCAATGGTTACTAATTGTTTTTTTGTACTTATATGAAGCAGAATTCATACAGAATCTTCTCAAAGACAAAGAGAAAAAGTGGTCTTTAGTTTTTATCTAAATTATTGATGTTATGTCAGTCAATAACCCACATTTCAAGGAGTGCTTACATCATTTATATTATTGAGAATAATACAATATGTCAGTATCTGAAGTCAACAGTGAGTAACCAATATAAGTCAGTGCCTTCAGTTTTTTAGGGGCCTTGGACTTGGTGTCCAAGTGGTCTAGGAAGTCCAACTACTATATCACTAGCCTGTCAACACTGAGGTTGTGAGTATGAGTCCTGCAAGTGGCAGGTGAGTTCGACTTCAATCTTTGACTAGGATTGTTAGTTTTCCTGCCAAAGGTTGTTGTTCTCTCTGGGCACTCAGGCTTCCAACACTAATAAAAACTGCCTGCCACGAAATAGCCAACAGCACTGAAAGTGGCATTTAACACCAATGAATAAATAATTCAAAGCAATTCACAGTTACGGACTGATCTTCAGTTTGCATATAATGTTCTATGAGCTGTCTTAAACTAACAATTAAGTGAGAACTTTTTACTTTGTGTTGAAAGCCTCACTGTGACTTTGAGGTGAAGAACAGCAATTACAGTGCTATTCCTTTGCTTTTTGTGTTTTTGCTGTGCTTATACTGACTTTGTGTCATAGATGGATACCCCATATCCTTTCTTTTCTATTATTCATTGTCAAAAGCTCAGTCAACAATACTAAGTCTGGTTATGCATAAAAAATGGAGATTTTTATTTTCAAAAATTTAATTAACTCGCTAATATATACAAAAAGTAGCACCCATTGTAAAAAAAATCAGCAATACCATATGAATAATGTAGAGAACAAAATTAACAGAAACAACTTTAATAAACAACAGGTATTCCTCTGCTAATATTAATAAAAGTCTATTATCAATGGACTATAGTTTCCTCATATTGTTTCTTAAGCGATTTACAATATAGTCTAAGTCCATTTTCATCCAGTCTAGAGTTCCTGGCAGCCTGAACAAGCCTAGTGGCTAACTTAAAGATGGCTCTCTGTTCTCGTAGTTCTCCTTCTAATTCTTGATTTGCCTGTGAAATTAATTGTGCATGATCAATTTGTGGTGCAACTATTTGAAATCACACTTTACTCTCCTGTTAGTAAAACTATTTCACATTTTACATATATACTAGCATTGCTTCCATAAACTATGGCCAGCTTTTGAAATTCATCTAAATTCGTACCAACTGCTTTCCATAAAGTTCAGTGAATATTTTAGTAACTGTATTTTTATTCATTACAGGGGCCTCGGTGGCCGAGTGGTCTAAGTAGTTACTACTGTAATCACTAGCTAGTCAACACTGAGGTTGTGAGTTCAAACCCCGCTCGTGCGGTCGCACTCAACTCCAATCTTAATTGACTAGGATTGTCAGTTTTCCTATAGAAGGTCGGTGGTTTTCTCCGGGCACTCCGGCTTCCTCCACCAATAAAAACTGGCCGCCACGAAATAGCCCAAAAGCGGTGCTTAAAAGTGGCGTTAAAACACCAAAAATCAAAAATCAAATCTATTCATTACATAGCCATGTTAGGCTGATACCATAGCTATATGAGAATTCTGTGCTTTTATATGAGTAAATCATACAAGACCTTCTATTTTGATTGTTTAAAACTGTTAAAGTACGGTTATTAATGGACTTACAATTTTACAACTGTTCTTCTAAACTAAGAAATTAAATACCAAAACGAAAATACAAAATTTGCTATGTTCTCTGATATCTGCAAGTCGGAACAAAAGATGTGAAGGATATGTCAATGAAAATCTATCACTACTGGTAAACATTTTGTCCATGATGACATCATCTGCCTAGTAGCCTTCAATGCATGACACTTCAAAGAATTCATCTCTTTTCTATAAATTTTTAGGCAGTAGATAGATCATAGGTTATTTTCTTACATTGAATGTTTTTTGCAAATTGATAGAATATGAAAAGTTGAACAGAACAGGTAGAAGATTGGGACTTCACTTCTGAGTTAGTTGGAAAATTTGTAAATAATGAAAAAAAATAATATTTACCTGTTTTTCTGTGGAAATTTCCATTGCAATTTCTTTTGCTTTGTCAAGGACTGCTTTTGGCATTGTAGAGATCTCAGCCAACTGAAGACCTAGAAAAAAGAAAGTTTTTGTATAGTTCAAATGAGCATGTATGGGTCATTCAAGATTGTGAAAGAATCTTTCATATTTTTCACAGCCGTCCATAAATCTTTAAAATCATTTAGTTCATTACATTTCAGGTATATTTTATGACAAAACTATCCTAAAATTTTCAACTGACTTCATGAGAGACAGACAATATCTAGAAAAAACAAGGTTGAAAAAATTGAGATCTTTTACAGAGTGAAAATAAGATTAGGATGAGCTATACTGATTACTAATTTATACCCACGCTGAGTGATCCTGCTTTTGAGTAAAAGGAAATACATCTACACTATGTAAGAAGAATACTGAAAGAAGATTAACGCCTAGTTTAGCTTACCAATATTTAACTTGATATAAAATATCAAGAAGCTATGATTTGTAGCTGTTGAGAATATGCTATTTTTTTTTCTATACACATTAATGAAAACAACATGCACATACCCAGCAAATAGAGAATAGATAAGTAAAGAATCTGAAAATGAGACACACAGCATAGCTAACAAATTTGTTATGATACTTGGAATCAAATATCAAGAAGCCAGCAGTTGATGAAAAAAATAAGAGGAAACTAATATGAAACTTGGGATCAAATTATATCAAATAGCTTTAATTTGATGTGGCTGAGAAAAAATGGATAAAATTTCTTAAACATGCATCAATGTGAGGAACACAACAAGTAGTAGATCTGAAATAAGTTTCATTAATACCAAATATTGAAAAGTTCTGATATAAAGTTGTTAAGAAAATGTTACAGAAATGTGTCATGAATGGACAGAAAATAGAGGTTAACCAGTAAACCCCCATTCTGTTGGAGCAGGAGTAGAAACAATGAACCCTGTTTCCCCTGTTACAAATCCACAGTCTATCTGATCAGACCTAACAAACAAAAATATGTTTTGTCAAAATAAGTCATAGTATAGTATTTTTCATCATAAACATACAGGATATATACAACCTCCCACACTTTTCCTATTAGAAAATTAATTTCTGTAATATATTGTACACTTAAACTTATAATGTAGACAGGGAAACAAATATGCAATTAAAAAAAATCTACTTATTTATAAAAATCTCTTTAATTAAGTCTCCCAAACAAAGTTTGGGAAGACTTATTGGTTTCTTCTTCTTCTTCCTCTTCCGTCGCTTTAAAATTTGAACTTGTCCGCACCCTTTCTCCAAAACCACTTGTCAGATTAACTTAGGGTTCCACAATATGTTAGACTAACATGTCTAGTGGTGCAGTCAGGGTTTTGCTTGTGAAATGGGTTTTAGAAAGGGGTACTTTGAGGGGAAAACAGAAAGGAGGGTTTTACTATAGAACCCTATTTCAAATGATTATAAATTGAAAACAGTTTATGATAGACACAATCTTTTTAACTGAAAATGTTCTAAATGATAAAGCACATTAAATGAAACAAAAGGTTAGTCCTCAGGGATTATCCCCACCCCCTGCCATTTGAGAAAGTTTTAATATCTTGTAAGTGGTCAAGATCACCACCCCTAAACCATTTATATTCTGGTTTGCGATAAAGCACATCAAATGAAATACAGGGTTAGTCCCCAGGGGTCACCCCCACCCCCTGCCATTTTAGAAAGTTTTAATATCTTGTAAGTGGTCAAGATCCCCACCCCTAAATCATATATATTCTGGTTTGTCATGCGAAGATGGTTTGAATGATATACAGGGTTAGTCCCCAGGGGTCATCCCGACCCCCTGCCATTTGAGAAAGTTGTAATATCTTTTAAATGGTCGAGATCTCCACCCCTAAACCATATATATTCCTGTTCATCATGTCTCGAACATTTGAATGACGTACAGGGTCTGTCCCCTGGGGTTCCCCCCTCCCCCAATGTTCTAATATCTTGTAAATGGTCGAGATCCCAACCCCTAAACCATATATATTCCTGTCTGTCATGTCTCGAAGATTTGAATGATGTAAAGGGTCAGTCCCCAGGTGTTCCTCCCACCCCCAATGTTCTAATATCTTGTAAATGGTCGAGATCCCCATCCCTAAACCATATATATTCCTGTTCGTCATACCAAGATGATTTGAATGATATACAGGATCAGTCCCCAGGCATCACTAATGCATATAACTTTATTGGACCAAACCAATTTTCACTGTCAGGAGACCCTGGGAATGACGAATTATGGGAGCTTCTTTTGGGAGACTTCGTAACAGCATCCTGTTACAATCATTTCTTGTTTAGTATTGTTTTACTAGAAGTTGTGATTTTGTAGTCTTTCAGGTACCAATTTAATAGTACTTTCTTTACTTGTTTTTATTGTGTGAATATTTCATTATTCATGGGTGAAGATAAAATAGACTAAAAAACTAGTTTAAATACCATTGCATATAAATGTTCCTAATCTCTGTTCATATCTCAATGTTATTTTACTACGAGAAATTTGGTGTTGATAGATTCTTGATAGTCTCTTGTTTGATCCAAATTTCTATTTTCTAGGCTCTAGCTTGAGATAATTAAGGAAATGCGCCTTCTTTTCCTTTTATAGGATATCAACCCTATATGCAGGGTCACTGCATTAAAAATATATGCATTTATTTTTTCAAATAAATAAATTAAATAAATTACCTTGTTAAAATTTAGTTAGTTTAGTTTAAACATATTGTAATCGCTCAAAGCAAAAAGGATAAGACACAAGTAAAACATACTTAATATGATGTCTTCGCCACAATACAATATATACAACAATACAAATTGAATGTGAGCATGCATTATATAATATAAACATCATAAATATTACTACACTACCGTCTTTTGGTATGTATAGTGCGCATTTGTGTATTGTGCGCACCCCCAAGGTCCAAGAAACTTGAGAAAAAAGTTTCTTCTTCGTATATAACACATAGACATTTTCGGAAAAGTCACAGCTCCAAAATCGGTAAAATGTTGCTTGAGCATGATTTTTTTCGGCAAGGAATTAGTGAGAAGTCATGATTAATATCATGGAAAGAATTTATTGTAGCTGAATAAAGAATTTTAATAGTTATCTACTTTTTATAACCCACAAGTTAATGTTTGTCGTTTGTCGGCAAACAGGAAGTCTAAACTGGAAGTTTTTTAAATGGTCACCGATGTCGATGAATTCCGTACAGAATACGTAATTAATACGAAATTGTATTATCTTGTATTATTTAATTTTATGTTATGAATTAGTGCTGAAATAAATTGTTGAAATCTCATAATTTTTATTTTTTGTTTGTTGATTCTAGCTGTTAATCTGGATTATCACACCTCAATCAATGGGTCTAATCCATGTCAAAACAATCAATGACAGGTTCACCTTGTTCCTAATTAATTTCGTTCAGGTAACAATTATGGGGTAATCATGTTTTCAATCATAATTTCTTGACCGGTTTTAAACAGTTGTCACTGTTTAAAAGTTACAAAGTAGAAACATATTTATAAAAAAAACCTTCTCATAGACTAAATCATCACTTTACAATATTAAGTCACATGACTGGCAGGGGCGTAGCTAGGTATCCAATAAACTGTAGGCACAAATTGCAACAGGGGCAGAGCCCTGGTAGGGGGTTCAGGGGGCCTTGCCCCCCGACGGAAAACGGTTTTCAGCATTTTAGTTGCAAAATTTTGTGTACAAAAAAACATGAAAACTTGTCATTTTATCATGATAATATACATGAAAAAAATTTCAAAGAAATTATAATAAACATAATTTTACAATTACATCTGACTAATGAATTTACCAGCAGTTCAGTCGGAAATATATATAAAAAAAATAATTACAATATGCATTGCCCAGCGTGGATCAGCGTAGCCCTTTATTAAGCAGCACAACCAGTTTAGTATTTTCATATCTATTTCTTTCTGATTGAGGATAATTGATATATACGTCAATTGATACTACATATTGATGATACTACATTTAAAAGAAACCTTCACCGTTCCCTGGCTACACAAACACATACACACACAGTCGATGCCTCATGCAGAAGTTCTGTTCTGTTCATACTATCAAACAAAATTCAAGAAATTCATATTTCCTTATATCCTGTACTGTAAAATCCCTACCTGCTTAGGAGATCTGAGAGTACTCAAAGTTACTGAAAGCTAGTTGATTGACTGATTGATTGCTAAACGTCCAGTGGCAAATAGCTCATGCATGTTCAGGATAAAAACAAATTTACAATAAATACAACAGGTAGCTAGGTCCTGTAATAGCGGTCGTCCAGGACGAAGGTCTGGAAATTTTGGAAACGCCATGCATTGGAAAATGAGGGTTTATTGGATAGGAACAGAAATTTTTCCTTTCAGTAGACCACCTATGAACCCATCAAAGAGTTGTTGCAAGTTTCTTAACGTGTAGAGAGCGTGGCATTCTCTCTACACTAGGCATCGGATTTAACGTCCTCATTCTGACCAGACGTGACTGCGTATTTATGCATCCTGCACAGCCAAACTTTGGCAAGGGTTATATTGTAGGTCGGGTGAAGACCAAGTGGAAAGCTAGTTGAAAGCCAACAACAACTAATTAAAAAAAATCATGTGTCTAAGTTGAGATTTATTCAAGTATTTGTTGACAGAAGTAAAATGATCTGAACCAAAGTTCTAGTTTATAGTTTCTATATAAGGGGGAATATAATGACATACAATTCTATCCAATACTCCATTCACTAAAGATGACAGACTAGTGTACACATGACATTCAATAATTAAAGAGTTTTGACGACTTCACTGGCATGCATCTACAGATAACGTTGTTTATTTTTTTTTTAATAAAAACAAAAATATTTGTGAAAAAAATATGTGTAGGCACGTGGCTTAAGTGCCTAACGGCAGCTATGCCCTGGACTGGTGATCACCTGATACATTAAAAAAAAATGGTGGTTTATCTTTTCAAAACGAGCGTGGTTTATTCAATTTTCATACACTTATCTTCTACTCTCCATGATGAATACATACAAAAACAGTAAGTTATGACCACAAGAAACCCAGAGCCTAAATTAACCGACAACAAAAGCTTCATTGTGTCTTTATTAAGACATGGTAAACTTCCGGATTGCAAACAGATGGACAAATTTACACGATAAATGTAACTACAGAGATATAAAATGTATTTTATTTGAATAAAACATGACATATCAATCGCAATAAGATACATATTACAAATATAACATGTAAAACACAATAAAAGTCGAGGTAATAGCGAAAAATTTCGTACTCTTCAATTCACATGTTTTTTTCTTTGTCGGAGTTCGGACCTGAAACTAAGAAAATGTTTGTAGGCATGTATAATGCGCACCCCTCTTACAAGAAACACGACCCAAGGTATAAATGTGCTCATTATACATACCAAAAGACGGTATATTGAAAAAAGGAAAGGGGATAAAAAACAAACGACAGAGATTAGGATGATGATGATGATAAAATTTATAGTTATGTATGTCTATTGATGAAGTATTTTTTATTGTTGTTGAGTATCTGTTTCATGGACACATAAACCCTCTTGTATTATCACTTTTTTTTACATAACTCTTTTACAAAATAATTTCTAGTACTAACATGGTTGTACTTTGAAGACAGCATCAACTAATTAACAACAAAATTGAATACATTTGACAATTCTCAGTGGAGAATGGAATTTACAAGAATACATGTACAAGAAGTGTTATCTCTAAAAAACTTACCATAATGTTTCTCCATTGTTTTCCCCTTTGCAAGTATGTGTGTATATATTATTTTTTCACAATTCCAATCTGTGTTGAATGATCTCTGGATCTGGAAGCAGTAGCTACAACATATGTTAAGAGACTCATGCGATTCTTCTAGCATTAGTCAAAATCTCATGTTTATAGAGCCTCTTCAGCCCCTCCCATTAAAATCATAATCTTCCGCTTTTTGATAATTTCAACCTGGAAAAATTTCAGTCAACATATGCCTGATTAATCATGTCATTTGAACTCTGGTGGTTAGTTGTCTCATTCGCATACCTGCCAACCCTCACGTTTTGAGCAGGAGTTTCCCGCACAAACGACGAAATTCCAGAAATCTCCTGCTTGCCAGTCTGCTCCCGCGCAGGAGTATGTAATCTCCCACATTCGGATACTTTAACCAGGAATGACTCCCATTCGTATTTCTAGGGATTTTTCATTACTGTCAATAGAAAGAAACAAAAGAAACCGTATGGTGACCTATAGCTGTTAATTTCTGTGTCATTTGGTCTCTTGTGGAGAGTTGTCTCATTGGCAATCATACCACATCTTCTTATTTTTATAAACAATGAGCGATCATATGAAAACTTTCAAGGATTGATTTTTATGTTCGATTTATAAGTAATCAAAAACAATTTCTGCCATGTCAATTCCAACAAGAAAGAGGTCTTTGTCTGGATCAAGCAGCAGTGTAAAAAAGGAAAAATATAACTGCAAATTTCATGCAGATTGGATGAAAGATTTTCAATTTTTAGGATCAAGTTCACTCGGCAATGAATCTTCCTTTTACACATTATGTTCAGTCAACTTTTTGGTTGCTTCAGTTGGTCTGTACAATGTTAAAAGGCATGTTAAGTTAGTGACTCACAATAAAGTAGTTGAGGCTAAAAAAATACAAAATTGATCTGTTTTTTTCTCTTCTGAAACCAAACTTTAAATTTGACATTTGTTATAATAGATTATAACAATTGATTGAAGACATAAAGTATATTTATAACTCTTATCTGTGTTTTGTAGATGTATATAGTGTACAGGTCATATATTCAGCTTGAAAATGTCGTTCACGTAAAATCGCCTGATAACAGCTGAGGGGGAGATCTCCCTCGTTGAAGGTTTCAGAGGTTGGCAGGTATGCATTCACAATCCAACCACATCTCCTTATCTTATAAAGAACATAATACGACAGAATTATTTCTATTCTAAAGAACTTTATTTTTATTTGAAGCAGACTAATAAGACATGATAAAAAAAAAAAAATTTGATGAGACAAAAACATAGTAGAAATTCAACCATTTTACAAACAAAATTTGTATAAAAACATAAGTAATAGTTTTTTTAAAGATTTTTTGGATGTTCTAGCCAGAAACACCCACAGAAATGTCCATTTTGATCCCTGGCATAGTTAACAATACAACTGAAGCTGCAATTAAATTGTAATATCACGCTCATGTATCCTAAGTTTTGTTAGAACAAGAACACGGCTTTGTTACAAAGCAACGGATGAGAGTCATTTCAAAATACATGTGAAATGCAACTGAAAAACATATTTCAGCATTAGTATGAAAACTATATCTGCATGGATGGATAGAAACATCCAGTGGCAAATTAAATGCATAATCTGGACAAGAACATGTTCATGTGATATTTATATGAACCCTGAACTTTGAAATATAGACGAACACACTCCAGACTTTTTAATGTGCTACTACACAAGGTAGCAGTCTGCATGAAGACATGTCACACTACATGGACACATTATTATAACTCCAAGCCAACCAGTCTTTGAGTGGTTTGACCCAGCCAGGGTTTGAAAACACAACCTCCTTCACTTAAGGCAAGCAAGCTACCACAAGGCAACTGATGTTGTCTAAACAAGCAGTAAAATATCATCAAAGAGTGCTTACAACTTATTTGAAACAATAATTATGAGTTTTCTTGGATAATGTATTGTTAAATATTTTTTTCTAAGAGTTTTCTGATATCAAAATATAGTACATGTACTTACTTTTCAACATTAGGGTACAAGCTATCTAAATTGGTCAGCTCTATAAAATGGGTCACAAAAAAAGTAAAAGCCTGTTAAAAGAAATAATTAGAAATAGAAGAACTGAGCAAAAATAAGGTCTCAAAAATCTTTTGATTGGCTTAAATCTATCTTTATCACAAAAAATAAATTATAAGACATAAGCATACTACAAACTAATATTAGTTTTCATTTCTCCTGCGTCTTTTTCAGAAAGCAGTGTCTCCTGTTATATCATATAGAAAATATTTCTTGTATTATGTACTTTAAATATTCCTCAGAGTTATCTTTCATTTTGTTTAAAGTCTTCCTTAAATTCATGATTGACTGTACATGTATTTTGAATATAAGAGGAAACAATTGCTTCTGTTCTTTGAAATCATGATTAGCATACTCGTTTTAATAAAAAAAAATATTATCATCGTGCTGTGTGCATTTGAAGTACTGTTTCTGTCAAAAATTTCATTTACTCGTAAATTACTTTCTTTTATTATAGACATTTTCTTATAATTGGTAAGCGTCTAGTCATTTAGCGCGGTAATTATGTAACACTATATTTGACGTCGCTACTTAGCGACGATATTGTGATCATATGTAGTTTTGATAAAGATTTCGTTATGTGAAGACCTTCTTCATTATTTCATTAGAATATATGTCATATACAGTTTGTCTATTACGTAGTTTTGTGATTATGGCAGATCTTTTAATCAATTCTTGATGCAAAAGATTGGAAAAGACTTAAAAATGACATAATTGTTGCATAATTAAATATACCTTTATTCCCAGTAGAAATTCACAAACTGAATGACATATTCCAACTCCTTCTTCAGCACTTGTACCTTAAAAACAACTACAGTATGAAACAAGTGTAACAGTATTCTTATAAATATGGATTGCTAAAAAAATATTGTTATTATAAGTGTTATAAAGTCTGCAATTCTTAAGATTTTATGAAACCTTCTCAAATACAGGAAAAATGTCTCTGAATTTAAGAACGTGAAATTGAAGGAATAACCTTCAGTTTTCAAAAATAATTTGATAAGCTTTTATCAAGTCATTTGAATTTCAAGAAATAGAAAATCATCCTTAAATTGAGGTCTTTCTGAAAAAAAACCTATACGATTGTAAGAAAAACTTTAATATGTGATGAAGTAACAAGTTTTTACTGTATGACTGCATAAACTCATCTCAAAGTTACCAAGCTTATAATTATGTATGCCAGACGCATGTTTCAACTAAACAAGACTCATCAATGATGTTTGAATCAAAATATTTAAAAGCCAAATCAAGTAAGAAGTTTAAGAGCATTGAGGACCAAACAATTAGAGAATTATGCCAAATATGGCTAATTCTAAACAAGCCTATAACTATATCTAATACAAAAAGATATACCTCTTCCAAGTTCGTCAATTATAATCAAAGATTTGTCTGTTGAATTCTGTACAATGTAGTTAATTTCTCTCATCTGAAAAATAAGTACCTTTCTTCATCAAATTAATATTGAGCAGGTTTATAGTAGACACAAATTGAAAGACAATTCTTCATATAAGATATTTGTTGTTACTTTCGATACATATATACATGTACATTTAGCAATATACCTTATTTAAATTTGCTTGTAATATTTTCTAAAAGAATCTTAGTATAAACTATCTACTGTCTTTATTTCTTCTTTTTTAATTTTGTCCCCACTCTTTACAATACAACATATAAGTCAATAATCTCTGGTCAATATTTCCAATATTTTTAGTCTTAATTGATTTTTTTTGCTGTTCTTGCTGTTATTATGTTTCATTGAAATTTTATAATTTGCTATTTGCGTAATCCTAAATTGACCTTTCTCCTATACCAACCTCAACCATAAATGTGGAGGAGTTAGTTTCCATATCATCATCACTCCCAATCCTAGAGAAGATCTGATTGGTTATTCTAAATGAGGCATACTCAGCAGGAACGTAGGATCCAATCTGTGCCATGATCTGGAGCATTGCAATCTGTCGTAGGTATGTGCTCTTACCACTCTGTAAGTATAACCAATACGGTAACTGGTATAAAATCAATTATAGGCTATAAATTACAATGTACTGGTTACATCATGGGTTTTAGTTACATTGAAATACACAAAGATATATAAAATAGTATTTTTCCAATATTTGATAAATCCATATTCCTTATCTCTTTGGATGTTTTATGATTTTTATTCATAATACAATATGTAGAGTGGTTTCAAATTGGAATGCACATCATAAACAAGTTGCAAAGCAGATAAATTATTAACTTATTTTCCTGTGTTGATGCCATTCAATGGTAACTCTCAAGTTGTTAATATGATATATTACATAGGGTGTAGCATTCTTCTTTTTTCATTGGTTATTAGAATCACATGATTCAAAGGATATTCCATGTACCTGAAGCCTTGATTCTATTTTTAAGTTTATTAATGCTATGTTTCTATTTATATATATATTGATGCTATATTTCTAAATTTAGATCTATATATAAACCATTCCAGTCCAGTCCAAAATTACTCTCTGCCACAGAAAGAGCATTGAAGTAAATTTCAATAATACACTATTTACATATGCAGTATATAAATTAAGGACTTTCACTCAGTCCATACTTAATATATATGGACCTGTTAGATTATATTGACACTGGGACTTTGTCCTCGCTCAATATAATATGAACAGATCCATATATAATGTAGTGACCACGTCTAAATTCCAAAATTGATAACTATGTTCTATTGCATAAATCAAACAAATATAAGACACTATTACAATGACAGAGTGATACTAACCATATTAGGTCCTGTTATAACAATAAAGTTACTGTCATCAGATGCATACTGCAAATATAAAAAGATTAAAGGTTTCTATTCATAAAATACTAACATTCACAGGGGTTAACTGAAAGCAAAGAATACTAGTTAAATCCACTACACATTGTGTGCCTGTCTAGCCATCTAGCCAAAATATTGTTCTTTGTTACTAGTCTTGGTCTGCTTTATTATTTCTATATGTTGGTTGTTGGTTGAATATAGTTATTTATTGCTAGTCTTTGTCAGCATTTTTATTTCTTTAAGTTGCTTGTTGGTTGGTGAAATTAGTTACATATATTAACTTTTTATTGGTTTATTACTAATTATTTTACTTTTTTTTGTTATTTTACGAACTTTAAAGCATGTACAAGTGGTAAAGTAAATAATGATTATGCCAAAACATTTGACTGCTTAATTTTTTTTTCTTATACATATGCTAAATATACTTCAGTTGGTGTATAATTTTTTTATTGTATATACTGAAATGTAATAATTTTCATGTATACTAAACATTGTAATTCTCATGTGGAATCAAAAGTTTTATCAATTCATCAAGCTTACTGTAGTTTGAACAAAAAAGAACTGTACTTACTGTATTATTAGGTACAGGACTATCACAGCAGATCTTTTCTAGGATTGGATGTCTTCCCTGTTTGATAGCCAAAGTGTCAGTGAATTCTGGTCTCACTGTTTAAAAAAAGATATGTTATATTGAAATAAAAGCCTCTTTAAAAGTCTTAGTTTATAATTGTTTTGACATTTAACAATCATGACAATCTGTGGGTAAATTTTTGGGATTTTGTATACGCATATACAGACAAAAAAAACATAAATTATGGAATAAATAATTCAATCTGATTTTGATGTATCACAAATTACCTTGATCGTCAGATTGTAAAGAATTCCACTGAAACTAGGGGCGTCTTAAACATGCAGTGAGGTGAGTTTTTAATCAGTGTTGAAGGCCTCGCTGTGAACCTCAGATAAGAACAGCAATAAAAGCGCTTTGCTTGTTGTGTTTTTTGCCATGCATGTACTGATTTTGTACCTTGGATGGATACCCCATATCCTTTCTTTTCTATTGGTTTGATTTTCAATATTATCAACATGAAATAGGACCATGATTTGGTGTGTATCTTATTACATTTTAGACAACAAACCAATCAAATATCTGTGATAATACTATTTTAAGGTTGTTATAATGAATTCAAGATGTTGTCAGGTTGTTGAAAACTCTGACCATCAGTGTGCCTTAATTCTAGTATACAAGTTGTCAATCTGGAAGTTTGATTAGGTCATTCTGTGAGAGGATTCATTAGTGCAAGAGGGGAATATTAATGCCATGTGGGATTTTTATAAGGATCGAGGGAAAGAAGCTTAATACCACACCGATAATAGCCATAGAAAATCAGTTTTGTTTTTAAAATGTGTACACGATTGAAAATTAAAACCCAAGATTTCCAACTCAGTTGGAGTTATTTCCCTTTAACCAGTGGTACAACACTGATTTTTTAAGTTCTATAATATCTATTTTTGTTTGGGATACATACGAGATAATGACCTTTTTTTGCTGACACGGCATCATCTGAGAACCAGAAATTTCATAACACATGGCCTTATTATTACACAGTGTGCAAGAGATAAGAAACACATCTAGCAGAACTACATAGTATGGTCATCTATATCAATTAGAACTGTAAAATTATAAAATCTTACAGTATGACTTACCATAATCAGACAGTGTACAACTGTTGGCAAAGGATAGTAACATGTCCAGCAGGGATACAGCTTCTGTCAGTTTGTATAGACACCCAATCTGGTCTCTGATACTACCTAGAACCTCTTTAACCACTCTGTTAGACATAATGCAACAAGAGATATCTAATGATTTTATATCACTAGCATAACATAACATACATAATGGGTATTGGAAATATCAGCTTTAACAAATAAAACTTCAATGATGTACCTCAAGCAGTAAATGTAGGTCACAGTGACCAAAATACAGTTGAACAAGATTTAGGGCTTAATTATGAAAAGTCAAAATATTGTCTATTAAAGTTTCAGGCATTAGTTATTTTCATGTGAACCAGATGACTATGTCCTTGCAAATGTGAGTTTTTAAAAATAGTAAGGAAATATATTTCTCTAATTTTTAGTTGATTTATACTTTCTACAACCAATTTTTATTTTTTCTATAATCAACATGCTGATCATTTGATGCTTGTTTATCATTTATCTAAATTCAATTATGAAGACACATTTTCTTGCTTTCTTCTGAAATTGAATGATGTCACGAAAAAAGGCGACCACGCCTGATGACATCACATAGAAAGAACAAATATTTTTGCATATCATTGATGAATAAAGATAAAGTTTGCCTACATAATTGTCTAAAATTCATTAGAGAAACAGATTCCACCACTATATGCAATACTAACTTTCTTCCTTCTATTAAATTATAAATATTTAAAACACTCTGCAAGCCTCAAAGCCTTGAAAATTTAACTGTCTCAAGTGGAATATTTTATCACACTTGATGCAGTGGTAGAATCTATGAGACTCTGGAATGAAAAAAAATAATTAATTTGTCAAAAAAGTATATTTTATTATCATATAGACCATTCCTAATAATCTGTTGAATTTTGTGTTTATTTAACTTTGGTCATATTGGCAATCATACCACATCTTCTTATTTTTATATTAAGGTAAATTGCAGTTCATGCCCAACATACAATGGTAAATCTTTAAATAAATAACTTTTTCAAAACGCATTTGCAACCTTTTATAATTTTTTAATTCTTGGAATTCACTGACTCTCGTTATTCTCTTATGAAGAGGAGTATTAACTTACATGTTGGTCATTAGATATATCTCATGGAGTGACTGTCTAATTCTGTCTGCAAAAAAATACAACATTCTGTCAAGTTGATAAATTTACCTTACAGAATCCATTGCAAATTAATTGAAACATCTAACCTGTTGTTCAGTGGTTCAGTGGTTGTCGTTTGTTGATGTGGTTCATAAGTGTTTCTCGTTTTTCGTTTTTTATATAGATTAGTCCGTTCGTTTTCCTGTTTGAATGGTTTTACACTAGTCATTTTCGGGGCCCTTTTATAGCTTGCTGTTCGGTGTGAGTACTTTTTACAAATTGTGACTTGGATGGAGAGTTGTCTCACTGGCACTCATACCACATTTTCTTATATCTATATATGAACATGATTACAAATATAAAATGCAATTATACATTTGTCATATTAAAATGGATATCATCATTTCATTGGAAACCAAGGCATAAACAAAAAAGCACATAAAACATAAAAAAAATCATTCAATCTGAAAAAAAATTGTGTATGATCAATTTTGGCATGTTAAATACAACCATGTGTCCCATGATAACTGGAAAGTCATATTTTATCAAAAATTCTGTACTGCAATCAGACAAGAGTAAAAATTGTACTGCCTTTTTCACAAGTCATAAATATATATATCCATTTCAAAAGCATAGAACTATCTCCAATAATATGAACATAATTTTTCTTTCTCAGCATGTGATCTTTTGTGGTTTTTTTTATGAAACAAATGCAACAATCACAAAAGTAGATGGAATCAACATATACATGCAGGCCTTTGGTTAAGAAATTTGGATGCTCCTTTTTATTTATTTACTCTACTGTTTACTTCTATGATAGCAAAAATCAATTTTTTAAATCAATGTTTGATATAAATTCGAAAACTCAGTAAATATCAATTATAAAAGGGAACAGCTAAAAATAAACTAACAAAGAAAAATAAAGAACATAGTAAAAATTTAAACATATCAGGTTTTCTCACCATTTAATTTTATCTGTAATATAAATGATGGAAAAACATGTAAATAAAATGTACTTTCAGTTTAACAAGGTTGTACAAAATCAATTATAAATACCAATCTTCATCTCCTTTTATTGTATACTACTATGTTTAATAATTTAATTTGCTTTATTCTATTTTTGTTGTTTCAAAAATAGTGTATACCTTATCACAGCAATTAGCAAAAGATTTTCCTATCATACTTAATTTTTCAGTTCATCTTTACCTAGAAATTTCCAAAATTTAGAATCTCACATTTTCTAATAAATCCATATTACAGCATATAAGAAAAAAACATACATGCCACATAATTTATACTTTCTTTGAAAGTATACGACATATCTCACATACATATAATGTATTTGTATTGTAGCCTTACTTTTTAATTGAGATTCATTCTGATAAATGGGAGATAATACAATCTGAACCATATTCCATCAACAATTACAAAATGCATTATACGCCTAATACTAAAGTTAAGTAAACATTATGAGGGGGCCTTTAAAAGTTGATTATAGGGGGTGGGTTTAGCTCATTGTTGAAAGCTGTACGGTGACCAATAGTTGCTTGATCCGTTTCATTTGGACTGTGTCAGATAGTTGCTCATTGGTACTCATATATCACATCGGCTTATTTCATATTATGTATAAGTTAAGTTGTTTGTGCATGTTGTGTGTTTTTCTCTAATTGGAGATACATGTAACACCTACCAGATCTGCACATGTAAAACTAAGAGTGGTCCTCTGTTTGGTGACTTTCATAAATATCCCTGGGAGGTTATCGTCTTTATCTTTACTATACAACTGTATATAAAATCCTCTAGTTGTGTTATAACTTGTCTTTAATGGCAGACTGTATTCTTCTGCTAACTGCTTTACCAAATCTGTTAAAACCATTATCAGTATAAATTTCTTCTACAATGATTGCTTCATGTAAGTATATATGGATGGTAAAAGGGTATTTTTGTGAAATATTTCTACTTTCTGAGTTTTCCTGCTTTGTTTTGTGCAAAAAAGTGTAGTTCATTGATTCTCGGTTCATGTCTGTCAATTTTTTTTCCTAAATTGTTTTATAAATTAGGCTGCTAGTTTTCTAAATTGAAATAGTTTAATATTTTTCATGTCAGGGCCTTTTATAGCCGACTATACAGTATAGGTTTTTCTCATTGTTAAAGGCCATAAGGATGCCTCTAATTGCTTAAGTCCACTTCATTTGAAATTTGGTGGATAGTTGACAATCATACCACTTCTCCTTATTTTTATATACAGAAATACCAGACATAAGTGTTTCTTTTGGGTGAAAACGGGACAACATAATGGGAGTTGTCACTGAATTATATCATAAGCACAACGACATAAATTAATAGTGAATCAAAATATCATGTAAGTGATGTATGCATGACTTTTATTTCAGAATTTTTTAAAATTTTTATTTTATTTATATGCTTCCATGCATGATCTAGTTACTAATATACACCATTCTAATGTTCAAGCCTTTATGTATCAGTATTACATAAGATAATTTTCTATTGAATTATATTAACTAACTAGATACGTCATCCACAACTTCTGTGTAAGTTGTCCTAGCAACATCCAATAAACCTGAAATAATACGAAAACAAGCAATGAGGTCTACTAACAGAATTTAAACAACATATTGGTAAAGAATAAACAAAATAGGCTAAATGTCAATGAGACAGCAACAGAACAATACTAACAAACCAAGATGACATTTAGTGCAAAGCATGTGTTTTTCAACAATAGACAGGTTTTTATTTCCAAAATCAAGTTTTAAAATCAAAGTTCTGCAATGAACACCTAATTTCTCACAAAGGTTAGCAAAAAAAGAATGATTCCTTACTTTTTTACAAATTAACAGGTGGTAGGGTTTGTATTTATTTAGAAGTCTCATTCTTTTCAATTCCTCAGGGTTACATATGGCCTATTTTGACTACCTTAAGTTGTTGCATACATGACGTTTACTTCAAAGAAATAACAAATGAGAGGCAATGTTACAAACACATTTTAACTTTTATGGTGTTATAGAAGCAACAGTTGTAAAGAAGTTTTACAAACTAATACATATATTTATATGACAATTTTACACTTTTAAACAAATTTTAGAAAGAAAGTAAAACCATTATTACTGTAACCATATTGGTCAGAAGCAGACAAAGTTACATTAATGAAAGATGTAATGATTTATTAAAGTTAGCTTTACAACTGAAATTGAAACTAGAGGCTCTAAAGAGCCTGTGTCGCTCACCTTGGTCTATGTGCATATTTAACAAAGGACACTCTTCAACATTGTTTACGAGAATAAAATTCATGACAAAAATCTCTGTTTTGTTGATCTTGGATTACTGATCATTTCAGTCTGTTTAGTTACTCTCTGTCTTCTTTAGTTTTTGCTCAAAACACAAAAGAGGGTAAAAAAATCCTCACTTAAGGGCAATCCCTCCTATAAAGAGTGACAGTCTAATAACTATATCGGCAAAATTTGACTTGTTAGTAGATCTTGCTTTGCTGATCATTTTTGTGATTTAAAGTGTCTATTCATCTATTATAATTTTTATCATATAAGGCAAAACCCTAAAAAATGGTAACAATTGTCGTTAAAGGGCAATAATTCCAATAAGGAGTCGTAGGACAATTTCCTTTATATACCGTAAATTGGGAAATTTTGGCGTCGGGATATTTTGGCGGTTTTCTCTCGAAAGGCACTTGTTTTATTTTGGTGTGTGTAATTTTGGTGCTTTGTCCAATTGAGGTGTTTAATTTTGGAACAATAGAAGTGTGCGAGCTCATTCATATTTGCCCTTATTTACCCGTTTATGTTTATTGACAAATGATATCAATGACCTACACAAACTAGAAACACGACAAAGTTAACTAAATGAAGGAATTGGATACGAATGCAATTGCAAATAATTCTGTATCTCGGGATTGAAAGCTAACAGAAAGTGATTTTAAACAGATTATATTTTTGACAAATATCATATGAAATAAATTTTAATCATTATCTCTATTGCAGTGCATGTTAATGATTGACAATCAAGGATTTAAATTTGAATCCTTATGCCTCTGGCAGTACATGTTAATTAATTGAAGATAAAGGATTACACGGAGTTTTGATATTCTATATTACCAATAACGGCGTTTAATCAGCAATAGCCTGGCATATTTATGACATGTGTGAATACAAATTAATATTGTGTTTTCTTAACAATTTCAGAAAATTGACAATAAAGTAAAAATTAAATAGTGTTGTTGTCAAATTATACCCGGTATTTATTTGCAGATTTGGCTATGTATAGAATTATAGAAAATATACGGAAGATATAATAGCATAAGATATTTTCCCCAACAATTAACATTACGATATCGTCGTACCGGTCAGCGATTTTCAATTTTTAGTGTTAAACCTTTGCTTTATGTTCGTGTGTTTAATTTTGGCACTTTCATTTGAGGCACCAAATAAACCAAAATAAAACTACAACCAAAATAACCCAATTTATGGTATTCTAAATTGTAGATCTTGTCTTGTTAATCATTTTGCCTTATTTAATTTTCTATCTATCTATTATAGTTTTTAAGATATAAGGCAAAAACACAAAAAAAATGGTAAACATCGTCATCAAAGGACCATAACTCTAATAAGGAGTCAATTGACGATTTGGACCATGCAGACTTATTTGTAGAATTTGCTGATTATTTTGCAATTTAAAGTTTCTCCCTATCTATTATAGTTTCCAAGATAATAGGCAAAACTGAAAAAAAATGGTAAAATTTGTCATTTAAGGGCAATAACTCCTATAAGAAGTCGTCTAACAGTTTTGACATATATGAAAAATTGGTAGAGCATAACATTCAGAACATTTTTGCCCTGTCAGATTTTCTCCTTTTTATAACAGTTTTCAAAATAATAGCCAAAACTTGCATTTTACCCCTACGTTCTATTTTTAGCCAAGATAATAGGCAAAACTGAAAAAAGTGTGGACTGACGCCGAGTGATAAGAAAATATCACTTGGCCCTGTGGGCCAGGTGATCTAAAAAAAATAATTAATGGGATGTTTTGCCATTTATATAGTCTCAAGATCAGCACAGTTTTAGAAATCTATATGACAGAAGACGCAGGTTACAAGCTTCTCAAAATGTAAATTGGGATGTCTTTCATTTTTGTTAAAAATCCAGATTTACCCTAGCTATTGTTTGTTTCTTGCCACTAGGATGTATTGTTTATTTCAATGTATCTAATGACACTGTTGTCACATACATTCCACCCTTGTCCTTTCATTCAAATGGCAAATTTACATATTTCTGAGTTAACAACATACTTACCATTGATTTCTGGCTGGAAAAAAAAAGTCATTTGAATCATCATTTTGCTAATTGCACATTTACTTGTTGCATATTCTTCAAGATTTAAATACATAATAATTAAAATAAAAATATAACTAAGAAATATATTGATGCAGATGAAAAGAAGGCTTTCATTTCTTTTTTCTCAATTTATAGTACATCTGTTTAAGTAATATTTGATCTTTCAGGACAAGGTTCTAAAAAAATATGATCTTATATTCTCCTGTGTATTATTTCAACTAAGTGAACAAAAATATGTGTACAATTGAAATGAAAACCCTAGCCTGATATACAGAACTGAGGTCATTTGGTCCCTAGTTGGTAGTTGTCTCATGCACAATCAAACCACATCTCCTTATTTTACATAAAGTTGCTGACATATATATATATATATATATATATATATATATATATATATCTGCCATTTGGTCCCTGGTGGAGAGTTGTCTTATTGGTAGTCATAACACTTCTCCTTGTCATATATAAAGTTGCTTACATCTACATCATAATTATGGCCTCTGGTGGATAGTTGTCTCATTGGTTATCATACCACATCTCATTAACTTTATAATAAATACCTTTACAGCAAAACATTTTTGAGTCCTCATGTGGAGTGTCCCTTTCTGGTATCTAGTATCCTCATGTATAACACTGATAATCTTTGTCATAATAATGTCATATCTAGGATCTTCTAGTAACTAAAAAAAAATAAACATTGTTAATTGTTGTTCTTTATTCATTCAAATTAATGAGTGTTCTTAGTTTTTTTTCAGGGAAACAAAGCTGTTTACAGAAGGTGAACAGCATAAAAGTATACAACAGTAATGAATGCAGTGATTGTCAAAATTTTATACATACTGCAATTTCAAAAACTTACAAATATTTAATGTGTATATTCCATAAAAATAGATAAAACAACATCAATAGTATGATATAAGTATGCTGGAAATATAAAACATGAAAACTCCTTTCGTTTTATAGACATGAAATTCAGGTTCTCCAATAATTAGCTCTAGTCACAACTGCCTGTTACTTGTACAAATCCGATATATATAATAACGTTCAAAACATTTGATATTTGCTTTCTTAAACATGTTAAATTGTACCTCTTTCAAAGTTTGCCTTGTCAACCATTTTTTTAAAAGGACATTTTCCATGGACTGCAATGACTTCATGCATAATAAAAACAAATAGGGTTTTTAAGATGAGTTAATAGGTACCTTATAGTAAGTTTTCAGCAGTGGATTTTCGAAATCTTTCAAAGCTTCTCTAAGTGGTTCAATCAGTTCTAAGGTATGTTTGAGGTAAATGACATTAGCTATGTTATTCTCTGCTGTCTTCATCGAGTCCTGCTTTGGAATTTGTACGAATAGTGACAAGAGATGATCAATGTCCAGAAAACGTCCAACAATAGTCTGTAGATTGTAGAAATATTCTTCTTTTGATGTCAGTTCTGCCACTACTTCCTGTCTCATACATATTGTTTCTAAATCTGCAAATTAATCATATTATCAAGTTAGTTTCTTTGAATCTTGAAAAGACTGACCCATATTTTAGGTTGTATTTTAGATCTGGTCAGTTTAAAAAATTATGCTATGAAATGCATTTTAACTGCAAAATTAGGAATAATAATCACCTTAGCTTACATCAATTAATTGCCAATCAGTCATACCCAAAAAAAAATCATATTTTTTTTCTCTTAGGACAAACAATTATTTTCAACTTTAAAAGAAAAAAAAATGCTATTTTTTCAATACTATACAGGAACAATAATTTTTTTAAACAAATTAGATGCTGTTTTTAATTTAATTTTACAACTACAAAACAGTTTGTTCACTTCCTTTCTGAAACAATTTTTTTCAAGAAATATAGGATCAAGTAATTCAATTAAAAAACAAAAACCCATGCTCCCACCACAAAAGATGAATGGTTAGAGCCTTCATGTACGAAATGTGTCAGTCAATGATAACAAATATTAGTAACTTCCAGTGTCTAGTTCTATGGACTTTACGAATTTTTCAGATCTTTTCATTTTTTGTCATGTTTGTAGTGTTACACCAACAATGACCAATATGCATTATTTTATCAAAATGTCATGTGCTGTATATATAACTATCATATTTGTGTTAAGTATATGATGTATCAGATGCAAAATATTGTGGATTACAATAAAAGTCCATTTTTTGTAAGACCTAATCATGGTAATAAATATCTCAGAATTGCTAAAATCTATTACAAATTATAATATGAAGCTCTTCAGACACTTTGAGTCTACACATGTACATGTGATTAAAAATACAATTCTTTTGTATGTCAGCTGAGCGGCAATTTCAAAATTTGTTTGGGCTTTTCCAATAATTCTCCCTAGTCGTAGTCTTTTAATGAATGATTTATGCCAGTTGACCCGATGACAGTCGGCGCAAGGGACAACATTGAAAATCAACTCTTACTATTGCTGATGGTAAAATCAATATAAATTCAAGCCCAATGAAGTATTTCTTAATTTGTCTCTTGTTTACTTTTTCTATTGGTGATTTTAGAGGAACAAACAAGAAGCTTAAAATCTTATCAAAATTCATATAGAAGGATTTGCAAGTAGATGGACAGACAAAATAAACCTGACTCATCTTTTTTTTTATATCCTACATAAACATTATAGCATTATATAGTTTTATAAGGATAAACAAATAGTTATATTATTTATTCTTGTTATCTAACCAGATGGTGGTTGTAGTATATTAGCTCTCAGTAGTCTATTCCCTCCAGCTGTCTTTGTATGGTTCATTACTCCATACAGCGTGTGTTCACTTTTAGGATCTCTTGCATTCTGTAACAGTTCCAGATTTTTTACAGTTGTAGCATCTGAAACAAAGTGTTGGTTAAAATATGAAAGTGTTAAGAGCTGTTCCATAAATAAGATTGACAAACCAGGAATTTTCATGACTGAGGAATTATAAAAAAAAAAAACACTCAAAATTAACTTAAAAATAAACACAGGTATACAAAAATTTGGCACTGCCAACAATAAGCAGGCAAACAAAAGAAACTTATCATTAGCCTTGGGAAGTTTGTATTTCACTCAAATATAAAGGGTACATGTATAACTTTTAACATTTTTATTTTGTTGTTGTTTCCATGTATTCCGAAGTTTACTCAGAAATTGCTATGACTGCCTTTTTAGGACTTGCTGGGGTTTCATGGACCCAAAAAATCATAAAAAAGACTGTCACATATCAGAGCAATCTCTGCCTATCTGTAGCTAAGACTTTATACAAACAAAAAAGGTGTCTCCATAAGACACTATGCCTACTCAAATTATCATGTTCAATTAACCATGAATTCTGGGTCAATTATCTAATATACTGCATTTAATTTGTACTATATATTTTTAATAAAATGCTCCAAAGGGCACAGCTTGATAAGACCACAGAGGTCAAACTATAAACAGTTGGGGCAAGTATGGACACAATTTTCAAGCTAGATACAGCTCTGAATTTGGATTGTGATTAAATATATGTTTAACCCCTCCACATTCTTTATGTGCCTGTCCCAAGTCAGGTGCCTGTAGTTCAGTGGATTTCGTTGATTCATGTCTGTCATATTTGTTTTTCGTTAATTGTTTTGTTATAAATTATGACATTAGTTTTCTCAATTGAATTGTTTCATATTTTTGCCTATAATTGCTTACATCCACATTATTTGAACTTTGGTGGATACATGTCTCATTGGCAATCATACCTCATCTCCTTATTTTTTTATTAGATTCGGCATATCAAAGAACCAAAAGAATTAAGTTTTTGTTAAAATCAAACTTACTATAGTTTAATTTTGGACCCTGTGGACCAATTTGAAAATGGGGTCAAAAAATAAAAATCTAAATACTCGGTTAGATTCAGCATATCAAAGAACCCTGACAATTCAATTTTTGATAAAATCAAACAATGTTTAATTTTGGACCCTTTGGACCTCAATGTAGACTAATTTAAAAACAGGGCCCAAAAACCAAATTCTAAATACACTGTTAGATTCAGCATATAAAAGAACCCCAAGAATTCAAGACTTTGAATTAAACCCCACTGAAATCGGTCAAGAAATTAAAGCAATTTATACAAAGTATAAGAAAAGTATTGTTTTTGGCCCAAATTCCTAAATGGTTACGGCCATAACCCCCAAAATCAATCCCAACCTTCCTTTTTTGGAATGGAACCTTGTGGTACAATTTCATAGAGATCCCTAGATTTATACTCAAGTTATTGTCCGGTAACCAAAAATCCTTGTTTTTGGCACCTAATTCCTAAATGGTTTGGACCATAACCCCCAAAATCAATCCTAACCTTCCTTTTTAGGTATGGAACCTTGTGATACAATTTCATTGAGATCCATACACTTATACACAAGGTATTGTCCTGAAACAAGAAAAATGCTTGTTTTGGACCCTTTTTGGCCCCTAATTCCAAAACAGTTAGGAACAATAACCCCCAAAATCAATCCCAACCTTCCTTATGGTACAATTTCAAAGAGATCCATACACTTATACTCAAGTTATTGTCTGGAAACCAAATAAAACAAACTGATGAACAGACCATAAAACATACTACCATAGCTAGGCATAATAAAAAAATACTGACAAAATGTAACGTTTTTAAATATACCAAAAGCCAGACCAGAATGTTTTCTATTTCTTTCATTGTAAAGAATATAACAACAACTTATCATATGTAAAGAATGTAAGTAGAGAACAATTCAATATATTTTAAAGGATAGCCAGATCTTTAAAAAACACATGCTTATCACAATTTTAATTGGTTCATACAAAACTTTTAAGGACAATTTGAATGGCCTTACAACAAAATTTATCAAATAGGCTTTTTATTTATTTATCTTTTTCATTCATGAGATATAAAAAAGAAGCAATCAATGGACATATTAAGTGAACAATTTGTTTATTTTTTGTTGAATCACAGATGAATCAATAGGCATTCATTTATCTAAATTAAATATAAACACTTTTCAAAATGAGAAAACATTAATTTATTTGCAGGGCTTTTCATCTGCTGAATATCAAATTTGAAAGAATCAAATGTGGATCTATTTCAATAAGGCAAATAAAAGACCAAAACAAATTTGAATCTGTCTATAAAGGATAAATATAGATAGATCGATATATCACACAGTTCATCAAATATTCAAAGACATTTAAATGTGTACTGTTTACCTGGATCAGGTATAAATAGGACCAGGTATGCAGACATTATGTGGAAAAAAGTATTTATTATTTGTAATGCTGTAGTGACTTTAACAAAACAAAAGTTATGCATATTTGAAAAAATACAACTTTCCTATTTTATTTCTACTATGTAAAGATTCACTGAATGATTTTACAGGACTTAGATTTGTACAGAACTGCAGAATTTTGAGTTGAATTTTTGTTTAATTTTGGAAAAGTTCATTACCACACCATGAATGAGTTCTAGAATCAAAGTGTGACTGCCCCGAGATTAAGGAACTTTTCTTTTTTTAAATGTTTCAGTATGATCCTGTGCCTTATACAGTCACCTATTTCTAGCAATAAATCATTAAAAATAGGTTAAAAAAAATAACAAATACAGTATTATACTATATACATTATTTTTTTTACTTTATTCTAATCATTTATTGCTAGTTTAATTTAGGTGGAAAAGTGTTGTGTTGGCTACCAAAAAACAAATGGTTTAATGATCTAAAAATAATAAGACAAAAAACTTGTCCAGGGAGCTATCTCTTGATTGTGAAGAACCTATTGTCCAAATTTGTGAAATACAAAAATGGTTGACAAAATCATTGATGTCTAAAAAAAATTAAACCCAAGCTGTACAGTATTTAAATATAAGTGCATTAGGGAAAAAAGGTTATCTAATTTTTAACAGTAAAATATGTGAAAAAAACACAAAAAACATTAAACTAGAGGCTCTAAAGAGCCTGTGTCGCTCACCTTGGTCTATGTGCATATTAAACAAAGGACACAGATGGATTCATGACAAAATTGTGTTTTGGTGATGGTGATGTGTTTGTAGATCTTACTTTACTGAACATTCTTGCTGCTTACAATTATCTCTATCTATAATGAACTTGGCCCAGTAGTTACAGTGGAAAATATTTTGTAAAATTTACAAAATTTACAAAATTTATGAAAATTGTAAAAATTGACTATAAAGGGCAATAACTCCTTAAGGGGTCAATTGACAATTTTGGTCATGTTGACTTATTTGTAGATCTTACTTTGCTGTACATTATTGCTGTTTACAGTTTATCTTATCTATAATAATATTCAAGATAATAACCAAAAGCTGCAAAATTTTCTTAAAATTACTAATTCAGGGCAGCAACCCAACAACGTGTTGCCTGATTGGTCTGAAAATTTCAGGGCAGATAGATCTTGACCTAATGAACAATTTTATCCCGTCAGATTTGCTCTAAATGCTTTGGTTTTAGAGATATGAGCCAAAACTGCATTTTACCCTATGTACTATTTTTAGCCATCTCGGCCATCTTGGTTCGTGGGTGGGGTCATCGGACACATTTTTAAACTAAATATCCTAATGATGATTGTGGAAAAGTTTGGTTAAATTTGTCTTAGTAGTTTCAGAGGAGAAGATTTTTGTAACTGTTACAAAATTTACGAAAAATGGTTAAAATTGACTATAAAGGGCAATAACTCCTTAAGGGGTCAACTGACCATTTTGGTCATGTTGACTTATTTGTAGATCTTACTTTGCTGAACATTATTGCTGTTTACAGTTCATCTCTATCTATAATAATATTCAAGATAATAACCAAAACGGCAAAATTTCCTTAAAATTACCAATTCAGGGCAGCAACCCAACAACGGGTTGTCCGATTCATCTGAAAATGTCAGGGCAGATAGATCTTGACCTGATAAACAATTTTATTCCGTCAGATTTGCTCTAAATGCTTTGGTTTCACAAATATAAGCCAAAATCTACATTTTACCCCTATGTTCTATTTTTAGCCATGGCGGCCATCTTGGTTGGTTGGCGGGTCACAGAGTTTCAGAGGAGAGGTTTTTGTAAAGTTAACGGACGATGGACGACGACGGACGACGGACGCCAAGTGATGAGAAAGCTCACTTGGCCCTGTGGGCCAGGTGAGCTAAAATGTTCTCTGAATGCTGTCTCTTATTGAAGAAACTTTAGTCCAACCTTTGCTCAATAATTTATATATGTTTTATATGTTAAGGTAATGGCATCCAGTAAACCTATACCATGTGGACCTTGCCAAGAAGGAAAAGTAAACAACATGACAATCAATATTGAGACAAAGATAAAGATCAATGTGAGGAAGAAACCTATCAGTGACATGATATGTCTGATGGATGGAAGAATTCTAGTAGTGGAATGGTATGGTAAAGTTTACCAACTTACTTCTAATGGTGAACTAGACAAACAGTTAAAAATACCTGGTGAAGCCTCTAATGTCACACAGATCAATCAGGACACTATTGCCATAAATTATCCTAGTGAGAAATCTATTAAGATCTTCAATATGAAGAGTAAAACAGTTACCAAAGTTATCAAACTAGACAGTCCATGCTGGGGTTTATCATTCTCCAATAATTCTCTTGCTGTAAGTTTGTTTACTGGTGAAATCTGTATTATAGACTTGGAAGGAAATATACTAAGGTCAATAGTAAAAGGGTGTGACTCAACTCGCGATTTCCTTGTTTACTGCAATGACAGAGTAACATACAGTGACCGTTATGGCAAATCAGTACACTGCATTGATGGATCAGGTAAACAAATCTGGCAATATACACAGGATTTAGAAGGGCCAAAAGGACTTTGTACAGATAATTACGGTAACATTATTGTGGCAGACTATGAATCTGATAGAATAATAGTAATATCAAAAGATGGACAGAATAGTAAAGTACTAATTAACAAAGAAGATGGACTGAAGAATCCTCATCATATTTGTTTTAATCGTAATGCATCTTCATGTTTTACTTGTCATTGCTGGGGTTCATACTTGGCAGAATTTGATATTACTTATGAATAAATTTTATACCCATATAAAATCTTATGATATAACTTGCCGTTTTTATTTCAACTCTGTAAGTATTATGTTATTATCAGTCAATGAGTGCTACGTCAGCAAAAAATATGTATGGACACTCGACTGTTAAAAAAATTCTCAAATATAGAAGCAATAAACTGATGTTCAGACAAGTTCAAGGTCAGTAAGTTCAGGTTCAATTTCCTTGACTGATATTTTATTTACTTATTTATTAGCAGCTTTCAAGATAATTTCAAAAACAGCTCCTACAAGAAGTCTATCCACAAATTCAGTAACATTTACCTCTTTATTTTTTGATTGGCCAAGTAGTTTCAGAGGAGAAGATTTTTGTTTAAGTAAACAGATTACGGGAGTCAAGCAATGGCAAAACCTCACATTGGTCCTTTGAGTCAGGTGTATTAAAAACATCAAAATCTGATGAAAACAAAGGCTATATGTACATTTAAACTTATAAAAACACTGTATTGAGTCCAATTGTTTATTCTTTTTACAAAAAATTTGGTGGTCTAAAAATCAAGTCATTATGTAAAAAATAAATGAATTAATTGTGAAAAAAACGTAATTTCTTTAGATAAATATCAACAAACCTGACACACTAATATGACTGCTATAAACTTTTAAAAGTTGAAATTGTGTTCCTGACACCTGCATTCCATAAAGGTTTAAATGAAATAAATCCTTACCTATCATTGTGGTGTTTTCACTGCCTTTAAACACAATCTTCATAGACCTTGGCGCAAATACAATATTCTGTATGAATTCTACATACTTCACCAGGGCTGCTGCTGCTGCCAAACAATAGTACCTACAAACACAAAGGTTTGCTAAATTTGCAGTAATTTATGGTTAAGCAAATCACCAATGACATAGAACAAACCTGAAGAGGTAATAATTCAAGTGATAATACATATAACATGATTATGATTTAAGAGAGTTTACATACTTAAATGCCTCGCTTGGTTTACTGTTTATGGTATAATTTCATTTAAGTCTTTAAGATGAAGGTTTAACTACAGGTATCACATAAACTTAACATCATTATCAATGATCCATGGAAAGATCCCCTGCAAAAGGGACATGTATAACTTACGATCATTTCATACAGCAATTATAGTTGACCTATTGCTTGTAAGATCTAAGAAACAGAACTTATCACAAAAACTAAATATTGATCACTGATCACTGAGATGAGGTCAAAGTAAGATGAACCCAGTCTGACATACAGGTACACTACAATGATTGCATACATCAAATATAGTTTACATAGTGCTTAATGAATCTGAGAAAAGGACCTAATCACAAAAACTTAAAATTAACCATGAAAATGGGTCAAGGTCAGATGAATCCTGCCAGACAGACATCTTCACCTTAAAATCATTCCATACACAAAATATTGTTGATCTTATATTTATGGTATCTGAGAAACAGAACTAATTAAATACACTTAACCTTGACCAGTGAACAATAAAAACATTCTTTATCATCAATTTATATACATACTTGGAAGTGACCTCCATTTCAACTGTACTAAACTCTGGTACACACAGCTGTTTCACATACTGTATTCCTACAAGTACAAACAAACCTGTCCTCAGTGAACTTTATAATACAATCAAACCTGTCTACAGTGAACTCTGATATAAAGAAACCTGTCTACAATGAACTCTATGATATAAAGAAACCTGTCTACAGTGAACTCTATGATATAATGAAACCTGTCTATAGTGAACTAGATGATGCAAAGAACCAGTGTCTTCAGCAAATGCTGACAACTTAAACTCTATGACATTTACAAAATAACTACAAGAAGTATGCCTAAGTAAATAACACATACATAGTACCAGAAATTTGTGTATAAACAAATCTATGAATACACTGTAAATTCCTAAACTTTCTGTGTGCATGTATAATGGCGATTGTTAAATAACATGAATAAGGGATAAAAATGTGAGATTGATTATTACAATTTTCACGAAATATTATATATATATAATGCTATCAGAATTTTGAAAAATTTAATTTTTTGTGAGCCATTTACTTTTTACAACTTACGCTAGTAGAAACATGACGTGAATATAAATCATCGCAAACAAGTCAATCTATGATCTTCTCTTAAATTAATACATCAACAAAGTAAGAAATAGAAAATAAATTGTCATAAGTAGCTACACATGCAGAAAGGGCTAAAAGTGAAAAAAGTATCTGGGAAAATGAGTTGGTTTACAGTATCTAATTGCGTTTATCTTATCTACATTGAAGATAAATAGATCATGTGATTAATTGTGTTCTTATTTTCACATTATTTTGAAATCAATATTGTTGTTTCCAAATATTGTTTTAATAGAGTATAAGTTTACCATTAGGCCACACCAAATTAATTTCTAGTTCTTCGAACACTTTCTGTAAAAAGGGTAGCAAGCAAAATTTTTTATTTGTTTTTTTTTAGTTTGATTTTGGCAGGCGAAACCATTTTTCACTAGCGAGCGATAATATTTTTGAAATATTAAAAAAATTAAATCTATGAAAAGCATTTTATGCAAGCGAGCGATCAGAAATTTACACAGTTTTGGTGCTTCATGTTTTTATATTTCTCATATCCTAGTTCTTATATTACCCTACTTTGCTTCTTAATTTGTTCTCAGACACCATGTTGAATCTTTTCACAACATTTCAAGTACAAAAATGGTTAACTAGTAGCAAAACCTACAACTTCGTGTAGTCTGCTCAAATAAAGATCCAGCTGAACATGCAAATGTACAACAACATTGAACAAGTAGACATCCATGTTTAATGTCAGTTAAAATTGATGCATTATAAAAATAAGGAGATGTGATATGGATGCCAATGAAACAACTATACACCAGTTCAAATGAAATGGATATATGCAACCGTACAGCCTTCAACAATGAAAAAAACCCATACCGTATAGTCGGCTATAAAAGGCCCTGACATGAAAAATATGAAACAATTCAATTGAGAAAACTAACGGCCTAATTCATAACAAAACAATTTATGAAAAACAAATTTGACAGACATGAACCAACGACAACCAGTGAACTACAGGCTCCTGACTTGGGACAGGCACATATAGAATGGTATGTCATTTCAAATAAACGTATGCAAAGAATATATGCATGTATGAAGCTTTTATATACAACCATACATATTTGTGTATACAACAACATGAAAATTTATAAAGGACTGTCCTTCAAAAACCACACCAATTTATACTACTGCATATTTAAATGCATCACACCAGATGCTAAATACTAATTAAACAAAAGGCACATTTCAATACATTCCACTTAGTCATTGCTTTCCTGAAGAATTTAATATGATTGATTAATTGTTGGTTGCTTAACGTCCAGTGGCAAATATTTCATGCATGTTCAGGACGAGAACAAATTAACAATAAATACAATAGGTAGGTCCTGTAACAGAGGCCGTCCAGGATGAAGGTCGGTGAAATTTGGACCGCCACGGGAAAATGAGAGTACATTGGACAGGGACAGATATTCAGCCTTGCAACAGGCCACCTACGGACCACTCAAACAGTTGTTGCAAGGGTTCTTAACGTGCAAAGAGCGTGGCACTCCCCTACACGAGGCATCAGATTTAACGTCCCCATTCTGACCGGACGTGGCTGCAAACTTGTACATCCCGCACAGCCAAACGAACGCCCCACTCTGGTGAGGGTTTTACTGCCGGTTCCAGGAAGATCTATGGTGACCATATTTCTATTTCCCAGTCACCCTTGGGGGAAAGAAGAATTTAATAGCAATCAAATCTTTATGCATATGGGGATATTGCTCTGTGTTGAAGGCCATACCGTGAACATTACTGGTTGCAAACCTCAACAAATTTAATTTCTGGTTGAAATTTGTCACAATCATAGTCATACAAATTCTTATTTTTAGAAGATTTTGTAAATTGTAAAGTTGGATTGATGTGTTATATTCAATTACCACAAACACTTTCTTGTCAAATTCCATGCTTTATAACTTTGTAATGATACAAGCAAATATCAAATGAAAGTTTCAAGGGAAAAAAACTTTTATTATAAAATATAAAAAAAGTAAAAAAGATAATACATGTAGTATCATTGCGGTGCCATTTCAATGCTTGTACAGTCATCTTCGGAATTATCTTTCATTTTCATGCATGTTATATTGTCATCATTTAAATCTTTCAATTCGGAGGCATTGGTGTGCTTTGTGGTCTTGCAGTAAGGTCGGAGCACTTCAAACATATCGGTAAAAGAATTGTCCAAATCATATTCCACTGCTGTGTTTGGTAATAAGGTCGTTTAATATTGCCTGTAATTTAATCACGTTACTACTGTAACTATAAATATTCCACTTATGTTCTTGTTTGGTTTCACGATTAGAATATACATCATATTATATTTGTCTATAATAAATAACGTTCTCATGTTAGATCTATATTGTTTTTGATGTCAATTTCATGCCATGTGTGTGGTTCTCTAAAGAAGACATGTATGTATTGTCCATAGGGTCCTACTTTCAAAAGCACATCTGATTAAAATTTTGGTTACATAAATTTGTTAAACTAAGTCCCTAGATGGACGGCTTCAAAGTAACAACACTTGCAGCAATCCGCCATGTTTGGTTTCACTGGAAGCGGGTTTTATGTTAAAAAGTACTTTTTCTTGTCGACCTTTCACAACACGCTCTAAAAGGGTATGTATCCAACGAACATGGTATTAATTTGGGTCAGCACCTGGCCTTATAATGACATGTTTTGTACTTGTATCCTTGCTATGATCAGGGTGGTCTGTTATGACATGTATGGTTTACTATAATAATCATATTTATACAATTTCCTTGACAGAAATGCTTGTCCTGTTTCATCAGGATGTTTCCTTTCCTCACATATTACAGGCTTTGTTACTTGTGTACCAGTATAGAAAATTATATACAACTGTCTGAAATATAACAAGATTTTTTTTCAGAACAGATAAATATACAATGTATACTAAAACCCATTGGTAGCCTTGGGCTGTTTTCTGCTCTTTGGTCGAGTTGTTGTCTCTTTGACACATTCCCCATTTCCATTCTCAATTTTAAATATACACTGCAAAGATTACCTCTTGCTTCATTAAAGTATTTCCTTTGTACTGCTGATAGACTTGTGTTGACAAACTGGTCATTGACAAGAGTAAACAGTTTGGTCATCGTACCACTTTCACATGCTGTGTTGGGCATAATTACCTAAAACAGAGAAAATAATTTTTCAGTAGAGCTTGAAAGATCTCTTTAGGAAGTGCCAACAACATAAACTTTTACCAACAAAAATTCTCAAGTTCAGTGTATTGGGTTAAGCTAATGCATTTAAAGTTTGGTGTAATCTTGTCTAGATTCAGGGCAGCCATATTGTTTAGGCAATTGTCATGATTGTCCATCATTGAAATACTAATGGGATCTACTGAAATCTACTTTAATGAACTTTTTGTTATTGGGTTGCCCTCTCTTTATTGTTTTCAAACAACTTTTTTCTCATATTCATTATCATGTCACTGATTATTTCTTTTCAGTTTTAAATGTTTTTGCAATGTTAACAAATTTAAAACCAATGGAGCAAACAACAATCAATCAATCAAACACAACCTCACATAGATATCCTTACAGAGACATTACGCATCAAGTCCGAAACCTGAAGTACTGTGAAAGTACTTTATTCGTGGGGTTCAATATTTGTGGTTTTAGTGGATGGCTTTATCCACGAATTTAAATGTCCAACAAAATATAACAACTGATGTCCAAATCAAGACATGGAAAGATCCCCATGTAGGTTTGACTACGTGGATACGGGCATTAAATATAGAGAATACATTGAATATCAGCAAACACACTATGAACTATATATACGACTTCAGACAGGGTGTTACCTGTTTAATCTTAACAAAACCTAAACTGTACGACTTTTAACTTTTTAATTCTCATGAAAAATTTGTTTTTTACGATGACAGATTTCCGGTAATGATATGAAATGATGTAGTGTTCATTTTATCGCCACATATTTCTCATACGAAAAAATATCATATTGTCCGTGCTTTTTTATTTCCTAAGAATTAATTCCACAATTAAAAGTAAATTTGTGATTTTCTTTGAGTAACATGTTTATAGCCCAATTAACACCTTCGGTGATCGTTAATCTGTTGATCGTTTGATCTCGGGTTAATTAGTGTCATGACTTCTTATTACACTTGTGCAACAATTAAAATGTTTACTTTGCAATTTCCTTCAACGGACAATTTGTAAGCAAAGATGAATAAGCTTATTTCCAAGAAAAATCATTTTATTAAAAAAATGATGAATAATGTCAATAATGAAAGAAGATGAACAAGTAAATAAAAATGAACACCATACATTGCTGTGTCCCACAAATCTTCATTTCTGATAGCTTCAATTTTTCACTCCAGAAAACTAAAATCCACAAACATGTTACTTTTGCTCAAACCACGAGAATTGATACCCATTTCACAGTATTTACCACATGACATGGATATCATTCATTTAAAAGTAAACAGTAATGACAGTTCTCATTTGGAAGTAAAATGTTTGTCTGACACAATCATTAAAAGATAAAATTCACAATGTGTGTGGATATTTTAATAAAGAGCTGTGCCATGAGCGCATGATACGGCCGTCAAAATTTTTAGCTTGTCTTTATGTTTTAAAGGAATATATACTATCAACTAAAAATACTGTACATGTGAGCATTGCTCAAATAGACAACCCCCTAAAAAAAAAAGAAAAAAAAAGAAAACATGCACACCCAGTGGTACCCATTGACACAAAACATGAATAATTTGGCACTATTAAGGCTACCTCAAGTTTCAGTAAGTTTGTGGCCTTCATTTTTGAATGAATAAAATTCTATAACCGTCCAAAATGTGAAAAATGGATAATTTTTGACGATTTTTCAATGAATAAAGTTTCATAACTCTTCAATGTCATATCAGAATTTTATAAAAAAAAAAAAAAAAAAGAAAGGGAGCTTATTCAAATAAATATAAACAAGTCACCAAAGTTTAATGAAAACTGCTCAAGGAGTTTTTGAGTTATTGTTCGAAAACTGGAAAACCCTTTTTATGAATCAAGTCCCAATACTCCAAAATGTATCATCAGAATTTTTTTTAAATCGAAAGAGGACTTATGTCAATTCACCAAAGTTTCATGAAAATTGTTCAAAGCATTTTTGAGAAAGAGTCAGAAAACTTGAAAATCACCCATTTTTTCATGAATAAAATCCCATAACTCGGAAACGTAAAATCTAAAATTCATAAAAACTGAAAGGGAGCTCACGTCAATAGATATCTACAATTCACCAAAGTTTCATGAAAACTGGTGAAAGTGTTTTGAGTAATTTTCCAACGGACGGATGGACAGACAGACGGACAACAGTATACGTAAAATGTCCCGTAAAAGGGTGTATAAAAATGCTTATTTACCAGTGTGCAGGAGCTGTTGAACCTTCGAAATCTAGAGCACCTGAGTTCATTCTTTGTTTATGGTGGATTTGATGTTGATTGATCCTTAGTTTTCAGTGTAGTGATTTGTGGATTGTTATTTGTGTTTTCGTTGTTTATCTTTTGGCAGTGGTGTTATCTAGTTTTCCTTCACTTGTGGTTGCTCCTTGATGGCTTTTCTACATTTACACAGGTTTTCAATAAGGCAGTGTTCACCACAGTGCTTTAATTCAACATTATCATAAAAATAAAACAAAATAAATGTAAGAATGTCAGAGTCCCTATAATTATAATTACTAACCTCAACAGGAAGAAGTATCTGGAGTTTGGTGATAGTTTTGACATACGTTGGTGTGTCTGAAAACTGGGACAATGTAAGGACAGGACTTTTTAAATTAATACTAGCCATGCCTATCTCTCCTCTGGCAAGACCTCTTCCTTCTACAACAGCTGTGTGAAAAAATAAGTAATTTGCAATATACAAATGTATTTTCAACTTAAATATGCATGGACTATGAAAAATATTTATAAAACTATGTTTGTTTGCTTATTGGATTTTAATGTGTTGAATATAAAGCTGAAATGCTTGAACTTAAGACAATTTAAGGATGTTAGTTTCTCTTGTTTTTGACACTTGGCCGATCCCATACGAAATAAGTAGTAGGATTCCACCTAGAAACTAGTAGGAATGTAGTAGGAATCTACCTAGAATCAAAGATTCTATAAAGAAAGTAGGTGGACAGGGAAAATGAAAAAAATTCTGACTGGATTTTTTTATATTCTTACTAGCAAAATCCTACTATCTAGCTGGATTTTTAAAAGTCTGTATGGATTTTTTCTGTTTTGAAGATCTTAAGTGGGAATTTGGACAGAAAATATGATTAGATTATTCATTTCCCTACTACAAGATAATTTATTCCTACCAGAAAATCTTTCTACCTGGAATCTTGAACAGATATATCATGTTATGGAGGGTATTTGCAAAAATACAAGTCAAGGGACTGTGAAATTTCCCTGGCCGCTAGGGGAGGGAAATTTGGTCCCAGGACAGGTATTTTTCACAAATACCCCTCCATAACATGATATACAAATGTATCTGTTTAATTAGACCGAATAGATTTTGATTGAAACTCTCTGTACAGGTGAAGGGAAATCTTTTTTTTTATTAGTAAGCTGTAATCCATAAACATGTTTATGCATAATTTTGAGGATAATTAGAGACTATCATAGTACCGTGGGAATTATACATGTACTTATACGCATTAGCGCTGTCTTTATGTAACGTCATGGTATCTATGTGTAAACGTCATTGTCATTCTATTATTAAATCGTTCATTTGTATAGATGTCTTTTTCACTTTATATACACAACGCATTCTTCAGTATACGATCACGAGATTGGTGCCGTGCAGTCGTGTTGTCTGACATTGTTGTTTACAGTTTATGGATTACCTCTATCAAACAATATTGCTTAATCATGTTGCCTTAATAATTGGGATAAGGTGAGAAAGGTTCCGAATAATTTGGGCGGGAAAAGACTCGCGTGGGTAAAAAAGGAATATCCGAAATGGTAAATACCATGACATAGAGGGGGAATTTGAGGCATATTCATCGGTAGTGGTGAATCAAAGAGCTTAAAAGCTCAGAGGAAAAGACGGCAAATGTTTCTATTCATTTTTTGGTATCTTTTGATAGTTTTCATACAAAGAATGAGCAAAACATGTAGAAAGATTGATAATATTGAAATTAATTGTTGGTTAATAATGTAATTTCATTTCATTAGCCAAGAATTCATCATAGAATCAATTTGGACCAATAAAGAGATTGGCTCCTTCTAATTCAAAACATTTCATTAAAGTTGAAAGTTAATTATCTAAAATTCAATTGAACTCTATCATTTAATAACTACAACAATATATATTTTTTTTATTGTATACCACTGAACTGCAAGCTAGGGCATTTCTCCATTTTTGTGACAGGGCTCTAAGATTTTAAATTCTTTCTCGATAAAGTGAGGACTGAAAAGTCTATTCAGTTTTAAATTTCCAATCTGAGACTAATGTGTTATAGTAGTCTCAGTTCACATTAAATATGTTTAAACTACAAAAAGCCATTTGAAAATTTTAATATTTTTTTTTACCATTACAATGATTATGTTGGTACATAACATTTTGTTTTAATGGAAAACTACTAAATATCACATTTTAAGTGTTCAGATACAGAAACTTTTCTTTAGGTGGATAATTACTCATCAATTTGAGGTGCTCCTGTATTGGAGGAGAGATTCTCAATACAGTTACAGAAAAGAATGAAAACTGACGTTTCTCTCCCCAATCCCATGTATCTCCATTGTTTACCGTGAAAGTTGACCTACAAATCAAAGCAATGCATGTTTGAATCATAAACAGCAAACATAATTATGTTTTTAAATAAACAAATACCGATTTCTAAATCATACACGATTTCTGTGAATGATTTTAATGATGAGGAAAGGATATCCCTGCTTCTACCTAGTGTTGAATTCCAACCATGACGTCACTAGGTTGGATATATTTAGAATATTTCGTAATACTGATTTTTCCGGATTGTAAAAGAAACGTAATTAATGTTAAGGAGGGCTCAAGATACGATAATTTCACGAGATACAGAAGGCAAATGTGTTAAAATGTGTTTAAGGTCAATCTGTTCATTTGTGTGTCTCCTTCTCGTCAATTCAGTATGAAATTTTGAGGTGTTTTCCCAACTATAAAAACAAAATGAGTGACGTGAGGGGCTTGGAAGTCTGGCCAGCCACATAGGGAATTGACGGCTTTAAGCCGTCTTTTCCCAAAACAGGCAACTTCGTTTGAAATGAGGAAAAAGGTTAGAATATGCGAAAAATACACTGGCTACCAACCAATCAAAATCCAGCATTCTTATATAAGGTGTAATTATTTTAATTATCTTATACTGGATTCCTGTTTGCTAATGACACAAATTTTGGTGTGTTAAATGCAACCAAGTTCCGCTCACAAATTCAAAAGTTGGAGGGTAAAAGAATGAAAAGTTGTGTTAATGGAACACAATGCTGCAAGAGTCAAACAACTACAATATTGAAATATCAGAAAATATGGCTCATGTAGACTGAAGGTAATTTTTATACTTTTAAGATGAAATTTTTGATCCGTCTGCCAAATATATTTAGTAATCAATTAATTCAACAATAAGGCATATTTTTACTCATTATTTGTTCATAACTCTTAATTTCAGCTAAGCAACATTTTTGCTACTCTACATGTACATGTATAACACAATTTCTAGCTTGCATATATTGCAGTTTACTCATACATTTCAAAAGTCCATTTTTTTAAATGAATATATTCCATGCATTTCCTTTGTTCTTTGCTGTTGAGATTCAAACTTAAATGATTGACCTAGTTGTGTATTTGTGAATATACACTTACATTTTGTATATTTTTAGATTCCTACTAGAAAATATTTTTTCTGGGTTGAATTTTGAAAAATTCCTACCAGGTTTTCTAGTAGGAATTTTATTTTCCTGCCAAATTATTCCTGCTAATTTGAATATTCCTGGTAGGAATATATACAATATTCCTACTAAGGTATTCCTGCTAATTTAAATTTTTCAGCTATTTTCTGGGTAGATTCCTACTACTGTCTGACTAGAGTATCACTTTTTTTCTGGTAGGAATTCAATGCAATATTCCTACTATATTCCATGTTCATTCTGTGTGGAATAGTTCATACAGGCTATTCAGAATCCTCTAGTTTTATTCATGAAGTTACATTAAAAATGTTGCCTACTTACACCTACTTTTCTTTTCATAATTGTTTTACATATATATGGTTTTAAAAGCCATTTTTGAAAATCTGATAAAATCCTTGTTATTTTTTCATAGTTTTTGAAAGAAAGAAGGTGCCAATGATAAATGTATGAACATTCTCAATTGTTTATATCTCAAAAACAAGCACTTTTTTCTGCTTTTTAAGTTCAGTAATTTTTTTTCTATTAATTTATAACAGTCTTTTAAAAACTTATTTTGAAATAGAGGAGCGAAATCCTTACTGATGACAACTCTATCCCGTGTTCTTCAGGGGAATTTATTCGTAATTAATCCATTGAATACCTTTGAAGTACTTCTGTGATAAGTTTTATCAATTCATTGTAAGACAAATGTAAAATTGTACTAGAGTGATCATACCAACAATAACAGAAGAGTTGACATCCATTGGTGTTGTACTGGAGTATGGAGTCTTCCTCTTACTTCCAGGTGTTGTAATAGAGGTACTGCCTCCCGACCTGGTGTGTATGATGAAGTACTTCTCCTTCCAGGAGTGTATGATGTGGAGCTCCCTCTACCAGGTGTATATGACATGGAACTCCCGTGGCTGGGAGTGAATGATGAAGAGCTTCGTTGTCCAGGAGTATACAAGTTTGAGTTCCCTCGGCCAGTAGTGTAAGAAGAACTGAAATCAAAGCATAAACTCTAAGCATTTGTAGTTGAATACTAAAATTAGTGGTTTACCTATTCCCTTGAAATCCACAAAAATGAGTACCCCAGGAATAGTAAGGAATCCAAAGCAGATTATCTGAGAGTTACATTGACTGTTTTATATGAACAAGACCATAAGAAAATTTTTACAAAGTATATATTATAAGAACATGTTACGAGTTCAATATGAGTCATACCACATTTCTTTTTTGAAGCTTGTCAAGAAAATCACAAGATCATAAGATGGCTTTTTCTGATTTCATAGGCACAAAACTCCTAGGATACTGGAGCATAAATAATATTATAAAGGTAATAAAACAGACAGTACATATAAACCAAATAAAATGCAAATGTATTTGTGTATTTGTTTCAGGAAAATAAAAATAAAGGTCAGTAGCATGGGGTGAGTCAACATTTTTAGAAACATTTTTACATATAATATTACATGTAGGTACATATGTATCTTAACATTAATTGTGCTTATCTAGATTTTGTAAAATGTTTAGGGTTGGCACCAAAATTAGGGACAATCAAGCATCAAGAAATATGTTCGTGTTTTGCTTAAGGTGGATAGGGGTCTTAATTAAAATCCATAGAATTTTTAATAATTTGTCAAAATGTAGTTTTATCATGCTTTTTCCAAAATAAAATAAAAGTATGGGTCGCTGGACATTTTTCACGCTACAGGTTGTGCAAAATTGTCAGATTTTGTATAGATTATGCATAGAAAATCCAATTTTGTGTGATAAAAAGAAAACTACACCATAGAATTTTAAGATAAAATTTGAGAAAATAGCTCTTATAACATGCAATCAGATAAGAAAAGAAATCAAAGAGCTGAAAGCTCTGAGGAAAAATGACGCCACTGTCTCTAATATTGTGATATTTTTATGCAAGTCTTGATTTTCACATACCGTAATTAGTTTAACATTCCAACATGTTTCGTAAGCATATAATTGATATTCGTATATGTGTGTGTATGTGAAGATGACAACTGGCTGTTTTTAAGTACAAATGTATAGGTCAAGACTACCTGAATGATCAACAGTATCCAATGACTACTGGCTGTTTTTTCTATAAATAAAAGGTCAAGACTACCAGAATGATCTACAATATCCAATGACTACTGGCTGTTCTTTTGTACTAATAAATATGTCAAGTCTATTTGAATGATCTACAATATCCAATGACTACTGGCTGTTCTTTTGTACATATAAATAAAGACCTGAATGATCTAAAGTATTCTAAGTAATGTGATTTTTGTCTTGCAATTACATTTTCTAAATCAAGAATATAGACATGCTGTTCTAGTAGGTCACCATATATTCAACTTGGGTAGCATTCCAGTTATTGAAATCTGTGTCAGATTAGAACAATGATCTAGACCTCTAGGAATGGATCTTACAATTTAATATGGAGCCATAGTATGGGACCCCTACACGGTAACAAAAAAACAAGCTTGAAAGGATACAACGTCAAGCGGCAAAATCTATCACCAGAAATTACAAGTCAAGAGAGGATGGATGGGATACGTCTCTAAAATGCTTGCCTAACTGAAACTACAACAAGATCTCCAGACAAGACGAACAAGGAGTTGAAGCCAGAAGTTAATATTTATGTAAAAGTAGTTGAGGGCTGATTCCGCTATTGAACCATACTGTCATTCTATAATATTAATGCGTAAGTATTTCTGTATTGTCCTTGCTATTGGTCCATGTCTTGGTGTATTTGTCTGAGGCGGTCCGAGGCCAATACTGCTGGCCGAGGACCAACAATAAGGCCAATACATAAATACATGTAATAGTGTCGTTATTAATTAACTACAGTGTTACAATATTTTTTATTTCATTTCACAAGAGATAAACATTTTACCTTGAAGTGGAACTATCCAAATCTCAGTTTCTTTTTATAAGATGCAATATCTAATGATTTGATGCCGTTTCCATGTATCTTCAGCCTTTTCTCATCTGATGAATTTTTCTACCCTTTCCAGTCACTATAAAGTGTTACAACTTTAATTTAGACACAACACATAAATAGTAATTGAAAGGTACTGCCATTGCATGTGTAATGCAAATATATTTAAAAAAAATAATGTAAGAGTTGAAATTGATACAACTATCCATAAGCCAATTGACCAAAGAATGAAGATTTGCGCAATTACAGAATGCATATGCCTGGTTCAGGTTTAAAATTTAAGACCGTTTACAAAACATGAGAAGCGAAAGTAAACAGTAATCAAAGAGCTGAAGAGCTCTGAGGGAAAGACGGCCATTGTTTCTTTTTTTTTTTTGGGGGATCTTTGATAGTCTTCATATAAAGAATGAAAAAGAACACCTAGAATATGTAGAAAGGTTGACAATATTGAAATCAATTGCTGTGTAATGTAATTTCGTTTCCTTAGTTAAGGATTCAATTTGGACCAATGGAAGAGATCTGCATCTTCTAAATCATACAATTAAAGTTGAAAGTTAATTATCTAAAATTCAACTGAAATCTATCATTTAACAAATACTACAATATTTTTGAAATTTTAATTGTGTACCACTGAACTGCAGGCTAGGGCCATTTTCCTTTTTGTGACAGTACTCTAAGATTTTAATTTTTTTCTCAAGAAAGTGAGGACTGAAAAATCTATTCAGTTTTAAATTTCTATTGATAAAGTTCCCAGTTACAACTCTCATCACAGGGATACAGGTACTAATAAAACCAATATGATTGATGTAAACTGTGTGAAGCTTGTTTCCAAATCCTACATTTTGATATATTTGTAAATTTCATGAATAAATAGGTTTAAACTACAAAATGCAACATTTTAATTATTTTTTTTTACCATTACAATGATTATGTTGGTACACAAAATTTAGTTTTAATGGAAGACTATTAATCATATACTAAATGTCACATTTTAAGTGTTCTGATACATTAACTTTTATTCTAGTGGATTATTACTCATCAATTGAGGTGCTCCTGTATTGGAGGAAGATTCTGAAAACAGAATTTTACAGAAAAATGAAAACTGTTGTTTCTCTCCCCAATCTCATGTATCCCCACGGCCATTGTTTACTGTGAAAGTTACAAGTTGACCTACAAATTAAAGCATTGAATGTTGATGTGTTTGAATCATCTATAGCAAACATAATTATGTTCAAATTGAACAAATACCAATTTTAAACTAGTACACAAACACTGAGAATGATTTAAATTATCAGTAAAGGATATCCCTGCTTCTACGTAGTGTGGCATTCCAACAATGACGTCACTATAATGTAGGTTGGATATATTTAGAATATCTCGTCATTCTGATTTTTCCGGATTGTAAAAGAAACGTAAATAGTGTAAGGGAGAGCTGAAGATACGATAATTTCGCGAGAAACAGAAGGGAAATGTGTTAAAAAGTGTTTAAAGTCAATCTATTCATTTGTGTGTCTCCTTCTCATCAATCTCAGTAAGATTTTTGGGGTGTTTTCCACACTATAAAACAAAATGAATGACATGAGGGATGTCAGTCTGGTCAACCACATAGGGATTGACGGCTTGAAGCCGTCTTTCCCAAAAATCGATTTGTACCATCGTTATGATGAAATTATGAGGTCGTCAAGAAATGAACTTTGTGATAATTTACTCGTTCCCCAAACCTGAAATAATTCCATCGTCTACTTTCAAAATGCTTTTCAAATGAATGGGACCGTCTTTAACCTAAAATATATGCCATACTGAACGTTTCAGCTTGTTTATGGTGAGTAAATAAAACTGCGTCGTACAAACAACTGTTTACTTTCAGTTTGAGTTCATCATGACTTACGATCTAAAACTAGAGACGTTCCGAAATCCTGTTTTGGCCGGATCAGAACTCGGAAGTAGGAGAGATCGATTACGGGAGGGACTGAATTATTCGGGTTAGCAGATTCCAGTTAGTATGTAAAATAGTAAATACGAAACCGAGTGTGGTAGGCGTAGGCATAATCAACTTCCGTTAGTTCTGGTCGATGGTATCAGAAACATGCCGCTGATAGCGTCATTTTCCAAAATGGGGTCACCGGACTTGTTTTCTTGCTACATATTAAAATAGGTAAATTCACAACACTTTCTATTATAAAATTACTTTATCTGAGTGATCTCCCTTATGTGGCAAAGTTGAAAAAATGAATCCAACAAAAATAATGTGTTTTTAGAAAAACAGTACATATGATAAAACACATAATTTTCTATATTAACATGAAAAATCTAACACGTGAATTACATACTTCTCTCAAAATTTGCACATTTCATTAAAGATCTAGACCAATTGTTATCTGCTACTTCAAAATCCAAGATGGAGGAAGACACCCCAGCCACCTTAATGCAAATAACACCATAAATCTTTTAATCTTGATATTGGTGTTTCAGTGGACTTTCAATGTTCTAATAGTTAGTACCTTGATACTGAGTGATTAGGTCTGACTGATGATGTAGTAGAAGTTGTACTGTCATTTTGGTTGTTAACTGGAGTCTCCAATATATCCAGTTCTGAAAAAAAATTCATTCAATTCCAAAGAAAAAAACAAAAACAACCTAACTTATCCTGTAAAATCTTACATCCAAAGTATTACTGTTCATTCATAAATTTTGTTATGTTTTTATTATTGCAAAATTTGCAGCAGAATACACTTTTCACAAAAATAAAACTCACTTTCTATACTTTCTATATTCTGAAAGCATAAGTTGTATGCAAGCATCATTTCCAGAAATCACAATAACTAATGATGCATTACTTTCCTTTGTTTAACAATAGGACTAATTAATGCAGGCAAATATTTCTGAATTTCCAGTCCATGTGCTTTTTTTGTTCTAGATGCTTACATAAACACAAATAGACTATTCTACAGCTACTGAGATATGAACTGTCATTCCTGAATATCTATCTAAAATCTCTCAAAATAAAAGCTGTGTATAAATGAAATCATTTTTACACACAAGTGTAATGAGCTGAAACCGTTTTAAGACATTGGAAAAGGCGTGAAAACTTTTATTAGAAATATGATACTGTACATACAAATGTACAACAAAAATGATTCTAATAATGACTAAAGGAAGAATATATGGAAAAATCAATATAGTCATAGTTGTGTTATGTTTTATTTGCCATGTAATAAAATTTCGTGGCATTGGTATTCATCATGTTCCTTATATTAGCTTTCATTTCAGCTCTCAGACATGATATGTTAATCTCCAGCTGATGTCTTGACTTAGATATACCAAATAAAAAGTATTATTCTTGTCGGTTGCAATTTAAATGTACATTTCTATTATATTTATTACATTACTTACGGTATTTGGGTTTCTTAGCATCAGACTGAAACATCCTCAACTAATGGATCAAAATAAGACAGGAAATCATAAAAAACTGAAAATGAAAGAATCATAAACTTAATAAAAAAAAATATAATAGTGTAACATTATTCAACTATGACACAGAATTAAGTCTCAATAACATGGTCACCTTCTTAAATGTCAAATTCAAAGCTTAAAGGTTGATATTGAGCTTTGTTCAAAGAGGTTACTTACAAATGACTTAACAGCATTTGTGTATTGATAATAAGTTACATAAAAGCTGATGGTAGGATGCATAAATACAGAGTCACGTCAAAGATAATACGACCAGAAGAAACATAATAGCACAAAGACAAATATCGGGGAAACTAAAGTAAAATAAAAAGATACACAACTTCTGCACCTAGAATATATAACACAAGACCATCTTGTATTATTTGTGAAGTAGACACTGAATATCTATCTATTAAGTCTTGGTACTTTCCAAAGAATTTTTTGAGAAAAAAGAACGAGACATTCTTTGACAAAACCCTGGCTCATAAATTTTTTGCTCAGACACCGATGACGTTTTACAAGTCTGAGTAGCAGCTGCAAGCTCTTGAATATCGTATGAGTTGAGAAATGTATACTCCATACACAAGTGAAGTCGGTATATATATTGCTGTTAAGCTGAGAAAAATTTGTAATTTCAAAATTGAAATCGTCTCATTTGTCATAGATTCTGGTACTGAGATGACCGCTGTTGTCAAATTCGAGGTAAATGTCTAAAAATGATGCAAAGGAAGCTGTATCTATGGTTTCTATAATCTCTAGTCCAGGAGGATATATCAATGGCACACAATCAGAAAAGTTTGGATTGTTAATTGAAAGAACATCATCAATCTACCTGTATGTCATGTATGTGAAATTAAATAATCTAGCTTCTTTGATCTTCTTGTTTTTACAAGTGTCTGAAGGAACTACGACTCATATGAAAATAAGAAAAGGTTGGCCAGGAGAGGTGCACAGTTGGTTCCCATAGGAATGCAGACAACCTGCTGAAAAATTCTACCTCCAAATTCAACAAATATATATGTTGTCAATGAGAAAATCAATAATTTTGATGAGCTTCATATATATGTACAACGAAGAAGGCGAATGTGACCCAGTGGGTATATTTGATTCAAAATGAAATATTTGGCATGTTACATTTATTTTCATGAAAAATGAGATGGAAAAAAAATTTATTGGCTGCTATTATTGAAAGAAAATTGATTGCCTTGGCTTTTAGAAAGACGTTTCAGTGGTGATTTCAATTTTCACTTTTCATATAAACTTATATTTCATTTTTGTATTTAGAAAGTCAGTATTTCCTGTCTTTGAATAATTTATCAATGCATATATATTTCACAATTTTTTTAAGTCTTACATGTAGGTCATGCAGGTGCTTTACATTATCAGACAGAATTAAATTAACTTGTTTGAGACAGCCTTTACCATTGCATGAAACATTAGTGCCTGTTGAGAGCAAATGTATACATGTATGTGCCTTGAATATTTCAAAAGTGCTTTGTGTGTTTTTTTTAATAGGTTGGGGAAGATCCTCGTAAATGGGTACTATCCTTATTTATTTGGCAAGCTGTTGTGGAATTTATTCCCTATTTATTAATATTAATAAATCAAATTTTTAATATTAAAAATTATTTTTAATATTAAAAAATAGTCATTTTAATAAATAGATTTCATTTTTAATATTAATGGGTATTTAATATACCCCATTAGCCAAAACTAGTGTCAATTTACAGTGATAAAAATAAAAATTTGGATTGCAAGATATTTGCTGTCATTGTGCAAACATTCAGCTGGTAAATGACAACATTTTGCATAAAAACACTATGACTAAAATATCATCTACATCCTTCAAGAAGTACATAAAGAAGGATTTTTGGAGGTCATTATCTTTTTATTCAGTTCTTATTTTAAAAAAGAAAAATTGCCACTTATATTAAAAAGATATTCACACTACCATTTCTTAACGAAACTTTATAAAATTCAATGAGACATCATTTTCTAAGTGACTTAGCTATTGCGCCATTTGATAAAATTGAACATGAAAGTCACCCAAATACATGTATTCAGATGTGGTATGACATATTTAATGGAGTTCTAGATAAACATGCACCAAGTGTTACTAAAAGAGTAAAAGAGACAGACAACCTGAATGGTTCAATAATGAAATTATATATGCCAGGAAAATGAGAAAGAAATACCATAGACTAGGAATGTGGTCTGAGTTCAAATTTTGGCTAAACAAGACAACACACATAATTGATGAATCTAAAAGAAATTTTTATTCAAAGATGGTAAAAATTCAAAAGCTTCAAGAAAACCATATGAGCTTTTAAATGAAGATGATGTTAGAACTAAAATGTAAGTGACATTTGTAATGTTTTAATGAGTTTTTACATCATGCATTGAAAACCTGAGAACTGATAGATGTATGAGCAATAATCATGGTTATGCAAAATTAACTCAATTTGTACAAAAGAAATTTACTAAGTTAAAACAAGTAAAATTCTCAATTCCACCAGTCACAATAAATAATCTATTTAATGAGATAATCAAACTTGACATCAACAAATCCACGGATCTGATAATATAGGACCAAAAATTTTAAATTAAGTGCTCCTTTCATAACTTCATCTTTAACTTACATTTTTAACAGAATAATAGATACAAGTACATTACCAACTGTTCTAAAGAATGCAAGAGTAACCCCTGTTTTTTAAAGCTGGGGAAAATACATGGCAACAAATTATAGACCAATTTCTGTACTTCCTGTTTTATCAAAACTTTTAGAAAAGCATGTTTCAAAACATTTGTATGACTATCTAAAAAGACTTAATCTTTTACACCCAGCACAGTCTGGGTTTAGACAAGAACACTCTTGCCAAACTGCCCTTATCAATATCATAGATAAATGGGTACAGGATATGAATGACGGTAATATCAACTTAGCAGTCCTGTTGGATTTTAAGAAAGCTTTTGATGTAGTAGATCATGATATTCTCTGTAAAAAACTTGAAATTTATGGATTTGATAATGCTGCTGTTTCTTTTTTCAAATCCTATTTGAATGAAAGAACTCAACAAGTACAAATTGGTAATGCTCATTCTGAAAAACTTTATATCAAGTATGGTGTCCCCCAAGGCTCCATATTAGGGCCCTTCTGTTTATATTATACATAAACAACATTCATATCTATATGAAAAATTGTTGCACTGATTTATATGCTGATGATTCAACTTTACATTTTTCTGGTAGTTGTTATCAAACTTTGCAGTCAAAGGTACAAGAAGATTTGCATTGTGTTGAGGAATGGTGTAATGATAACAATATGTTCATCAATAAAAATAAAACAAAATATATGATTATTGGAACAAAGCAAAAGCAATGCCACATTACAGTGAGAGTTGTTTAACTATTAACAATCAAGTGATACAATCTTCCACATGTGAAGTCTCTTAGGCATTAAAATTGACCCTTCCTTACATGAACAAACCAAATTGATTTGATCTGCTCAAAAATTTCATCTAGGCTATATCTACTATTAAAGATTAACATGATTAAGAAGTTTCTAAATCTAGACTGCAGAAAATTATTTTATAATGGTTATATCTTACCACTAATTGACTATTGTTGTATAGTGTGGAGTAGTTGTAGCAGTGAGGGTTTCAATAGGATATTAAAATTACAAAAGAGAGCTGCTAGAATAATACTAGAAACAGACCCTTTTCCTCCTTCCGGCCCTTATTCAAACACTGAAACTGGATGACAGTTGAACAGAGAATAAAATATCACAAGTTTGTGATGACATTTAAGTGCATCAAAATGATGCCCCATCATATCTTACTAGCAAGTTTCATTATGTTTCAGACAGAAATCCATACCCTTGAGAAATGCTGTTCAAGGAAACCTCATACTCCCTAAACCAAAAATAGAATTGTTCAAGAAATCTTTTATGTATTCTGGACCATCCTTGTGGAATAATTTGCCAATATCGTTAAGAAATATTACAAATGTTAATTCTTTCAAATACAAAATAACAGATCATTTATTGAAATCAACCTGTTGAAAAAAATATTGAATACTGATTATTTCATCATGTTTATTTTTTCATAACATTTTTATCAAGTTGTATTGAACATTATCATCATACTTGACTTATATACTAATGTATGCCATGTATATGTTTGCATTTTTGTTTATGCTTTTCTATGATGAGGGCCTCAGGGAAGATTAGTTATATAGCTAACTGTCATGACTGTGTAACCCTCTTAAAATAAAGTATTGTTGTTGTTGTTGTTATTTGAACTATGGTGTTACAGGGGAAAATGTTGCTATTTGTATAAATGTTTGCGCCATGACAGCCATTATAACGAAATAAACATTTCGATCTTTGATTACTGTAGATTGATACCCGATTTTGTTGTACCCATAAATGGAGATAGTACCTATTTATGAGCATCTTCCCCAACCTGTTTTTAAAGGTGCTTTGTATGGTTTGTGTATGTATGCGTTGTCTCCTCTGTAATTGTTTATATTGATATCTTACGTGAGGGTACCCAAATTGCACCTATTTTGCCATTTTTTTCATCTACGTTAATTTATGATCCAGACAAAAGTTTCCGTTCTGTGTTTATTTTGTAGGTGCATCCTTATTTACTATATATGATGCAGTCCGGTAAATCCACCCACATAAGGCTTTGATTATATGTATTTCTGCTTAATTATATACAAATTGTACCAAATTTAATATAAATCGATTCACTGACAAACCAACTTTGAGCAGTTTATCTCATTTCCCAATAAATATCTGAAATAAATTTTAAAATCAACAAAACAAGTGGGTCATCTGTGTTTTATCAGAAATGTGTTTGTCCGTAAATCCACAAATGTGCATTAAATATGTAGGAGGGCCAATTTATCACAAATTTGTGAAAGGAAAAGGTGATCTATTCATTAATAGACCACTTATAAAGGATTCCAGATAATAAAAAATTTCAAGTCAGAAATGAGTTTTGTAAGCAATAATATGATTATCATTAGCTTTAGGAACTGTATTATATATATCACTAGATACTTTCGTAATAAAAGATTTTTTTAAATTTGACATGCAGTGATGATAAGTACAGTTCCTACAATGTCCTATGAATAAAATAGCAGACGAAATATTCACGGAAGTGACAATTACAATAATAATAATAATAAATTCTTTATTTAACGAAGGTAACTCATTTAACATACAATTGTTAATCTCACACAAGGCCTTCACACATTTAAATGAACAATTCATATAACAATCAATGCATATAACACAATAAACAATAGAGATGTACACAATTACAAATGTATATACACAAGCATGAAAACAGACTGTAGAACTAGGAATATCTACTAATTTTCACTTCTTCGTGTTATATTGGCGAGGCAAATATGTACTCTTTAATATATACATATGTTTTATTCTAATCTAAACTATATACATTGTACATGTTTACTTGTCAAGTGTAAAGCACGCAAGTGATGCTGATCTAGAAACAGTTCTCATATCAAAGTAGTAACAGTTAGGATCTGATAAGAACTTACATTCGATAGTAAACAGATGCTGTGACCCTGGTGTTTTCCCAGACTATAGTATTACATATAGGTCATTGACTTAATATTACAGCATGGCAAGAATGTCCTAAAAAAAAAAAAAAAAAGTTTGTCTACTCATTTTGTTTTGATATAAAGATATTAGCACATTTCATCTTAAAGCTTTCTATATGTCTTAAATCCTTTATATCATTTGGCAAACTATTCCAAATGATTAGACCAGAATATTGAAAAGTCTTTTGAAGTATTCTTTTGAAGTATTACAGAAGTAAATGGGAGGGCTGGTTTACCGGACGGGTGGAATTACCGGACACTACTGTAGTTCCACCAATTTAATTTTGATTCTATATTGAATCATAGAAAATGAGTTAAATTTGAACCGACCTCAAAGCAATCCATGATTCTGTAATGAGGAGTACCCAAATTGCATCCATGCTTAAATTCACATCCGTAAAAATCAAATAACTGATGTTTTGTTTTATTTCTTCAAATATTTAGAACAATTTGATAATAGTCCATGCTTACTATTCATTTTTTAAGAAATGGATGCCTGTAACACATTTTAATTACTCATTTTTAAAAGTTGACTTTTTGTGGACGTTGCATGGTGACGTTTCCATAGATTTTACTTTTGGAGTGAACACTATATCTATTGACATACACCATTGTATACTGTGAACTTTTGTATATATTTAAATAAGTTAAGTTTTGTTGAACATTTGTTGAAAGACGTGCATAATGTCAAATCATGAAAATACATTTAGTCTATAAGAAAACTTGTAAGATTTCCGTTGCTCATATGCTAAATGGGTGCAATTTGTGACGTTATAACTTATATTCCAGTTCAAAGCTCAATGCGAGCTTATGTTGTATACAGTTTATATGATCATTATTTATATTGCCGACTTTGGGTAAAGCTTATTTGATTTAATTAAGTACGGCCCCAATGAAAATGATTTTGAATACGAACACAAATATTCGTTATCCTTATGCTCTCAAAAAGGGTTTGGAATAATCAGCTTTGGTTCCATCACGGGGATTCCTTTATAGTAGGGGAAAGGAACGAACATCAAGTTGTTTAAAAAAACATCTGCTCTATAGTTTTCAACTGGGAACAGTATATCTAACGGGAAATGAATCTGATAGGCTTTTCAGTATAAAATAGATAAAATCTCGGACTCCACGAGACTTCGCGAAATTTATGGATTTTGGTGGCGTCTGACTAAAAGACTATCGGAACTGCTCAATAAATTAACCACACAATTCTAATCGTAAATAAATACAAGTTTTATCATAAAGTAGATACATTTTGTCATATAAAATGACCATAATAAGTGTAATTTATTTGATGTGAAGTGTTTAATAATGTTTTTGAATTTGGGAAGGTAATCGGCGCCATTTTTTTATTACCATGTTTGCATTCTGTACCATTCCGTGATAAAATGAATGCGATTCTAACAAATTTGAAGTGACAGAATACAAGTATGATACACTGGCATCACTGTTAAACTAGTTTAAATGTCATTTTGTTGATATTATCAGAAATTATCAGGATAATAGCGAGTACGTTTTAACACATGTCCGTTTCCGTATCGTATCTTTATTACCTATGACCCGACGATAAAATCGGCTACAATTAGGTAGTGTCAAGTCCCGTCAATATATATGTTCCTGTTTTCAAGTAGTTTTCAATACTGCAAAATGTGCTACAATCTGAGTTACTCTGTGTTATTGTAATCTCAGCTACAATACATTGAAATTTAACATTTCAAAAACATTCCCAATAGAAGAAAATTGGACGAAAAATTTGGTTGATTATATCAGGACAGTAGGGAATCACTGAAGCCTGACTGTAGCGGCCCCTCTTATGGCAGTCAGTGGGCCCCTTATAAAAATTCTGGATCCGCCACTGTTATAACAGTAGAAATCAACATGAATCAAAGTACTGAAATACTGAACATCGGATGACCGCATGCAAGTTCTTGTGGATGGTCACAAGCACTTGTCTCAGAAAAATCACATCTCTATACCTGAAAGTGAGGTTAATGTACAGAGATATATTTTTTTCTGAGACAAGTTCGTGCGAGGATGATGAATAAATGACAGAATTCAACCTCACCGTAATAACTATTATATTGTAGTGATACAAATCAATATACTCTGGTTTGTTGTTATATATTATATCTGGGACTATTATACTAACAATAGTATAATAGTCCCAGATTATATTAATATTTGTATATAACAGTAACATGTATATATCATTTTCATCCATTTGTATATTATTCTATTCTACTATTCTAATAATAGTGCACTGCAAGTGCATGGTGGACACTCGTCTGTAATAATTCGATTTTTGTAAAAGATTGGATTTGAGTAGGCATTCATATTTTCCCGCAAAACGTTCTTGAGATATTCTTCCGCATGCGTTAACACAATTTTTCTGTACGTGTGCATAGATATTATTAATGATTTTACTTATATATATTTTTTAACGACAAAACATTTTCATATTATTAATTTATGTTCTAAACAAAAATATTTTTATGAGTATTCATTGAAGAAATGAATTTGTAACAAGCGATAAGGAATGTTATTTTGCACTCGATAATGTCCGCGTATCTTTAGATCGGTTACCAGTCAAAACGAAAGTTACGTAAGTAGAAATCTCTGTGGCAACAATACATCGGAATGCCCTCACGGTCATCGCGATGTAAAAAGAAAATACAATGTACGATAATCGGATTATGCCATTTTGGACCACAGACACAGGCATTTGTCACTGAAAAATAAAAATTCCAGAGACAAGTGCCTGTGACCACATGCAGGGACCTGATGGGTTATTTTCGTTCTTCGTGATCGGCGCATTTGCGCTATCGTGATCCGTTTTTCTACAGATTTATACTCTTTTATATTTTCGTGATCCGTGATCATGGAAATTTATTTTCTGAATCGTGATTGACAAAAAATCAACTCGTGAATCGTGAGTTTTTTTTTTTTGTTCTTCAAAACAATTTATAAATATCTTAAGGAAATGAAGGCTTCAGAGCAAATGCAATGCGATTTCCTTTATAATTAATTTTTCTGAGGGCATAACTAGTTCAAAAATATTTGATCAACACTGATTTTCAAATTCGTCTGAGACATTGATGATATAAACCTATAATATAAATTCATAAAAATCTGGCAAGAATTATACACATGAGAGTGCTAACAATGCAATTTTCCATATAATCAATATTTCCAAGGGCATAACTCTTTAAAAATAATTGATCGGCACTGATTTTCCAACTCCTCAAAAACATTGATGATATAAACCTATAATATAAATTTCATAAAAATCTGGCAAGAATTGTACACATTAGAGCGCTCATCAGGCAATTTTCCATATAATTAATATTTCCAAGGGGCATTACTCTTTTAAAAATAATTGATCGGCACTGATTTTCGAACTCGTCAAAGACATTGCTGATATAAACCTATGATATAAGTTTCATAAAATTCTGGCAAGAATTGTACACATGAGAGCGCTAATATTGCAATTTTCCATATAATCAATATTTCCAAGGGCATAACTCTTTTAAAATAATTGATCGGCACTGATTTTCGAACTTGTCCAAGACATTGGTGATATAAACCTATGATATAAGTTTCATAAAAATCTGTTAAGAATTGTACACATGAGAGCGCTAACGATGCAATTTTCCATATAATTAATGTTTCTAAGGGACATAACTCTTTTAAAAATAATTGATCGGCACTGATTTTCGAACTCGTCCAAGACATTGCTGATATAAACATATGATATAAGTTTCATAAAAATCTGGCAAGAACCGTACACGTGAGAGCGCTAACAAGACCGGACGGACGGACGGACGCACGGTATTTCTATGTCCCCCGCAACGCTTTGCGCGGGGGACAATAACGTATTTTCATATTTTATATATAGTGTATAGATGTAACCCTGTGAAGCCAAAATATTCTAGTTTTTCGTCAGCTTTCAGGAAATCACTTTCTTCCACTCTGAATCCATTATTGAACCATTTCCTGAGTTTTTCACAATTTACTGATAATTCGTCTGTGACGGTGAGATTTATGCATTTATTTCCCATAAGCGATTTGATGATATTAACATACTTTTCCTGGTCATCCAAGTTGACGGCATTAAGAGCATGGCTATCCCAAACAGCCTCAAAATCACTTTCAATACCCGAGTTAAACTTATTAAAATCACAGCAATATAGCCGTATTCGACCATCATCACTTTTATATAATTCCCCTTTGACCTCCGGAACTTCTACAATACTGTAATCTATTTTGTTCTCTGCAAAAAAATCTGTAATTGCTTCCACACCACATTCGACCCCAACTACTTCATGTCCTTTATCCCAAAGCCATTTCATTTCTACAACTTTTCCACAAAAGGGGACAAACGTTTTCACTTTTTCACGACTGTTTAACATTTTGTCAACATGCTTGGTAAACATGGAGCTAAGTTCTGGTATAACAAAATCTGTTTTGCCATCTTTCCACAATTTCCTCCACTCGTCCACAGTCACATCACCAGTATAATCTTCTTCCATTACAACCTACGATGACAAATATCATTATCAAAAGAATAAGAATTAAAAGACAAAACATATATAAATTTTGCATTAAGAAATAACGATATTTGCATGAATTTTCTCTTACAGCGTTATATGACTAGGTCAGCAACTACCACAATTTAACGTTAGCGCGTTGTAGAAACACTCATTTCAGAGAGTTTGGTAGTATAAGAATAAGGAGATGTTGTATGATTGCCAATGATACAACTATCCACCAGCGACCAGAGGACAAGGATGCAAACATTTATAGGTCACCATACAGCCTTCAACAATGAGCAAAACCCTAAGGTATAATAAGTTATAACAATTCAAAAGAAAAAACAACAACTCGATCTATTTCGTTCTAAAACAATAAATGAAAAACAATTATGACGAACAGCAACCAACGACACTCACTGATAAACAAGCTCATGACTTGGAACAGTGCTCAAACCCCCAAATTTGGACAGTGTTGTAGTTATTTCTAACGTTAAGATCATCAAAATCTCTTTAAATGGCAAACGCTAAAATATTTTCCAGATAAGGTAGTCTTCAAATGGACAAAAATGCTGACAGATCTATAATACAAAATTGTTAAAGGAGGACTATCTTAATTGTAGGCAAATTTTGCTCACGTGAATTTCACATGAATCTCACGTGAAATTCACGTGAAAATTTTCATGTAAAATTCACCTCAAACGAGCCAATACGTGAAACTCGCGTGAACATTTTCACGTTAATTTCACGTAAATTGAGATTCACATGAATTTCATGTGAAATTTTTCACGTGAATTTCACGTGAAATTTACAACAAAAAAATGGTATTTAATTAAATTTGAAAATTTAGATGTTATTTGAATAACTTTATTTTGAAAATTCACGTGAATTTCACATGAAATAAAAAACCTTTCTTTTTCAGGTGAAATTTACGTTAGTTTCACATGACATTCACGTGAAACTCCCATGAAATCAGTTCACGTGAGTTTCACGTATAAGCTCGTATGAGGTGAAGTTCACGTGAGTGAAATTTTCCTGTGTAGACCTGTCAAGATACGATTTGAGAATAGTAAACACACTTCTGATCTGATTCATATTTAAGACTATAGGACAAATATATTTGACAACACAATATGTAAAGACGGGAATGTTGAGAGAACAAACATGAGATATCTTCATGACATGCAGGCCGGACATGTTTATATGAAAAAAATGAAAAAGGAATTAATTTGAAATTAAAGATCAATTCAAATGAGGGTCTAAATGGTATGCGATATTCTACCGAAATATAGTACCCAAAGTATCTTAAGACTAGGTGAAAAGATTTTATATTTTACAACACGGCCATGGTTGTAGAAGATGATGTCATTTGGGCATGCTATTTTAAACAGGTACAGGAACACACATACCAAACTTACTGTACTTCAATTTCTGCAATGAGTCCATTTGTGTTTATGACTTTTGGTCAGTAAATATATAAACTTATATTACGTATGTACAGATTCAATGTGTATACACATTTGGTGTTTTCATTTGATAGGTTTTTTGTTCAAAACGTGACTTCCCGCGCTTTGTACTTAGGAATGAAAATGTGTATGTTGTTAAATTCATTGCAAAATAAAACACTCTATTTGTGAAATGAATACATATTCACATACTTTACTACTTTAAATTTGGTAAAACGATTTAAGAATGATAATAGCTATATATATAGTACGCGGAAAAAAATGCAAAATATTGAATACAGCAGTGGCGGGTCCAGAAATTTTCATAAGGGGGGCCCATTGACTGCCATAAGAGGGGACCCGCTCCAGTCATGCTTCAGTGGTCCCTAAATAATCAACCAAATTTTTCCCACAAGGGGGGGGCACCCTGCCCTCCCTTAAAGCCTCTGTATAGTAAACCCCACATAGAAGAATATTTTGATTGAAATCTTAATTTTGTGATATATCAAGACACTGAAAAAAATAAAAATCTAGACACAAATAAGCTTACATTCAAGAAAAACGTACCCTTTTCTCTTCTTATCCGCCAGTTAAAGCTTTGATATACATCATTACATGTACCTGGAGTCAACCATCTATCTATATTTCGAGGCAACCAAAGGGTTTTCTGACATTAATCACTAAAGTTGATATCTAAAAATACATATTGTGACGTCTTATATAATTTGCGTTCTATATTGTGAGGCAACCAAAGGTTTTTTCGTGAATTATTTGAGTAATTGGCGCTCGATGTCCAGTGGCAAATATTCCTTGTATATTCAAGTCAAACTCGTGTTAAAAATTTTCACTGTAAGATGTATGCATACAAAATACACTCGGCAAAACACTAGCATTACATAGAGATTCACTTCAATAAAACAGTCTATATTCATGATCAGTAAAAAAGTAAAATAACAAAAATACCGAACTCCAAGAAAATTCAACAGAAAGTCCATTATCAAATGACAAAATCAAAAGCTCAAACACATCAAACGAATGGAAAGCAACTGTCATATTCCTGACTTGGTACAGACATTTCCTTAGGTAGAAAATGGTGGATTAAACCTGGTTTTATAGCTAGCTAAACCTCTCACTTGTATGACAGACGCATAGAATTCCATTAAATTGATGGAGATAACAGGTAAAAGACACCAAAGGATAAATCAAAATGTCAAGTAAAGAACGAAATAAACTAGAATTAACTCCATCAACATTTATAAAAAAAAACACAATACAATTAACACACAAAAACAAAATTTCAATAGCAGAAAAACAGAGGTCAAGAAAGAACAAAACATACTAAAACAATATGAAATCTCAAATGCATTTGACTCTAATTTCTCGTTCTATAATTATGAAGGATGTGCAGTTATTCTATTGCATAGCTGTATCTATCCACAAGGGATGCATTGCACCTGTTGTGTTTAACCAAAAATAGGCTTTCCGTGTTTGGAAAGAATATTCGAGAACACAATTGATTTAGTCGGAATAAGATGTACCAAAATTTATTTCGTTCGCCAAGTGTAACCTTCACACACATTAACATCTTGAATATAAAGCTACTAGATGTTTTATCTTTTAGCTTCAACCGACAGATAAAAGACAAATACAACAGTTGCTGATCCATGCTTACAAAAAGGGTTGAGGCGTATGCGTCAACGAAAGTTTTTTTTATTTTTCAGAAACTACTAAGGAGACGACCATTTGATATTCTGGGGGGCAAGGACGATTTTGAAAATGAATAATCTGTTCTGGCAATAGCTTAAGATAGATAATATGTGCTCTAAACTACAGGACAACGTAGGACTTAGTTGTAAAAGAGGTTGAAAATAAATGATCGCACGAAAAATGAATAAAGCGGTTTAGCGAAAGGTGAAAAGGAATAATTCATCAGAAAACAAATCTTCCTGCCCCTTTGAATATCAATGGTCGTGTCCTAAAATAATGTTTTTTTTCTAATTCCGTGCAATTAATACCCTAAATGAGCTACATTTCTTAACTGTGAACATCCTGCAAAAATCCTTCCCAATTTTCCAAACTACGGGTCTTAAAAAACATTCAGTTCAAATAATGTTTGTCGTAATGTTACACTGTGATTTCATGCCAAAAAAAGTGCCACAAGTCACAAAGATTAAAAATTCCTCGAAGTCAAGCTGCATTTGTCTACTTTCTATTAATTCACAGTTTGCACTGATTAAAATAATAATAAGACGTAATACCTCATCAATTATGAGCTACACTAGAAAACCAAAAAAATACGAAATATTGTAAAAAGACGTATAAAGATACGAGAAGGGCAATTACATCTTTCATGATACTCGGTAAAGTGTGACATTTTCAAAATTCTGGAGCCCGAAATGGTATAATGTAATAAGTTTGGGAATGGCAGACTAGCAACATGTAATACTAGTTGGCTAGAAGAAAAATCACCATGCACCAATACCACCCTGTCTTCAAGTGTAGCACTGTGAAATCGTACTAATCTGTCCTGCTGATCATGTTGAAATACACGGTTTGGGTGAATGGATAGGTGGCTGGTGTAATTGTTGTTGTGGAAACGGAAAAAGGGGATTTGATACACAATGTATACATTGTGATAAAATTGTCCAGACAGATGGTGTCTTAGGTACATCATCAAAAGATCGATGCAGGATAAAAAAAAATTCAAATTGGGCACAGCCGAATGAACAGATAAAATGATTAGATATAGGAGGCATGCCCGTCGAACTCGAAGACCGATAGCATATTTCATATCAAAAGTTTCTCTATTATTCGTCTACTAAAATGTATCTAATAGTCTACATGTCTCCACTAGATCTGATTTTCATGGCAATATCTGCATGTTTACCCGTCGGTTTGCCTATCTAAATATATCCTCCTGTATTTCAATATTATTTCATAAATCAAACTCAGGGAGAGCATATAAGATCGATGTAGGATAACAAAAACTTATTTCACATAGTTTGGGGTTTGGGGAATAGCTGCATGTTTTTTTATCCTCCATTGATTTTCTGCTTGTAAAAATACGTATCATATCGATCATTCAATTTTTTTTCAAATTAAGGAAAGAGGGAGGTTTTGTGTGTGTGTGTGTGTGTGTGTGTGGGGTTTTCAATAAAAGAAACAACTATGTAAATTAAGTTTTTCACCCAACATTGAACTTTTGACGTGGTGCTTAGTCGAATTTAACCCTTCTAATATATTTGCAAGCATCTACTTGCTCTACTGTTCTGTGTTCACCTGTATATGTTGATTACTCCAATAGTTTGTTTATTGTCCATTCGCCTGTCTACCTAAATAATATCTTATTGGCTACTAGATATTTCATTTTTGCGTTGGCTTTACCTTTCCTATACTCTGTTAATATCTATATGTGTGTGCAGCTGTCTGTGTCCACTAGCGTAGCATGCCAGATAATTTGGTGACTTCATCACATATCAATAAATCTGAATTCAGGTCTACATGGACACTCGTCTGTCTAAATGTCCATTAATCTGTCTTCATGTCCAGAAGTCTGTTAACATGTCCACCAATCTGTCTACGTGTCCACCAGTCATTTGACATGTTCACCAGTGTATAAAAATATAGAGATGTGGTATGATTGCCAATGAGACAACTATCCTCCAAAGTTCAAATGAAGTGGATGTACGCAATTATCGGCAACCGTACTGCCTTCAACAATGAGAAAAACTCATACCGTATAGTTGGCTATCAAAGGCCCCGACATGAAAAATGTGAAACAATTCAAATGAGAAAACTATCTGCCTAATTTATAACAAAACAATTTACGAAAAACAAATATGACAGTCATGAATAAACGACAACAACTTAACTACAGGCTCATGACTTAGGACAGGAGGTAGATCGCAACATTCTGAACATTTCTGCCCCTGTCTGGTTTTTATTTATAGCGGTTTTAAAGATGATAGACACAGTTCGCATTTAACTCTGTGTATTAATCTTAGCCACGTCGGCCATATTGGTTGTAACGCGGGGCCATCGGACATATTTGTAAACTAGATACTCCAATAATGATTGTGGCCAAGTTCGGTTATTTAGGCCCAATATTTTTTAAGAAAAGATTTTTCTAAAAGTTAATGGACGAAGACAACGGACGACGGACGCCAAGTGGTGAGAAAAGCTTGCTTGGCACTTTTGACCAGATTAGCTATTAAAGGGAGATTTGGTATATACGTCAATGAGCTAAAAACAAACCAACAGATATGTATAGATGTCAACACATTAGTTAACTTCGGTTATGCAGCTTTTATGTATTTTTTTCAGTTTTGTTTTCTGATCCAATTTTTCTTGATGTGGGAAAATTATGGAGTGCGTATCAAATTTAGAAAATAAACGGTACATGTTTTCTTATATAACAGCCAAGTAAAGTACACAGGTCCTAATAGGGATTGAATTAACAACTTTATTATGTACTCAATTCCCCTTTTTACATTCATAAAAATAACAAAAACGCCACGGTAATAATATGCAACTTCTGCAGCAATAGAGACAGTTCTGCATATTGATGACGTATTCTGATAATTTTAAGTTATGATAATTGTTAATTTTCTATGAAAATTTTTGTTGTTCGTGGTTAAGTCTCATAAACATCGGTCCCATATCTCCATGTATCATAATTACGTGCAATGAACATGTAAAGGCAATGCTTTATTTTTAAAAATGATTTTCGAAATTATTTGAAATTTAAACAATTGAAAATAATGACAACATAACAGTATGCGAAATCAGATATAGTATCATTTATTATGTTTTTCAGAAGAAAGAAACAAATCAAGATGTGTATTGATATACATACTACATTGTTAATTATACAAATTGTTATATTTTGAATATTGTGTAAAGTTGATGCCCTTTGATGCCAAAAGATTTTAGATTTCTGTCAGCTTTCGCATAATCACTTGCTTCGACTCTGAACCCATCTGTGAACCAAGTCCTGATTTTGTCATAATTCACAGATAACTCGTCGAGAACAGTGAGATTCACACACTTTTCCCCCATAAGTGATTTGATGATATCAACATACTTTTCCTGTTCAGCCAAGTCGACGGCAATAAGAGAACCACTATGATCCCAAACTGCTCCAAATCCACTTTCAATAGCTGAGTTGAACTGATAAAAATCGCAGCAATACAACCGTATTCTTCCATCTTCACTTTTATATAATTTCCCTTTAACCGCCGGGATGTTTACTACACTATATCCGATTTTGTTCTCTTCGAAAAATTCTTTAAGTGCCTTGTCACCACAGTTGACTCCGACAACTTCATGCCCTTTATCCCAAAGCCATTTTATTTCAACAGCTTTTCCACAGAGAGGGACAAAAGTTTTAACTCTTTCACGGCTGTTTATCAATTTGTCGACGTGTTTGGTAAACATGGTGCACAGTTTTGGAGTGTGATTTGTTTTGTCTTCCTTCCATAATTTCGTCCACTTGTCCACCGTCATGTGGTCTTCCCTTTCAATCTAAAAGGAAAAGAAAAATATTATTAATAAAAGACAAGAACGATAAAACAATACTGCAATAAAAATATAAGGATATTGTAGGGTTGTTCTCGTACAGCGTTAACTGGCATTAACAAAAAGTGTTTATCCAATTGTGTTGTCCTTCTCACCATACTCAATGAGACATTGTGTTGTGGAGGCATTTTTTGCCTTTTATAGCTTGCTGTTCGGTGTGAGCCAAGGCTCCGTGTTGAAGGCCGTACTTTGACCTATAATTGTTTACTTTTTACACATTGTGACTTGGATGGAGAGTTGTCTCATTGGCACTCATACCACATCTTCTTACTTCTATTGAAGACTGTCAAGTGGAGTTTTGTCGGACTTTATCTTTTCTGAGACCAATAGACAAATGTTTTAGTCCATGATTTTGTTTAGCAATTTTCATTGCAAATTATCAATATTGTTTAAATCATAACATGGGAGTTAAGAGGAAATTTCAGTTGAAGTTCAGGACAATTAAAAACAAAATGTCCGTGCTTATTACATTTAAAACACAAAATAGCATTCTTAGCATATACAGTTTTATTCTCTAAAAAATGGACACACAGCTGACTACATATTTCAGTAAAAGTTTCAAAGATATTGTACAATTCTTTCATGGACTTTCCCCTCCAATGGTATAATTTACATTCCTGCATTTGAAACAACTGTACTTTTAAATACAATATTGTTGAATGCCTATTATAAGCAAAAGCGTAACACATGAGGTAATGTTCTGAGTCTGCCTATAATATATCTGACACCATAATTGTTTGTTTATGACAGCTGAGAAACTATCTGGTTCTTGTGCTTTTCTTAATTAAATTGCCCGTCATAAAATATCAATCCGAAATCTACATAACATTTAGTTCCTAACTTGATTGCTTGCATATATTTCAGCAAATCATGAAAATGTGATGCATTTATGTTACAATATATACATATGTAAATCAAAAATGCTGCAGTTAAAAATCCCGTTGTGTTAATTTAAGTATCATGTTGCTTACTAGGTTGTCGTGTAAGATGTCCATGATTTGTTATAAGTGTTTTATTTACCCCTTTTATGCTTTGAGAATAATTAATACACTGCCCATGTCAACGTATTTCTAAACTCTGATTTTTGCTTTACATTTTGTCCTACATGTTTTGCTATATAATCTGATGCCTTAAATATTTCAAGGAGTATCATATATCCTGGATACATTAAAGGTAGATGTAAAAACTAAAATAACAAAAATACCGAACTCCAAGCAGAATTAAAAACGGAAAGTCCCTTAACAAATGGCAAAATCAAAAGCTCAAACATATCAAACGAATGGAAAACAACTGTCATATTCCTGACTTGGTACAGGCATTTCCTTATGTAGAAAATGGTGGATAAGAACTGGTTTTATAGTTAGCTAAACCTCTCACTTGTATGACAGTCGCATAAAATTCCATTATATTGACAACAATGTGTGAGCAAAACATCAGTATTACCAGGTGCACATCGTTGATAAAATTGTTTCTTGTGGTACTAGTAGTTTGTATATTGAAGTGATCAAGAGGGAGAATGACACTTGTTTAATTCACTGTAGGAACAGAACACATTGTTGTAGTCCTTGAGATACTTGTATCCGATGTAAGAGTGGATACACTTGTCCCCGAGGAACATGAATATATCCTAGTTGTAATACTTACTGAAACATCTGAATGTTGGTTCTTGGCCTTCTTAACCGCTGCTGTGGCATGTCCACTATTAGCCCTGCTCGTTTGTGTCCTCTTTCTTTCTGATCTTCTATACATGGTCTGAAACACAATAATAACCTGTTAATTACGTTGCATATTGGATAAATGTAGTAATATTAATGTATTATTCAAGAAGACATGAGTGCAACGCACCAAGCCACACACAAATATCATAAGGCTAGGTGATGAGTTGCAGCCAATTGTGTAAAAAAGGATGACGATTTGTGTATTTTTTTTCTGTGACAGCCTATTTGTGTCTATGTTTTTTCAATCAACGATAACTGCTGGAATACAGGCTCCTTGTTTTAGACAAACGCATACAGAATGTGACGGGGTTAAATATATCTGTGAGCGTTCATCCCTCCCACTAACCATGGGCAGTAGACTATAGATATAAACAAACAGATTTGCAGTGTTGAATAGTGGTTCTTTATTTTTTTTCTCTCAGAAATTTACCTCGTTTCTAACTTTCAAATTAAAAAGTGTAAGTAAGTAAAATGTATGTGTTACATGACTAACTCATTTTTATTTTATCACATTATAACTTTGAGCAGGCTAGAATAAGATTCATTTATTCTAAGGCTTGTATTCGTAAATAGTATACAAAAAAGGAACAGTAACATTTTGAATATATCAAACCAGCAAAGAAACATATTTCGTTTCAGGACTTTTTCCTTAATTGAAAATTTTGGAACTGATCATGAATTTAAGTAAAAACATAAATACAAAATAGTTAAAAAAATACCTTTTGCTCTGTTAAACACCAGTTTATTAATGCGTTTACATATCTGAAGTCAACTAATATATATTACACAGTAAGACATCGTTCTATATTACGAGGCAACCGAAGGGAAATCGGAAATAATATTGTTATACTCAATTAATTTTCTAATAATGAATATTGAGACGTTTTGATATAAAAGGCGTTCTAATTTTAATGCTACCAAATGGATTGTTTGATTAATAAGTGCTTAACGTCCACCACAAATATTTCTTCAATATTCAACGTGTTCAGGTCAATCTCTTGTTAGATGATTTAACTTAAATTAATATATGTATATATAAACCGTTGGTTTTCCTGTTTGAATTGTTTTACACTAGTCATTTTGGGGCCCTTTATAGCTTGATGTTCGGTGTGAACCAAGGCTCCGTGTTGAAGGCCGTACTTTGACCTATAATTGTTAACTTTTTATACATTGTGACTTGGATGGAGAGTTGTCTCATAGGCACCCATACCACATCTTCTTATTTATATTTATGAACTTCATTGAACAAAACGCGCTTTGACTTTTCTCCAATGAATAAAACAGTTAAGCGTTATAATCATGGATAACACACGTAAAAGACACCAAAAAAGGCAATCAAAACGTCAAGAAAAGAACTAAATAAACCAAAAACAAAAAACATCACAAAACTCGGCAATAAAAATAAGTAAAACAATCAAAACACAATAACATAAATGAAATATTGAATAAATAAAAACAGAGAAGGAATAGCAGATCTGTGTTTTACTAGATAACATTTTTGTTCGCTATGGAAATTCCGTATATCGTCAGGTTATCGGAATTCCAATGGGGACTAACTGTGCACCACTTATTGCGGACCTGTTTCTGTATTGTTATGAGTTACAATTTATGACTAAAATCAGTAAAGACCCATCAAAACAACATCTGATTCAAAAATTTAATTACACTTTTAGATATTTAGATGATATATTGGCTCTCAAAAATGACGACTTCAGTATGTACACTAGAGATTTATCCTGCCGAACTGACTTTAAATAAAGCTAATACTTACAATGAACACTGCCCTTTCCTGGATCTTGATATCTATATCTTTAACGGGAAGCTTAATACCAAAATTTATGATAAAAGAGATGATTTTTCATTTCCTATTGTTAATTATCCATTTTTAGATGGTGACGTTCCCTTGTCACCATCTTTTGGTGTTTATATATTTCAACTTGTTCGATTCGCTCGTGTATGTAACAACGTATTTGATTTCAACGAAAGAAATCTCTGTATTATTGAAAAATTATTACACCAGGGTTTTCGATATCTCAAACTAGTCAAAACATTTACTAAATTTTATCATCGGTACAAGAACATCATTCGTAAATATAAATCAACATGCAGACATCTTATACGTTCAGGTATTTCACATGCAATATTTTATGGTTATATTCTTTACAAAGCACAAAAATGTCGGCATTCACCTCAAAAGCTAACCAATCCTTTAAACAGACTTATTCGGAAAGGATATAGTTACGATACTGTTGTCAGGTCATTGAGGATTGCATATTTTGGTATTAATATTGATTCACTCATAGGGTCTTTGCATCGGAAATAAACTCATTTATTCTAAAACCAGTTGTTGGCATGATACGGGTTATGTTTTTCTCATATATTTTATGATGGTATGATACTAAACCCCTACTGGGAGGGATTGTACTTGATTTTCATATGATGAAGACATAATCCTTCAATCAGTTTAATTGATGAGGTCTTGAGCTGGCATGTCAATTACTGCTAGTAGTCCTTTGTTAATTTATGTATCATTGTCATTTTGTTTAGTTTCTTTTGTTACCTATTCTGACATCGGACTCGGACTTCTTTTAAACTGAGTTTTACTGTGCGTATTGCTATGTGTTTCTTTATTCTACATTGGCTAGAGGTATAGGGGGAGGGTTGACATCTCACTAAACATGTTTAACCCCGCCGCATTTTTGCGCCTGTCCCATGTCAGGAGCCTCTGGCCTTTGTTAGTCTTAGATATATGTTTTTTAATTTTAGTTCATTTGTTTGTTTTGGAGTTTAGTGTGACGTCCATTTTCACTGAACAGCTGAGGACCACCTCCGGGTAAGGGATTTTCTCGCTGCGTTGAAGACCCATTGGTGGCCTTCGGCTGTTGTCTGCTCTTTGGTCAGGTTGTTGTCTCTTTGACATATTCCCCATTTCCATTCTCAATTTTATTTAGGAGTTTTCATATGACATTGGCAAATCTGCAAAGACATACTGTTATTCCTCTTGTAATACAACACATATACAATGTTTAAAATGAAACATTTGAAATATCCTGGAAACTTCGAGTAAGATTACGCAATGTTGTTATCAATAACTCTGACCGTCAACCGTGGCATTGATATATATGTTAAATGTCATATAAATATTGAAAGTTTCAGAGATCTTTCATTCTATAAAATGACAAAAGAACACATTTATTTTTAATTTTTCAAGCCTGCTCAGCATACATTTATTGGTCAGATGCAGTCCGAATTTCTACTGTTCATTCCTTTCAATCGATAGATAAACAAATATCAATCTGCATGATTAAAATACAGATCCTGTGACTAGGCTTTGTTTAGAAGGATCTGACAACACTTCGTTTTACTTTCTTTCTGGTAATTATTACATCAGACAATGAAATTTCATCCTTCAAATTTTAGAAAGTGTGTATTAATCATACAAAATCAGAGGATCACGAAAGTTCTTTAACACACAAAGTAGAATGGAACGTTTTCAGATCCTTGTAAGCAAAGCCTGGACGCACGTGGTCTGTATTTTAATCAGAAAAAAAAATATAGAAATCAAATATAAAAAAAAAAAAAAAAGATCTATAAAATGTAAGAGAGCCTCAAAATCTAATTACACTTACAGTTTAGAACCCAAGAACGTCAGTTTTTGTACCGGGATCTATAAACTTGAATTGTTTTATTTATACAAATCTGTCAGTTACATGTTACTTTCTATGTATGACTTTTGTTTTTTCGCCATTTTGGAATAAGATCCTTCTGATATTTTCTTAACACGTTTTTTAGAAGTTCAATGGCATATTTGACATTTTAAGGCACATATGAATCTTCAATTCTAGATGTAAAAAGTGACTTTATCCATGAGGATTAAATCTGCGAATATTCCTATTGACGAATATAAAGAAATCTGGGATAAACTGATTGATTGGTGGGTTCTTTACGCCGCATCAGCACAAAAAGGCTATATCGCGGCGATCGTCAATGGGACAGGAATTCGACGAGACAGTAAAACCAATTGATATCTAATAGCGCTAGCTCTTGCTGCTAGGTTAGATCTTATTGAAAATAAAACAGAAAATGGACATTTTACGATAGATTAATAAACTTAACATTAATGTTTTTATGCTTGAATCACTCTTCATCTCATCGCTTCTGTATCTATACAAAACCATACGATAAGAAGATGTTATTAGAACAAAACATGAAGAACAGTTAGGTGCACTTAATACTTAAGACCAGAGATTTCTATCAGAACATTTAAATTCGCAAAATGCGAAAATCTCACGATTTCAAAAGGTGGCGATTTAACGAGGAATGTATTGGCATCGTTCACATAAATAGGTAACGTCACCATCCATAAAAATACTGAATCAGCACAGGATATTGTGCAAGGTAGAAATATAAAGTATTTTTTTTTTATATGAAGACATAAATTAAGGCAATATGTATCACCAATTTTGTAAGCTTTAATTTGTTGCGCCAGTAATTTGCAACAGAAAAATTCTGCTTACCTCCGGTATATCCACGTTTTAATTACCAAATATTTGCCTTGTGTCGAAGTGGAAATCGACCAATTCTCTATATTCGTGACTTATTACAGGATCATTATATGAACAACCATACGAGGAACTAATGCGAGATGGGAACTGCTGAATATTCCAATTTACATATGTGTACACAGCCTTTTATTTTTAAATGGTTTTGTTTTGTTTTGGTTTCTGTTGATCTCCCCCTTTCTTCTTTCATTGTAAAAAATAACGATACAACAAGAGATGACATTAGGAATAGGTTTCTTTATTGTGTTTTTCAGAAAGAAGAATAAAACAAGATATGCATTGATGTACAGGTTGTAATATGACATATTTTCATATTTTAGATATAGTGTAAAGTTGTTGCCCTTTGATACCGAAAGATTGTAATTTTTCGTCAGCTTTCACATAATCACTTGCTTCCACACTAAATTCATCTTTAAACCAAGTCCTCATTTTGTCAAAATTAACTGGAATTTCCCAGTCCGTAGCGTCGTCGATAACAGTGAGGTTTACGCATTTATTTCCCATAAGTGATTTGATGATAGCAACATACTTCTCCTGGTCTGTTAAGTTGATGGCGTTTAAAGCACCACTATCCCAAACTGCCCCAAATCCACTTTCAATGGCTGCGTTAAACAGATAAAAATCACAGCAATACAGCCGTATTCTTCCATCATCACTTTTATATACTTTCCCTTTAAGCTCAGGAATTTCTACTATACTGTATCCTATTTTGTTCTCTTCAAAAAATTCTTTTAGTGCTTCCTCACCACATTCGACGCCGACAACTTCATGTCCTTTATCCCAAAGCCATTTCATTTCTACAGCTTTTCCACAGAGGGGAACGAACGTTTTAACCTTTTCGCGATTGTTTAACAGTTTGTCAACATGTTTAGTAAACATGTTGCAAAGTTCCGAAATATGAAAATCTGTTTTGCCATCTTTCCACAATTTCGTCCATTCGTCAACAGTCACAGTGCCATCTTCCATTATTAACTAAAAAAAGAAATATTTTTATAATAAAAAGAAAACAAGTTAGAGTAAAATATCATAAAACAGTACTGCATTAAAAAATATGGATTTTGCAGGGCCTTAGTTGACAATTTTTGCTTACACAAGAATCAGTTTCGTGGTACCTTCTGTTTTCCCACTAAAATTTTACAGCACAAAAATTAAAGTTTAGAACTAAAAGGGGTATTTTCCCATATTTCTAAAAGGGCTTTATGTTATATGTAAAAAAGTAAAGAGTAAATCGCTTTAAGATCAAACATTCAGATCATAGAATTGTCAAAAACATATGCGACATTTTATCATACTGTGATGCACCACACTCAAATAGTAAGAATAAATGAACAGATTTTATAACAAATCCTAGGGTGTAGAACATGTGGGCATTCCCAAACACTCCTTTTTGATTTCTTTATTGGCAAACCATTTGTGTCTATGATTTTGAACAATAAATATGAACACAAGTATATATGTATAAACATTACGTTAATCAACACCCAGACACATTGTACACAACTTAACGGTTTGGAAAAAAAAATGCTATAGATGTGAAAAGTTTAAATAATATTAAGATATAACCCAATTTTGGACTGTTTTTATTTATTGCTTTCAATATTTCCCGCGTTTCTAACTTGGATATTAAAAATTAGAGGTTATTAACCTTTACGTGCGTAAAATGATAATTCAATTCGCTGCTCAATAAACCACACTATTTCTTCTATATAATTAGAATATAATTTAATGAACAAAGTTAAAACTGAAATTTAAAAATACAAAAACAGATTAGCAAACTTTTGACTGCATTAAAACACGCGAAGGAACATATTTGGTTCCAAATAATCAATTCTCATTAAGATATTTTAATTTAAGCCAAAACTATTTGTTTTTTCGTTTATTCGCTTTTGGCATAAATCAGATGTTTAGTTTTCTCTTCGAATTATTTCTCATTTTGTCATGCCCAGGTCTGTATACTGTGGTAAAATTTGAAGGCCGCATGGTAAACTCTAGTTGTTTACACCCTCGTCCTTTGGTTCTTGTTGGAAAGTTGTCTCATTGGCAATCATACCATATCTCCTTATTTTTATACTCAACATAAATTTGCTTAGATTAAAAAAAAGCCCTACCTTTTAATAATTTGTTAAACCACCAGTTTACGCGTTTATATACCTGGATTCTACACAACTTGTCGATCTATATAAAGAGGCAACCAAAGGGTGTTTTGTAATATTATTACTATAAATAATTCTGAAAATAGATATTGTGACGCCTTGGTATAGTATACGTTCTATATTTTGAGGCAACCAAAGGTTTATCTTGTTTGCTTATTTCATTGATTGTTGCTTAACGGCTAGTGGCAAATATTTCCGACACAATTAAGTCTATCGTTTTTTAGATATTTTTCGCTAAAATAATATTCAAATAACTGTAAAATATATGTATACACTCGGCAAAAAAAACATATATATACATATTCATTTGAATAAAAACAGTTACACATTCATGATCAAATGGAGATAATAGGGAAAACACCAAGAGGAATCGAAATGACAACCTGAATAGAACGAAATAAAATCAAATGAACTAAGCGAAAAAACAAAACCCACAGAAACATAGACTAATATACTAAATATTAATGTTTTGTTATGCTTGAATCACTCTTCATCTCATCGCTTCTGTATCTATACAAGAACATACGATAAGATGTTATTAGAACAAAACATGAGGAACAGTTAGGTACACTTTTCACTTAATAATGTAGAAATCACCGGCTACAAATCATTAATATCTGGAATTCAAAACAATTACTTAAGACTAGAGACTTCTATCAGAACATTTAAATTCGCAAATTGCCAAAATCTCACGATTTCAAAAGGTGGCGATTTAACGAGGAAACAACTGAACATGTATAGGCATCGTTCAGAAAAGTAGGCAACGTCACCATCCATAATAACACCGAATCAGTACAGGATAGTGTGCAAGGTAGCAATATATAGTTCTTTTTTATATGAAGGCATAAATTAAGGCAACATGTATCACCAATTTTTTAAGCTTTAATTTGTTCCCCAAATAATTTGCAAAAAGAAAATTCTGCTTACCTCCGGTATATCCACGTTATAATTATCAAATATTTCCCCTGTGTTAAAAAGGAAATCGACCAATTCTCCATGTTCGTGACTTATTACCGGATATCTCAATGAACAACCACACGAGGAACTAATTAGGGATAAGAACTGCTGAATATTCCAAAGTACATATGTGTACATACATTTTTATATTTAAATGGTTTGGTTTTGTTTTGGTTTCTGTTGATGCGGATTATTGATATAATTTTTTTTGTGCTGTTATGATTTGATTTTTGTCCAATTTCTAGAGTTCTATTGATGATTTCTGCCGACCACTTTTGGTGTTTTCCTCATAGATAACCAAGTCAAACTGATTTTCCCTTCATATATACTTTGAAGTGTCATTTTCAATTTGCATACTTCTGCAATTTTATGTACATCTGTAATAATTTGCGTATATGGGTCTGTTGTTCATGAATATTGTTGTAATATTATGCATAGCCTTTACCAGTGATAAATTTAAGGTCATATTCAGCAAAAATAAAAATGACTTGACCATGGATATGTTCCACTAGTATTACTGAGCAACCATACATTGTTGTCTTCTGTTCTTCGATTGACATCACTGAATTCACTTTATCACAAAATTTTTAATTACAAATAAGCAACAAGATGGTTGCCAAAAAAAAAAAAAAAAAAAGGAACAGAAATTGCTCACCCTTTCGGAACACCTTGAGACTCCATGGTTTGATCGATTCGTGTTGCCAAGTCCTTAGTTTTCTGGACAGTGGAGTCTATTTGCTTTTTTGGGGGTGTTTATCGGTTATTTCTTCCACATTTTGTTTTGGATTTCCCCCTTGATGGCTTCTCCTCTTTTCTTCTTTCATTGTAAGCAATAACGATACAACAAGATATGACATTAGGAATAGTTGTTCTTTATTGCGTTTTTTAGAAAGAAGAATAAAACAAGATATTCGTTGATGTACAAGTTGTAAAGACATGTTTTCATATTCTAGATATAGTGTACAGTTGTTGCCCTTTGATGCCCAAAGATAGTAATTTTTCGTCAGCTTTCACATAATCACTTGCTTCCACACTGAATTCATCTTTAAACCAAGTCCTCATTTTGTCAAAATTTACTGGAATTTCCCAATCCGTAGCGTCGTCGATAACAGTGAGGTTTACGCATTTAGTTCCCATAAGCGATTTGATGATAGCAATATACTTCTCCTGGTCCGTTAAGTTGATGGCATTTAAGGCACCACTATCCCAAACTGCCCCAATTCCACATTCAATAGCTGAGTTAAAAAGATAAAAATAGCAGCATTATAGCCGTATTTTTCCATCATCACTTTTATATAATTACCCTTTCAGCTCCGGAACTTCTACTATACTGTATCCGATTTCGTTCTCTTCGAAAATTCTTTAAGAGCTTCCTCACCACATTCGACGCCAACTACTTCATATCCCAAAGCCATTTCATCTCCACGGCTTTTCCACAGAGGGGAACGAATGTTTTAACTTTTTCACGACTGTAAACATATTGCAAAGTTCTGGAATATGAAAAATCTGTTTGCCATCTTTCCACAATTTCGTCCACTCGTCAACAGTCACAGTGTTATATTCATTATAACTTAAAACAAATGTAGTATTATCAAAAGAAAAGGTTAGAGTCAAACATGATAAAATAACACAGCATTAAGAAATAAGGATATTGCATGGGTGTTCACAAGTTGACAATTTTATTTTAGCTGCACTAGAATCAGCTTTGTGATATTCCTTTCCCTTCCTCCTCCAAAAAGGAAAAGCAAAACATGGCAGCCTAAAATTAAAAGAATATTCTAAGATCTAATAGGAAAATTTTTCGCATAGTTCTAACCGGACATTTTGATGTTATATGTAAAAGAGTGCAAAATAAATTGCTTAAAGATAAACAATTCGTCAGGTCACAGAAAGGTAAAAACAAATATGGAAAAAGTAAAATAACAAAAATACCGAACTCGAAGGAAAATTTAAAACGGAAAGTCTTTTAACAAACGGTAAAATCAAAAGCGCAAACACACCAAACGAATGAAAAAAAAAAGAAAAAAAATTGTCATATTCCTGACTTGGTACAGGCATTTCTTTATGTCGAAAATGGTATATGAAACCTGGTTTTATAACTAACTAAACCTCTCACCTGTATGACCGTCATTGAAAATGCCATTAAATTGACAATAAAAGTATAGAGTTCCAATGTCCCCCGCGTTGCACATATTTTATATTTCCAAGAGGCATAATTCTTTTAAAAAATCGATCGTCCACCATTATAGAACTTGTCCAAGATATTGCTGATATTAACCTATAATATAAGTTTTATATAAATCTGGCAAGAATTATACCCGTGAGAGCGCTAACGAGGCCATTTTCCATAAATTTAATATTTCCAAGAGGCATAACTTTTAAAAAAAGTCGATCGGCCACCATTATAGAACTTGTCCGAGATATTGCTGATATTAATCTATAGTATAAGTTTTATAAAATTTGGCAATCAAGAATTGTACCCGTGAGAGCGCTAACGAGACCATTTTCCATAAATTTAATATTTCCAAGTAGCATAACTCCATTAAAAAAAGTCGATCGTCCACCATTTTAGAACTTGTCCGAGATATTGCTGATATTAACCTATAGTATAAGTTTTATAAAAATCTGGCAAGAATTGTACCCGTGAGAGCGCTAACAAGACCGGACAGTCACACAGACGGACGGACGGACGCCCGGTATTTCCATGCCCCCTGCAACGCGTTATGCGGGGGACAAAAATGTGTGAGCAAAAATCAAACAGACATAATAGGTAAATGTCAAAAAATTGAAGTACAGCAGTCAAAATTGTGTTATAAACTTAATCACTATAAAAACAAACAACTATGTCAACAAAGAAAAACAAAATGGCATGTAGACACTCTGTAGACAAAGCAAATAAGCAAATAAGCAAAAATGAAAGACAAGAATACAAAAATGACCATAGAACAATAACACAATGGCGGGATGTATAAATACCTAGCCACGCCAAAAGGATATTACCAAAAATGGACAAAACAGTAAAGGTGAAAAATATAAAAATACAAATGAAAAGAACACTATAAAACGTTATTCAGATGATAAACAATGTCAGTACCTAGAATCTATACACCATGTATTATATGTGAAGTTGAATACTTATCAACAAGGTCTTGGTATCTTCCGGTGAACTTTTTTAGAAAAAATACCAGACGTTCTTTGACATAACCCTGGTTCATCAACTTTCTGCTCAGACACTGGTGACATTCTATCATACTATCAACAGATGCTGTGTTGAAGACCCATTGGTGGCCTTCGGCTGTTTTCTGCTCTTTGGTCGGGTGGTGTCTCTTTCTCACATTCCTCATTTCCATTCTTAATTTTCAATTTTAAATTGTTTTAAATACGAGCACATATATATATGCCTGTATCCTGAAATCGACCTTTCTACTAATACAGGTTGGTCGTTTTTAGTTCTTGCCATCGCATTGTCAGTTTGTTTTCGGCTTATGAGTTTGAATATATCTTTGATATACATGAAGCGATAAACGTATAGTTTACGTTTATAGTCTCCTGGTATCCTGGTATCTTGCTACTGTTGAGAGCAAACGGTTATGTTCAAATTACTGTTTACATAACAGATCAATTTGATGTTCTCCTTGTGGTCCACGTTTTAGTCATGTCGATTTCATTCAAAATCATATTCAACTATTTGCATGAAAACAAAATATTCGTTTATGGTCAATGTTTAATTCGTACACTGTAGGAAAATATAAAATGTATTTGTACTCGCTACGAAACAGCTTTCCCGTTTCTTTTTTCTGTTTCTAAAGCTCGTCAAATATTTTTTATATTTGCCTACATTGCACGAATATTGTATATATATTTGTGAATAGTGTATATACAATGTTTTCTATTTATTTGCTATATCTGTGCTATTTATTACATGTAACTTTTATATACCATTGTATTGAGAAAGGTTTATCAGAATAATGATATATTTATAAACATTCCGTTAATCAACAATCAAATACATTTTACATATCTAAACGGTTTATGAAATACAACAGATATAAAAACTGTGAGTACTATTTACAAATTAATCATTTTGAAGTTTCATTTCATTTATTTCTTTCAAATATTTCCCGCATTTCTAACTTAGAAATTTAAAAGTGTATGTAAGTCGCCTTTACCTGTAAAATGATTATCCAATTCGATGCAAATAAAACCACTGTATTTCTAATTTCTAATTGATTCAAAAATTTCAACTTCAACTTTGATCACGAAATTATATTCTATTTATAGAACACAAAAACGGACCAGCAAAACACTTAATACATTAAACCCTCGCGATGGAATTCATTTTCTGTAACATAATTAATTCTCATTAAGATGTTTTTTAGCATAAATAAGATGGTTAGTTTTGTCCTTTGCCGGGGTCTTTTATAGCTTACTATACGGTTGATAATATTGATAAACTATAGTTGTTTGTAAACATCTTCGTACATTTGGTTTCAGTTGGATAGATCTCTCATTAGCAATCATATCATATATATCTTACATTTCATATATTTGCTTAAATTAAAGAAAAATCCTACCTTTTAATACTGTATTAACCCGCCAGTTTAAGAGTTTATATACCTGGGTTGTACATTACTTGTCGATCTAAATTTAGAGGCAACCAAAGGGTGTTTTGTAATATTCTTACTGAATAGATATTGCGACGCCTTGGTATAGTATACGTTCTATATTTTGAGGCGACTAAAGGTTTATCTTGTAGGCTTATTTGATTGATTGTTGCTTAACGGCCAGTGACAAATACTTTTAACACATTCAGGCCTATATTTTGTTAGATATGTTCACTAAAATATTCAAATCACTGTAAAATATATGTATATAGTTGGCAAAATAAACATATATTATACTAATTCACTTGAATAAAAACAGTCAAACATTCATGATCAAATGGAGATAACAAGCAAAAACACCAAGGGGAATCGAAATGCAAACTTGGAAAAGAACGAAACAAAATCAAATCAACTAAGCGAAAAAACAAAGCAAAACCCAAAACAAGCATAATAAAATAACTAAATAAAACAAAACAAAAATAACCATGTACACATGGTACATTTTCTTTTCTCATTTACTTCTTAGTTATCGTAAAATTACTTACTCATTATTTATTCATTTTACACGTTCCCTATAAATTTGCTTTTCGATTCAATGGACACTCTAGACTAGAATATAATTGAAAGTACAATAAATGAGATGTATTAGATTAAAATATTTGAGCCGCTGGAATAGGTCACTATTTCAAGCTTCATTACAAGTATGAAAAGGACAAGACATTTTTTTTTTAGATATATGATAAGGTTGAGGTTAATAACTTGCTTGAACATATCGCAAATCGGTAAACTACAGTCGCCTTTATTGGATATATCACAAGTACCGAAACATAATCGGATGTCAATATTTGAGATGCTTTTAAAACTACAAGTAATTGCATCGAATTAAAACCCATAGTTCGTATAGATAAAACAAGACAACATCTTTTAAAAAGAATTCTGATTGTCAGCATAGCTCATTACATTAAGGAATTGTCATGTAACGTTTGAAATATAGTAATATTGCTATAGGTCTATTCTGAAGTTCGTTCCCATAGGAATACCGATTATCTGTTGAAAATAACGTATATTGTATTAAATGAATCAACCGTCTTCATGATGTCAGCATCATATAATTTTTGTTTGAATAAGATTGGTTGGATCAGTAAATCTGCAGGTATGAATAAGAGGAAATTTTGGGCAGACGTCGAGAAGACGCAACCAATCAACACAAAACATAAAACAAAAACATATAGAGATCCACTTACCGTCTTTGAAGCTAAGATAGACAAGTATCTATTTTATGTGGCAAACTCTAAATCCCGCATAGTCTATAAAAGAAGAAGCATAAATTAACAGAGACTAACAAAAATCTGCGGTCCTCAAATTACAAATTTAGATATGACAAAAGACAACCACTAACTAGATTTCTGACAGTCACATAACCATATGTGGGGTTAAACTATTTTTTCGAGACCTTAGTCCTCGACCTTTTCATTTGGATCAGTGGATTAACAAAAGGTTCTTAAAATAACCAACATGAAAAATCAATGCAAGAACTGCACTTTTACTAACAAAAAATATCATATAATAGACACATGAGTCAAACAAAACAATTATATCAATATAATAAAGTATAAAAAAATGCTCACATTTACTGAAAGCAAGCGCGATTGATATCATCGATTTCAAAACGACTTGGGACAGGTACATACAGAATGTAGCGGCGTAAACATGTGTGCGGGCGCCCAACCATCCCTGCTTAAAAACCAAATCACACTTGCGGTTTTACAACTGAAGAACATTATTTGTGGACACTTTAGCCTCAAGGTTCCTTCAATCAAACGTCATCAGATATAATACAGAACTGTATCAATTTAAATTTCAGTATTAACACAAATCTTTTTTTATAAAATTAATCACCAATAAACTTAGTATGAAAAGTAAAACATATGAATTTTGTTTATTCATCTTATTGGAAAAAAGTCCTATTGTTTCTTTTTAGGGATTTTTATATGTATAACGAGGTTATACAAGATTATTCCGTTTTTCGGAAACCGTTACCAAACAAATTATGCTAAAAGATAGCCCCAAACTGCAATCTGAAAATTATTGCAAATTTTGAATACTTTTACCAAATTAGATGTATCAAAATTTCTGCATCAGCCTTTTAAATTGCTTACGACATGAGAAAATCTATATGAGATGGTTCAAAAGAGCTTAAATTCTGTGTATAGCACACATTTTGATTCCTACACGGTAGTCCGCTTAGTAGAAAATGTTGAGGTTATACTTAAATTAGACTAAAATCCATCGACAAAACAGAATAAAGAGACATTAATCTAGATGTCATTATAGGCTTTTCAACAATTGACAGGTGTCTATACAATATGTCAAGCTCTAAATTGTCCTCTTTCCGAAATAAATTTAACAATGGCAACGAAAGATCTTCCAAAATGACAAAAAAAAACATAAAAGGCTATAATGATAGACCACCACTGCTGAGGTTCCTGGCATTCGATCAATAGAAATATTAGTCTTTTGTGTTAATAAATATAAGTTATGAAAGCCATTCATTATGTAAACATAAACAAACTTAAAAATCTCAAATTATATCAAATGGTCTTCATCAGCAAAGCAGAGAAGTAAAATTTGAATTGATGTAAAATTGTTGAAAAATATTATGAGTATACATCATTGGAACTTTTTTATATTCATAGTCAATGTTATTGTATTACCTTATGAATTTTGACCCCATGAGTTTAAAAACTCTAGAGGATTCACAACAGCTCAATTTACGAAACATACAATGTAATAAAATAAGATGTTTTGTGACTTTGTCTGTGATATCTAAATTTGGAATCTCGCTGGAAACGAAAACGAGATTTTGGGTTTGAGTCAATGAGACATCAACCCAACGACCCTAAAACAATTTGACATTTCGTCTTTTTTTTTTTTTAATTTGTCATATGTGAAGAGATCGAGCAGAGAAGTACTTAAGCACTAGATTTATTGTTGATAATAATTGCTTGCTTGCATGGGAGTTATCTTTTCTTTCAAATTTTAGAACATGTATCATTTCTCTTCAAAGTATTAATGTACATGATAATAAGAACTAGAGGTTGATGTGGGCGATAGCTATAATGCAGCTAATTCAAAGAGAGGCGAAAGATACCAAAGGGATATTCAAACTTATAAGTCGAACACAAACATGAAATGCCATGACAAAAAAAAACAAAAACAAAAACGTAAAATGACCAAAAGACAAAAAAAAAAAAAAAAAAAAAAAAACACAGAACATTACATACAAAAAATAAAGACTGAGCAACAAGAACTCCACAATAAACCGGGAATGATACCAGGGACTCAGAATGGTTAAGCAGTGTTACAATAATGCAACAACATAAGAAAATCACGAAATAAAAAAGATTACGTTAATGAATACTGTAAATTCAGAAATTATTGCTGGGTGAGTATCGCAACAAAATCCTACCTTTTTATTCTGTGTTAACCCTCCACTTTAAGCCTTTATATACCTGGATTGTACATCACTCATCGATCTACATTTAGAGACAACCAAAGGGTTTTTGTAATATCATTACTATAAATCATTTTAAAAATAGATATTGTGACGCAAAATGTTTTCCTTTTTTTCCGTTTTTCGTTTTTTTTTTTTTTTTTTTTTTTTTTGCAATAGCGTTTTCTTTGACTTTTGAGTTTTTAATGTTCGATTGGTATCTTCTGCCTCTTGTTTTCTCTTTTAGCTACCCAAATGAAATTCAATTTTGTCTTACATCTTCTAAGAAGAACAGTCTTTGCAAATTTGATCATTTTAGCTTTTAGAAAACACTAGCTTTGATATTTACTTACAAGCTAGTGTAATTTTGCATTAGTGCGACTCGAATAATGGTACGAGTCTTCATTTATTCCTCTAGTAATTTCAAAAGCGATTAACCTCCGCTAATCATCTCATATATCACAATGAACTTTAATTAAGGATACTATCGAAAGTAGAAGGTCTGCTTCATATCTTCATCTTTTCCGCGACATTGACACAGATGGACGACTTCAAACTAGAATCTACGACAACGCCAATTGTTAACTTCCCATTTCTCAGCAGTAACATACCCTCTGATTGTATGATGTTTATATATCTCAATAAATACGCTACTCTCGAGCATCGTCATACTTTACGGACTTCATTACATTGTAACAGGGATTTGACATATTCCTTACAAAAAGGAACTGCTCCAATATAACCATCACGAGTTGGTTGACCGATACGATGTATCGGTGTCTTAACTCACTTCCGACATGTTTTGCGGTCTTAGATCTTTCGATACTAGTAAAGACGTCTGGTCTGTTTACCAATTGATTCCTATACCCGATTGTGACATTTTTCTGACTGCGAATTCGCAAGGCGGGTAATACATGCATTGCAGGAAACGCTTACCCTGTTGATGCATCCGATATCGCTCCTTTGTGACGTTCATATTATATGATTCTGTTTGTTACCTTCATTTGTCTCTTCCTAATCGATTTTAAAGATCGGTAAACTATTTCTGTCACCTAAATTTATCTTTGTTTTCAATGACTAAATATTTATGTAGAAGTCTACTAACTCTTCTTGTTCATGATTCATTACCGGATCTACAAATGTGCAAAAGTACTTTTGATTAATGACTTATAGTACACCAGCCCCGGTATCGACCAAGGAATTGCCGAATATTCGGAATAACTTTTCAGGTTTCTTTCGTTGTTTTTTTTTCTTGCTTTTCTGTAAAATTGTTTTGGTTATAAACAATTTGTCTATTTCTTTTTGTGTGCTGTTATGATTTGTCTTTCCTCGGTTAACAGAATTAATCTACACTTCTCCCTACTCCTCAAGATATTTTTAGATTCTACAAAGATAATAAAGCATTGTGTAAACTAATTTTATCCCTTTAGATGTTCTCTCTTTGTTTAATTAGTAAATCTGTAATTTGATATTATTACAATGTGTTTTTCTGTTCTGTTGTTCACCGATATTCTTACAATACTATATACCGATTTTTATCACTACTGCTAAGTTAAAGTTAAACAGATGACTACAACCAAAATCACTCGTGGATATATTCAACTTATTTATAGTAGCCACAATCCCATTCCATTTTCATCGATTGATATCACCAATTTCAACGTATTACCAAACTTTATTTCTGATGTCAGCCTGGCGTCTTCTTGTAAAAAATGACGCAGTTGACACCAGCTTTTGGTGGGTTCGTATTGCTCTATTTAATTTTTTGTGCGTTTTTCTCGTGCTTCTTTTCTGTTTTTGTACAACGTTTTGTCTTTGATTGCACACTAAGTGACTTTTTCCCTTTGTTCTACTAACATTGTAAGCAACATGATTGTATGTAGGGTTAAAGACAGGAAGTTCAAAACTGAATAATGGTTTATTACTTACACAACAACAAGCGAAATCAAATGCAGTTATTCTGTATCATGTTTTACTGAAATAAGAATAAATAAAGATAAGAATTGAGGTACAATGTTAGTACATATTTTTATATTTTAGATATAGTGTACAGCTGTTGCCCTTTGATGCCAAAGGATTCTAGCTTTTCGCCAGCTTTTACATAATCATTAGCTTCAACCCTGAATCCGTCTTTGAACCAAGTCCTCATTTTATCAAAATTAACTGGAATTTCCCAATCTGTAGCATCGTCAATAACAGTAAGATTCACGCATTTATTTCCCATAAGTGATTTGATGATATTAACATACTTCTCCTGGTCAGTTTCGTTGATGGCATTTAGAGCACCACTATCCCAAACTGCCCCGAATTCACTTTCGATAGCTGAGTTAAACAGATAGAAATCGCAGCAATATAACCGTATTCTTCCATCATCACTTTTATATAATTTCCCTTTGATCTCCGGAATTTCTTCGATACTACATCCGATTTTGTTTTCTTCGAAAAATTCTTTAAGTGCTTCCTCACCACATTCGACGCCGACAACTTCATGTCCTTTATCCCAAAGCCATTTCATTTCTACAGCTTTTCCACAGAGGGGAACAAAACATTTAACTTCTTTACGACTGTTTAACATTTTGTCAACGTGTTTAGTAAACATATCGCAAAGTTCTGGAATGTGGCTCGTTTTGCCCTCTTTCCAAGCTTTAGCCCACATGTCCACCGTCATGTTCTCTTCCATTTTAACCTTAAAAGAAAACAAAAATGATATTAACAAAAGTCCAGAATTATAAATCTATATCTTATTAGGAAATACAGATGTTATAGGGTTGTCCTTGTACACAATAGTTGACAATTTGAAAATGAAAATAGCAGTATATAAATTCTGCTCGTCCTTAACGTTTTTTGCATGTTTAAGCTTCACCAAGAACGCTCAAATTCAAATAAATAAAGGCAAATTTACACACTTTAACATGTGAAGAAGCTATATGACCAAAAGGGGACATAAGAGAATAATCAAATTCATCTGTCAATCTTCAAGCAGGACGTTAGAACCATTGTTTCTGATTTATTTGACAATTCATCAACGGACAATTAAGGAAGGATATATTATAAAACAGAGGTTGAAGATACTAAAGGTATATTTACAAATCAGAAATCGAGGACAATCTGACTGCGCAATGACAAAGAACGTAATACGTCAAAAATAGGTCCACAAAATATTACACAGAAAGACTCGGCAACATAAATCCTACTAAAACCCGGGATTTGAACTCAGGTACTCAGGAAGTGTAAGCAGCTCCTGATATACAAGTGGCAGCCAAAATGTTGCTCACGTAAGTACAATTCCGGTGATAGGTCTCATGATATGATGTCACAATAGAAGAAAAGAGGACGGAACTGTTGGTTGGCTAATTGGAACATAGCCGTGGTCCTTTGTGGCACAGATACTCCATAACGGTCAACCACACAGGATGGTATCCGTACAACTTTTGATTGAATGACTTAAACGTTACCCATTAGAACCCTTGGTTCAATAGATTCCATGTTAGCTGCACCCTCTATCAAGGAAATCATGATAGGGAACGAAAGCTCTGGAAAATCATACCAGAAACAAGATATATATTCTTTGCTAATTGGAAAGGGTAAGTTCACAATTTAAAAGCTAAAATCATTCCTTTTGTTGTAAGAGCTTTGTTCTCAACCGACCCTCATTGTAACTTTCTAGATGTAAGTCAAGATGTTAGGAAGACTTAACCATATCTATTGGATCCTTCATTTCAAGTTCGATAAATCATGTCAGTACAGTCATCCTTGGCTTTTTGATGTTTTAGTTTGAGCGTTCATGATGAAGGTAAATCCCACAACGATCTTCGGACGTGCGAAATTTATAAAATGTTTTTGTTTATTTCATTCAGCATAATTGATTAAAAAAAACGTATGATCATTATTTCACATTCGGCACACCTCTTCAGTTTAGACGTTTGATAGGAAACCCTTCCTCGGTTAGCTATATATAGACCAAGAAGGATGAGCTTTGAAACTTACGATATCAGTTAAAAAGGTGGAAGAAGATACCATTTGGAAATTCACGACGGGTGCCACATGTGGAGCAGGATCTGCTTACCCGTCCGGAGCATCTGATCATGAGATCACCCCCAGTTTTTGATGGGGTTCGTGTTGTTCAGTCTTTAGTTTTCTGTGTTGTGTTTTGTGTACTATTGTTTGTCTGTTTTGGTCTTTTTCTTTTTTAGCCATGGCGTTGTCAGTTTATTTTCGACTTATTAGTCTAAGATACATGATTTTTTTATCAGTTGTTATTGGCTTTGAACTAACTGTCAGTAACTGCGAGTACTCTCAGATCTGTACTTGGTGCCTTTTGTTGTGGGGATGTATAAGTACCCGTCCACGTCCACTCTGTGATTTTGTTAGATGTATTTCTATTTGTATCCATCTGATGAGTTAAGCCTTTTTCAACTGATTTTTATAGTTTGTTCTTATGTTGTACTGTTACGCCACTGTCCCAGGTTATTGGGAGGATTGAGCGCTCACAAACATGTTTAACCCCGCCAAATTCTGTATGTGCCTGTCCCAAGTCAGGAGCCTGTAGTTTAGTGGTTATCGTTGGTTCATGTCTGTCATATTTGTTTTTCGTAAGTTGTTGTTATAAATTAGGCCGTTAGTTTTCTCAATTGAATTGTTTCATATTTTTCATGTCGGGGCCTTTTATATCCGACCATACAGTATGGGTTTTTCTCATTATTGAAGGCCGCACGGTTGCCTATAATTGCTTACATCCACTTAATTTGAACTTTGGTGGATATTTGTCTCATTGGCAATCATACCACATCTCCTTATTTTTATATTATGAGTTTGAAAGTCCCTTTGGTATCTTTCGCCTCTCTTTTTTCAAAACACATAAATCGAATAGAAATTGACAAAGCCATGGAAAGACGAAAAGAGGAGCAATTCCATAAAACTCTATATAAAAAAACTAATGAACGAATAACACTACAGATAAAACAGATAAAAAAATTAGCAACCACACACAATTTTACCGGTTTGAATAAAGGTCAATACACTAAATGCCCAAACAGCCAATAGCTAATATTTACAAATTAACGAATTTTATACTGAGTGTACTTTCATTTGATAGTTTTTGTCTCAAAAATTTCCCGCGTTTCCTACTTTGAAATTATAAAAAAGTAGGTCAGTAACCTGTTCGTGTTACCTGCTGTGGTTGCATATTTTATCACTCTATTTTGCAAATCAAGACGGATATTTATATTTTTATTTTAACTTTAGGGAATTGGAAATAAATTATTTCTTCTATTAATAATACATAAACAGGAACAGAATTATTTATTGAATATATTATACCCCGCGAAGACACATATTTTGTTTACACTAACAAGTTTGTTTATTTATCATCGAGAAACTGAATTCTAGTAAAGACTAAACACAGGTTATTCTTAAAAATAAATACATACCTTTTACTCAGTTAAGCAGCCAGTAAAATAAAGCGTGTCAATACCTGGAGTCAAACAATATATATTAATATATCACTGAATGATCTATATTTAGAGGCAATCAAAGGATCTTTCGGAATAATATTACTATAAATAATTTTACAAAATATATTGTGACGTATTGGGAAGAGAAATGTTCTATATTTTGAGGCAACCAAAGGTTTCTCTCATTGAATTGTTTGATTGATCAGGACTGGGCGTCCAGTGGCACATATTGAAATATATCTCGCGTTATAGTTTTCCAAAAATATTAAAATAACTGTAAAATATATGTATATAAAATATACTCGATAAAATTACACACATATTCAAGACATTCACTTAAATAAAAATAAATAAAAGCAAGTTAACAATAAAAACAAAAATCCACGTACATTTTCTTTGCGTCTGTTATTTCTCGTCGTAGAATTATATTCTGTATGCGGTAATTCCTCTTTTTCCAATCTCAATCTACAATATTTCAGAAATGAAAAGGACATGATGAATTGTACCAGTTATGAGAATAACGAGATATGGTATGAATACCAATTTAGACAACTTCCCACCACAGACCAATTAAATGACATAGGGATAATTATGCAACTACAGGCCACCGTACAGCCTTCATCAATGAGCAAACCCCATACCGTATAGTGAGCCAAAATAATCTTTAAGGCCTCGATATGACAAAATGTAACACAATTCAAACAAAAACAAAAAAACGGCCTGACTTATGATAAAAATATATATGATAGACAGCAACCAATTACAAGCATCAAAACATATATGCGGAACTAAATCCTCTCAGTGGTATGCCAGCACGACAGAGGAATAAACTGAAAACAAATTAGCTATAATGGACTTGACTCATCAGACTGGCACGATTCACAAAAAAGGACTATACAACACACAAGTACTTACCAAAGGGTAGTCGCAGTAACTGACAGCTAGTTCAAAGCAAATTCCAACTTATAAATAAATCATAATTTTCCTGGCTAAAATATCAATCAGTAGCAGGTGAATTAGTGTATACACGTCAGCTCAGTAAATTATGCATACACAAATGTTTTAATACCATTATCGATCTGCCATCTGTCTGTATCACCCTGCTCAGTTCTTTATGATAATCGCAGATCACCGTAGCTGTATTTGAATTTGTGCCATGGTTTTATGTGTTTGCCTTTAAAAATTTCTGTTCTACAAATAGTAAAGATGTTGAAAGGGAGAAGTCAGCCGCTACAACTTCCATTCAATGGAATCCGTGTACAGTCCCAATCGGGATTAAAGGTGATGTGTCACTAACACATTTACAACAATATTTACAAGGATAATCCCCAACCCAACACAAAGGGAGTGCTAGGACACCGCGCAGTCTGTTATTATGGTGGAGGAAGCCGAAGTACTCGGAGAGAACCACTGGGCTGCTCGGCGGGAACAGAAAAACCAAAGTGATATCAGAAGATTGATCTCCAGGTCAAAGTAGGGGGCAACTGTGACCTAACGAGGCCCCCAAAGTACCCATTCTAGTTTATACTCCGGTTTTGGTACCAGAGATGTGTGTTGGAAGGTGAAATTACCCTTCTGATGTACTAACCCTATGTGTGAATCAATATCACCAGCCCAGTAGTCAGCACTTTTGTGTTGACGTGAATTATCATTGATATGTTCATAATTATAAGTAAACTGTTGACTAAACTTAATTTTTTGAAATACAAAGACTCTTCTACTCCGGGAACAGATTATCTTAGCTGTATTTGGCAAAACGTGTCGGAACTTTTGGGTGGTCATTGCTCTTCAACTTCGTTTCTTTTTAGCCTTTTAAACTTTTCGATTCGAGCGTCACTGATGAGTCTTTTGAAGTCTTGCGTGTAAAATTTAATCCTGGTATCTATGATGAGTTTATTTAATTCCAAACAATGCTATCTTTAATGACTTGACAACAGTATCGTAACTATATAGCATATCTATACATCGTGAATAAGTCTGTTTGAAGGTGTGGTTAGCTTTTGAGGTGAATGACGACATGTTTGTACAAAATATATAGAATATTACTATAAAAGATGGGATGTGAAATACCTGAACGTATAAGGTGTCTTTTACGTTGTTTATATTTACGAAAGATGTCCTTGTACCGATAATAAAATTTAGTAAAAGTTTTGACAAGTTTGTGATATAACGAAAACCCTGGTGTAATAAATTTTCAGTAATGCAGAGATTTCTTTTGTTAAAATCAAATACATTGTTACATACACGACCGAATCGAACAAGTTGAGATACACCGTATGATTGTGCAAAGGGAAAGTCACTATCTCGAAACGGATAATTAACAATAGGAAATGAAAAATCATTTCTTTTATCGTAAATATACACATACGTTTAAAAACATGCATTTTATCTAAATTTTTGTAATTTACGAAAATTAGTAATGAGCACTTACCATAATTTCATCTTAAAAATTGTCATTTTATGTGAAAGAAAAGACTGGCAAACTACAGCAAAACCAAATAAATTGTCAAAATCCATCTATCCCGTCCGCCGGCATACCAGAATTGAACACTGTATTTCCGTTAAGAATACCTTGTGAAAATTTTGATTTCATCATGATGATTCTTGTTTTTAACAATTAAAGACAAGGAATTTTATTATCAAACGATGAATGACTAGCTCCCATGAATTCGTTCCGCTTAATTATGGGATTAAATCCCGAAAGTTGTTCAAATCAAGTGGAATTTTCCTTAAGGGATTTCGCAATAATTTACCCATATGTACATTAGCGCATAACATTAAGATTTCAATGATTAGAATTGCTAATCTTGTATTTAATCTAGAAAAACAATGGAAAATTGAACATGTTTTAGTCAAATTTACATTGAAGTATTGGTCAATGGATTTTTGCGTAAACACATATTGGCAAATATTTCATGTGTTATATTAAAAAACAAAAACTGAAGACGTCGCCAACCAAACTTAATTCATGCCAAAAAGAATACATGTACCAAGTTCTATGCAATAAAAAATTCTTACCTTTCGAGTCGAACCCATTTTCTCAGTTGGACGGCAAACGATTTAATGGCTTCTAAGGTCAAGACATTGGTCACGTGATAAAGGTCAGAGTTTACGATATTTTGGTAAACGTGCATGCCTCTTGGTTTTGGACTCGTATCGTCTTATTTGTACTCGTACATTAATACAAATCAAAGTGTTCAATTCTAGATTGAATAAGCTTCCTTATTTTATATAATTATTATTAAAAGTGTTGTTCAAGTGTTATAAATTCACGAGTGAAGTGAAACTTTTTCTGAAAATTTGCGTAGGTCCACGGAAAATCCTAATAATTCCTTAAATAGGTTTGGTAACGTGTTGAGGGTATAAAATATGAAGTAAAACCATTTTTTGGCTCTTCATTGACTCTTTCAGATCACAAAAACCCCGGATACGCAATTGTGTCAGCTTATTCGTTGCGAAGCGGAGATCAAAGGGAGAGAACTCGGTACACGCATCGTAGGATACTGCAAGTCAACAACAGTAAATTCGAGTAAAATTTATGATTGCAGTTATATTTCGACACTTTCTTGAATAACTTTTCCAATATTTCATGTTCCTCTACTGTTGTACAATTAAAATAGTCATGGAATGGTTGAAAATGACATTTTTTTTCAAGTACTTACAGGTTTTAATTTTGAAAACTTCAAAGAAAATGATAGATTTATTAAACTGACTTTTCTCTGAAACTTGGATTTTTGTATATTCTCAAACACCCTTTTGGTACCTAAAAGGATACAAGAGGGGTTTATCAGCCATTTGTCAGCAGAACCTGTGTTACATTAACATTTAAATAAAAATATGGTAAAAAGGAGATGTAGTCATTGCATGCTTCAAAATTGTGAACATTAACATTGAATGAAAAAAAAGTCAATTTGCAGTGGACAGAAGTACATGTATAATTTTTGTTATATTATTCCTGCTTTAAGATGCAGTGGGGGGTCCCAGGGGTCTGGGGATTGGAATCCCCTCTTTTTATGGAAGATTAATGCATTTGAATGGGAGCATATAGTTGGAACCCTACCCCCTTTTATCTTTGGTTGAGAATACCACTGTTTAAAATTGGCTGGATCCACCCCGAGATAAAAAGCAGTAGAAGATGTACAAGTTCTGTTGCTCGCCTTAATCAAGAGAAAACATCTGAACATCCAAAGATCCAGAATTGGGTTTAAAACATAATAATCAACACAAAGATAACTGAACAAAAAGCTGTATTGCAATCTAATATCCTGCAGTTCTCATAATTCCTATTATATGTATTATTTCAAGATTTGCTTTACTTTTTTTTTCTTATATTTGAATTCAAAAGTCCTGCAAACAACTGCTGAGTCCTTTCAATTAAATTATTGATTGAATAATAAGCTAAGCTGACCAGTAAATAAAGTCTGAAAATGCTTTGTTGAAATAAAAGAGTGGTATTATGTCATAAAATATACTGAATCAACTTCAAATTTAATCCAAATTCATATTTACCTCCTCTAAAATGCATAGTCATTGAATTGAACTACAAAATCAAAAACCTGAGACTACTACAATTAATGTATAACAAAGAGATTGGTCACTTCCCCAGAGTTCTCAAAATCTTTTTTCACCTGGTGGTCCTTGAAGAAAATCTGCAGGTACTCACTATCATTTCTATTGCAAATTACCAAAATTGTGTTGGTCCTTCCCCAAAATGTGGTGGTCAAATCCCTAGGATCGCCACATTTCGAGAACTCTGTTTCCCATGTTATAGTAGTCTCAGACAAAAACAAAACTGACTTAAATACAGTATGTTCAGAAATTTTTCGAAGAATGGACAACAATGAGATATTTATTATTCTGATATCAGAAATAATCACATAGTATCAAATCAGAATGCGAGTTGTTTTATTGAGATAATCAATTTAATCACATTATTTACTTTAATAAAAACCTCATGATACTATCTGAACTTAGTCATGACTTAGCTTGTCAACATCTCACTTACATTAAATACTTAAGTTAACCTGATAGTACTAAAATAAAGAGATGTGGTATAAGATAAGATAAGATAATTTTATTCCAGTTAAAGGGTCCATGAAGAGCAAAGTAATTTATCACAATGATTTTTATAATTGACACAAAATGTTGATATAAATCATATTAATATGAATATAACCATCTCAATTCTTAGATTTTAAACCACAGCCAGATCAGAGCCACACATATATTAGAAAAAAGGCATAGCAATCATATCTATTATAAACAGGCAAATATTCTCAACGTCTTAAATAAAACAATATCTGTACTATATTGATATTTTCTCAGTTCAAAACATTTATTAAATTGCAACACTTTTCAATACCTCTAGGTTTTCTTGAATAAAAGCCAATTAAATTTGGCACTTGTGCTTAACTTTTCAAAATTTTTACAACCTATTAATATATTATCATAAAATTCTTTTCTTAAAAAGTTATAAAGGGGACACTGAAATTTAAATATGGTATAATTGCCAATGAGATAACAGTCTAGAAACTATCCACCAGAGTCCAAGTGTCTGTTAGCAGTAAAACTATAAGTCACTTTACAGACATCAACAATGATTACATTTCATTGTTTTCAAGCAAATGAGGAAAAAGAGTAATACTAGCTTTTGTCTTACTACATGTACTAGCTTTTGTCTTACTACATGTACAAGAGAATATAAGAAATAATAATATAAATAAGGAAATAACAGAGACAAAAAAGACCGGACTTAGCCACTGGACTATATGTAAACTATTCCCTTACTAATCCTTAGAGGAGCTGCTGTATACTTAGAAAGAAGGATGTTGAGGACTTGGCCCATCAATCAGCATTTTAGACACTACATTATGCCAATTTATGGTCAATTGCAATCTGCCCTATTTGTTCCAACCTATAATGAGTATTAAAATTAATACCTAGGGTGGGAATTAAACCCATGTATGTTCATTTACTCTATTGTTCTTTATGTACATACATTGTACATGTATATGAAATATATCAAACATAAAAAATGCTGTAATGTAAATATGGTAATTTGTAAACATCATTACAGCCTCATTTTTCAGTTTTTTAAAGACCTAGTAAAGGAAGTCCCTGGGCCTAGCTAGACGTTTTTCTTAGGCAAGATGTATTACATAACTCTTGAAAGTATAACACGATAATGGTAATTGCTAAGTATTTAGTAACAACAACGTGCAATTTAGGTAAACAAACATCAACAATCTACCACGTGTTTGTCTGCTGTGCTTGAATTCAAAACGACCCATCAGGCTTATTTACACGAATTTTGTTAAAGCAGACAGTTAAATATGTCTGGTTACCTTATAAGTTCTATAAAGAATGCATTTGCTGTGATGAATTGTGTATACATGGAAATATAATGAAGATAACATTGATTTTTTTACCGTAAATTTTGAATACACAACATTCCCGAGGTATCCCCACAAAACACATGGCTACTTTGTAACGATGGCTGGTAACGTGTAGCCACTTTATAACGGTAAATGTGATTGGATGATCTTCAAAATCAATAATAAAATTGCTAATAAATGATTGGATACGAAATTGTGTCAGCTATTACTTTGATGAAAAATGTAAACATTGAAATCCGCCATTTTGACGCAGGAAGCAAACTAATTTTCAATCTTGGATTAAAGGACATTGCAAACATTGCCAGCGTATCATGCATAACCAGTCATGTGCAAATATATCTTTTAATTTGTTTTTTACACTTACTTTTCTATGTTTTAGTTAATTTAATGATTTAATTTACTACAGAACGGAACATCGTTCTCAAGGATGCCGCCGAAAAAATTATAGGTGGCGCTGTTTGTGGGCGTAAACATTTTACATACGGGTCCTTTTTGTGTCGACAAGTTGACCTTTATCTGTCAGATTCAGGCGTTTGCCGTTCAACTGTTTTCTCAATCTATCTTTTGCAGTAAATCCAACAACTATCCCTTCAGAGATCATTAGAAAAAGTTATCATTGTTTTATTGTAAATACTTATTGTCTCAGTAATTGTTTAATTAGGTTATGAGAATATAAGTCCATTTCTTAATCCTCAGGTTTTTTCCCCTTCTTCTCTTATTAAAAAGGACCACCTGTGACTTTGAGATGAATAACAACAATAAAAACACAGTTCTTTTCTTCAGTTCTTTTGCGCGTAGTGATTTTTCTTATTAAATTTGTATACGATTACAAGATGTCATTTTATGTGTTTTCAACTTGAAATTGAAGGAGGTGTGGGATATATGTCAATGAGACAGCAACTAAAGGAAAAAAATCATTCTTTTATTGTAAATAAGTATGTTTCAGTAATTGTTTAATTAGTTGATGAGAATATAAGTCCATTCCTTAATCTCAGTTTGTTTATTTCCTCCTACTTATTACAAAGTCATACCCGTGACTTGTTTCTTAAATAACCTGCATCAGGTACTCTCTAGAACAAATACTTTATGAATTAGAAATGTTGCTGAAAAGAATTTTTAATTTGTATGTACGCATATTTCAAATAATCAAAAACTACCTTTGCTTTTATGCACTGATATGAAAGTATGATTTGTAAATTTAAAAACATTACACGCTAGCTTTAAAAAATATTTTTTTTTACATTTTTTTGCGCAGGGATATACAAGAAAAGATGTATATACATGATGTACGTACAAATTTCCGTCCTTCCATTTTTAAACAGACCATGATTACTCAAACTTATTTTTATATTCCATATAACGTTAAACATGTTAAATGCGTAGCAGTTACGGAGATCTGTTCATAACAGAATTTTGTTTCAGCTTTAAATTTTGAAAGGTACAAAGAGTTCAATGATCTGTCAACATCAAAGTGACAAATATACAGAAATCTATTAACACAGCATAATAATAAGGATATGTGTTATTATTGGAATCAGAGATCAGTGAAGAGGATGTTAACAACTACAGGGACCTCCAGGTTAGAGCAAAAACCGAAAAGTATGGTAAACAAACTATTTATGCCAATCAGAATATCAGAATGAATGTCTTTATATTTTCTATTCTTGAAATCAATAAAGGCTTGTATTTCTTTAGGAAAATTCACTCATGTTTTAGTTAATATCTGGTTTTCATTCTTTTGTTGTTGATATCTTTATATGTATAAAAATATATATTTTGGGGAGTGCTTTTTACTCTTTTTTTGTGTCATTGACGAATAATTTTTTTTAATTGTTTGAATTTTTTTTTATAAAGGATACAAAATTAAATATTCTAAAAACCTTAAAAAATGCAGTTTTCAGTAAACATGCATGAGTGTGAAATTTCTCGAGTGTATCACAATAGTATTTTTGAAAGCCACTAAAGAACTCTGGGAATAATGTAGTAAATGTTTTACATATTTCATTTCAACTTAAAATATTTAGTAAAGGGTAAAAGAAATATGATTGATTGCATGTTGTTTACTCAATGTACAGTGGCAAATATTTCACGCATTCAGGATAAGGAGAAATTCACAATAGATATAATAGGTAGGTCCTGTAATAGTCGACCTGGATAAAGGGTAGGAGAAATCTGTACTGCCACTGGGAAACGAGGGTATATTTGAAAGGGACATAAATTACCTTGCAACAGAGAGTTGTTGCAAAGCGTCACACTCTCTTTGTCTACACGAGGCATCGGATTAAATGTTCTCGTTTTGATTTGACGAGGCTGCGTATTAATACATCACGCGTAGACAAACGGACACTACACTTTGTTAAGATTTATAATGGCGGTTGAAAGAGGATCAACGGTGACCATATTTCTAATTCTACTGAAAGAAAAATGAGGAAGATTTCAATTTATCAGTGTAAGGGAATGATATGTTTACTTTTTAAAAAGGAAGAACTATTTTGACCGAATTTCATAAAAATATCTCGGAGTAGTTCTTTGAGGAAGGCCACTCAACATCCAGTTTCTTTAAAATAAAGTTATTTTAATATCATGTTCTTACATTTATTGAGAATGAAATGAGCCCGTCAAAATATCAATCAAACTCCTAATTGAAATTAAGAAAAACATTTCTAAATCCACTTGACCTAGGTACATCTGATACCTTGATATCTAGTGAACGTCGTAAATACTTGCAATTTACATAAGTGTTTGCTTACTACGAATATAGAATGTTGTCTTCCTGTTTTACACATTTACATGTTCTTCCTTCATTTATCTCGGTCAAACGAGAACTGCGTGTTAGCAAAGATTTGTGCACGTTGGTGTATGGTATATGATAAGTTGTTGAAGAAGAAACGCGATGTAATATTCAATTTGACATACATTCGCATTAGTTAATTCATTCATAATTTTTCCATAATTTTTCTTTATTCAGTTATTGATACTAGCAGTTCAATGAAATCATCTTTTTGTTATAGAGTCATTTAATTTAATTCTCTATACGATATTTTTTAGGATTGTTGCTTAGACTAATGGCCTGAATTTGATACTGAGGATTAAGATTTAGACAATTGATCATGACAAGTGTATTAAATTCTGTACACAATATATGGCCAACCTTAATCGTTTTTTTTTTTTTTTTTTTATCTTGAGAGAAATCGTCTTCAATAATGATGTAAAGAACCAAACCGGCGTCTTTCGACTAAAGGGGCACTCTTTGATATTTATAGATGATCACTAAACAACAGCAATGTCTTGAGTGGTGCATTACATTTGCGCGCATTACCATAACATTTGCGCGCATTATCATAACATTTGCGCGCAAAAATCATTACGTTTGCGCTTTTATTTTTTACAGGTAAACTCAGGTAAATACAGATAGATTTTACTTATATATTCATTTAATTGTTATTTTCGAGCAGGATAAGTTTGTTTTATTATGAACAAGAACTTGGGCCTGGAAATATAAACAGATAAAATGTAAAACATATCATTTAAAAATTAAAAGTACTGATTTTACGTGTCGTAACGTTCTGAATATTTAAAGTCGTGGGATTTTCATAACCACTTTATATTTTATTAGAACATATAATTCAAATTTACAAGTATGTTCAAAATTCATCATAACTATAGTCATACTCATTATGAATTATCTTTATTTTACCTGTGTTACCTGTAAAATGAATCGTGCAAACGTAAAAAAAAATAATCCCCAAATGCGCGCAAATGTAATGCGCCCTGTGTCATATTTTCCTTACCTGTACACTTTACTTCAGTGACCTGCAGTATTTCGGTGCTATTTCCTAGTTTGTGTTTGGCTTTTGTCAAATGTGTGAAGGAATTAAGTGTCCTGTCGTTAATAAAACGTCCAATTGAAAAATATTCGTCAAAGGTACCAGGCGTAGTAATTTATATTTCTTCTATTTCATCGTATATTGTTTATAATTTATCTTGGTGTTTCTCCTGTGCTGTGTAGGGATCAAAGAAAGATTGCCAACGCTTCTATATCGACTGTTTGCCGTGTTTTTACATTATGTCCTGCAAAATGAACTATTAGATATGTTGATGTGTTCCATCGTATTCTAAACGTTTGCATTGTTTCTGTATTTTACAATGAGATTGTCGGGTAATTTTGAAAGCATTGTTTTAGATTCTTTACAACATGGTCCTTAGTTTGTAAAGTACCACTCCGCATATGTGTGCTGCGATGTACCATTATATAGCCTTATCAACGTTACAAATAATTCAACTAAATTCATTACTCAAACTTCCACGAGTTGTAAAACTTTCCCCGTATTGGGGACGTTAAATAAAGAACAACAAAAAAAATGCTGCACTAATATGTTACAAAATGTATTTGTTTTATCACGTTCGTGTAGGAGTTTGAGCCATGGGGAAAAACGCAATATCTCTAGCTGTGTTTTAATTTCTTTAGATGGAATCATATTCAAGTACACTTTTGTCATGTGACGGAGGTATTCAGCACAGCACAAACGACAGCATAACCATTTCCAACAATTGAAATTGAAAATAAAATGAAGCATTGTTTAAACTGTTTTGAATATATGAATAAGAAGATGTGGTACAACTCTCCACCCAAGTCACAATGTGTAAAAATTAAACAATTATAGGTCAAAGTACGGCCTTCAACACGGAGCCTTGGCTCACACCAAACAGCAAGCTATAAAGGACCCCAAAATGACCAGCGTAAAACAATTCAAACAGGAAAACCAACGGTCTAGTCCATTTAAAAAAAGAGAAACGAAAAACACTTATGAACCACACCAACAAACGACAACCACTGAACAACAGGCTCCATTACTTAGGACAGGTGCATACAAATGCAGCGGTTTAAACGTTTTAATAGGTGCCAACCTTCACCCTAACCTGAAACAGTAGTGTAACATTACAACATAAAAAGATACACAATAAAACACCAATTGAAATGGCTTAACTCGATCAAAATGATATATCAACAAAAATAAGTAAACATACACTGAACAAATAAGTTTGATCTATGACACAATATGAATACAATATTAATAAAAAAGATGTAGAACAATGTCAAAAAGACCACTTTAACCTGGGACAAAATGGCGTTAGATAAAGTAACGTACACAGGTAAATCCCTATTGATCGTGTATTTCTTGATTATATAAAATCGAGAATGGAAACGGGGAATGTGTCAAAGAGACAACAACCCGACCAAAGAGCAGAAAACAGCCCAAGGCAAACAATGGGTCTTCAACACAGCGAGAAAATCCCGCACCCGGAGTATAACTATACTGTTTTCAAGCTTAACAAAAATTTCATAATAATGCTGTTTAGTTTTAAAAATTAGTTTAATATATCGTAAATTCAATTGTTTATGTCCCCACCACGCGGCTCTAACGTGTAACATTAAAAATCATATCGAATAATATTCTTTTTTCCCCGGTCTTAAATATTTGTATAATGTAAGTTTTCCTCAAATTAAGAAAATTGCATTGGATACTGGATTAATTTGGATAACGGAAAAAATATTTTGACAGGCCTGCAATAGTTCAGAATATACAAGATAACAAACTTATATACAATTATAGTATTCGGTAAGGGTAATACAATGCAGGTAGGCCATGAACAGACCGGTTTAAAAAAGGCTACAGCTGTTTTATAATAACATCATATTATCCAAAAGCTGTAAAAGAGAGGCGAAAGATACCAAAGGGACATTTAAACTCATAAGTCGATAATAAACTGACAACGCCATGGCTTAACAAGAAAAAGACCAAGAGACAAACACCAGTAGATATACAAAACACAACAAAGAAAACTTAAGACGTGTTAAGTTATACTGTAATAACAATCGTTCAAAATCTTCTTTTTTGAAGTAATTGACCAGAAAGGTGAATTATAAAAACAATAAAATCTTGAGAAATTTCTGTTGCAATTTCTGGATCCCTCAATTGCTGAACACAGTTCATATGCAAATTCGATTCTGATTTGTTGCATTTCCTTATAAAACGCCTGTTAAATATCAGATATTTAGAAAAGAGAGGCGGACGATACCAATGGAATATTCAAACTCATTAGTCGTGAATGAACTGACAATATCATGGCAAAAAAGACAAACGAAAAACGACTTAAAGACAAAGAACAGTCTAATAAATACAACATAGTAAATCAAAACTGAGCTTCACGAACCCCACCATCATGGGGGTGATCTCAGGTGTTCTGGAATGGTAGGCTCGTCCTGCTCTAAATCTAGTCACTGATTCAAATGCTTAAAATGTACAAAAGGCCAATGTTATGATAAAAAAGATAAACGAGCCAATAAAACGAAAAAAAACAAAAAAAAAAAAAAAATACCCCCAAAAAAAAAAAAAAACCAAACAAAAACAACTGCTTACAAACAAACAAAAAACCGGACAAAAAGAAAAAACGTCATACCATTTGTTTTATTAAACGAGCCACAGGGTATAAATATCTTTTAAAAAATTTTATAATACAAAGAAGCAAATAAGCTTTAATCGAATCTTTTTCGTGCATTTTGTGTCACTGATATGTTTATTTTATGCGAAAAATCAAAAGCTAACAGTTCTTTTGCTGAATACAAAGTGCTTCTGATTACTAAAGTTCAAATTAAATATCTTCAGGACAGGATTATAACAAAAGCAGTTGTCAGTAAAACAACCTTAACAAAACAAAAATCGTTCGCACCAAAACAAAACGCTTTGAAGGCTATTTAACTTATACGAGTTTTTATGCTTATGTTTAAGTCTCAATGGAAAAACTATTACAGAATCGCCGTGCATGAAATCAAAGATTCTGGCAAAAAAAAAAAAAATCTTTGCGCGAGAATCCCTAAGTGCTAGCAAAATATTGTATAGTTTCATTGTAGATTTGTATACATTATTATTATTACTTTTTATTCATTATTAGAAAATAATTATTTATTTTTAGCTTAATATGTTTTCATATTTCTATGATTGTATGAATTTACTGAACATTTGTCAAAACTTTAAATGCGCATGTCAGCCACTTATGTTGAATCATATTAAAACCACCCTTTAGACACTTATTCTAATTGTGAGATTATTCTGATTGCCAAACGTATTTCAAGGAAATATATTAACATGCAACTTTCTGGATTTGCGGTAAGATTTTTTTCAGTTGTTTTTTTTTTTTTTTTTTTGTTTTTTTTTGTTTTTTTTTGCCTCAAAACTTTAATGTGGTTCTTAAATATTTATGTTTCATTTATTTGCATTTTATTTCAGTCGGCTTAACATACTGTTTAGATATTTTGGTATTTTTTAAGACCGAAAATTAACCTCTTGATGAGTATTGGGTTTCTTAATCGTTGGGTCGCTGTTTCACTTACGTCTACGCATCATCTTTATTCAGCATACGGTCTTCAACATTAGCAATGTCAAATCAATATGTCAAGCCTTACACCCAACCCATGTCTAGAAATTTGAAGAAAAAAAAATTATCAAGACTGCAATCGGGAAAAAAAAAATTATTACCAAATAAGACGAAAATATAATAATGCTATATTGATTTTAGGCTACATGTATCGCATGGAAAAGTGTTTTAAGAAACTTTTTTTTCCCGTCATCATTTCATTTACAGTGTCAATATAGGAACATTTAAAAACAATCACAAATGAAGAAAGACAAACAATGTCATGCCCCAAAAGAAGCAAAATAACAAATTATACATCACATAAAAATCACAATTGACAGTTGATTTGGTATAAAAGTGTTCACTGTTACGAAAAAGAGGCGGGAGATATCAAGGGAACAGTCAAAGTCGGAGAGAAGATGAGATATACGAACAACGACGAAAAGACAGACAAATAAAAAAGACACTTCATATACAAATAAAGATTTGCAACACGAACCTAACTCAAACTTGGGCGAACTTAGTACGCGTCAGATTTCAATGAAATACTCATTTGGTCATATATCTGTGCTAATGGTCTCAGATCTGTGCTAAGTGTATTTTTGTTGTTGTGATGTACAAGTACCCGTCCACGTCCTGTCTGTGTTTTGTTGGATGTATTTCTATTTGTATCCATCTGATGAGTTAATCCTTTTTCAATTGATTTTTATAGTTTGTTCTTATGTTGTACTATTACACCACTGTCCCAAGTTAGGGGAGGGTTGGCGCCTTCAAACTAGTTTAACCCCACCACATTCTATATGTGCCTGTCCAAAGTCAGGAGACTGTAATTGAGTGGTTGTAGTTTTTTGCTGTTTCTCATGTTTGTCTTTCGTTTCTGGTTTTGCATATTAGTTTGTTCTTATGTTGTGCTGTTACACCACTGTCCAAGGTTAGGGGAGGGTTTTGCGCCAACAAACTAGTTTAACCCCGCCACATTCTGTATGTGCCTGTCCCAAGTCAGGAACCTGTAATTCAGTGGTTGTCGTTTGTTGCTGTGTTTCATATTTGTTTTTCGTTCATTATTTTGTACATAAATTAGGCCGTTTGTTTTCTCGTTTGAATTGTTTTACGTTTGTCATTTCTGGGCCTCTGCGGATTTTACGGACTTTAACTTTTCACCGCCCTGGTATCAGCTGCCCTTATCTTCTTTCCGTCCTCGGAGTCGCTGGCTAAATCATCGGACAAATATTCTTGTACGGTCTTCCAACCTCCCTCCGACTTATCAGCAATTCTTATGAGCTTGTTTCTTTTCTTTAGCGTGTTAAGAGCCTCATTCAGAATAGTAACCGCTTTATCCGACTTGTTTCTCCCTAGATAATCCAACGCCCTTGAACCAAATCCTGTAAATCTACGTTCAGCTACTGGACCTGATGACCCTTGAATTTGAATGAATTTTCAGCCTTTTAACCTTTTTCTCCAAAGTATGCGTAGTATCTGTGAAAGATGTTTCAATACCCGACAGTCTAGTGTCCATATATGTCTTGAGAAGTGAAAATAAGTCTGCATTCGACATTTCATGCGTATTTCTAGTAGACGTACCTTGTTCACTCGCTAAATCTAAGGTTTCCTCCTCCATATCAGACATTGTCAACGTAAGTCTACGGCAATACAGGTATAACTAACAAAACTACGTTGTACATGCGAATGGTCAACGCCCTTATCGATAATTTCAAATCGAGTCCACCGTATTTAAATACACTCAGGTTCATAAACCAGTTACAATTCTATTGTTATATTAATAGAATTATCATACGATAAAATTCTTCCGCCACGTACATAAATATATATACCTTTATTTGTTACAGCTGTTTTTGATACTTGCTGGTCTTTTTTTGGAGCAATCAAATGGCTGCGGACGATCGAGCGAGACATGTTTTGGTAAGAATTAAGGCTAAACAAATTTTTAAAAGAGAGAAATTTTATAAATTGTTTGAAAATTACACAAAATATTAATCTTTAAAGAAGGTTGACCTTAAAAAAACTGTGTTAAACGCCTTTTTGAAGTTTACAAAAAAAAAAAGAAAACCCTTTTTAAAGCCGATTGTTGTAACAGCTGCTCAACTCAAGTGACTCAGCACTAGTCTTTATTTTTGGATTGTAAAGGTTGTTTTGGACTTTTTGTAAGCAATAAATGGTGGCATACAATTTACAAACGAGTGAGTAATCATTGTTTAAAATGTTATAACGAAAATCTCTGTAATAAAGTCTAAACATTTTATGTAAATCCTTGCTTAATTTGCCAGAAAATCACCTTTTTTTTCTATTAAATGTAATGAAACAATTGAAGAACAACGTTTCTCTTCCGCATATGAACAACATGTGCAGTATATTTGCTCTTTTGATATAATTGCACACATTCGTAATACACAGGCATATAGCATGTATAGAAAGGTTAATACATCTTTAGTATGAATTTTATATATACAATATTATGTCAATGTCAGCAAAATACCAACTTTTTTGTATGCGGCTTAGAAACTGGGGATGGGCGAGGTTTACCACGCTTTTCAAACTTTCACGCCGAAATAAAAAAAAAAAGTTGATATTTTTCTGACTTTTACCTACTATTGTTTTTATACTGCAGAAAAATTTCTACAACAATTATAAAATGTTAACACAAAAGTACAACTCATGTTCTATCCATATACGAATCCCAAATTGCGAAAAAAGTAAAGTGATATCAAATCTTAATTGTACGAAATATCCCTTTGCTACTATATTTGGTAGATAAAAACAACAGGAAATGTTCGATCTACAGTATAAAATGTTACATTGTTTGATGAATTTCCGGACGTATCTAATCTTATAGTTGATAATGGTCTGCTGTTTAGAGAGTTACTTTCTTCTGTTTAAATAAAAAGTTTGATAGAAATTTGTTCTTACGTATTACCATTTCATAACTATTTTTGTTGCTAGTTTGTGTAAATTGTATATATTTGAATGAAGCTGTGTTTTTCTAATTTCACTAAATTTATTGAAATTTTCTTGCCAGGATATGAATTGCTATGCAAATTATGGAATATAGTAATAACCTCCAGTTAACTATCGTCCTGAACATGCGTGAAATATTTGCCACTTGACGTAAAGCAACCAAAACTCGATCAAGCAATCCAATTAACTACATGTATAGTTAAATTACATAAAGGTAGAAGACTTAATGATAATCACACAATAGATAATTGCACACAAAATCTGAGTGTAAAATTTATTGATTCAAAATCATGAGAATGTTTATTTGCAGGTAGTTCCGCAGGATACGGATTCTATTTTGGAACAACTAACCTTGCTTGTTTTAACAGAGGGAAGAGGTCTCCTAGCATATCAACCATCAGACTAACCCATCGATATCTATACTATCGTGGATATTACTATGAATGGACTGGTGTGGATGGAAAAGCTATCGGTAATACGAAAGGAAGGACATTAATCGGTACATCACCACGTCGATCCCACTGTAATTCTGAAACTGATTATCCCGCTGCAGGATATGGTGTACTGAGTTCAGAATGTGTCAAAGGATGTGCTAAGTATTTTCAGGCAGCATATTACTATCATGGGCTGTATAACAACTGTCACCATTTTGTTAACTGGTTGGCAGATATTTTATGCACTAGGTCCACCTGCCCGTCTAACTGTGTGCGATTTGGCTGAAGTAAAATAATGTTTTATTATAAATCATGCATATGTTTATCCAGCAAGATATGACAACACATTTGAATAACAAAATATGTGTTTAGCTTTTATATGAAGCTTTTTAACTTTTTAAAATTTTCTCATCATATTTAGTATAACTTAGTTATTTAAATATGTATATCCACATTCATATATTGTAAACATATAAAACTGTCCTCAAAGTAAAACGCATAAACATTTTACATATATTATTGATATACTTATGCAAAAAACAGTTTTCTATAAATTTGAACGGTGTTAAATTGTACAAGAAATTGTTAACATTTAATACATTTTTGGTGTTGAATAAACTAAATCGAATCTTTCACTTTTGATCTTCAAAGGGTCTATATGTTCTTACATAAAATCCTCATATAAAATTTCTTCTCCTTCCTACGTCACCTTAATATTTTAACTTAATATTGAAACTGATCTCTCTATCCTTTCATGTGTTCAAAACAGAGTATTTGAAAACTGCAAAGCAAGTAAACTGCCTTTAAATATTCGGTTATAAATATTAATATAAATATCATTGACAGAATCCTAAAATGAATAGTTGAATTTAGAGTCTCCTAAATCATGACATTCCATGGTCCTTCTCAAATCAATTAGCGAACATTTAGTTTCTTACTCCAAAGCTATAAAACAATACCAATTTTGCTGTTCGGATGAATATATAGAAAAGAGGCGGAAACAAACGCAAGTCGATGACAAACGGAAAACGTTATGGCATAAAAAAATAAAAAAAAACCGATAATAAGACAAACAACAGTATACAAAACGCAACATATGCTTATATACGTATTAGCTAGCTATAAAACCAGGTTTAACCCACTGCTTCTTAGGAAAAGTAATGTACCAAATCTAGATTCGTTCTGCTGGTTCATATAGTCAAGTGTTTGATTTGGTCAGATTTTATGAACCTCCCCCTTTTTGTATTTACCTTACAGTTTGGTATTTTTGTTAATACTTTTATTTATGCAATTATGATTATATACTTTGTATTCATATATTGAAAATCATAAACTCATATTGTTATTTAAATTCTTCAATGCTATTGTCATTCATGGCATATGCTAATATATCAGGAGCTGCAAAACAAATACCCGGTATAAGTTTTGTATATTTTGTATTTCAATTTTAGTTGTAATATATGTAGTGACTTCTTCTGATAAACTTTGCTTTCAATTTTACAAATAGTTCAATAAAATACTGTGTAATATATAAATCAATAAAACTGTTTTCTGTAAACATAAATACACCGTACAATGATAAAGTATTGTAGCATTGAGGTAAGCGTGCTTGACACCTACCAACTCTCTCTCTCTCTCTCTCTCTCTCTCTCTCTCTCTCTCTCTCTCTCTTTGAGTGTGTATTAGATGTATATTTCTTAACTGAAAGTGGACTCACCATTGCGGTAATACAAAAACAACAAATCGAATCAATATGTTATTAAGAACGGATAAAACAATACCACAACTTTAAAGAGGTCAATTAACACATTACTGACAATAAATTAGACATTACTAAAACTTTGATGTTATTAAACAGTTGTAAGACCTATTCATATTTTGCTGTTCGGTTCGAATGCCTTGAATTTGATGCTCCATAACTTGCTTATAATTCAACTTTCAATTATTGCTTGTTACGAAGGGACGTAACTGCATTTTATCCAAGGACACTTGTCGCACGAACGCATATGGAAATCGGTATGTATAATGAGTTAAATTTAGGCATAATCATCTTCGCTGAGAATTTCATGAGATGTCTGCTATTTTAAAACAGTAAACCGAAAAACAGTGCAAAGGAAAACAATCAAGATAATTTTATCAAAGTTACAGGCTTCTGTCTTTTATCGATTTTAAGTGCTAACAACACACGTTTTTGAAATAACCTCAACCCTGTAAGCATTTCAACAGATCTTTACTGCCAGAGACTTCATTGACTGTCTACAAATATCCCTATGTTTATAACAGGGTTCATTATGGTGCTGCTCAGTCTTCAGTTTTTTATGTACTTGTTTGTCTTTTCATAGTCTTTTTTTTTTTTTTTTTTTGTAAAGCGGTAGTCAGTTTTTCTTCGACTTATGTATTTTGATAACCCATTGGTTTCTTCCGCCTCTTTTTATACATTGGTTCCGATCTGATTAGTGCAGTGGGCTTGACGACAGTTCCCTTAGCAGAAAATGATTACTCTCCTGATAATATGATGCCGCTTACAGATAAGGGACTTAGATGGATTTGTTGTTTATGTCCTATTTTGGTCATTTAGATCTTCACCGGTTTCGGTTTTAATACATCATTGGCGTTCATAATTATACTCGACTTTGAGCGTTCCTGATTAAGGTGAATCAAGTGGTCTAAGTAGTTCATCTTCCTTATCACTAGATTGTCAACACTAATGTTGTGAGCTCGAACACTGCACGTGGCAGAAGCGTTCGTCCTCAATCTTAATTGATTGGTCTTGCCAGTTTTTCTTCCGAAGGTCGGTGGGTTTTTTTGGGGGGCAAAACGGCCTCCTCCATCGATGAAAACTGTTTGTCACGAAATAGCCAGTAGTCTGAAAGTGGAGCTAAATACCAAAAATTGTTGTGAACGATTAACCGGTTAATCGGTTACCCGTCGGAAGGACCGAATATCGAATACCAAAAACGCTAACCGGTTAACCGGACCTTTTTTCAGTTTTAAAGGGTTTGATATAAATGTGTATTGAAATCATTAATAAATTTTGTTGAATTTGAAAATGATCGTCGTGGTAATTAATTTGACTGATCAATTGTCCAGTATATTGATTGCTATTGTTAACCTTGAAAACATTTCAATTTTACTAATAAATTAGCACAAAGACAACTTGCGATCAGCCCGGGGGAAGATCTAAAGTAAACATAATTAGCATACATGTATTTTGAGCACTTGTAAGCTGATTTCATTTTAGCTTTACTCTACTATTTCATTTATGATTTAATATTACGTAGACCTACTATTAGTTACATGGTGTGTTAGTGACCTAATACGATATATATCACCGTGTAACGAATTTATCTTACCGACTATCTTCACATGTGGTACTTAGACTAGCGGCCTATCAAAGCGATTAAGTCTTCAATACTTAGTATTAAGAACCTACTTCCATTTGTCTATACAAAAAACTTTTTAAATTTGTTTTATGAATTTATTTAAATCGTTCATTATCAAATTCTTCGTCTGTTGAAACCTTTCAGGTTTCTTTTTTTGTTCTGAAAGGGAAGTAACTCCTTACTAACCCCATATGGTAACTAACCCCATATTTTTTAGGACACCCTATATCAAATATATGTAGTCACCACGTATAGTCCTTTAACCAAACATATCCCAAGAAATCTATAGGAGGTAAAATAAATGTCAATATGCCACCTCCATCGTCCAAGGTTTTGTCAAACTTAAAACGAAATGACGACTCAAAATCATTTTGGTGAAATGTTAGTCATGTGAATGGATTAATGTATACTAACACGCTTAAACACTCCACATTATTTTCTGAGACACCAGAGAAAATGAAACAATCAACTGTTTCAGACATTGTCAATTCGACGAGATCAAGACAATTTTCATCTTATCAATCTGAAGTTATTACAAACTTCATAGTAGATACGGTATAATTGGATTATTAAAAGTAAAACTTCACCAGGAATGCTCAAAGCCTAGCATTATAATGCTCAAGGATAAAGTTTAATGTATCGTATCATAAAAACGTACATGTAGGGTACTAATAATTAGTGTTGGATAATCGGTTGAAATTACCAACCGATTATCTATTACTATCGGTTGAAAGCAACCAACCAACTATCGGTTATAATCGCATCGTTATACCTTGCTCTTTTGTATATGAAATCATGTATTCAGCCACATTGTGCATGTCTAATGCATATATTCCATATCATTGCAGAGTCTTAAATGTTCATGTTCGATCTTAGTTTCCTTTTCATATTTTATTAAGCAATTAAAACAGTGAATCAATTAGAATATAGATTCAGATTGAACATATTTTGTCTGATGATTACAACATTTATTACCAACAATGACACTAACATTTTAAATTTCAATGGTATCACTCACATTATAATTCCAAATACATAGCTGCACCAAAATTTAAATGCTTCTCATTAAAAAAAAGATATATATAAAGTATTTAACTTGAAGCAATTTAAAATTAATCAATAAATAAAACAATGCATTTGCATTTAAATATATACATTTAACTAAGGATCCAACCAATGTCTGTTAATTCATGTGGAATGCGTATTTTTCACCCTTGTGATCTTTATTCTTCTGTCAGCTGTGTCATTCGGAATGTAAACAACAATTGATTTTCCATTGCAGACAATAGTAATGTTTCTTGCTGTACTGATTTTATTAAGTTGATTTTATTATAAAACCTTTTTAAAATAAAGAATATTTATTGTGTTAACATATTTCATAAAAAAAATATATGGTCGCGTTGCTTTTCTAGTTGTAATTTACAGTTGTCAAGGGTGACCGTCAATCTCGCACAAAAATAACAGTAAAATTTATGCATTCAACAACAGGAAGAAAAAATTCTCAACTAATTCAGAAGGACAAATCAAATTTTATTTTGTCGTTGCTTCAACCAAGAATCCTTAAGGTTTCAGGAAAAAATAATTATTTATGGCATACTGCACCCAATCAAAATCTGCCATGTTTTTGTTTCTGAATACCATGCTCATTATCGACTGGTTCCATAGGAGCTAATGGTAGATTGTAACCTTCGTGCGTCTGTACTTATAATTGTAAGAAAACAGAATTCTTTCATAGTTGGTCCGTATTTGATCAGTGATTCGTATATGTTCCAATGGCGGACAAACAGGAAAATTTACAAAAATAAACAATGTTTGACAAGCAATTTGAAAAGGAATATTACGTTTTAACGCAACAAATGGATGAAACATTAATAAAAGACAATTTGCACTAAGTTCTAATGTAGAAACAAATTTACTTTATCGAAAATCAGAATGATTTGATGTTCGCTATCGAGTAACAAGTACCGGAATTGAAAGAAAGTATTTCATAAAAGTTATTTATTTTAAATAACATATGACCAATCTGTAAAGTCAATGCTTTTACCACGTTTGTACAGAAAGAAATTGCTTATGTCTCTTTGATTATAGGATGTTTGACATTGCAATTGTCATCTACTGATATTTTTCTTAACAATTTGTTTGACTGCGTATGTAAAATGCAAACCGAAAACGGACCGGAAGTTGATCTGCTAAAAGTCCGCAAACTATAACGACAATCGATTGAACAAAATTCCAATCGATTATCGACATCGCCAAGCCCAACCAACTGATTTCCGACTTATTCCGATCATCGGAACAACACTACTAATAATGCCTTTAAACATCAACTTAAGTACCGGTTAACCGGTTAATCGGTCGAAAGATTATCCGAGTAACCGGTTAGGCAAAACTGTTCGATTTGACAACACTAGTAAAACACGTCTTTAACTGCGATTGAAGATTGGTTGTGGTTAAGAATGATAATACATGTATAGTTCATGTGTTTAATAAATATATTGAATGAAACAACGTCCTATGCGCTTTTCTGGATTTACTTTCATTAGGAACGCTCAAAGCCGAATATTTGAATGCCAAGGATGTATAAGATGAATTTGGCTATTTGTTTTAGGTATTTTTGTCATAAAGCTCTTCAACTGTTTCGGTACTTATACATCCCTCGGATTTCAAATGTTTGGCATTGAGCGTTCCTGATGAAGGTAAATCCAGAAAAGCGCTTCGGACGCATGGAATTATTAAACGTGTTGTTTCCAATTTTTTACATCACTGGGTCGATACCTCTGCTGGTGGACTATCAGTCCCCGAAGGTATCGTCAGCTCAGTAGTCAGTACTTCGGTACCGTCCGGATGCAAATGTTTACGACATTAATTTCATTGTTTTCATACGATGAACGAAATGAATTATGGTTTCAGATATATTATATCAGGTTACTTCTAGTAAACTTTACACTGTATTAAAATGATATACAATGTATAGTAATAAATATTTCTTGTTATTTATTGACACACCATATTATGTGTGGAAGGTTCCTTCTCAGTATGGAGAAATTTACCACTATCGTTCTCCCTATACTTAATGTTTTGAATGATTTACAGTGTTTGGCTCCTCAAAGTTGTTTTGATGTTTTCATTACCTATTATGTCTGTTTGTGTTATTCACGCATCGTTGTCAATATAATGGAATTTGATGCAACTGTCATACAAGTGAGAGGTTTAGCGCTATAAAACCAGGTTCAATCCACCATTTTCTACATAAAAAAAATGCCTGTACCAAGTCAGGAATATGACAGTTGTCCATTCGTTTGATGTGTTTGTGCTTTTGATTTTGCCATTTGATTAGGGACTTTCTGTTTTGAATTTTCCTCGGAGTTCAGATTTTTGTGATTTAACTTTTTATACATTCATGTTTCAGGTTAAAACATAAATTTCTTTATTTCAGTATCTCACCGAAGAAAAAACTTTCAAACGAAAAGAAATAATTTTACTAAATTTCTTTATTTCAGTATCTCACCGAAGAAAAAACTTTCAAACGAAAAGAAATAATTTTACAAGTATTTTTCAAATTTGTATAGTGTTCTTTAGTTTACGAGCTTTAAGGCAGTTCCAAATGTGAAGTTGATATAAAACAAATTGTTATGAAAACATGCAATTATCGATGAAAGGAAGCCGCAGACAGTTTTCTTGTCAAACCTATTGCATGCAGAAAAATATACAGTTTATTTCTTTCTCGCAATTACGACAAAAGGTGATTGAAGCAGTACTTTTACACAATCGATGGTAAAAAGAACAAATGGGAGGTTTTTATGCTTGGTTTTAAGCTAATAGTAAAAATCTCGTTTTTTAAAGCGTTAAAAATATTTTTAGCGCAAACTAGGTTAGAAGTGAATTGTTAATATCACATTATTGTGTAAACATTCCCAACGTAGTCAACAACCTTTTTTTCGAATCTCTGACCTTTATTAAATATTCATGCTGACAAAAAATTAACCAATTGTTTATTTTAATCGAGCGTTATTTCCCACACTAAAATTTAATTTCTCCCATTAAAAGGATCTCTTTTGTTTCTATGAGCCAGCTTTCCTTACTGATTTGCAGTTTTCAGTCTATTTTCCGAGACATTCGGATACATATTATTATGAACGAAGCGAAAACAACGTGCTTAGTTTTTATCGGTCCCGGCTATTGTATTCTTTGTCCTGAAACAAGTTTGTCATGCTTACAACTGCAACGAGAATTAAGGATAAAAAAAAAAAGGAATTTAAATCGCAGGATTATAGCGATGTTTTATATTATAGCGATGTTCTATCTTGTAGTTTTATATATTAAATGTTTGAAGCACAACAAAGCACAACAAAGGACACAATAGTTATCAATACTTATATAACATGACTGATATCGTTTACATACGCATTTTGAATAAACCAAAAACGGAAAAGTGCTTCGATTGCTGTTCTTCATAACAAAGTCATAGTGACTATTTCAACAAAGAGCAAAAACATTTACCTCAATACAAATTGCAGACGACTCTTAGCATTATTTGGTGAGGAATCTTTTGTCAGATGTCGATCACGCTGCATGGTGATGTATCGAATTTTAAAGGTATATATGTTTTCTGATTCGATAGATTGAATATCGAGTTGTATTGATATTTATATATATTTCTTATTTGATTTGTGATTGAAGAATAAGGTCAAGTATTTTTTATTATAAAAGTGTTGTTTTTTTTTCTGCACGGAATTTACATTTTTTTATATGAAAGAGAGCCAAGCCTGAATCGATGTATTTTGACACATCTTTACATACATATCTAATAAATAAACGGGTTTATAACCGATAACATATTATAATATAATCTAGATTAACATTTACTGGCATATGTTAAATAAGTCATTGAAGCTTTTGTAAATTTTAAAAGGAATAAAAGCCATGAATCCAATGCATTCTCCCCACTGGTGCATACATTCATCTGTATTTTTGTCTTTACCTTTCGAACATATATTTACTAGAATAAAGATTGCTATTAAAAACAATACATCAATAAGTAACACGATATATAAAACAATACTGAACATCCCAATAATAATATACACAATGGATACCATAGACATTTTGGGTATTATCCAACATCTTACTACAGAACATTGTTCATTTTCCAGTCGCTGTAGAATTTCACCGATTCCCGCAACCATAATTAGAACTTTCTGTAATGTGGTTGATGCTGATATATCTGAAAGCAATCAATTTAAGATACAATTAAATAACAAATGCGTACTTTTTTTTATAGTAGTACCTTTAGTTAATTTGACCTGCAATCGGGACAGATTCATATTGTCCAACAGAGTATATAGTTCAAGTGTCAAATACTTCGTGCTATCACATTTAGGGTGAAATGAAAACTGTGAATCGCGGCTTATATTTTGTGTGTTGATTAAATGTGGGATGAATGGTCGATTCGAACAATAATTGCACCTAATCTTTTAAATTACGTCTGTATGTCTTTGCAAATATGGGCAATTCAGTATTTTTAAAATGTTTAATTCAGGTCTAAAGAAAAAGTTAATAAATAGTTTAGTAATGATTTTCTGTAAATTGTTTTGTTTTGTTTTAAATTATTAATTCTTTTTAATAAGCAACTTTAACTACTTTGAATCATAAATTGGCAATTATACTTAATGTTAAAGTTGTAATATTTCTGCGAACTCTGTTTAATCATGCATATGTAATTTGTTTTAATATGCCTATATTTTTTTCTTGCATCGTTCTAATTTAAGCATGCATAATGCAGAATATTTAAGAAATATATGTAAGAAGAGTGGCTGAAATTAGTATCAAACAGTAATGCCTAGCATCTGTTAATTCAAATAAATTGCTATCATGTTGTCATTTGCCTCGATGTTAGTTATTGGGAAATAAAAGTGTCGCCTTTTATATTGACAATATAGGATATCGTAATATTGTTTTTTTTTAATTTCAAGACAAATTACAATTAATCGACAGCGTAGGTTATACGTGTTCATGTAATATTCGAGATGAGTTTGATATCTGATATCATAAACACTGATGCATGCACAGTAAGATATGTAACCTTGTTGAATAATTTAGTTAAGTCACTTTGGAATTAAAATACTTCTTGATGTTTTGTAAACTATCTAGGTTTCTCTTTCGTTGTTGTTGGTGTGTCAAAAAGGGGCAACTTAAACTAGTGAGGTTACCTCTTGATGTAATGACATAGAGTGATCATCATGCACTGATGATCATGACAACCCTTTTTTACTATTACGTCCACTTTTTCTTGTGTATTTAAGTTTTCTATTCAACGCGACGGTGTCATCTGTAGAGCAAAAAATAATATAAAAATAAGGAGTTGTGGTATGATTGCTAATGAGACAACTATCTACCAGAGTTTAAATAAGTGGATGTAAGCAATTTTAAGCAAGCTTACCGCCTTCAAAAATGAGAAAAACCTATACGGCACAGTCGGCTATAAAAGGCCCCGAAATGCTTAACTTAACAGAACAAATGAGTTTAGTCTCATTTTGTTATTGTTTCTTAACCCCAGTACAACATATCGAAGCATTTCATACAGATGTGAAAAAGGCCCACATAATCGTCAAGCTATAACGTATGTTTCCATATTATTGTTTTGATTTCAGCTTTTCTGGTAAAAGTAAATCCAGAACGGCGCCTTGGATGAACGAAATTTATGAAATATACTTTTCATTTAATACTCACAATTAATCTGTAACGACAACATGTCTGAATCAAGCACGCGTTGTTTGATTACTGCTATTTTATTCCCATTTTTGTGTCTGTAACCTAAGAAATAAGTTGAAAAGAATATTTATGTTGCTTACTACAAAAGCTAACCAATATTAGATATGCGTACTGGCTCAAATTTTATTATTATTGGCATTGTGTAGCCACGCATTGACCGAACATAAAAAATAGCAAGTGTTGAGATTCAATTTCATTAGATTGTTTATTACAGAATGTGCTACATTTCAATTAGAGACATAAATTTAGGTCAACCAGAACTTATACTTATTCCAACATTACGATTATAAAGGAACACTAAGAATTTTCTACCCCAGAAATAGATTATCTAGCTTTTTTGGCCAAAACTTTCGGAATTGTGGGTCCTCAATGCTCTGAAATTTCGTACTTAATTTGGTCGTTTTAAATTATTTGATTAGTGCGTCACTGATGAGTATTTTGTGGACGAAACTCGGGTTTGGCGTACACAATTTTCATCCTGGTATCTATGATAAGTTTATTTATATGACATAAATCTTTAGGATTTCAAATAAAAAAAGGTCTTTCATTCTGTTTAGAATTGTCGCGAATGTTTTTCAATCGCCGAATACAAATATCGTTATGTGTGGCATTTTATCAATGACTACCTTTATATTGCAAACACACAAATATTACATCTGTGCCAATCGTATGCAAAATAATTTCAGGTTAATAGATTTGTTCGAGGACTACGATAAAAATTTCGTCGTATAATTAGAACATTAGATCAACACTACAACATGTACAATATAATCATATACTTATATGGCAAATCCAATATGAGCTGCACATGCAATAAAAGCCAATATATACAATGACCTGGCAGTTTAAGTTATTCAAAACTATCGGCAAATTATATGTAATTATGTCAGAGGATTTGGGTCTAGGAACATAAAATCTTAAGTCCAATACACAAAAGTTTTAGAGCAGACACAGATTGGATAATAACTAACTGGAAGAAAAGTACTCGAATTACAATAAGATCAGTTGAGGTTTGCATTAGAATAAATTCTACATGACGTATATACAGTTCGTACTAAAATTGTTTTTTTTTATTTATATTTCGCAATTTATATATTTTAACCATCAATTTTATCTGTCTTTCACGAAATGTGAGAGGACAAGGATTAAAATATTCAAACGGTGTTAATAACACTAATCAGAGAGGATATCATGCTTGAACGTCGTTCCGTCTACACAAGACTCATCAGTACGACTCGAATCAAACCAGGTAGAAACCTATAGATAAAATCAAGGTTTAGGAGCATTGAAAACAAAAAATCCCCCCAAAAAATTGTATTACACCGGATTCTGCAATCTAAAACATTGTTTTACCTAATGTATTGTGAAATAAATATAGAGAAGTTACATTTGTTTTGTTTACCTACCTCAGCCGTATATTCATGGTTCTTAGATTTCAAATCAAAATTGAAAATGCTATGATGGTTGGCATCACATATTTCATATGGAGAAAAACGTCTGCAAAGTTACAACATGACGGTGAGACATTAAATCATTAGACTTAATAAAAGTTAAATGGTTATTTTTCTGTATTTTTGTTGTTTTATTTATTAAAATTATTTATTTATTAGATTGATTGAGAAGAATGATGTACAGTTATTACTTTATTTTTCACTTAATTATTTGTCTGGTAACGGATTTAACTTTATCCGCTAATTTAATTTTTGTATATGTTAATATACAACTGCAAGGTGCTCTTGTCCATGATCATTTGTAAAACGGAACAAGACAGTAATGGTGTGGCACTATATAATATGCTTGTTCTAAACGAGGCGTATAAATCATCAGCATTTACATGATTATAGCACTATCAAAATGTTTTCGCAATCTTAGATCTTTAGATACTACAATAGTCCTTCGATCTGTTAATGTTTCGAGTGTGTCTTATTCCTCATTGTGACTTTAAGACTGCGTATGAATTTGGATATGATAACCCTGTCGACGCATCTGGTCTCGCTTCTTTGAAGTTCAAGCAGGTTTTGTTTTTACTTAATTTGTATCTTCTTAATAAGCTTACGAAATATGAACATCTAACTATGGCTTCTCATTAAAACTTCAAGATTATTTTGCAAACTGTTTAATAACAACAATAGCTGTTTGATACAACAAAACAATTTGCTATTCTTATACATTTTGTAATTCTTTTAATGCAACGGCTAACAAAAGATGCATTTTTTTTATATAATAATTCCGGGTGATTATGATAAGTTATGTTGTTCCTGTATAGAAGTATTTCTGTTTTTATAACAATGGTTTGTGCGTAACATTAGTTTTATGTTTATCGTGAGCAATTGATAATCAGGAAATAGTATATACTGGTACATAATAGTTACAAACCCCTTCTTAACATATCCTAATTGAATACCATTCGGACTGTCAATTTTCAAAATTCTCCTGCTGCAGCTGAGTTTAGTCAGCTTAACGCCAATTAACAAGGAGTCATGTTCATCTCTCCTTGTTTCTGTTTGTTATTTGTGTCTTCATTGTCCATATTTGCGTCTATAATTATATGATATTTCAGGATATTTAATTTCTTTCGGCCAATGTTAAGAATCTGATTAACAAATGAAGGGAAGTAAGCCAGTTGTCCCGATCAATTTAAGATTAAACTAAATTAGTTAATAAAAATTCAAACAATCAAATGTCTTGTTCTGTCCTTTTTTGAGATCTATGAGACATGAAACCCGGTTGAAATTATCACAGTTAGAATATCTTTTGTAGTTTAAACACTATGTTAAGGTGGTATGGGAGTCTAAATTAAAAATGATAGAATTTGTTCATACTTTGCCAAAACGTAGTATATATTGATATATGTTCAAAAATATAATAAAAATGATAGGTCACCGTGGATTTTCTCAAGCTACAGGTTGTGACAAAATGACACATTTTGTATGGATTATACAGGAAAAAACATCATTATGTGGTTAGAAGCTAAACTAAATGATAGAATTGTAAAATAAAACACGAGAAGATAGCTTTTCGAAAATGCTTTGAGCATATCAAAAGAAAAGATAGGGTCACCGTGCGTTTTTCCAGCTAAAATACAAAATAGCAAAATTCCATGTAGATTCCTTCAGAAAATGCACTATTTCAGAGTTACCTCCCTTAAAATGCCAATTTAAAACATTAAAAATTAAGCAAAAATAATCTACACTTGTAAAAATATTAATATTTATAAGATATAATCTTATAAATTTGTTCTTTAAATGCAAATTTACATTAGTTATCTGCATTACTGCATCACATTTTGCTAACTTGATTGAAAATCTGGACCTTAGATTCTCTGTTTTTTACAATCCAAGATGGCGAAAGACACCCATACCACCTTAATACTGTAAATCAAAGAATACTCTATAGGATAAAACACAATAACAAGGTTCTAAAATGAAAGCAATTGATGGTGTATTTATGTACAATATTGTACTATGCTTAAGATGACAACGGTGCGTCGCTTTATGTCAATGCATACAACTGTGAACTGAAGATATTTCTATCAATTTCTGTGGTACCAAATAACAAGCCTTGTATCTTTGATGAGTTTGTTCTGTAAATTTACGGTTATGAAATGTTGAATTATTCAAACCAATAAGGTATTTGTACCCCAGCCATATGTTGCCTTAGCCCTATTTAAGAATAAAAAATTAACAAGCATCAAGTATTTCCAAACAGTAAAATATCAAAAATACCGAGCTCCAAGAAAAATTCAAAACGGATTGTCCCTTCTCCAATGGCAAAAATCAAAAGCTCAAACACATCCAACTGTCCAACTGATTTCTACAAATTTATACTATGTTGTGCTGTTACACAAGTATCCTAGATCATGGAAGGGTATAGCAACCTGATACATGTATTGCGCCGCCGCTGATCCAAGTCAGGAGTCTGCAATTTAGTAGTTGTAGTTTGCTAATCGTTGAATGGCGTACTGTGATCTATAGTTTTGTACATCTATTTGGTCTACGGTTATTGATAGTCTCATTGATAATCGTACAACATCTCCTTAGTTTATTGGCTTATCGTCCATGGAGCAAGAATTGAAGTTTAAAAATTAAAAGGAAAATGTGTATGCATTTGAATTGATTAAACAAGTAAAGTAAAGACTGGCTTTAACTGATGTATGCAGAAATTTTGATCTCGACCTTACATGTCAATTGGAAGACATGAAAAGTGGAAAAGGAATAAAGATAAAGTCATATGAATCGAATTTCTGGTGATAATAATGTTAAGTGTAATATTAAATCAATGGATGCGAATATTCTAAACTATGTGCACATCCTTTTTTAATCATAACGATTCCATAGCGAATAATCGACACAAAATATTTCATTCGATGTTTTAACAAAAACTTTGGCTGTTAATTATAATTTTGGTTTTGGGGCCGAAGTTTACCGATCGTGACCTTGATTAACGATCAACACGGAATCATGGAGCGCGGGTAAAGTAGTAAGATGGTAGACCCGATGTTTATTTGACTTTTTCTTTCACCACGGTTTTCCCTTCGCACTTCTAACGAGTTGTAATGGTTAAGGTCAGTGCATACGGAAAAAAGCTGTCTGCGTATTAGAGTACGGGAAGATAACAATTCAATAGCAGGGCATTTCTATAAATTGAATAAAAGAAAAATTCTGTTTAAAAGAAAGTCTATGTAAACGTGTTTTATGGTAAATTTAGCCATTTAAGTAACTGAACATATGTGTTTATACAATTTCAACCGGGTTATACATTAATTGTTATGATGAACTAGTTCGTTGGGCTTTAATTTTTGTAAACAACACATTCCATAGGAGCAAATTGATTGTCTCACTAAAACACACACACACATAGAAACAGAAATAAAAAAGAATAAGCGAATCGCTGGGTTTTTGATGACCTGAATGTGTTGATAACTGTTTCCGTAATGTAATTTCGTAAATGTTGTTGCAGTCAGTCTTTACCCGACACAGAACAACAAAGAGACAGAGCAGGGGAATAAATAGTTTATTAAATCTATCGGTTGTACTGTTACTTGCTTACTAAGTCATTATCGTTAGTATCGTGGTTTTCCTTAAAATGACATGTAATGAGATTTCATTTCATAACAAACGTACAAGATTTGAAACAGTATAAAATAAAACAAAATATTTTCTCTTCATATGAAAAACTATTACAATTGTAATGTTTTTACCATCAACACAGGACACAATAATAACATCCTTGTCGTCGACTTGACATCGTATTACTTTGTAATTAACTGGAAAATAATAAACTAGGTAATTAGACAAATAAACTTCAATATCATATCAAGTATATGTTTTGTTTTGAAATGTTTGGTTTGATCATTCCTGACAATGTGGTCTTTTCATCGTCATCATCTAAAATTGTTAATGATGACTACATCGTCATCATCTAAACATTGTTAATGATGACTACATCGTCATCATCTAAAAATTGTTAATGATGACTACATCGTCATCATCTAAAAATTGGACGGAAGTTGACTATCGATATAACATTGTGTTTCATCATAAACGAAGAACCCTTTATTGAAATAAAAAAGTCAAAGTGTCAGTAAAGTTCTTCCTGCTACAGAGAGTAAATGGTATACATGTTAGTATGTAGTTTTTTGGGGTTAATTTAACTTATTTCTCGTGATTAACCACTTGCATTGATTTGAGTAGGGCTTGATACGAAAAGGTAGACATTTTACGACTATTCATAATACCTTAGCGGATATCTAGACTGTTACCCGAAGCAAAGATAATGATGACTACATCTATGTGTTGTCGTAGACAAAGTCATTTTAATGACACTTTATACACACTTTTTAAATGCAACCTACGTTACGGTACGTAATTAGCAACATAATTAATGTTTTTATCTCCTTCAAAATGTAAAGGATCGAAAACAATGCGCATAGGAACGATTCCAAAGAGGTAAAAAAAATAGTATGCATCAACTTGCTATACGATACATATTAACATGATTAATGAGTTTGATTTAGATTTAGATATAACATAAGAATATCCGGTATATCCTTTAAAAATACAAAATCAACAATTGTTATTAGGGATGAGGGATGGATATATACACTGCCACGTCCTGTCTGTGTTTTTGTGTGATGTTTTTCTTTGTGTCGATCTGATGAGTTAAGACTTTTTTAACTGATTTTTATAGTTTGTTCTTATGTTGTGATGTTACACCACTGTCCCAGGTTAGTAGAGGGTTGAGCGCTCACAAACATGTTTAACCCCGCAACATTCTTTCTGTGCCTGTCCCAAGTCAGAAGCCTGTAGTTCAGTGGTTGTCGTTAGTTCATGTCTTTCATATTTGTTTTTCGTAAATTGTTGTGTTATAAATTAGGCTGTTAGTTTTCTCAATTAAATTGTTTTATATTGTTCATGTCGGGGCCTTTTATAGCAGACGATACGGTATGGGTTTTGTCATTGGTGTACGGTTGCCTATAATTGCTTACATCCACTTCATTTGAACTTTGGTGGATAGTGGTTTCATTTTCCTTATTTTTATATAAATATCGGCATTTTTTTTTTCAATCCGAAACATTCGTGTTTGCTATAACATGAACATATGTTTATATATAGAAATATTTGATATATGCCAATGAGTGTTTTTTCCTTATCATATTGTATCTTAGTATCGTTTGACTTTTGACTTTCGTGCATTTGGCATATGTTTGAACTTGCTACAGACAACACATTTCTATAGGAAGAAAATCCAAAGCATCATATAAAAGACACACAATTAATGAATGGCTATTATTTATTTTGAATTTATTAAACCATAAAATTAATTTTGACTCTTCACATTGAATAATCCGCGAAGCGTATTATGTAAAATGTGAAGAGTCAAAATTAATTTTATGGTTCAATAAATTCAAAATAAATTATGGCATTCATTATAAATTAATTTCTATCAAAAATAAGGCTCAAAGAACTTTTATATTATTTATATTAACAATAACAACGAACAAACATGTTGGCGTATGAATATACAACGTCAGAGCGACAGAATGAATGAACTGTCATGGCCGCCACATCATTGGAATGTTATGAGACAGGTAAACTCTTTTCCAAAAACAACAGTTTACTGTGGATTATTTATTTGAAATGTGCAGTTATGGAAAGCTGAGTTAGAAATAAACCCAGACGACATGATGTTGTTTGACGATAAGGCGGTATTCATAGTGTTAACGTTTGGAGTGTCACTAGCCGCCAAAACTGAGATCACACTGTCACTTGCAGGTTTGTTTTGTACAGCCATCGGCATTGGCATCGCAGTCTGTGGCGGTGCGCGTCCTGTGGATAGAGTTGAAAGTGTGTCACTCATTGATTTCTTTTGGAGGGTAGAACAGTCCCGACTGTAGCTTCGACAGACGCCTCATTCCGGTGACCGCTCATATACATAATATGTCGGATTTCGAAGCCAGCGTCACTCATTGCTTGGATCGCTGTTGCCCGGAGACAATGAGCTGTATACATTACACTACAGGAGGCATTTTCGACACATCTGCCATGAATCTTGTGAATTGGTAAGATTTGACCAATTTGTTAGTGTACCATAGTTGTAAGATGTTCGGAGTTTTGGACGACAACGCATCTTTATTAATGTGATTGAAAAGTGAAGTTGCATCTGGATCAGTTTTAAAATCAGCAATTTCAATGAAGCAACTGGGCAGCGATTGCCTTTACATGAATACATTCATTTGTCATTTATAGTTTCTCCAGAGTCTAATCCGCCTTGCCAATTTTTCTGTTTCATTTCGTGTGACAAACAGGCATATTCACGATTGTTTTCATCAAAGTGGAATTCAAACGAGTTTATCTGAAGTTGTTGATGAAATTCTATTCCACGGGTCACAAAATGCATAGCAATATTATACCACACACGGAATCTTAGGATAATTGGATCATCAGATGAATACAGATAAGAATTTATCTTTTCCAAATCATTCATGGTTATAATCTGTTTATGTTTTGTAGGACGAGAGAGACCTTTTCGAGGTTTTCTTTAATTTTCTATCAGGAGTTTCATTCGCCTTCCTAAATTCTTTATCGCGAACGATATCAATATCCCTATCTAAATCATGAATGTGGCGGTTGATTGCTGCCCTTATGTTTTCATTGAATTTTTGTGATACTCTTTTGACTGGGCAGTTGACATTTCCTTGCCTCTTTTTCGGAAAATTTTGGGGTTGCCTCGGCGTAAAATTTACCCAAAACATTGTGTAATTCCTCTGTTTCAGTAGTTGCGAAATCCAATACTTGGTCTAGGGCTTCCATACACCATTCTGAAAAATAACAAAATAAAAATTCAATTTGATTTTCAAACATAGGAAAGAGGAAATATTCAATATTCATGATATTGGTAGTAAAACAGCAAATAAAGTTTATTATATAGATTCAGATAGCTCAGTGGCAGAGCGCTCATGTTTTGAGAGGTCCCAGGTTCAAATCCTGGTCTGAATTTACATTGTTTTATTTTGAGTGTATAGAACAGTTGTGTTTGTACATTGTATGGAACTAATTTAACTGAGTATTACAAAATCATAAACAGGGTTTCCATAAGTTTGTATTTACCTTGGAAAACTTTGACTCCCCACTTTGTGTTTTGTTTGGTTGATTTAGCCTGTCGACTGTCTTGCAGGTCTTGCAGTTCTTCTGGGGTAACAGTTTTAAATCGTTTCTGTGGTTTTTGAAGCCCAGAAACTGTAGGCCTTTCAACTTCAACCGGCTTGGGTGCCAACGGAATCTGCGATTGGGCCTGTGGCTGCGGTTGTGGTGCCAATCCAGGATTTTCGGGAGCAATGTTAAGCTCAACAAGTTCAATATTTTGCAAGTCATCTTTAAACAACCATCCCAATAAATGTTCTTCACTGTACGAGTCCATTTGAATCAGCTTTTCGCCCCCACCGATGTCGAATTCCGGCACCTCTTCCATCTTTGCCTTACTAGTATTGAGTAGACGACAGGAGTTGGGGAGGGGCGGAGTCATAGTTCGGGGGTTAGATGGGTAGGATAACACATTTAAAACATTTAAAACAACAAATGATTGAACAAAACTTTATTGTTTTGCTCTAAATCGTATTGCTAGGAATGTATCAAGTAAAAGAATTTTCGAATCAATAAAAAGTAGTTCCGGTAAAAGTGGGCGTGTCGCCATAAAATTGACAACATTGAAAATAAAAGTAATACTTTTAACCAATCAGAAGACAGTAAATACACCAAATTTATTTATTTATGATTAAAAGTAAAACACACAGATAGTTTTTATGTTATTTTCATAATAATTACAAGTGCTGTCCTATAATATAGATTTATTTTATTCAAAATCTAGTTATGGCTACACGTCATTGAGATTTTCGTCTTTGATCCTTATTTAACTATCACTTTGACTTTTCAGTCAAAATCTATTTGTAACGTGTTTTCTTTAAAAATTAGTTAATTTCCGGTTGGACTGAAAGTTTCTAAGGTATCTCGTGTATTAATGTCAAACTAACCCGACGCCATGTCTTTAGTTCTCCTGAAAATGAAAAATAATAAAATATAAAAAGAAATTTTCAAATATTCAGCATCAATCAAATAATTCTCAGAATTAAGATATATCAAGCTTATAGCTTACTTAAAATAGAGGCAATACCAAGGAGAGAATCAAACCACATAAATACACCGCCAAATAAACAGTTTTTGTATGTACATTTCGTACTATATAAGCATTTTAAGTTTTGTTTCGTTGGCAATATGCATTATAAGACAAGAATGCACCCGTTGTCATGATAAACATACCATCACTCATAATACAAAGTATAGGAAAACAAGAAGAAAGTGTCTGGCAGATCTCTAAAGCACACACACTTTATAACTCACTTTTGTTAGGCTGCTGACCAAATATGAGTTTATTCCGTTCATAGGTTTCTTAGAAAAATGTCACAAAAATTTAAAGTGTATTCAACAAATTGAAAAATTTATTGGTATAGAAGTAGTAGGTAAAAAAAATTACTGATTTTCGGTTACAAAAAGTATAACAAAAATACCGAACTCCAAGGTAAATTCAAAAAGGGGAATTCCATAAAAACTGACAAAATCAAACGTTATCAAACAACTGTCATATTCCTGACTTGATACAGGCATTTTCCGAAGGAAATTGTGGTTTGAACCTGGTTTAATAGCTAGTTAAACATCCCACTTGTATGCCAGATGTTTATAGTTCAAAATTGGGTAATCAACCCAAACAGACATAGTTTTATATGACAATATTTGGGAACCAGCAACAAAACTGTGAAAACATACATCCCAAATATATTTGAACAAACGAACGGACAGACGAGCGAATGAACGCACGGACGGACAACGTGATTGCAGTATATCCCCCACTTTTAGAGTGGATGTACAAAAGTCTATAATCTTTGTTGGTTTAGCTGTGGTTCATATCTAAATATGACTATATATAATTGGCCTTCACTATAAGTATGTCTGCGATGTTAAGTTAAATATGTCGATTCGGACATGCTCAGTCAGCTAGAAATTCATCAAAAGGTATGTGATGAATGAAGAACTATTCCTCCGAAACAGTGACTACTTTTTGAACATTGATATAACCCTGCATTTGACATCTCCATTGATAGCTTTAATTGATCATAAATGTGTGGTGTGCTTAAAAAACATTTGGTCAAAAGTGTAGTTTGGTTGTCGTTTCAATAGCGTAGACGATACATCTCCATCTAGATTCTTGCATTAATGTACCAAAATGGTTTGAATATTCTTTTTGGAGCAAAATAATTATATTATGGATACAAAAGTTTCAAATGTTAATTTTTACCGTGCAAAAAACAACCAATGTCCAAGTTGCGCGTGTATAGTTCATATGATATCGGAATTAAGCTATGATATTCATTCAATTTAAAGATAAATGTGTTGAGTAAACGAAAATCAATATAAAATGTTCTCAATGTTAAGTTGTATTTATTTCAGTAAGTTATTTTCTTTCTATTAGTAATTTTTGATTTGAAAATGTTTCAATCGTTCCACAATACTTGTGTACCTCTTTTTCGTTAAACACTACCTATTTTAAAAATCGTGTGATTTATTGAACAAAAAATACTTGTAACAATGGTACAGTTAAGCTGAAAGAACTTTGTACATGTGTTTGCAATGTCTTCCTAGCAGTTGTTATCAAATAGTTCGTTTCTATGTATGTTGGCGTTTGTTTTTGTTGCAGTTGTTCCTTTTTTTTTACTCTTATAGTTGATGTGTTTCCCTCGGTTTTAGTTTGTAACCCGGATTTGTTTTCTCTCAATCGATTTATGACTTTTGAACATCGGTATACTACTGTTGCCTTTATTTAGACATATATTTTCCATTTATAGTATTACGAGGAATCTTCCCAGTTTACAAAAGACATAAATATCAACTTCAGTTCGAGATATGGTATACATTTGAGCCAATTTTGATGAGAACACGGAAAATTCTAGATATTCGACTATCTTTTGCTAGACCACTTTATGCAAAATTTATGAGAAAAAAAAAAATCTAAAACTGATATCATCAAGATGCTTGATTAACTTATTGCCAACACGTTTATCAACAGAGAATCTGCATTCCGAACTGCCTACTTGTTCCTTGATTTATATAAGGCTTTCTTCACACAGGAGCTTATCCGAAAAAAATTACACGGAGCTAGCGTTATCATTTAACTTAACTTTTATAATAATTATGTTTTCTAACTAAATAATTCAAAGTTTGGTGACCATGTTGAATACATTATTCTTATCGAATGTAACGTAAAGCTAAGGCTAATACACATCGTGTAAGTCTGCATCATAACATGGCTTTTATTTATAAATTTACAATGAGGGTTAGTTGAAATCTAAACAAAAAGTTATATGAGAAGATTTTTGCTTTCCTATTGTAAACCCTTGTTTTTTATTAAACATCAATATTGCACACACTGTTAACTTTCCATTTCTATACTCCTCCTGCATATGGAGTATTTCTTTTATGACTTTGGACTGTTATCCATTTCATGAATGAAGATATTCTCTCAAATCATGATGAACGGAAGTGATATGAATAACTGATCCGAAAATAAGTTTATCTGGTTGAACTATAAAAGCAACAGTAGTATACCGCTGTTCATTAGTCATAAATCGATTTAACTGAAACAAATCCGGGTCACAAACCAAAACCGAGGGAAACACATCAAGAGGAAAACAACGGAACAACATAAACACTGAACTGCTACAAAAACAAACGCCAACATACATAGAAACGGACTATTTGATAACAACTGCCATATTCCTGACTTGGTACAGGACATTTTAAGAAAAAAATGGTGGGTTGAACCTGGTTTTATGGCTAGCCAAACCTCCCGCTTATATGGCAAAGTTAAAAATACCGCTAAAATGACAACATTACGTGACAGGAATACATTACAACTAAATGCAAGAACACTCAGGACAGAGACATACATAAATAAATAATATAATAGTACATTTCAACATGTAAACCACAGAATAACAACGGACACCTCCCATTTACACCACAATAGAATTATGAACTGTGCGTCACACGAGTGAATCAACGCCACAAAAAGTGACGTCACAGGTAAATTTCTAAAAATAGAATATAAAATTTGGATTGAGTTTGTAATGGTGTTATTTTATGTATTTTCTAACCATTACAAGAATATTAATATGGAATTGTGTTATTAATTATGTAATTATTTGTATTTTCTAACCATGTCGGTTTTTCTTCTAGATCAAAACTGTAAAAAAACAAATAAATCCTGTGCATATAGTACTTTAAACTAAACATCATATGAATGAACTAGCTGATTAATTATCTTAACTTTTACATACATGTAGAAAATAAAAATAGAATTTAAAGCACAAACGATAAGACATAACACAATATCCAACCAGAATTACAAACGAAACATCATAACTAAATACATGAATGTTGGATGTATAAATACAGAGACGCGTTTAATAGCAATGCGAATTCACACTCGGGAAAACAGTCATATTCGGGAAAATGGCCACGTTCGGTACTTAGCAGACCAGACGACGAAGATTGTAAACCACAATCTAAGACGTGGTAAAAATGTCGTTAGTTTGTTTAGACACAGACACATCGTATAGATCAATCAATTCGTGTTGGTGTCCATAAAATTTACGTAGTGTCATTTTATATCTTTCCTCCTCATAACTCTGTATGAGCAGTTTCTGTGCTTGGAGCACACTCCTGTATATGAAGTCCTTATAGTGTAAACATGCACGAGCATAACGTATCAACTGAGATATGTAAACACCATACGATAGGGCATAAGGTATGTTACTACTGAGAAATGGGAAATTGGTAATTGGGAAGTTGAAATCGTCCCGTTTGTCAGAGATTTAAGTGTGAAGTCGTCCATTTGTGTCAATATTGAGGAAAGATCAAGGTATGAAGCAGTCCTTCTAGTATCAGTAGTATCCGTAATTTCAAGTTTACTGGGATATATGAGATGTAATTACTGACTGAAATATTGGTTATTCAGTGATAGTACAGCATCAATATATCTGAAAGTAAAATTAAAGAATTTCGCTAGGTGCTTTTTCTTTTTATCTTATAGAAGGTTCTGAATGAATTCTGCTTCATACGAGTACAAAAACAAATCGGCCAGTAGGGGTGCACAATAAGTACCCTTTGGAATACCGACTGTCTGTTGAAATATCAATCCTCCAAACTCAACAAATGTATATTGTAGATCAAAAAGTCCAGCATTTTGATAATATCATCTTCAGTATATTTTCTGATAGAATCAGTGTGGTTTTTCACGAATAAGAATTATTATAACCCAAAACAAGAAATTTATATTTACGATTCCCATTTTTATAGAAAAAGCTCTGTTTGATGAGATGGTGAGGTCGATCTTTCAATTGAGCATGGGGAATAGTAGTGTAAAGCGTAGAAAAATCAAAAGTTTTAATGTTGCTGCAAAATTGCAGAGATTGTGATCTAAGATTTAGCAGTAGATCTTTATTTTAAGAATCCACATCTGATTGACACCACTGGTTGGATATATTTAATCACAATATTTTTGAAGGCCAACTTTTCTGTAGAAAGAATAGTATTCAACACTTTAAAAAGATGTTTAGTTGAACATCTTGATGATCCAGCTATGTATCGTTCTTTAAAATGAGTTTTGTGAAGTTTTGATATCCCGTATAATGACGGTAGATTTTCTTTGATGTTAATACCAAAAGAAAGAAGGACAGATTTGTGATTTTTTTAAATGTCATCCTTTGTAAATGATGTTAAAGAATATGTAGGATTACCAGTTTTGCTGTTTATTCCAAGCTCTTTTGTGTAACATTCCAAGTAATAGTTTTTAGATATGAAAACAATATTATTGGAGGCTTTATCTGCTGGAACAACAACACATTTGTTATGCAAAGAGGATAAAGCATCCACAACATCCGGGTTCTTGAATGGGTTAGAAACCCTTGTGCTCATAGTACATCGTAGTTTCTAAATGCGTTTCTGAATGCATGATCGAATAGCTTTGATCCATTCAGAAAAGTGTCCAGGTCTGGTACATCGCGCTTTACCCATTTTCTGGCATAGTCTTCAACTGCATCCATCAGTAACCTGAAGTTCTTTTTCCAGTTTATGGGCTGGGAAATTCTATATTCTGGTCCCTTGGCTAACAAATCTCTTGGTTGTTCATTGGTTTCGATGCCAATGTCGCCAGTAATAACATGACAAGTTGGACTATAATTGTATTTTGACGATGCACATGAGCAATCCGGCGGTTTGGATTTCACATCTTTGAGGTTAAACGCCTCTAAAACCTTCTTGTGATTGAAAATCTTGGATGCAATAGGCTTGGTGTAAGTAAATGAAACTCAGGTGTAGCTTTATTTTTGAAGTAATCAGGTAAAGTTTTTTGTACAGATTTCTGGTGGAAAATATTGCTAATATTGATAGCATCTAAACCTTTATTGGCGAATTCTACTTTAAAAAAATTACGTTTTTCCTCATCTTTGGAAGTAGTGGATACGGGTTTGAATAGTCTATGGTTAGCAATGTCCATGACTTATCTATACAAAACAGAATTAGAATCAATAACGGAAGTATTTTGGGCCTCTTGAAATGGTAAATAAAGTTTAGATAATGGAATGGAGTATAATTTAGTTCTGATATGGTGAATTCCTAAAGGTTTTTGAACAGACAATAACAGGCTATTAATTGTCACGGTGTGAACAGCAGGTGGTGTATAAATTCTGTGACCATGACTTCTATTTCGTCTAGCAGAAGTGTTAAATAATTGTAATGTATTGACAGTACTACACCTGGGACTAGACAAAATACCTACACCATCAATTTTGTGTTGAATCCATATGGAATGGCTGTTCCCAACTCTCTAATCCAAAAGTCTTCTCTTTGTAACCGATATGGTGTGCTCAATATAGGGTCATTTGTTGAATGATAAATTTTCTCTATAATCCGGACTTTCATTGAAACAATAGAATGGTCAGGCTGATTAAAATGTTTATAGAGGAATTTGTTGTAATTAGGATCATTAACATTAAACCGATGGTCATTCATTCTAAAATTGAGTATTTGTCGAGTTTCTCCGACATATATCAGTCCACAAAGAGCACATTCAATACCGTACACAATATTAGAAGCAGTACAATTTTAATTCTCATGACTGTGTGTATTGTAACTTTTGGTGGTCATTTACTTTGAAAGTAGGTTTCAGATATTAGTATATCACAGGATTTACAGTTTTTATGGTTAAATTTGGAAATAGAGGAATATTGTAAATTGTCATTGAAATCTAAAATATCTGAAAATTTAACAGTACAGGGCCGAATATATACAAACTTGTCTGATATGTGTTATAGTATAACGAAGAATCAAAAGACTGCACATGTGTCGTTTTCAAAACATCCTTTAAGATGATCCTGGGGCCACCTGATATAATCGGTGTCCTTTTGTCCTTGACAACATCCGATCGACACCTTTTTATCCTGGGCGACGTTTCATCCAGTATAAAATTATTTATTTTAATTATCCTAGAATTTGATATGATTTTTTATTGGTTAATTTAGAATTGACGACGAGCTCCTTTTTCTCTTTAACAACGGACATGTGTACTTCTTCAAAAATATAAAAAAAAAACAATCACACTTATCTTCTGAAAACCTGTGTCAAATGCGATTCCGTTCTGAAGCGAACAAAATCTTAAACCGTCTGATCTAATTGTTATAAGACCCTTATAAGCTGGTAGCGGCTATATGTCGACCAAGAACAATATTTCGCAAAATTTTCCACCGAGAACAATATTTTTATTTTTAGCATCCGAAAATCAGATTTAACAACTAGTAACATATATTCATTACTCACGTTTCTGATGAATTATTAGTGTATCTAATTTATCGATATGGCCCATAACTGGCGCAAACTTCTGTTGTTTTGTAGACATCATTTGTGTTTATTTTATTCTGCTTTTTTTTATTGATAACTATTATATTTTATCCAGTTATATACATATATACAATTAACAACATATAGTATAGGTAGCTTAGATAAGGGAACCCATTCTTTAATTTATATGAGGTTAGCAAATACACTATATCAAACTTGAATTAGATAATAATGATCCGAGTGATTTTTATGGTGGATGCAAATCGTTTGGTGTAAATAATTTTGCACATTGACATTGTCATTGTGATTTTATTATTCTAGTATTGCACCCAACCCTATATTGGGTCATGTGTTATCATAAAATCATTTGGTTTTCAGTAGTACAGGTGAGTTATAATATTCAGAATATTTTTTTTTTGTATTTCTAAGAGGCATTTATAGTGAATTATTTATCATGTACAGAAGAATACAGAAACTGAGGCATTCAATCGGATAGAAAATTTGACATTTGTAGATCAGGTAAATTCATTCTTCTTTATGTCGTTAATTAATTTCATATACAAATTAAATTTATATTACAAAAACCAAATCATAACTCAAACGCAAAAAGGCGAACGGGATAAAAAAAAAGTATAAAAAAGGTTTATAGAAACATCGTTGTCTAAATAAGAAAATTATTTACTACAGTATTAACAAAATTCTCATATATTGCAAATTAGTACCGAAATGTCCGTTTAAATCTAAAAGTTGGCAATAAATGCCGTTCGTAAAAGTGTCGTATAGAGATTGTTAAAGTACATATTTAATGAAGCTATCGATAAGGATAATGAAATTAATCTATTTAAGGAAGTTTAGTGGGAAATTCACTGCATTTTGGCCATAACTTGAGATTCATATCAAGACCGAACTAAGTCTGTTATAGTAGGGTACAACTGTTGCCCTATGAAAACCTACATTCGATGTCAATACTATTGCCAAAACGTTCCTAGAGTTGTTCAAAACTAACAGCGTTTAGTTGCTTCGTTACCGTTCAAGTAAGTATGTCTAGTGCATTCTTACATTATACTGTCTTCATTAACGGGAGTTTGCTCCTAAAATTAAAAAAACTCCAACAAATTATATATACACAACTTTTACCATCACCATCACAAATTGGTTGGCCGATACGATGTGTCGTTGTCTCGACTCACTATCGATATGTTTTTGCGATCTAAGATGTTTTAAATTACCAGTATTGTCGCGTATGCGTCTGATCCGATTTTGAATTTGACCAATTGTGTCCTATTCTTGATTGTAACATTTCGACTGATTGAATTCGTATGGTGGTAGATGGATACATAGAAGGACACGCTTACCTTCTCGGCGCACCTGGTATTCACCTTTTGGAGTTCATGTATTCCCTCATTTTCTTACCTTGATTCGTCCCTTTATAATAGATTTTCGGGATTTGAACACACCGGTAAACTACTGTCGCCTTATTGCAATGATATCTTATGAGACATGGATGATAAGCACTTGACCTATACTGAGCAATTCCTAACTGGTAAACGACCTACTGAAATAAGCCTGACATAAAATTTGAACCCTGGTCGGACTGTATAGACTTCGGAAGTCCTACTAGCGTGAAAAATTTGATGAGAGCGTTGACAATAGTTGGTGTCTTGATATTCCTTAACGAAATAGCCTCAGGAAAGCGAGTGGATGTACACATGATCGTCAATTTGATTTTTATAATTTCTGCTTGAAGTATTAAATCTTTTTGACCTTTGAAACTTCTTTTATTTGAAAGGGTATAAATATCGGAAATAACAGCTGCATCTTGTAATGTCTCAACAGTTTTGTCATCTAAATGTGTTTTTAAGTCTAAATGAACACACTGCTTGAACTCTTCTAACAACATCAATTGTCTTATATTATCTAAATTGTTATCTATTTTCTTTGACGTAAGCCATTTATCAAATAGATGTTCTTTTTCCCTACCAAATTAAACATAGGTTTGTGAATCAAACTTTTTATAAATTTCTATATGCTTCTGGTACTAGCTCATAAGCTTTCAAAACTCCCTGTTTTACCGTGTCATAATCAGAACTTTATTCTGATGAAAGTGCTGAGTAAATTTCAGCGGCCTTGCCCTAAAAACACTTTGCAGCTTTGTAGTCCAATAAGGCTTTGGCCTTTTCAAATTTTGAGCAATTTTCTCAAACAGTGGAAAAATTTATCAACTGTTTTTTTTACAAAATTCGGAAACCAAACGTATATTTTTTCTGCATCAAAATGTTCTGATTTTGACACGACTTAAGTGTTGCTTTCTTCTTTGACCATTTCAATTTTTATTTTTTCCAACTCTAATCTTTCCCTCATTTCAAGTTCTGCCTGTCTTTCTTCTTTTTCCAATTGTTTTAGTCTAAATTCATCTTCTTTTTCCAATTGTTTTAATTTAAATTCATGTTCTAATTCAAGCTGTTTTAATTTGATAACATCAACATTTTCGACCTTAAGTTAAAGAGCCTCTTCATCAAAAATAACTGCGTCAACTAAATTGTCTATTACCAAATTTTTTATAATTTGTTTTCTCATAGATACTCTAAAATCTATTTGTAGATATTTAGCAAGCAACACCAATTCTTCTTTCTTTAGTTTATCAATAAACTCATCATAGATACCAGGATTAAACTCTTTCAGGTCTGGCGTTTTCAAAAATTTACCAGCATCAAATGCCATTTTGTAGAATTTTGTTGGCTAATTCTAGTTCTAATTCAAATAAATACAAAAACAAATTAATCTTATATGAACGTTCTCCCGAACGAGCCACCAATGTCTCTTACGGCCAGAAATCACCTTTAAATTGTAGCCAACAAAAGACACAAATCAATAATAAAATTTAACAAGTTTACAAAAATATTATACAAATTGAAATGTCAACTTAATTGCTAAAACATAAGTCCGATCCTTTGTCTTTTCTTTATCTGGTATTCTTCTCTAACTGTAATCGAATATGTCCAATATAGTTCACAATCTTGTATGATGTAGTTAACGTAAATAAAAGTGTCAATGTAACAACTCCAGAGAACTTCTGAGAATCCAAGTATAATAATGTCTAATGTAAAAGTCTAACTTTAGTGCCTGTATATATATTTTATAGTTGTCACGGAAATCTCTAGAAACTGTAGAAAGGAAACTCCTAGAAAACTGTAGAACGGAAACTTCTAGAATACGGTAGAAGTTTAAATTACACATCGTAGATTATGATCATTCCAGAATTATTATGTAAGTCAAATAGAAAGTTCTAATCATTCCATCTGTATCTATGATTGTTCCAGTGATTTCTAAACTGCACAGTTATAACATTATTTTGTAAACAACTATAAGTATTATGTAAATATATTATACATGTTTTAAGGCCACACAAGACAAATTAGGCCAAGATAAATAAATATAATACTTACAATATCATAACACTGTCATCCACTAGTACTATAACATTGTTTGCTGCTTTTTAAACGTTAACACAACGTCTGAGTCGCTGCCCGTGTTCGGCTTTTCTTGAGGTCCTTTTGTTTTGTTTCCTCAGTTCTTCAACATTTTGTATAAGATTTGAGTTTTCAAAATTCTTGTCCTCGAGCTTTCGTAAGGAGACATTGGTTGCCGAAATGAACATCTGGTGCAGTAAATTATTACCGTTTATATTGTTTACCCAAAATACAACATGATACGCAGTCACAACGTTGCATTGCATTTACTTCGCCATGAAATTGGTTGTTGTCTGTATTGTATCTTTACTCCTACGCGTTTGTATCATTCAAGGTATAAAACCACTAATCCATAGCCCATTGCTTTCTATGTTAAATTCTGCAATTTCAGGCATTAATAGCAACTTTGTCTTAAGTTCAAATAAAGTGGCAGTCATTTCATGTCAAAACTATACATTATCCTGACTTGCACTGAATGCATATTAGAGCGCACTGGTTCCTGGAAGTTTGATAGTACAAAAACAGGTACTTCTGATCTGAAAAACAGGGCAAATGTACACTCCTATTAAAATTTCACATATTTTTTTTTCATTATTCAAAAGAAACTTTCAATAAGGGTTCAACAGTGATCCCAAGTCCCTAGGATTTCATTTGTTACCAAAATTACCTAATTACTTGTTGACAAAGTTACAGCTGTGCGTAGGAACTATTTTGTTTAAAATATGTACTACTTTCTTGTATGCTCTTTCTTACCGGGCCCGAATTAATGGTTCTATACCTCAATGCACATGTAAATTTCTCTGTCTTCAAGGGGATTATTTATATGATGTAATAAAAAGGTCATTTACGGCTTAATTTTCATATTTAAATCGTTCATGAGATGAAAGGGTATTGATCATATATAACCAAATATAACTTCTTTTATTTGAAAGGGTATAAATATCGGAAATAACAGCTGCATCTTGTAATGTCTCAACAGTTTTGTCATCTAAATGTGTTTTAAGTCTAAATGAACACACTGCTTGAACTCTTCTAACAACATCAATTGTCTTATATTATCTAAATTGTTATCTATTTTCTTTGACGTCAGCCATTTATCAAATAGATGTTCTTTTTCCCTAGCAAATTAAACATAGGTTTGTGAATCAAACTTTTTATAAGACTTAAATTTCTATATGCTTCTGGTACTAGCTCATAAGCTTTCAAAACTTCCTGTTTTACCGTGTCATAATCAGAACTTTATTCTGATGAAAGTGCTGAGTAAATTTCAGCGGCTTTGCCCTAAAAAACACTTTGCAGCTTTGTAGTCCAATAAGGCTTTGGCCATTTCAAATTTTGAGCAATTTTCTCAAACAGTGGAAAAAATTTATCAACTGTTTTTTTCACAAAATTTGGAAACCAAACGTATATTTTTTTCTGCATCAAAATGTTCTGATTTTGACACGACTTTAGTGTTGCTTTCTTCTTTGACCATTTCAATTTTTATTTTTTCCATCTCTAATCTTTCCCTCATTTCAAGTTCTGCCTGTCTTTCTTCTTTTTCCAATTGTTTGAGTCTAAATTCATCTTCTTTTTCCAATTGTTTTAATTTAAATTCATGTTCTAATTCAAGCTGTTTTAATTTGATAACATCAACATTTTCGACCTTAAGTTCAAGAGCCACTTCACCAAAAATGACTGCGTCAACTGAATTGTCTATTACCAAATTTTTTATAATTTGTTTTTCTCATAGATACTCTAAAATCTGTTTGTAGATATTTAGCAAGTAACACCAATTCTTCTTTCTTTAGTTTATCAATAAACTCATCATAGATACCAGGATTAAACTCTTTCAGGTCTGGCGTTTTCAAAAATTTACCAGCATCAAATGCCATTTTGTAGAATTTTGTTGGCTAATTCTAGTTCTAATTCAAATAAATACAAAAACAAATTAATCTTATATGAACGTTCTCCCGGACGAGCCACCAATGTCTGTTACGGCCAGAAATCACCTTTAAATTGTAGCCAACAAAAGACACAAATCAATAATAAAATTTAACAAGATTTATTATACACAAGTTTACAAGAAATATTATACAAATTGAAATGTCAACTTAACTGCTAAAATATAAGTCCGATCCTTTGTCTTTTCTTTATCCGGAATTCTTCTCTAACTGTCATCGAATATGTCCAATATAGTTCACAATCTTGTATGATGTAGTTAACGTAAATAAAAGTGTCAATGTAACAACTCCAGAGAACTTCTGAGAATCCAAGTATAATAATGTCTAATGTAAAAGTCTAACTTTAGTGCCTGTATATATATATAGTTGTCACGGAAATCTCTAGAAATTGTAGAAAGGAAACTCCTAGAAAACTGTAGAACGGAAACTTCTAGAATACGGTAGAAGTTTAAATTACACATCGTAGATTATGATCATTCAGAATTATTATGTAAGTCAAATAGAAAGTTCTAATCATTCCATATGTATCTATGATTGTTCCAGTGATTTCTAAACTGCACAGTTATAACATTATTTTGTAAACAACTATAAGTATTATGTAAATATATTATACATGTTTTAAGTCCACACAAGACAAATTAGGCCAAGATAAATAAATATAATACTTACAATATCATAACACTGTCATCCACTAGTACTATAACATTGTTTGCTGCTTTTTAAACGTTAACACAACGTCTGAGTCGCTGCCCGTGTTCGGCTTTCCTTGAGGTCCTTTTTGTTTTGTTTCCTCAGTTCTTCAACATTTTGTATAAGATTTGAGTTTTCAAAATTCTTGTCCTCGAGCTTTCGTAAGGAGACATTGGTTGCCGAAATGAACATCTGGTGCAGTAAATTATTACCGTTTATATTGTTTACCCAAAATACAACATGATACGCAGTCACAACGTTGCATTGCATTTACTTCGCTATGAAATTGGTTGTTGTCTGTATTGTATCTTTACTCCTACGCGTTTGTATCATTCAAGGTATAAAACCACTAATCCATAGCCCATTGCTTTCTATGTTAAATTCTGCAATTTCAGGCATTAATAGCAACTTTGTCTTAAGTTCAAATAAAGTGGCAGTCATTTCATGTCAAAACTATACCTTATCCTGACTTGCACTGAATGCATATTAGAGCGCACTGGTTCCCGGAAGTTTTATAGTACAAAAACAGGTACTTCTGATCTGACAAACAGGGCAAATGTACCCTCCTATTAAAATTTCATATATTTTTTTTCATTATTCAAAAGAAACTTTCAACAAGGGTTCAACAGTTATCCCAAGTCCCTAGGATTTCATTTGTTACCAAAATTACCTAATTACCTGTTGACAAAGTTACAGCTGTGCGTAGGAACTATTTTGTTTAAAATATGTACTACTTTCTTGTATGTTCTTTCTTACCGGGCCCGAATTAGTGGTTCTATACCTCAATGCACATGTAAATTTCTCTGTCTTCAAGGGGATTATTTATATAATGTAATAAAAAAGGTCATTTACGGCTTAATTTTCATATTTAAATCGTTCATGAGATGAAAGGGGATCATATATAACCAAATATGTAATCGTGACATAATAAAAGCATGTAATGGATTTATTGACAGAACAATGAGTTCAAAATTGCCAGTAAGATTTGTAAAGAACATCACGTTCTTTATCGATAACGATCGACTGTTCTGTTTAACTCATAGATAGTTTACTAGCCTCATAAATGATCATTGACACAAGGATAACATATCCGTAATAAATCCCAATTTAAAGAGGAAGAAGTTTGTCTAGAAGATAAAAAAAAAAAGAGACACAGTACCGGAATTTAAGCAACGACAAATTGAAAAGAAAGGGTAAAATGTTAAAACTAATGAAATTATATCACTATCCGCATTTTCCAAAAAAAAAAAAAAAAGGCAAAGAAAAAGTGTTTTATGGATACTATTAATAGCATAGATCAAAAGCTCACATTTAAGGTTACTCCAATAAAATATGCCACTACCTTTGGGTAATAATCATAGTTGCAAGATGGCAAATGTCAGACATTGTGGCCTAATCAAAATTATGACAATGTCACTCAGCTCGAATTGGCGTAATGGGTGATGCATACATAATAGGAAACGCGTACTTTGTGAACTCACGTGATCTTGCTCCCTTTGGAGTTTTTAGATTCTTTTTGTTCGTGTTTGTTACCTTGATTTGTGTTCATCATCGATCTATGATGTTTGAACGTCACTAAACTACCGATGCTTTAATTGAAAACAAAGAAAAGACTCTGTTAGTTTTCACATTTTTGTACAATAAATTGTTTGAAATCTTAAAATAGTTTGTTAGGTGTCATGTTTCGATTATATTGTTTTTGTAATATTTGCTGTAGGATTTCAAACTTCTTGGATTTAATGCAAGTAAAAACAAATATACGCCAAAATGTTTATTTTGATATTTTGTCAGTTATATTTCAATATGAACTACGGCAGCACCCAGGAAGATCCTTTTTTCTGCAAGCTGTCATATACAAAGGGTTTTAATGGGTTTTTTTATATGGTTTACATTGGTAAAAGAGTATAACAAAAATACTAAACTGCAAGGTATATTCAAAGGGAAGTCCATAAAAACCGACGAAATCAAACTTTACTACCGAACGATACGAGTTGAAAATAACTGGAATATTCCTGATTTGGTAATGGTATTTTCCGAAGAAAATAGTGGGTTAAACCTAGCCTAGTTTAATAGCTAGCTTAACCTCCTACTTGTATGACAGTTGTTTATAGTTTCGTCATATTGGCACAATTAGGTGAGCAACCCAAACAGACATAATAAGGTAATGTGAAATTAATTGGGATCCAGCGGTCAAAACTGTGTTAACAGACATCGCAGAAATACAATAAAACTCACTAAAATGCATACAAACATACAAATAAATCTAACAAAGACGCCAACAGAAAAGTTGTTGTAGTTGATATTTATTTTTACAAAGACGCCAACCAAAATGATTTTGAGGTTAATAGTAAATTGACAAAGACCCGGATAAAAATGTTTTTTTGTAGTTGATAGTACATACCGTAACTAGTATACAGTTTTTCGACAAAGTATAAATTAAGTAAACTATAAATACAAGGGTACACAAAATGGAAACAACACTGTTTATCTTTGTAAAATAGCAGTGATACATACCTTAATTTCCGACGCCCCCGTTCTCGACATGTAAGTGGTTATTTTAACGGTTAGATGACCAATCCAGATCAATTCTATTATTACTGAAGATATCTAACTTAAAATGCTTTTATAAGAAGCAATTTCCAGCATTTAACATGACAACTCCTTTCGACTAGCTTAAAATTTAGTTAAGACACCATTCGTTTTAAAGTCGTCATTTCGATCTTATGATTTTTTTCTTGTAGGATAACTTTCTCATTTATACTTTCATATCTCCTTTTATTCCTATGAAAATACTAAAGCGCAGATTTAGTCATTTAGTTCATTACCGTTACCGTTCCAATTACATATTTGTGATTGAAAATCAAATTCTTTAATGTAATCTCAAATTACAAGTTTCAAGCACAAATGTCTTGAAACAGTCACAATGAGTTTTATGTAAATATTTTCTGAAATACGGACATTTCTACTGTCTTCCTTAGTCTATATTTCAACATACTGCTATCTCATCTGATATTCAGGACAATCTCGCAATAGTAAAGACTACATAGACAACAGAAGACTGAACATAAACCGAACCTAACCAAGAGAACTAATAATATAAGAATTGGAAGCGTTCTTTCTGGGTCATAGGTTAAAACGTAAATATTCTTTTCCATCTTCGTTCAAGTGCAAATTTAAATAAAACAATGCATGGAATTAATGACAAGAAAATCGTAAAAACACCTCGCGAGCAGGCTTTGCACATGAAATCGAAAAAATTAATTTTGCGAAAAAAACCGCTTTACAGAGAGAGTAAGAAATCTTGTCAATATGGTTTCAGAAATTTACGTTGAGATCTAAATTTGATTTCAAACTTGAACGATTTCATGATTGAATACAACCTAAACCGTAACCCAAAATTATAGTGTATATAAATCAATATCAATCGTAGGATATGTTGTAGCAAAATATATTTTTCGGTATGCTTTGGTTTTTGCGACGTTTTCTAAATATATCGAACAGACTTTTGTCTTATGAAAATTTGATATTCGATTGATTTTATTACTTTTTATTTTATAGTTTGAGATGTGATTATTTTACTCGCGGCTTGGACTTATTTCACATACAGGTTTTATTCAATAGTACTGTTTTAATCAGTTAATTATGTATACTGTATATTATAAAAAGGAAAGACAAAATATATATACGAAAGTACAATATTAAAAACTTTTGGACAACAAGGACAAAATCTACAGCACATTGCTATACAATTTAATATTGATTTGAAAAGGAGAGTTCTGAATTGTCTAGTTACAATCGAACTTTATAATATATTTAAAAACTGTTATGCACGATCTCAAATATACAAATTTAGATAAACTAAACCTGTCCTTCTGTATACAGTTCATTCTAACAACGTTGGAAGCGTCAAAAGTGCTATATCTTACCAGTGTTTACAACAATGGCCTATTCTTTTTATACATTTGCAAGGTTTGATTCATTCAGAAAGAAATTGGTCACTACCTTCTACCGAAATGAATCTGTTATGAAAAAGTAAAATAACAAAAATACCGAACTGCAAGGAAAATTCAAAACGGAAAGTCCCTTTTCAAATGGAAAAATCAAAAGCTCAAACACATCAAACGAATGGAAAACAACTGTCATATTCCTGACTTGGTAAAGGCATTTACTTGTGTAAACAAAGGTGGATTAAACCTGGTTTTATAGCTAGCTAAACCTCTCACTTGTATGACAGTCGCATAAAATTCCATTATATTGACAACGATGTGTGAACAAAACAAACAGACATAATTAAGGTTAAAATGTGAAAAATAGGGATACACCAGTCAACATTGTATTATAATCTTAATCATTATAAAAACAAACAAATATATCAACAAAGAAAAACAAAAAAGCATATCAACAAAGCACATACGCAAAAATGAAAGACAAGAATACAAATATTGACCATAGCACAATAACACAATGACGGGATGTATAAGTACCGAGCCACGCCAAAGGGATATTACCAAAAATGGACTAAACAGTAAAGGTAATAATTTACAAAGACAAATAAAAAACACTATAACACGTAATTAAGATGGTAAACAACGTCCGTACCTAGAATCTAAAAGAGGTAAATCGGTCAGATACACAAGAAAATTACTGATATTGTTTGGTAAAAAGTTGCTGTTTGAAATCATTTTAAATTGAGGAATGTGTCTCCGTCATGCAAAGCTCTGATTCCTTCTCCGGATTTGGTTATACTTTAGGTCCTTTTTGGTTTGATCCGCTCTTCAACATCTGTATTAAATTTTGTATATTCAAATATTTTGGCCTGGAGCATCACTGAAGAGACATTAAGTGTCGAAATGTGCATCTGGTGCATTAAAACAGGTACCGTTTATGTTACACAGACTTTAACAAAAAACTATTGTGTTCCATGAATGTTACCAACATTGTTTGAAACAAAAACTATAAAATAAAAGATAAAAAGATAATCGAAATGTCAGAATGACATTACTGTTCTTCAGATAAAGCAAAGCCGGTTGATTTAGTTTTTGTCAGACAGTTTTTTGTTTTTATTTTGTCAACAAATATTTATGATTAATACTGAAGTTTAATTTCACAGAATTGTTAGGTCAATATTAACCTGACGTGAACCTACTCCTAAATGCAAACTGAAAGCAAGTGACCTAAAAGATTTGTTTGAAGCGTCGAACAGTTTTGCTAAAAATATGTTCGTCACTTTCTGTTATTTTCTAATGTTTTTAAACTGCATTCTATTCTTATATTTTCAGTTCTCCGAAATAATAGAAATTTACAAAAAAAAAAAAAACTCCAAGGGAAATTCATAAGGGGAAGGACCTGAAAAAAATCAAACGCTCGACTCTATCAACCAACTGAATGAAATGATAGCAGCTGTTATATTTCTGACTTGGTAAAGGCTTTTTTTCCGAAAATTAGTTGTGGGTTAAACCTGATTTTATAGCTAGCTAAACCTCCCAATTGTATGACAGTTGCTTTAAGATCCGTTATATAATACATCTATTTATCATTGTATAACGATTTATTGTTCCATATTTCTTTATTATTTATATTTACAATAGTTATAGTATCAATTATTATTTGAAAATAGTTTTTTTAACATAACCGTTTTTACGAAGAACATAAACAATGTGTAAAAAAGTGGTAATTACTTTTGAGGTTGGAGCTAATGATTTTATTATCTTGGGTTGTTTTAATACACAAAGGATGTTTTTATAGAACTTGAAAATATATGACAGAATCAAATGCATCATCATCCAGCAAATGAAAGATCAGCATTTGTACAAATTGAACACCTACTGAAAATATACATATATAACATAATTTTGCTGAAAATTATATTGAACATTTCATATTGCCTTCAGGATAAACATTTACTGACATATCTTGACACCAAAGACATTATTCAAAGTTTCGTAAATTTCAAAGGAATTTTAAACGTGACTGAAATGCATTCCCCAATTAGAAAAGAAATCATTTCCTTTTTTGGCTTTACCCTTTAGGACTGCTAGTATAGCGAATGCAATAAATAGCAATACATCAACAAATAAAGCAATATATAAAACAATACTGAACAATCCAATTATGATATAAAAGATGAATACAAAAGTGAATTTGGGTATTAAGAAACATGTATGACCGCAGTCTTTTGCAGTTCGCTGTAGAAGTTCACTAATTCCAGCAGACAAAATCAATATTTTCTGCAAAACGGTCGACTTTGAAACATCTAAAACCAAAAAAAATCGACTTGATTATGAGTAAGATATGTAGATAATATGACATATATAGGGAGCTAAAAAAAGACAACTTTTGTAAATTATGCTTTTTTCAAACAATACGGCTGGTCTTGTATGTGGTTTGTACATTTATAGTTTGAGGCAACAAAGTATATTTATGTTCTATTTTTGAAATGCAGTACAATTTGATCTCAGCACTGTTATAAACTGTTCTTGTTCTTTTTAGTGTATGCCATTGTATATTCAAATTTTCTATGAAGTGTAGGACGGCATGATTTTACACCAGTAGTTAGAATATTAAGAGCTTGCTCAGAAAAACTACGAGCATTCATTCATATGACATAATGGTGTGTGAAAATCTCACCAAAGATACCAGGCTTATTGTTTAGTACGACAGACAGACGTGTTATCTACAAAAGTAACGCTCGAATAAAAAAAATCAAAATACCAAATAAAGTATGAAGTTGAAGAGCATTGAGGACCATTAATTCCGAAAGGTTTTGCCAAATACAGGTTAAGTGATCTATTCCTGAGGTAGAAAATTCTATTAAACCTAATAATTGAAAGTTCTGTACACAGTTAATTCATCAATGTTAACATATCAATGATAGTTCATGCCAACACAGAAGCGCTGAGGGTTGTGTATTATGGTCTATGTGTAAAGCTTTTTATCCTTTTTTTTGTAGAGTAAGCTCTCTTTCCACATTGATTGTTATTGTATGTTCTTTTAAATACCTTTCGTACGCACAATGAGATAAGAATCGAATATGGAAGGCTTAGATATAAAAAAAAATATTTAGTTTATTTTCAGAATTAAGTTGGCATGGAAGATATTGGATAACTACTGTCTTTATAATTACAATTAATATTGCAAAAAACTGTTGTATTTTTTGGGTTTCCAAACTTTCAGTCTTTAACTTACCTATTAGTTTTAATTATTTTTTCATAAAACTTTACCTTTGTTTTGAAAATTTTAACTCCTAAGACTTTGCGACTAAAATATTAGTTTCTCTGAACAACTAGCAAACGTATGATTTGTAATCAGTACATACATTTGTAGCGAATGAATTCATGACACAAAACCACTATACAAATAAAGAGACGAGGTATGATTACTAATGACACAGCTATCTACCAGAGTCAAGATCACGTAGATGTAAGTATATATAGTCCCATTAGGACCTTCCACAATGAGCAAAATTTTAAGCGTTCAGTCACCTGTAAACGGCCCTTGAGATAACTAAATGTGAGAAAATTCAAAAGAGAAACCAAACGGCCCAATTTATTTACTTGTTGTAAGATATTTGTATTTATTACCAACTGAGCAGGGTTTTTGGTCAATGTCCAATAAAAAGTGGGTATTATTTACATGGCATTACATTGACGCCTTCTTTTTGGTATTGTTCACTTTTTTACAATGTTCAATAATATGTAGACTGCTGATTACGAGCCCACAGAGTAGACTGGAATGGAGAAATAAAGTTAATATCCAATCCGGCAGTATAACTCATGCTTAACAGGGCGTCGATAGAATTTCACGCTTTTGATATGTTAAACGTTGCCACAATCATTTTGATAGTTCAAAGATTGTCCATTGAAAGGCATATTTGTCTCCTTAACCCAAATACTTCTTTGCAAATTTCAATCTAAATTATTAGCTATACATTTTATTTCATAAACTTTGCAAAAACTACCTTTTTGATTTATATTTCAATTATTCTTGTCCTGAAAATTCATGGAATAACTATTGGCAATGTCAAATAAACAATTATCCATCAATTTGGTCGACAGTTCATTTTTTCCACATGAGTATTTATTCTTAAATTTTGCAAATAAAAGTTGTTTTTTCGTAATTGCCAATAAAAAACAATGAAACGTTTTAACAGAGCGCAATGAATCTCCTCTCATCATGTGTAGTTCTTCACATCTTTGTCCTTTGATCTGTATGGATAATGTCTCATTGACAATTTTACTAGAGCTCTTGACTTTACATTGTATAGAAATAATGATACTTTAATGAATTAGCCTTCTTTTTAATCGCTTTTCACACAATTGATATCGACCGTTAATGTTATTCAAGAGATGTTTTCATGCTCATTTTTAAAAGTACCAAATAAGAATAAAGTAGATACTTACATTTAATTTTAAATGACTGCATGTCTGGTTCAACTTCACACTGTGTTAATTTGGCTGTTATTTTGCCAGTTTTGGAATCCGTTACCTAACAAATAAATCACAAGAGAAATGTATATATACCTATTAGAAACCAGGAAGACGACTCAAGGTTGTATGGTACGTTGCTCTTATCAAAACAAAAATAAAACATAAAAACTCCATGAGAATTTTACAGAGACCTGTATTAATAGGTATGAAATGGATAGCAGCTTTACTAATTTACATTTAAAATCAAATAATTGCTGACAAATACAATTTAAATATCGACGCATCATTTTATACTGAAAGAAGGTTTACTTTAAACTTATATTAAATATCATGATCAGTTTTATTAACTTACCTCAGCCTTAAATTCATTGTTCCTCGATTTCAATTTGAAACGGAAAAGAGAAATATGGTTGGCATCGCATATTTCATATCCAGAAAAACGTCTGCAAAATTAAAACAGGATGAGTTTTAAATAAAATATAAAACAGTTATTTTCTGCTTGGAAATGACTTATTCGTATTTAAGGACGTATTAATTTTTATATTTTACGAAAATTGTGACGGTTATTAACAGAAAATAAGTAAATCATAAAATCGACTCCTTGTTGTAGTTTGCCTCCAAAGGGGTTTGGCATAATAACCTCATAAGTTGGATTATAAGTTTTTTTAATGCGATCAAGAGCTGGAGATAAAACATGTGTTAAAATATCAACAGTTGTGGTCAAATGATGCGTTTTTGAACTATCTCTCTTTAAAATTAAACATGAAAAATACGGCATGCTTCTACAGATCCTAAATGACTATGAATAAAGAAAAATTGGGTACAAGAAGTTCTCTACATAAATAACAATAAAGCATGCAGATGTTGTATGCAGTCTTAAACAAAACATAGGTTTCTATTAAATATTCCATGAATTGAATTTCAAAAGTCAAAGATTATTTTGCATAAATGTAATAGAAAAAATATATAATCTTGCATCAACATATCTTAACCGTCAGTCATGACCATTTCTAAACTCGTTCAGTGCAATAACAAACGTAGCACAAAATAGTTGGCTAAATAAGTATGGAAGAGCACTTTACTCTAGAATATCGGTTTCATGGATTTAGAAAAAAAAAAGAAAAGAATACCATAATTGTCAAATTATTTATGAATAATATATTTTATATCATTTAGATTAGTCAAAACACAAAACAAAGCTTTTTGTTTGATATAGCGAGACAGTTTATGTTCTTATGATTAACAATATCTCATTATTGCAGTAATATAATATACACAAATATTGTTAGTAATAGTAATTAAGATCAATGCTTTGAGACTCCCTTATTTTAAAAGTAGCTGATTATTAGAGACTGTAAATTGGTCTTCAGTTGTTTTATGTGTCGAGATTTAACCTTAATCGAATTGTATTTCTCAATGTAACGTATTTATTTGAAAACATGTACTACTAAAATATTAGTTTCTCTGAACAACTAGCAAACGTATGATTTGTAATCAGTACATACATTTGTAGCGAATGAATTCATGACACAAAACCACTATACAAATAAAGAGACAAGGTATGATTACTAATGACAAAGCTATCTACCAGAGTCAAGATCACGTAGATGTAAGTATATATAGTCCCATTAGGACCTTCCACAATGAGCAAAATTTTAAGCGTTCAGTCACCTGTAAACGGCCCTTGAGATAACTAAATGTGAGAAAATTCAAAGAGAAACCAAACGGCCTAATTTATTTACTTGTTGTAAGATATTTGTATTTATTACCAACTGAGCAGGGTTTTGGTCAATGTCCAATAAAAGTGGGTATTATTTACATGGCATTACATTGACGCCTTCTTTTGGTATTGTTCACTTTTTACAATGTTCAATAATATGTAGACTGCTGATTACGAGCCTACAGAGTAGACTGGAATGGAGAAATAAAGTTAATATCCAATCCGGCAGTATAACTCATGCTTAACAGGGCGTCGATAGAATTTCACGCTTTTGATATGTTAAACGTTGCCACAATCATTGTGATGGTTCAAAGATTGTCCATTGAAAGGCATATTTGTCTCCTTAACCAAAATACCTTCTTTGCAAATTTCAATCTAAATTATTAGCTATACATTTTATTTCATAAACTTTGCAAAAACTACCTTTTTGATTTATATTTCAATTATTCTTGTCCTGAAAATTCATGGAATAACTATTGGCAATGTCAAATAAACAATTATCCATCAATTTGGTCGACAGTTGATTTTTTCCACATGAGTATTTATTCTTAAATTTTGCAAATAAAAGTTGTTTTTTCGTAATTGCCAAAAAAAAACAAACAATGAAACGTTTTAACAGAGCGCAATGCATCTCCTCTCATCATGTGTAGTTCTTCACATCTTTGTCCTTTGATCTGTATGGATAATGTCTCATTGACAATTTTACTAGAGCTCTTGACTTTACATTGTATAGAAATAATGATACTTTAATGAATTAGCCTTCTTTTTAATCGCTTTTCACACAATTGATATCGACCGTTAATGTTATTCAAGAGATGTTTTCATGCGCATTTCTAAAAGTACCAAATAAGAATAAAGTAGATACTTACATTTAATTTTAAATGACTGCATGTCTGGTTCAACTTCACACTGTGTTAATTTGGCTGTTATTTTGCCAGTTTTGGAATCCGTTACCTAACAAATAAATCACAAGAGAAATGTATATATACCTATTAGAAACCAGGAAGACGACTCAAGGTTGTATGGTACGTTGCTCTTATCAAAACAAAAAATAAAACATAAAAAACTCCATGAGAATTTTACAGAGACCTGTATTAATAGGTATGAAATGGATAGCAGCTTTACTAATTTACATTTTAAAATCAAATAATTGCTGACAAATACAATTTAAATATCGACGCATCATTTTATACTGAAAGAAGGTTTACTTTAAACTTATATTAAATAGCATGATCAGTTTTATTAACTTACCTCAGCCTTAAATTCATTGTTCCTCGATTTCAATTTGAAACGGAAAAGAGAAATATGGTTGGCATCGCATATTTCATATCCAGAAAAACGTCTGCAAAATTAAAACAGGATGAGTTTTAAATAAAATATAAAACAGTTATTTTCTGCTTGGAAATGACTTATTCGTATTTAAGGACGTATTAATTTTTTATATTTTTACGAAAATTGCGACGGTTATTAACAGAAAATAAGTAAATCATAAAATCGACTCCTTGTTGTAGTTTGCCTCCAAAGGGGTTTGGCATAATAACCTCATAAGTTGGATTATAAGTTTTTTTAATGCGATCAAGAGCTGGAGATAAAACATGTGTTAAAATATCAACAGTTGTGGTCAAATGATGCGTTTTTGAACTATCTCTCTTTAAAATTAAACATGAAAAATACGGCATGCTTCTACAGATCCTAAATGACTATGAATAAAGAAAAAATTGGGTACAAGAAGTTCTCTACATAAATAACAATAAAGCATGCAGATGTTGTATGCAGTCTTAAACAAAACATAGGTTTCTATTAAATATTCCAAGAATTGAATTTCAAAAGTCAAAGATTATTTTGCATAAATGTAATAGAAAAAATATATAATCTTGCATCAACATATCTTAACCGTCAGTCATGATCATTTCTAAACTCGTTCAGTGCAATAACAAACGTAGCACAAAATAGTTGGCTAAATAAGTATGGAAGAGCACTTTACTCTAAAATAACGGTTTCATGGATTTAGAAAAAAAAAAGAAAAGTATACCATAATTGTCAAATTATTTATGAATAATATATTTTATATCATTTAGATTAGTCAAAACACAAAACAAAGCTTTTTGTTTGATATAGCGAGACAGTTTATGTTCTTTTGATTAACAATATCTCATTATTGCAAAATGAGATTGTTGATATACACAAATATTATTAGTAATAGTAATTAAGATCAATGCTTTGAGACTCCCTTATTAAGTAGCTGATTATTAGAGACTGTAAATTGGTCTTCAGTTGTTTTAATTTGTCGAGATTTAACCTTAATCGAATTGTATTTCTCAATGTAACGTATTTATTTGAAAACATGTACTACGAATAAAAAATTGGCACCGTTAATGTTGTTTAACACATTTTAAACAGTGGCTACAAACCCTTTCTTAACATATCCTAGTTTCACTCCATTTGGACTTTCGACTTTTAAAATTCTTCTCCGGCAGCTGAGTTCAGATAGCCTTACTTCAAGTAACAATCCCTCATGATCATCTTTAAGATACATGAACAAATCCTCTTTTTCTTGTTTGGTACTTGAATCTTCCTTGTTCACATTCTCGTCTACAAATACACAAATATTTTGAAATTAATATTTGTTTTTAAGTTCTTAGCGTTGAAATCTAGATTAATTTTCATATGATGATGACATAATCTTTCAATTAGTTTAATTGAGTGCTGGAGCTGGTATGTCAGTAACTGCTAGTAGTCCTTTGTTAATCTATGTTGATCATTGTCATTTTGCTTAGTTTCTTCTGTTACCTATTCTAACATCGGACTCGGACTTCTTCTAAACTGAGTTTACTGTGCGTATTGCTGTGTGTTAGTTTATTCTACATCATGTACATTGGCTAGAGGTATAGGGGGAGGGTTGAGATCTCACAAAACATGTTTTTCTGTGGAAAGATCTATTGTTTTTGTTCCGATTATTTTTTTTTTTTTTCTCCCGGCAAATTTTGATCTTGCGTGTAATTTTTGTTTCGCAACATTTCGCTTAGATATTTGGTATACGTTATCGTACAAATTATGAACTTTTAATTTTGACCCTGAATAACCGAACAATATTCTTTGTAAGAGTTATCTCCCCCAAACAATGTTTTTCTTGTGTTCACATCTCCTTCGCAACCGTAAAACAAATCGACAAATTTAGTTTTCCAAATGGCTCGTTGAATCCTCGGGATGCTTCGGTCAATATTGACCGAAGCGATACTGAGACTACATATGAGAGTTATTTCCCTTTTGCATTTGACATAAGTGATATGCAAATGTAACTCATGAACCGTAAGTGATAGAGACCCAGGGTATCTTGATTTGAGGTCCTTGGTCCACCAAAAAGAAAATGATGTCAAGGTCAAAGGTCGAGGTCATTTTAAAAATGTTACCCTTTGCTTGTGTGTGCATCATATCTGATACTATAAAAACTAGATAAAAAAGACTGATGCTAAATGTTTGGGTTGTTGAGATGCAGAAATGGTACATTCAGTCTGAAGCGATCTGATGATATCTTATACCAGTTATTGCCCATAGAATGTTAAAATTTAAGGTAAATCGAATATAACTTCATTCTGGTACATGATAAAGCCATAGTGTCTTTTGCAAAGGGTTTGGTGACACATGAACTTGAAAAATATCAACCGAAAGTAACCTTGTGCAAACCGGAAGTAGCTAATTTTGCACTTATTCAAGGGAAAAATACTTAGCAACTATGTGTTTTTAGAATCAAGATACAATAACCTTTAAATGACACCGGGAGTCGCCTTCAGTAAACCGGAAGTAGCTTAATATCTCCCTTATTTGAAAGAAAAGTGTACAGAATCCATATATTTTTGGAATCAGTGGAAAGTATGCTATCTCATGAAACTAAAAAATCACATTTTTCTAACCAAAAGTAGCATATTATCTCCCATATTTACGGCAAAAATATATAGAAACCATATATTTTTGAAATCCGTGCAAAGAAAGCTGTCATATGAGACCTGAGATGACATTTACTTAACCGGAAGTAGCAAATCATCTCCCATATTTAAGTCAAAAGTATATATAAACAATAAATATTTTCAATCAGTATGAAGAAACCTATAATTAGACGCCAATAGTAATTTTGAACAAACCGGAAGTAGCTTTTTAATTATTCCGAAATGTAATGTGGAAAGACCTTTTTCATTGCTTCGGAACCAGGAGTAAATAAAGTTGAAGTGGATATCAATATAAATGTCTTTTTACTGACAACATAACTGCACAGTCGCTAAATCAATATGCCAAAGAATCACAAGGAGACTACTCACTTGGAGTTTGCTAGCGAGTTTGGTAATCCCGTTTCTAATTGGTATGTTATGCAGAGACCTGAATGAAGAAAATGTTGGAAGACCCTACAAGATGGCCTCCGAAACGACGTTGCAGAGGAGTCTAAAGCAAAGTCATATTGTAATCAGTAAGAAACGATAGCACGACAGGTGCAATTAATTGCACATGATCTACTTAATATTCCACAGCACACAAGTTCACCCTTGTTTTTCAAAATGTTATTATTGTTTTTGCCTAGGTTTTATGTGTTGTATAAATGCTGTTTCATTTTTCAAGGTTAAAACTTTGTGTTGCTTCTATTGGTAAAAGTTTCGAGTGCTCTTCGACATGGAACGCTGGTTTTTTATATCAAATTCCTACTTCCGGTCATGTTTACTTTAGCCGATGCTTTTTTCTTCTATTGTGATATATTAAGTTTATAGTAGACATATTCATCGATGCGCAGCTCGTTAAATCAGCTCTCTCAAAATTGTATTTTTATTTTAGATTTTCAAATATTTCGGCTTCGAGCATCACGGAAGAGACATAAGTTGCAGAAATACACAGCTTGTCTAGTAAACTAGGTATCGTTAATGTTATTGTACGATACTTAATCACTGGATACTACTCATCAGTATAAATTCAACAAAAACCATGGCGTGTGTCATTTGTTAGGGACCTGGTGACCCTTCTGGAGCATCTTAGATAAAACCCGTATTTTGGTTGGGCTCTTGTTGCTCAATCTTAAGTCTTCTGTATATTGTTTTGTGGATTGTTGTTTCTCGTTTTGTCGTTCTGAGGCTTATTATGTTTTCTATTTTTATGCGACAATGTTTTATTTCCTCCTTGATATCTCTTCCCCTGTTCACGTCAATAAAGACAAAAAATGTAAGAGATAATAAATCTATCTAACAGCTATAGTCTTCCTCTATCATGCAAGTCTCTTATAATTCATTTCACATATATATTGAGAATCGATTTTATACACAGTATAAAATTTGAAAGCATATGTAACAATACATTCACATTTTTCGTTGAGTTTTATTATATTACCTTCAAAATAGGACACACTTATAATATCTCTGTCCTCCTCTTTAGATCGCATAACTTTGTAATTTACTGAAAATACAGAACATTTTAATGATTGGCTTCACTAACAATTTTATTGGAACGACGCTGACTGAATACATTGTTTATAAATTATCACAAATATGGCATCAAGAAATACAACCTAAACAAACGGATACTTTATTTTATTTCCCTATTAAGATATTTAAACATTTGCCAGAATGAAGAACACAAAATACAACTTTTAAACTTAGCCGTCAACCCTATATAAAAAATAATGTATTGTACCTGCATAAACTTGCAATGATCGTCCTACTAATATCAAGTATATGTTATTTGTTACTGAAATGGTTTATTAGATATAAGGGTGGTCAAAGTAGGTAAAATTTGATGTGTTTAACCACTTTAACCCCCACTTCATGTATAGCCAGTACCAAATCAGGCTATCTAGATTATGTGTTGTTCTTTGTTGTTTGTCTTTAATGTTAGTCTGTTTTGTTGTTTGATGTATTCTGTTGTACTGTGGGGTATAACTTGCGATTTCAATTATCTATTTTAACTTATTATCTTCCTTGTGAATCAAAGCGGTGTCAATCAAATGTTTATTCTTTAAATTTTAAAGACCTACTGCAAAATCTCCGATGACAAAAATTACAATCATTAATGTTGCTTTAAATATCAGAATATCTATTTATTTGACAGATCGACTTCATCTTTTCATTTGGCCGGGGTTTTTCTTCTACACCAATTTGAATCGTAGATACAAATTCCTTGTTATAGACCTTGACAAATCCTACTTTTTTGAAGAAACATACAGATGTCAACTATGAATACGCCAAAGATTAAATTATAAAAATGCTGGACTTTTTGATCGACAACGTATTTGTTGAGATTTGTAGATTGATATTTCAAAGGTGCTATATTAATACTTTAATACCTATTTCAACTTGTTTCTGAATTCATACGAGTCAGGATTATTTAAAAATCTTCTCAAAGACAAAAATCATATATCCCAGTAAGCTTGAGATTACGGATACTACCGAAACTAAAAGGTCTTATGTTGCCTCTTATCTATAAATCTGTACATAAAACAGCATCTTAAAATGCTGTGAGATTTATGAAAAGTGTAATAAAATTTATTTATGAAATTCATATTTTGTTCATCAGGTCATTATATATATTTTCGAATATTTGCTTTCTATTGTTTTTGACTTGGTTACTCTTGAAATTATTTTAGAAAAGAACTAAGATTGCATGAAATATAATTCGACATGTTTCAGTATGATTTGTTATATAATTCTTTATACGATTACTTCTGGATGATTTGCTAACACTTATTTCATTGGCTGTCAAACTGTGAGACGAAGAACTTTCTTTTGATAGCTTATATTTTCAAAATTCGAATTTGACAGTTCATTTATTGCATCAAAACTTGCAAATCATATCCACTTAGCACATAGGTTTGTTGAATAATGTTCACGAAATTTCAAGTTAAGTATTCCAGTTGGCTTATAGATCGGAAATTTGCAAACTGATTCTTATTGAAAAAACTATTGACGTTTACGCCATATTATCAGCTAGATTTGCAAAAATAAATGCTTATAAATGTGATTATTGTGGGAGAGTTTACTATATACAAGTGTTCAAAAATACCTCTAGTGTAAGGCTATGTTTTTGACGTATCATGTAAGAAAACCCCTAAGGTAAGTGTGGATTAAAAAGAACAAATTCGAGGTTAATAATTATGTTTAAAATTCGAAAAAAATAAACATTGGAACCGAAATATTCAAAAGAATTCGAAACTCAATATGCAAATTCGATATTCGATAAATGAAATTTATTTTTGAAAGATTTTTATCAGAAAAAAGCGAGATAGTCCGAAATAACTGTCAGTAAAGCTAACTGTAATCTGTGTCTTTATGTCATAAAATAAATAAGGAAAGATAATAAAACAAAAATTAAAAAAAAATTAAAATCCAATTGTTCAGAATTGTGTAGAGAACAGTTGAAGGTCTTTCCCCCTTTGAATACACATGTTTTGATACTTCGCATTAAAATAAACATAAAAGCAAAAAATGAATCTAATTAAAGATAAAGATCACTTTGTATTAGTTTTCGTTTCCCTTAGACCCTGGATCCAAAATATAGAATATGGGTACTTTCAATGCAAAAAGGTGGATAATGACGACTTCATATTTTAAATAAATCTACATTTCCGGAGTCAAAGGATTGCCTACCTCGCCATAATTTAAAGAAATCACAAAAAATGAATTGTTTGTAGCAGTACTTAAATGATATAGGGGAAATAATTAGTAACAGCCTGGACTTAACAAAGTAACTTTCAATGTCTGATAATAGCTAAAATAACCGATTTCTAAAACAAAAACTTTTCTCTGATGTCAAAGACAGGAGAATCAATCAAATATAATTTTTTTCGAGTTGATATTTTCAAATTCATGTGCCAAGGACGCTGTTATATATATATGATTAATACAATGATGGATTGATTTTCAGTGCGATTGGCTATTTCGTGGCTGCAAGTTATTATTGGTGGAGGTAGCCAGAGTGCCAAGAGAGAACAACCGACTTCGACATATCTTGAATCTCCAATAGACCCTCTCCATTTTGAATGACTGTATTTCCAGGGTTAATTTTCCGTCACAGAAATGCATTGTTAGTACAGTTAACATAGGAGTAGAATATGGCTTAACTCGGTTCTTTGCAAATAAAAACATGACAAATATCAAGCAGCAACATATACTACTAACCTGACTTTGTGTCTTTAGTTCCCCCTGCAAATGAAAAGGATATAAAACTAAAACCGAAACATTAAAACGTTACATTTATACATATTTATTATCAGTTGAGCCATTTCGAGTATTGATATCCTTTCAAATTTATAGCTAACTTTAACTACAAGACGATACCCAACAAACAAGTAGAATACAAAAAGTCAAGGAAAGAGAACTTCGAATTTTATTTTAAATTTATTACTAATCTTTGTATAGTTTTGTCTATTTCGCAAAAGACATTCGTAAAAAGAAATACTTTTTAGTGTTCATCTTACAAGAAAATTCAGGTTCTTAAGTCAAAAGAAATGGTTTTCTATCCTTTTTGTAAATGCTACATGTCTGATATATGCATTTCGCCTCATACTTCTGTTTTGATAAGTCGACAGTTTCATGTTCAATATGTCATTTTTTCATGCATATTATATCATTGTGACGTTTTGTAACGCACGTAGAATATACTTTAATATATATACGTTGATAATGAATAGATTATAAAGGGAATAAAAGTACTGTATTTGAAGATTTGTCAACTATAATTTTTGATTTGAAAGTCACTTAAGCAGTTTTGCGATCGTCAAAATTAAAACTGACGGTGGCAACTCTTCAAATTTTGTTTTGATATTTCTATTCTTATGCAAAAGAGAGGCGAAAGATACCAGAAGGACATTCAAAATCATAAGTCGACAATAAACTGACAACGCCACGGCTAAAAAAGAAAAAGACCAACAGACAAACAATAGTACACAAAACACAACATAGAAAACTAAAGACTGAGCAACACGAGCCCAATCAAAAACTGGGGGTGATCTCAGGTGCTCCGAGAGGGTAAGCAGATTCTGTGGCACCCGTCGTGTTTCTCATGTTAGTACAAACACGGTAATAAGTCTAATTCGGTAGGTCACATTCGGGAAAAGGGGACGGGATTGTAGGTACGACATCAGAAACATATCCGCTATCATCTGTGAAACGGACATTCCATAACGGTCAACCAACTCGTGATGGCGTCCGTAAAATTTACGAAGAGATGATTTCAACTTCACCACTTGGTGGAATACTCTTTAGTTTAATAGCTTTTTTGTGTGCAACAACCCTCTTTCAAGGAAATCATGATAGGAAATACAAGCCCTGGAATATCGTATCAACTGGGAGATATATACTCCGTATGCAGGCTCTGCCTGAATGTTGCTACATAGAAATGGAGAGTTCACAATTGGGAAGCTGAACTCATCTCTTTTGTCGTAAAGTATTGTTTTCAACCGACTCTCATTGTCAATTTCTAGATGTAAGTCAAGATATGAAACATACTTAACTGTATCTGATGTATTCTTTATCTCAAGTTCGATGGGATAGATGCGTTTAACATAGTCACCAAAATTTGAATTATTTAGTGAGAGAACATCATCTATATAGCGGAAAGTAAAGTTAAAGGATACTGCTAACTTCTTTTCTATCTTCCTAAGAAGTTCCTGTATGAAGTCAGCCTCATATGAATAAAGGAAGAAGTCGGCAAGAAGAGAGGCACAGTTGGTTCCCATGGGAATGCCGATTGTTTGTTGAAAAACACGTCTCCCAAACGTAAAAAATATTTTGTCAATCAAGAAATCAAGCATCTTGATAATGTCAGTTTCAGAGAATCAGAATCAGTGTGATTTATCCGTCCCTAAGACAAGATACTTGTATCTACGTTTTGGCCATTCTTTTTTATGAAACAAAGCAGGACCAACTCTTTCAATTTGTCTTTTAGTTTGGAATGGGGAATACTTGTGTAAAGTGTAGAAAAGTCAAATGTTTAAATACTATGGCAAGATGAAAGAGTCTTAGATTGTATGTAGTACTACTCTAAAAGATCTTTGGATTTTTTTAGTATCCACATCTGATTCACGCCACCTCTAGAATAGGTAGTTTCACAATATCTTTGAAGCCTGGATTTGATTGCTGATAAAATTGATGTTAATAATTTAGAAAGAGGTTTAATATGCACATAATCACATATTTTAAATATCCCGGAAACGTCGACTGCAATTCCGCAACTTTGCTTCGTTACGACTCCAACCTCAACCGTGGAATTTACGGCAGACGTAATAAAGTAAAATAGGGCTAAGCATGATGATCATCATAGGTCTTGCGCATAAGATAAAAGCGTATATAAGATTATTTGATTATGAACAATCAAGAAACATTGACTCCTTTGCTTTTATACTTTCGGGACTACGACATTACAAGTAATCGTGTCATGTTGAAACAAATGTAAGAACCAAATTGTAAACATAAGGTGAATTAAACTTCGCCATGTATTGATGATCCCGTCTCAAGGATTTTCACCATTTCGAGAATATGGTGTCGATGGCAGATGTTAACTAATTAACAAACATCCAACAGCACATTTTGTTGAAATATATTAAAACAGATTTTGGAAGATACCAGTCTACACATTTAGTGCACCACATGCTTGTTGCATAAAAGACTCATCAGTATTGCTCATTTAAAAACAGTTGGATTGCCAAACGAATAGTTCGTCCATTAATAAAAGATAAAGGAAAAACCAGACCTTGCAGACATACAAAGTTCGAGTACAAATATCGTACTCAGACTAAGATTTGAACCAATCAGAATGCTGGAGTTTGTGTTTCGAGCAGAGCCCAGTAGTTAACCGATATTCAAACGTCGTAATTGCATCTTTGATATACAAATAAATATAAAACTAAATATTGAGATTGTGTGATCTCCAAACAGAGCGAGACCTAAATTGTTTACAGGTTACAGGCCTACTGTTATACATGAATCAGCAACCATATGAATCCACAGTCGCTCAAATTATAACAAAAAGTAATAGAACACAGCCAGAAGATGTACTGATCAGACGGCTATTCTGGCTTTAAATATACTAACATTCTATTCTGGTATATATCAATAGTCCTAATTGTGTATATAAACTCATCATAGATACCAGGATTACCACATGCCAGACACGCGTTTCGTTCATAAAAGATTCACCAGTGACGCTCTAAACAAAAAAGTTTAAAAAGCCGAATAAAGTACGAAGATGAAGAGCATTGAGGAACCAAAATTCCGAAAGGTTTTGTCGTATTATATATTTTTTACATACTTTGAAGTAAATTAAAGTAAACTCTGTATTGGTTGATAAAATAAATAGAAACTGTTCAGCTTTCCATGATTTTTCGATGTCAAATACGGTTTCTCATGATTTTTACAACCCAACAAAATAAATATCTGTTTTAAATATATAATTTAGATTATGTGACTAAATGATATGGTATTTGTGATGATATCAATATTATACACCGCATCAACTCTCAAACAATATAATATCTCCAGAAGAATTGGATATATATTGCTGTCTAGGGTTGATACGATGTTTAATTGAAAAAGCAATTCAATATTTCAATATGATATTAGATTCTAGCAATGATTTGCCATCAAACTCAAATTTTACATTAAATTGCTATTTCAAAACCATGAAAAATTTTTCCTATTACGGAATCCATTGCCCTCATGCATAGCTCTCATTCCGTGTCCTGGTTTTGCTTAAATTTTGGTCCTGAACTGTCTTATCAGCATTTAAACTTGTCTATGGAGTTTTGAATATTCAAATAGTTTTCCTTTTAGAATCATGGAAGAGACACTATTTTTTAAAGTTCGCATCTGATACATTTAAATTGGCATCTGTTTTTAACTTGATTGGACCTCTATTTTTCTCCATTCATTTAAACGCTATTGAGCATAACAATTGGTTTTAAATAGTGTAAATGAGATTGTTTATCGATTATTCATTCTAAAATATAAGAATCAGTCACACAATACATGTACTTCCTATTCCAATGATACGACCTAGATTTAAAATCGATTTATTGTACTAAATGGATCTTATACAATATAATGGGTATCTATGTCAAGTACTAGTGCATTGGCGAAGTCATGTATCTGTCATATTATGATATTATAGAACAAATTTCAGGGTATTATCAAAACTATTAATTTACGATCATACATGTGACTATGCTTCATAAAGTTAGCATTTCGCATTGTAGTAGTTTTCTCTCTTTTCGTCTATTTGTTTTGTTTACGTATTCTGTGAAATAGTTTGTAAAAGGACAGAAAGTCCTTCACATTATCAGATTTTGAACTATGAAAACAGTACCAATGAACGCAGATAGTCATTGAAGATTTAAAAGAAAAAACAATTTAAACGAAAAGTGCAATTGAAATTAAAATGGGGAACATCGGTATAGATAAGAAAGATCAAGCATTAGTAAAAGGAAAACTAACACTACTCGATGAATGAAACATGTAAACATAAAATAGTTCATTTGCTTCTTTTAACATTAGTAATACTACATGTTCCTTATTAAATGACCATGTGATTTTCGAAAATACTTAAAATAATCCAAATGACTTGTCCGCGAGTTCCCCTGTGTCTTCTTGTATTTAGTATATTTAGACATTTCTGTGTGTATATATTATTGTGATCATTGGACAATGTGAGCTTACTTTTAGCGTTTTTAGGCAATGTTGTGTACAAATAATGGTATCAACATTTTAAAGCTTTTAATTTTGCGAAACATATCATTCCATTTTTTTTTCTCAAAAATATGATAACTATATATAATTCTCAATTTAACGTCATCCTAATTATAAACTTAAATAAAGGATACCAGTTAAACCTGTCTCATATCTTGATCTACATTTAAAAAACAGACAATGAATATCAGTTGAAAACTATATTTTAAGACAAAAGGAAAGATTTCAATTTTCTCATTGTAAATGTTCCATTTCTGTGTAGCAAAAATCTAGCAGCGATAGTTGATACGATATTACAGAACCTGCGTTTCGATTAATGAGTTCCCTGTTAATAGTAATAAATTTCACGAAAACTTTTGCATAAATTTTGTCCATTTGTAAAGTTGAGGCCATCCCTTCCAAAGCTTGCAAGTATGATTTGGTTGACTGGTATGCAACATCTGTATAACAGATGACCACGGGCGTGTTCCACTTATCGTTATCACAATTCCGTACTTTTGTTCAAGATTGTGACATAATTGAATGCTTCTTATCACCAGAGTTTTACTTGCATGAAAACGACGGGTATAGCATGTGTGCAGGAACTGGTGATCCTTTCGGAGCACTTCAGTAAACACTCGGTTTTTTGGGATTGATGGTGTTCAATCGTTAATTTTCTGTTTACTGTTTTTACTGCTGTTTGTCTTTTTATCAATTCATATTTTTCCCTTAGTCTGTAATTTTTGGACTTTTGATTTTGTATTGCCCTTTCTTTGGTATCCTTTATCTCTCCTGTATCGAAAATTATTCAAATAAAGATATGATTTAGGCATGTAAATTCAATACTCACGTTTCTGATGAATGATAATTGTATCTAATTCTTCAATATGGCGCATTACAGGAGAAAAGTTATGTTGTTTTGGAGATTTCATTGTTGGTTATCTGAAATAGTCCTCTTCCTTGACCATAACAATCTTTTGTACCTGTATTTCTGGCGACTTAGGTTTATCTAAGCATTAAAACGTTTATTCAATTGAGCTATGTAAATATCCATTATCTTTTTAAAACGTAAAACGTTCTGTTTATCGTTACCTATATAGTAAAGTCAAAATTATATCACCAAATGTAATTTTATTATTCTAATATATCATTTGAGGTATGCGTTTTCCTTAGATACCATTGTGTAGCCCAAGGAAATCAAGACATACAAAATATATTTTGTGTGAGAAGAAAAGATCGATATGGAATTACTGAACCTTGTGCAAAAAAATAGAGAAACTGCAGCAATAAATCTGATAGAAAAAGGCACAGATTTGACATTTGTAGATCAGGTAATTCTAATTTAGTAAAAGATTGAATTACGTTAAGATAGAGCTACAAATTTGGAGTAAATTGCATTCTGTGGTGAAAAAAGCTATACGCAATGAATGGCATGATCCTTCATAACTGCTAAATGTGACTTTGTAACGCATTCAGAAATCCCAATTAAAAGCATGGTGTCTCTTGTGGTATTCTTAAATTTACACATTGATATCATAACTTTAAAAGATAAAATATATTAAATAACGAAATATTAATGATCCCACTAGTGCATTGGTTAGACGTGAGCAAAATTACAATTTTTCGTGAATTTGTTTTGCTCACACATTGTTATCAATATAATGGAACTCTGTGTGACTGTCAAACAAGTGAGCGGTTTAGCTAGCTATAAAACCAGGTTTAATCCACCATTTTCTACATAAGGAAATGACGGTACCAAGTCAGGAATATGACAATTGTTTTCCATTCGTTTGATGTGTTTGAGCTTTTAATTCTGCCATTTGATCAAGGACTTTCCGTTTTGAACTTTCCGTTGAGCTTGGTTTTTTTTGTTTTTTTAGTTTTTTTTTTATTATTCTTTTACTTTGTGGTATTTTTTTCCCAAACATATGAGTATGAAAATGGGAAAACAATAATGTCTGTACCAAGTCAAGAGTATGGTTTCCATTAGTTTGATGTGTTTGAGCTTTTGATTTTGCCATTTGATAAGGGACTTTGCGTTTTAAATTTTCCTTGGAGTTCGGTATTTTTATTATTTTACTTTGTTATGCTGTTTTTAATTCAGATGCATTAAATTTGCACCGATATTCACAGACGTGCTTACTATAAGTATAAGATTATGCATCAAGATCACTTCAAACATATCAAAGTACATTGTTTAGTATACAAGCTTTTCAAATTTAATGATTTATTTTACTAACACTTATATTTATAGGCTCGTGTACGAAAAAGTATAAAAAGTGTTTTCGTTCAATATGAAACACTTTAAACCTATTTCTCATTTAAGATTAAATAACAAACAAGATAAGATCAATTGTATTACTTGAGCAAATATAAAAAGGCTTTAGAATAAAAAAAAACTTTTGTCTAGTACTATTCTGAAACACTTATACTATTACAAAAATAAAATATTAAAAGGATTAAGCAAGTTCTACTGCCATAATGTATTACATTGCCAGGAAGGAATACAATTCATATATTGATGAGATTTCAAAATTTGATGGAGGAGGAGAATAAAGGTCGGTAGTAGACAATTTCAAAATGAAAGGGAAGATTTAAAAAAAATATATATATATAGGTACAAAAGAGCCATACGAAGTTCTCGCAACGATATTGCCGTTATATGCTAAAGTCAAAAAATGATCAATCAGTCAATTAAATAAGATACATAAATTTGAGAAAAACTCACAACATCAATACCAAGGACAACTACTCATACAACTTATTAATTAACTTACTATAACCCACCCAGTATTCACATTGAACCATGGTGATGCAGAAGATTGATCCGTCCCTCCTATATTAGGGCATTGTTTACTAACACTTATATTTATAGGCTCGTGCACGCAAAAGTATAAAAAGTGTTTTCGATCACTATGAAATACTTCAAACCAATCACCCAACTAAAATTAAAAAAAAAACATCTTCTTCATCCTCTTGGAGTAGCTGTTTCAGTATTTACACTAAAGATTTTCGGATCGAACCGGAATTTCTAAAAAATCCTTGGATGTAAATTATAGGTGATTATAGGTTTACGCATCTCGACACAAAATGGACAATGAAAAATTTGGTTATGTCCTCATGGAAAGCATAATTACAGTACAGAGAGCAGATAAAGATGTTCGAAATGACTTATACATGTTATACACAATTGATAAAGAAATCTGCTCTATTGTGCTGTATTTTAATATAAAGTAGCATATTAATTTCTAAACATCAAAGGTTAAAAGAAAAATATGGTAGTGAAAATAGTTTTATTTACAGACACTGTGTGAATTAATTGAATTCCATTAGTTCTAGTATTCTATTTTCAGTAGTAGGAGCTAATACACTTATGTTGATCTACAAAGATCTATCTTACAATGAAGTAAAATATACTTAATGCCACTCCATATTTAATAACTTGTTATTTATACTTATCTGTACATCAAGTGGAGTGAGCGAAAGAAATTCAATTTTTTGTTTTTGTTTTACGAAATCAATAATCAAGCAAGCGATATCAGAAATTTGGCATGAAAACGGCATTTTCTAAATTTCATTCTGCAAGTTTTCTGTTTTCAGGAGCTAGAATTTTTTTTTTAAATTAAAAATATGCAATTGTTTGTGAATCGTTTGGTTAGCGATGACATTTAAAATTAAATTGTTGATTTCATTTAAATAGAGTGAGTATTCACAAAGTTTTTAGTTGAAAGGCGGTAAATATTTTTAAGGTTTGTACAATTTCGTTGCAAACGCATCCGAAGATCTTTGAATCAATTTGGAGTGGCCTTAATTGTATACTTCTATTATAAAATATATAATCATGGTATGAGATATGCAATTTTGTGATTTTTCTGACAGCACAATAATACAGCTCTCCATTATGCAAGTTCAAAAGGATTCACAAAGGTGGTAGTAAGGATTTTAGAGGAAAACACATCCATGATTGATAACCAGGGACAGGTTTGTCTTACAGGATAATACGATTCATTAAATAAAAGAAGAAATCGTTCAGGATCAGAAGGCTGCCTATCCAAAATAACAAAAGTTTACATTTGTAGTCTATTAGTTTTCAGCAATTGAATGTGTATAACATACTTTCCCCTGTACGTTAACAGTCAAACAATCAACCTTCCTGTGCAAAAATGTGTTTTATACTTTTAAAAATAGGGGGGAAATAAATGACACTTACAAGGTTAATTAGAAAGCAATCAACAACAAAAATAATCAAAACAATTATTCAGGACAACATTATTCAATGAAAGAGAGAAAATAACACTATCTTAAGGCGACAGTAGATTATCAATATTCAAAATTCGTAAATATATTTTGTAGAGACAAACAAGGTAATAAACAGAAACCGAGAGATCACATGAACAACAAAGGAAACAAAACCGGGTGCGTAGACAAAGTAAGGGCCTCCTGCTATGCAAGCATTGCAATGCAAATTCACACGCAGTAAAAATGTCACAATCGGGAATAGGACAGAGTTGGTCAACTTACAGATCAGACTAATTTACTGGTAACTAAAGAACTAAGACCGCGGAAACATGTTGCTAGCGAGTTGAGACACCGACACATCGTAATATATGTAACATCAAACGATGGAGCAGAGGATATGTTACTGATGAGAAATGGGAATCTAACAATTCATCGCGTTTGTCATATAGTCTATATTCTAGTATGTTAGCTCTACATCAGAAAGAATCAGTATCTGCCATCAACACCGAACTCTCCAAAAGAACCACAAAAATATGATAAAACTACTGTTGCAGTGTATTGAAATTTATTCAAAATTGGAAATACATGAAGTATGTATGTATAGTGCAAAAGGAAACATTTTTTATTTATTAATTTCTATTCGTCCAGAATGGGACTTCAAAAACTATTTAATATTTTCTTCAGGATGAACAAACCGCTGTACATAAGGCATTGCTGAATGGCAACACGGAGACTTTTGTTTCACTAGTGGCATATGGCGCCAATATCAATATATTAGATGCGGTAAGTTTACTGTTACTATTGCTATACACGTACCTTATTTGTAGGATAATAAGAAAAATCAAAACATAAAATTGTCATTATCGGAATTATCTACCTTAAACGTCTAAACTCCTCTTCTTAGCCTATGGAAGTTGCTACATAAAATTTAGGACGAAACTCTTTGGTGCTAATGGTTATTCAAAACTTGTATTTATTTTATGTTTTGTATTTATTTTGCCGTGGTCTTTTACCTATGTACTTTTTATGATATGGAATCATTTTATCTCCAATGTGACAATTTTCTCAATATACACTTTTCATTTGTATGTTGTTTATGTCGTCGTTGCCTGTGTTTTTCTATCTGCGGCAATCGTATCAGCATAAATCAGTGGCACGGTATATTAAATTCATGCACTTCGAACTAACATCACTAGAAAAATAACAGTTGTATTGAAATTAACGATCTATCATTATTTCAACAAGAATGCAATTTCTGAACTACTTGAAAGGGTAACTGAAGTAAGTTTGAGATTGATTTTGAAATGAATTCGATCCATCTCAAATTCGAACCGTCGCTGAAAAAAACCCAAAACATGGTTTTTGAACATGAAATTTAAACGTCAATCTTTTTGTTGTGTGGCGACCTAAACAGTTTGTTTCTGACTTATGTTATGTCGGATCAATCTGCCGTCAGACAAATTTGTTGTATGATTAATGAACGCATTGATTAATCCGTGTACGATAAATTGGCTGTCGGACCTGACAAGTTCTGAGAAGGCTGGATGCATTCCAATTTTGATTACCATTCGTTGTTTCAGAGTTCATTTTTTACGAATGTTTCATATGAAAGATGATAACCAATTTTCGCTTCAGTCAAATCACCTGTGTAATATTTTCTTTTAAACTAACAATTCATTTATCAATTTTGACAATTTTCAAATTAGTCATCCAAAAGTTATTATGCTATGAACTAAAGAGTTTACATATGTATTTGGATAACTCGAATATGCTTAAAGCAATTCACCTGACTTTTTATTTAATATGAAGACGAAAACTAGTAACCTTTCTTTTGATTGTGACAATTTTAGATTATTAGTGCCGGAGTTATGTAATTGCAAGTGTCAAAAGCTAAAAAATAACAATTCTGTCTAAGTAGAACTCAGGTATGCCTTGATGAAGCCTTACGTGTTTTTACCATGTTGTTTTCATTCCACAATAAATTAAAAAAAAAATTTAAAAAAAAAAACACACAGACACACTTCATCCTTCGAAATATTAGCATACAAACTGCAGACCAACAAAAACTTAAACAAGACATGTATTTAATCTTTATTAACAATATCTGATTCATAATCTTGGAAACCAAGTTCTCCTTGCATAACTGTTTAATGTCAACATACAATAAAAAAAAAATAACGGTTCGTTTATTATCAAATGTGTTTCATATATCTAATGAATTTTTTACGTTTATTATGTCTTTACTTTTTCTTTCGTTCGATTGTTAAACGGGTTTAAAACAAGAATGTTCATTTTAAATATTCAAAAAAAATAAAGATACCTCTGCAATTCCAGAAAGGTCAAAGTGGTCTTGACATTGCTATGAAGAGCAAGGATTTGAATTTAGTGAAGCTGTTGTGCTACTTTGGGGCTGAAGTAGCACTACAGGACTGGATTCTTCTATCTGGTGATATAAATGCATTGGATAAACAAGATCAGATAATATTGAAGCAAATTCTGGATCAAAATGACAGATTGTCTGCAATCAACCACGGGTAAATACATACATATATTTAATAGCAGTCCATGCGGTATGGGGTTTTCTAATTGTTGAAGGCCGTACGGTTGCCTGTACTTGCTTACATCCACTTCATTAGAACTTTGGTGGATAGTTGTCTCATAGGCAATCATACCACATCTCCTTATTTGTATTCCCCACCTAGGGCATTATGTTTTCGGTCTGTGCGTCCGTTCGTCCGTTCGTTCGTCCGTTCGTCCGTCCGTTCGTTCGTCCGTTTGTCCGTCTGTCCCGCTTCAGGTTAAAGTTTGTTGTCAAGGTAGTTTTTGATGAAGTTGAAGTCTAATCAACTTGAAACTTAGTACACATGTTCCCATGATATGATATTTCTAATTTTAATGTCAAATTAGAGTTTTACCCCAATGTCACGGTCCACTGAACATAGATAATGATAGCGCGAGTGGGGCATCCGTGTACTATGGACACATTCTTGTTATATATAAATTAGAAGAAGAAACAGAAATTGTTTACTTTTGAATATAGTTTGTCTTGTTCCACTTCAATATAGTAGTCTAATTTTTGTGTTGCTATATTATGTAAAATGAGGTCTTTATCTTACCATTCATGACAAGTTAAATTTTGGGAGAGTCTTTATTTTGAGTAATGGTCGTTTTTTGATGAACAATGTTTAAAACAAATCATTTACTTATGTTAAGGTTTCTTTTGATATTTTGAAATTGTTTCAAATAGTTGAGTTTTGTCGTATAATCGAACGAACACTAACATCAAGTAGCTGAAACTGTACATTAAAATATCATATAAGTATTCGGAAACAGTATTATATAAAAATAAATATAATAAAAATGCCGAACTCGAAAGAAAATTCAAAACGGAAAGTCCCTTATCAAATGGAAATATCAAATGCTCAAATACATCAAACGAATGGAAAACAGCTGTCATATTCCTGACTTAGTACACGCATTTCATTATGTAGAAAATGGTGTTTAAACCTGGTTTGATAGCTAGCCAATCCTCTCACTTGTATGAAAGTTGCATTAAATGTCATGATATTGAAAACAATGTGTGAACAAAACAAACAGACACAATAGGTAAAAATGTCTAAAATTGGGGTACAGCAGTTTTTCGGACTTGCATATGATAAATACTTTCAACCTAAACAAACAAACCCTCTTCATGAGGTCAAAACTAAGTACTAACTATGATTTCATGGACATAATTCACCTGCTTTTAATGTTGTTTTACTTCATAGTTCAAACAGGAGCAAGTGATTTGAAAGATCAAATGAGGAGATGTGGTCATTTTGCCTGAGGCAGAAAGCCTTAGTGCTTCGAATAATTCAACATTTTATAAACTGTAAATTTTTTAAATTAGAAAGTTTAACAAAATACCAAACTCAAGGCAAATTCAGAAAGGAGAAGTCCATATAAACTGACAAAAGCATTGACACAATTCGTCAATTTTGGAAGATATGCGCAAACAGTTTGAAATTTTCTTGAATATACAACGAGATTTTCAGGTCTAAAGATAGAATAATTACATAAACGGTACCAAGTGCACATCTCTACAAAGAATGCAAGATGAAAGTTGTTTTGTTTGCTACTGACAATTATAGTGGTAAATAGTTTTTGTTTAGACTTGAGAATGACCAAGAAAGACCATTTTATACATAAATTTTATATCAAATAATTATGAGATACCATCTTTATATAAAATTTCTTGTAGCGAAAGAAATTTTGATAATAAGCCACAAGTTGTGGTATAAATGCCAATAATACAAGTATCCATCAGAGACCAAATGACATATTTGTAAGCAACTAACCATGTGAGACAAATTGAAAATATAAATACTGGTATCTAACACACTAATTTGATATTAACTTCTTCAGGTTGTTATTTGATAGGTTTTAGTTTTTGAAATAACGTTTTAAGGGGTTAAAACGTAGACTGGTCATACTGATTCTGTCGAATAATAAATGACGACGAATAAAGCCCTTATCGAACCCTTTATTTTTGTTGGGTATTATAACCTATTAAGCAGTTATTTGCATTTAAGATTATGAATATTTATGAATATTTAAATATTTATAAAAAGGAAAGAACGATTAAAAATGCAGATAAATAAGACCAAAGAAACAAAATGTCATTAGAATACATACAAGAAACGTATCTATTAATGATGTTACTATCTCATTGCCGTATACTGTAAAAATTCCCCATCTCTTTTTACTCATATGCTAGTATCATACATGATGCAATTCAATATTTTCTAATTGTCTTTTAGGTCCATAGGTTATGAGCTTCATCAAATAAAACCAAAGGATGACATCCAGTATTTTTCGCGACTCTTTGTTGATATAAATACAGAGAATATCACGTCAAGCTTCTTCATGTATTGTGCCAAAGAATCACCAGAATTCACAAGTAGTCAAATCCAAAAACAGGACGACGAACATTTCTTTTCCGATGTCTTTGAAGTCATCGCATGGGGTTCTAAACCAGACTTTATTGATTTGGATATAAGAGTTGAAGGGAGACCTCAATCCAATGAAAAATTAAGATTAATACCTATAAAAGGTGTTTTTCCCAAGGATATCATTATTCAGAAGAACCAGAATGATAATTACGAGGTAATTAAGTGAATAAACTCGATATCATCTAGAAAATAATATTGACAACCAACAATAAATGATTAAATGTTCTCATTATAGAATTAAAAAACACTGTACCTTTGTAAGATTTAACATTATGGGATACAGTGCATTGCGGTGAAGGGAAGGGTAGGAGAGGTGTGGCTACTCCCTGGACATATCGTACATCCGAGGCGCTTTTTGGATTTGCCTTCATCAGGAACGGTCATACCCCAAACATGTGACAGCCACAATGATGTATAAGACCTGAAAATGTGAGGAGCTAAATAACAATTTTATTTATTCGCAAAAACTATATAAACCAAAATTCAAACATAAAACATTTTGAACCCCTTTCATAACATACTTTTGGCAAGGATGTCCTCGTCCATTACCATTTGGTCTGGATTCAATTGCTTTAATAATAGTATTGTGTATAAACGGTCCAGTATTAGTACTTCTTCACTAAAACGCCCAATAAGACACTTAGCATTTGAAAAACGTAAATAGTCAATTTCACTGAAGCATGAATGAAGACGGACAATTAAATTCTTAATCTACAAAAACACGAAATGCAAAGGTATACCATTTTTTCAGTGGCATTTCATACCATTCGTCTTCTGTAATATACTTACTAAAACAATGTAACATTTGAAATTCCCTTTGGTATATTTTGCCTCACTTATTGTTGTGATACTGAAAGTTTATACACACCTAATCGGAACTCTTAGAATTTATATTTTGAAAACATTAGAAGTTAACAAGGAGATAATAGAATTATGTTATTGTTTAGCGTCAAAATGATTTGAATATCAAACTAAATAAAATGAATAATTTTAACATTTTCATATTATATTCATTAAAGGAAACAGTTATCTCTGTGCAAGTCAGTCTAACATCTGATGCAAAGTTTACCATTGCGTCTAAAGTGGTACCGGAAATATTCAATGTAACTAACGAATCACTCTGTATACAACCACAAATGGAAAAGGAAGCAGAAATAGCAATACCAGAGGGTGCTTTCGATTCATCTTGCCAGCTTCAAGTTAATGTTAGTTTTAACTTCTTTACGTGGTGATATTTTTTACATCATAATGAAAATCAGCAATATCATACAGAGCACTATGTGTCAGGATAATGATTTAATTATATGTTTGACTTTTATTTATTTATATTTCTTCTATGACAAGCTCACTTCTGCATTCAGTTGTTTTTCTTTTGTTATAAACGCATTCTGTGTTGGTTGTATGGAAACGGTCGCCTGGCCACATTTTTTTCTCTTTTGTGAAATCGATCACAAGACGATTCATAAGCATTTACATTTACATAAAAACTGATAAATGTTCATAAGTCATGATGGTATTTAAAAACTTTGCATCTTCTCTAAATTTATGAAACATTTTATAAATTTATTTCCAAAACATGAATTATAGATTTGAAAAACTTGCAAAAAGGTATTCTATAAATACTGGGGTCATGACGACTACAAATTTTAAAGTCTCTATGATCATCTGTTATATGCTTGATACTGTTCCAAATGTTACTTGCAATGAGACGAGGTTCACTAGTGGAACTCCGGGAACTTGGATCGTCTCCGGAATTTTGTGTTTCCATGTTTGTAGTTTTTTGTGGATTGTTGCTGGTGTCCTTGTCGTATTTCATTTTACCATGGTGTTGTCTTTCTTTATTCAACTCACAGATTTTGGTTGCCCCTTTTGTATTCTCTAACTTTTTAATGTCTCCTTCCTTTAAGTGTGTCAACTCATAAAGCATTTATAGAAATGTCACTATTGACAGAGAACGAGGACCGAATATGTACATGAAGGGTTTGAATTATCTAAGTCTATTATGTTTTAATTTCTAACATTTAGATTTCAGAAACAAAGGCATGGAATTATGAGGAGAATGAAGTTACCGAACCTGTCTTATTTACAAATGCAATTGATTTGACTATGCTGAACCACAGTCAGCCGCTAAAACCTGTTAAACTTACATTGCCAGTGCATTCTTCAGATCAAAACAATGATGATATTATTATATTAATGTCTCATAAAGAGGAACCAGAAGAAAATGAATGGGAGATATGCAGCAATGTTGATATTCAGGGCAAATTTGTAACATTTGATATCAACCATTTATCTGTGTAAGAATTTACCTCATTATCTTATCATCTACTTTCGATTCCTTTGCAATCTGAGCTCATTGCATGTAGATTGTGTTAGTACTCCTCAATATTCAGAGTCTTCAGCAACAATTTATGCATAACTTTATACAACAATCCTAAATGTGATTTGCCTTTTAAAGTATTCATTTATATGAACAGAACCTGCCTAAAAACTTGACTGTCTTCAAAGTACAGTTTTAGCGAATTAAAAAAAGAAAAATAAAGGAAATTGAAATATAACATTTCACTCAAAAATTTTACCTGTTTATTACCTTACAGGTATATAGCTGGTTCAAAGAAAAAGAAGAGCAAATCAATAACACAGGCGACTTACGCGATCAAGAGGGAGCGACAAGTGGAATGTTTTGCTATGATTAAAAAAAGATCCGACGGAAAACTATCTTTAATTATTGAATATGCATTAAAAAATAATGGAAAAGTAGAAGGAAGCAATGGAAAGGGAAAGGATTCTACGCCATGTCAGTTGAATACAAAGATTGTGTGATGAGAGAGGGTCAAACATTTAAGGTAAATAGGCAACTCTAAAAACAATTTCTTCCGTTTCATACTACAAGTAGGAAGATAAAATACTCACTAAGTTCTACAACTGCAAGATAATATATCTGGTGTTATGATATTCTAGGTCTTCCATGTCAAGTAATAAATTATGATCCATAGGGTGTTAGCATTGTTAAAATCGCATATACTTTTCAACTATTTCTGAGTTTCAAACGTATTATATCATATGTAATGGAGTTCAAAGCAAATTACAACTTATAAACAAATCATGTTATTCAGAATACAATCAATCAGTAAAACGCCTGTGTCGACAAATATATGTTTAACGTTATATATGTATGATGTGGTATGACTGCCAACGAGACAACAATTCACCAGAGTTCAAATGAAGGTGATATAATCATGTTTGTTAAATCGAATAACCAAGCTAGATTTAATACTTGGTTTGTAGAACCCTCGGCTCTATGGTTATAGTCGTAAATGTGGTTGAATGGTGACGATTTCTTTACCACAAATATAAGGGTGTAGTGTCAAGTCTTGATAGGAAAAGCTTGATAAAAATTGTTCTGTTATATTGACTTTCTCACTTGTTTATGCATCAAAATTGCATTTGTTTCCATGCCTTTCCTTCTTGTCAATTTGTTCCTTTATCTATATGAGACAGACCTCATATAGGATCTTCTCAGGAAGAAAGGAAAAAGACAAAATTATGCTTTTACTTCTTTTTTCGTTATATAAATAATGCCCTCTAAGCAGGGTTTCCCCTGGGTCTATTTCTATTTTCACCACCTCTTTCGCCAAAACAATATTATTTTCGTCACTATCATTTTTTTTTTCGCCAACCAATATAAACAGATTTTTGTTAAGGACTTGTTTTCCTCCTTATTGCTAACAAACAAATCCAGTTTTCAGCATTGGTGTTTCTTTTCTTATTCTACATATCTCTTTTATAACAAAGATTGTAATAAATGAACAGTAAATTAGAACAAAACTGTCTTGTCCGTTTTTAACGATACTGTAAAATTTATCTGCAGTGTATCATTGATCAGTTTATTAGATACGTAATGTCCTGCCTGGTAAAACTACATGGAATAAATTAGAGATTTTTTATACTTTTGACCCCTTTCTTCTAAACAACAGTTTAATTCCGGACCATCGATCCTTAAAAGTAAAAGTTGAGAGGTAAAACTTTAGCTACAGCAGGTGCGTCTCTATTAACGATGTGCCTTTTTTCAAAACAATTAATGTTATCAAACAATCTTTTATGTGGCATATGCTGCCATTTTATCCCACATTTTCATTAAACAATACAATTTACACCTTTATTAATTAGGTCATTGTTGACGATTGCTATCAAAAAGTAAAATAACAAAAATACCGAACTCCAAGGAAATTCAAAACGGAAAGTCATTTATCAAATGGCAAAATCAAAAGCTCAATCATATCAAACGAATGGGAAACAACTGTCATATTCCTGACTTTTACAGGACTGGTACAGGCATTTCCTTGTGTAGATCCAAATGCAATCAGCTGATTATAGATTTTCTGTCAAAATCGATACGCGTGACGAGTTAAAGGTGAAATCCGAGTGTGTCTCTTCGGGGAAAAAGTCCGAGAAACCTGAAAAAACTCAACAAGATAGACGAAGTCGAACCGTTTCATTTTTTTTTTTTTTTTGCAAAATGCGAAAATGGCGACTTCCAGCAGAAACCCTACCTCCTATTGTGGATACTTCAAAGTTTAGTGACTATGTTGAAGTATCTTTCCAATCGAACTTGTAATAAAGGATACCATAGATAAAGTGAAGTCTGCATAAGGTTAGATCAAGAAAGAGACAATTAGGGTCGGTTGAGAACAAAATTTTACAAGAAAAGTGATAATGATTTCAGCTACCTGACTGCGAACTATCTTTAGTTGTAGCATTATTTAAGTGGCCACATCATCTTTCGTTTTTATCCATGACGATCTCCATGACTTATGAGTTTTAAATGTCCCCGTGGTGTCTTCTTCCTCTTTTTTTTTCATTTTTTAATTACTATATGACTTGACTGGAAGTGTTGCAGTTTTTAAAATTCTGACCAAATTGCAATTTGCTAAATCAGACCAAAATTTTCTGATGTAGAAAACCACAATCAATTCATCAAAGCGCAAGGTGATAAAATAACGCATATTTACAATCCTATAATAGACTTTAATTTAATCTAATGTCATTGATATAATGAAAATCATTCTAAGAATTTCTAAACATATTGTTATTGTAATTGTCATTCGAAAGGTGAAAGGTACAAAGCTTTCTTTAAATTGATCTCGAAAATACTTTGTGAAATATATTTCAAGATTAAATATGTTCTCTTGAAGTTTTAAAGAGATAAGAACAATATTTTACAGATCAATGATATGAGGTTATTTCTCTTGGAAACATATAAACAACGTTTTGCAATTCACATATATTTTACTGAATATAACATGTTTTATTTTAACTGATGTCTAATTATTATGAATATAGAAGACTTTGTAGAAGTATAATTGTAAAAAAGCATAGTTTGGACATTTTTATATTTGCATGACAATAGCAATAAAAATACATATGGAAATTCCCAGAATGATTTTCAAGATATCAATGAAGTGGAATTATAGTCTAATAGGAGTGTAAGTCTGCTTTATTTTATCACCTCGCACTTTCGTAGTTTGACTGGGGTTTTCTACAGAAGTTTGTTTAAATTTCTGACCAGTTGAGCAGATTGGTTTGATAAAACAAACTGCAATTTGGTCAGAATTTTGAATAAACCGCAATAATAGGAGAGCAACACTAACAGTCTGGTCAAAGTAACGGAGTTGATATTATTACAATTGAGTCCACCAATAAACTACTCTTTTGACTGTCCGTTTGTCATTCAATACAATGCAGAGCTGGATATTACATTTAAACACGTGATGATTTACCGTAGGTCCGTACAAATAAACATAAGTAAGTACTATAATTACAAATTTCTCTTTGTTTTGAGATTAAAGAGCGTGTTTTGACAATTATGCGGTTTAGACTTAAGGGCTTTGAATATTTTTCTGCAGTAGATTCTTCGCCATTTCAGTCTATGGGAAACATTTATGGTGTGAATCTGTCTGCCATAGCATTCGGCGACTTGATTAATAGCAGTTGACGTTGCGACTGTAAATAGATATAAGAAGATGTGGTATGAGTGCCAATGAGACAACTCTCCATCCAAGTCAAAATTTATAAATGTAAACCATTATAGGTCAAAGTACGGTCTTCAACACGGAGCCTAGGCTCACACCGAACAGTAAGCTATAAAGGGCCCCAAAATTACTAGTGTAAAACCATTCAAACGGGAAAACCAACGGTCTAATCTATGTAAAACGAGAAACGAGAAACACTTATGAACCACATCAACAAACGACAACTACTGAACATCAGATTCCTGACTTAGGACAGGTGCAAACAAATGCAGCGGGTTTAAACGTTTTAATGGTACCAAACCTTCACCCTTTTTCTGAAACAATAGTGTAACATCACAACATAGAAAGACACACTATAAAATATCAACTGAAATAGCTTAACTCAATCAAAGGACATAGTAACACCATTGAACATACACTGAACAAATAAATTTGACCTATGATACAATGTAAATTCAAAATAAATAAACTAAGGGAAGAATAATAAAAGTAACATGTTATATCGGTATGAAATGTTAAACAATTTAAGAAAAACAATATGCTCGAACAAAAATATCAGCCATTTGCAATAACTTTAAACACAGGTAAATAAAATAATTTTGTTGTTAGGTATACGTATACAGTTACAATAGAGAAAGGAAATATTTTAACAAAATAAATAATTTTGATGTTCATAGTACGAACATGTCTCACAAATGACGTTGCGTAATCATATTTTATTGACGTGGCGTTTTCACTACAATGAGTGGTCATCAACAAATCCCGTCTGACTGTTCTGTTGTTGAAAGACAGTACTGACAGTAAGAGGAGTTCCTAACGTGAAATTGTCTAGCAACAGCACGTTCGCGTATTCCTGCATACAATATTCTTATGGCCTGATTGTTATTGCCCAGTCTCGTCAATATGGACATGCAACATTATTTTATTGATTCTGGTGTAAGTATATATGGATTGAAAGAATTGTTTCACGAAGAAATAAAAACTTTAAAAAATGTTTATGGGTTTCAAATTTCGCTTGAAGAAATTTGTGCGACTTCAATAATCCGGTATGTTCAATAACCTCAGGTAAGTCAGGTATTGGATTTTTCTAATCAGAAAGAAGTATGGTAAGCATGAATAGTAGTAATATAAGGATCAATCATAATTTGGTTAAAAAATCTCCCAAATGTGTGTTGCATATTTAAAGTCCGTCAGTTTATAGTATGTAAAGATTATTTTATGTTCTTCTTTTACTATATGTTCCAAATTATGGAGAATTGAGCACTCACAAACATATCTGATCCTGCCTTATTCTTTATATACCAGCATACCATGACACGTAATCCTATGGTTGTTGTTGGTTGCTGTCTGTTAAAATTGTATTTTCTTTATTTATTTGTAGCGTTAAACACCAATCAATCAATTAATTAATTAATCTTATGTTTTTGGCATAAATTAGAGGGGGACGTGTTAATCAACAAACAATCGACATTCCGCTATATAGATGATGTTTTCTCACTAAATAATTTAAAATATGGTGACTATGTTGAACGCATATATCCCATCGAACTTGAGATAAAGGATAGATCAGATACAGTTATGTCTGCCTAATATTTTTTTTTTTTTTTTTTTTTTTTTTAGTAAGTCATACTTTATTGATATTTTGACATTTGTTAGTGAATACATCAAATACCGGTACCTTATCCCGGCCTCGTTAACTGTTAGTGGTATATAATCAATTTGGTTAGTACTTGTTAGTTTATTTTATCTGTAATATATACATTTATAAATTATAATATATCCAACTAATACATTATCAATATAGAATGATCCATATATTTGAATAGAATAGAAAAATAAAAGAATAAATAAATAAAAATCACAGAAATTTGGAATTTTGGAAAAGCAAAAAAAAAAAAAATATATCTTACAGCATTCATAATACAGCTTGCAAAGGATTTTTTCAATTATTTTCGTACAGGCAATAACTAAGAGGAACATAAATGTAGTTATAAACATAGACAAAACATCAAGCATACATATAAAACAACATATAACAGTATTAAATCATAACATAGATGGTGATGTGGATAAGGTAAAGAAATGTAAGTGAAAGTAATTTCCGGTACACAATGTACCTATTTTTGTATAAAAAATTATTCTTTTAATATTGGAAGCCAGGGTCCCAGCAGATATTGGCCATATGAAAAGGGTTTCTTTTAAAAATATATTCTTTTCTAGTGCAAGAGATTCTTTGAGGTAATTTTAAGTCCTGTAAAATTTACCTTATTTTCACAGAGTTTAGTTCTATAAATATAGAATTTTGTAAGGAGTATTATTAAGTTTTTATCATATTATTTCCTTCGTTACCTAAATTTCCAAATAAAATAATATCCATATTAAATGGAATTAATATTTGTGTTTGGTTATAAATCCAATCACCAAGTCTAATCCATAAATCTGAAATTTTATAGCATGTCCAAAATATGTGCTCAATATCTTCAGTAGCTTCATTACAGAAAGTACATTTATCTGTTTGTTTTATCTTAATTTTGAATAAAAATTCATTTGTGCCTATGATTCTGTGTACTATTCTGTATTGGAACCAATGAAGTTTAGAGCTTTTGTGGTGTAGAAAGACATATTATGCACTTTTTCCAATCAAATTTTTGTTTAATCTTAGAGACCATTTATCTTCACAGCTAGGCCTTATACTATTTTTTCTGATAAAACATTGTACATATCTTTTGACCCTTTATTTGATAAAAAAATGTTCTTATGTTATTTGGAAGAATTGGTCCATGAATTTTATAACGATTGTCTATAGAGATATTATGTTTAAGAGAATTTTGATATGATTTTATTGCTGATATAACCCCATTATAAACTAGAAAGTTAGATTTAATTTCATAAATATTTTGCATTGCTCAAAAGACATTAATTTTCCTCATTATCTACCAGATCATTAATCAACAAAATACCGTTATCAGCCCAGTCTTTATAGAAAACAGATGCGTTACCTATTTTAATACTTCCATTATTCCAAAGTGAGTCTGTTAAAATTCTTCTTCATTTTTGGTATAAGTTTATTTTGCATTTCTGTCCATGCTTTAAAAACCTCTTTCCAAAGGGGTTTTACATCTGTTTGGTGGACCTAGAAATACTAGGTTTTCAATATTAATATTTTCTGTGCTTTCTATTAGCTTTTTGAGTTTTGTATTGTTGTATTGTTTTTTTAGCAACCGTCGGACCCATGTTAGTTTTAACCCTTTAATATATTCTTCAATATCTAGCATTTTCAGCCCCCCAAATTTATATTCCAGACATAATATTTCTCTTTTAATCTTGTCAGGCTTGTTTTCCCAAATAAATGAATATATTGTACTTATAAGTTGTTTAATAGTAGTATAGCATGGTGCTTGCAATGTTAAAACAGATGATTTAATTTTGAAATAATTAGTGTCTTGAAAATTGTTATCTTTCCCACTGGAGTTAGTGTTTGTTTAGACCAAATATTAATTATATTTTCAATTTCTTTTATTTTGGGATAATAGTTCAAAGATTCCATTTCTTGCAAATTGACCGAAAAGTTTATTCCTAATAGTGTAAACCTACTGGAACCCCATTCCAATCCCCACTTTACACACATGGTGTCTTGACTATATCTTTTCTTTCCTATCCACACCACCTTTGTCTTGTCCAAGTTCATATGGAGACCAGACATTTCAGCATACTTATGTAATAGGCGGAGAGATGCATCAAGAGATTCTGGTGTACCGTCAAGAATAATTGACGTGTCATCAGCATATTGAGAGATCAAATATTCGGTATCATCTATTTTAATTCCTTTATTTCTTTATTTTTCTAATTAATATTCCAAGTATTTCTGCACATAAAAGAAATATATAAGGTGATAAAGGATCCCTTGTCGACAACCTCTTTGAATTTCAAAGAGTTCAGATAAAAACAATTTTGAGAAACTGCAGAACTTATATTTTTGTAAAGGTTCTTATCCAGTGTTTTATAGAGGGCCCAAAATTGAAAAAGTCTAAAACGTTTTCAATGAAATTCCATGATACAGAATCAAAAGCTTTTCAAAATCTATGAGAAGGAGCAGTCCTGGTAAATCATTAAGTTCTGTATGAAATAAAATATCATAAATAAGACGAGTATTTTCCCTATAAATCTACCAGGAATGAAACCGGTCTGATCACTGTTAATAATTTGAGGTAGAACTAATTTTATACGCTCAGCTATGCAGCTTGATGCTTCTTTATATGTGGTATTTAGTAAACTTATTGGTCGCCAGTTTTCATGAACTGTCTTGGTTTATCTCCCTTTGGTATACAGGTTATAATACCTTGTCTTTGAGTAATAGATAATTCCCCTTTTGTAACCATTAATTATAGAGCGAAATACAAATTTTCCTATATCTATCCAAAAACTTGAAAAATTCATTTGTGAAACCATCTGACCCAGGGCTTTTTCATTTTCATTTTTCGCAAAGCTGTTGTTAATTCACTATAAGTAATTTCACCCTCTAAAGATTCTTTTATGGTATTATTTAGTTTTTAATATCAGTATAAGGGATTTCACAATTAAGGTTAACATTATTCAAGCTTTCTGTTTTGGTATATAGCCTTTTGTAATAATTGTTTGCCTCCTTTAATATTTTATCTTGCTCACTGACAGTGTCCCTTTTCAGTGACTAATTTTGGAATAGTTTTATTTATAAAATGTTTAGTTTCTAAATTTAGAAAAAGTTTGAAGGTTTTCTCCTTCTTCTATCCATTGCATTTTGGATCTGATGTAGGACCCCTCATTTTTCTTGCCTTAATACTTTTAGATCAGTTTTCTTTTTTCAATTTCAGTAAAGATTTCTTCTGACAAGATTTGTTCTTCTAGTTTTTAATATCTTCTGATAGTATTCTTTCTTTTTATCTTTTGTTTCTTCCTAAAAGAAGCATATGAAATTGATTTTCCTCTAATTTCTGTTAATAAAGTTTCTAAAAGAGTTGATCGTTTATAGTAAATTGAATTTCTAAGTCATTTATCTTTTCTAGTGTTTCTCTGTTGTATACTAGTGATGCATATTGTTCTTTTACTTTATTTATAGTCTCTTTAACAGCAGCTGAATATTCAATATCATGTAAAAGTGAATTGTTAAATTTCCATAGACCTTTACCAATTATAAAGTTATTCATCTTTAAATGTAACATTATTGGGGAGTGATCAGATCTATAACTGTTAAGAATGTGTACATCATGTACATGTTGATTAAGGCCTTGTGATATTAAAAGAAATCCAATCTTGCCTAATATTTTGACTAACATCTAGAAAATTGACAATGAGGGTCGGTTGAAAACAAAGCTTTACGACAAAAGAGATGATGTCAGCTTCCCAATTGTGAACTTTCCATTTCTATGTAGCAACATTCCAGCAGCGCCTGCATACGGAGTATATATCTCCAGTTGATACGATATTCCAGAGCTTGTATTTCCTGTCATGATTTCTTTGATAGAGGGTTGCTACTCACAAGGAAGCTTTTAAACCAAGAGTTCCAAGTGGTGAAGTTGAAATCAAAGTTTTATGGACGCCATCGCGAATTGGTTGTTCGTTATGGAATATACGTTTCACAGATGATAGCGGATATGTTCCTAATGTCGTAACTACTATCCGTTTTCCCGAATGTGACCGTTTGCACTAACATGAGCAACACGACGGGTGTCAAATGTGGAGCAGGATCTGCTTACCCTTCCGGAGAACCTGGGATCACCCCCAGGTTTTGGTGGGGCTCGTGTTGCTCAGTCTTTAGTTTTCTATGTTGTGTTTGTGAACTATTGTTTGTCTGTTTGTCTTTTTCTTTTTTTAGCCGTGGCGTTGTCAGAATATTTTCTACTTATGAGTTTGAATGTCCCTCTGGTATCTTTCGCCTCTCTTTAAGACCGTTGTTTTTTTTTCTTATAAATTGTTTCAAACATTATTATTTCGGGGGCCTTTAAGAACTTGCAATACGGCGTGACTTTTTGTGCATAATTGTTGATGGGCTATATAGCTGATTATGCGGTATGGGCTTTGCTTATTCTTGAAGGCCGTACGGTGACTTATTTTTGTAAATTTGTGTGTCATTTGGCCTCTTGTGGAGAGTTGTCTTATTGGCAATCATATCACATCTTCTTTTTATATATAGTTGTCTCATAGGTAACTTAGTACATGAGTTTCATATAGCTAGCTAAATGAATTGTTTAAAAGTGTTTAGTTAAACCTTAATATTCAAGCAAATTATGTTTTGTTGATAAGAACTATTTCGAAACATCATTTTACAACTCGGATCAAAAGACATAACTTTTCCGCACATAAGACGATATTTGACAATATCGTCTTTTTTCACCTTTTTTGTGTCTTTTGAAATGTATATTCAATAAATCATGAAGATTTCAACATAAACCTTCCTAACGAGCTATGTTATTTACAAGAGGCGCAGTTTTATATAACATTATTTCATTATGACTGTTTATGCTACAGATTAATTCTTTTTTGTATATTCAAAATGTTTTTATTATGTCGTCTATATTATGTAGATAACACTTACCGGAAACATTCAAACAGACAGCCTTAAACACCAGGACCCCTTTCTCACATTCAATCCAAGAAAATTCAAGACAGGGAATTATCTATCTTTTCACCTAATTAATGACACGTCAGAATCACCATTAGACGGCGAAGTTCACATTGAAAGGCGTCATGAAATTATAAAACAGATTAAACAGCAGCAACACGCATCATCTGGTGAAAACATAGAAACTCGTATGTTTACCAACTGCTGTCACAAATCTGTTGAAAATTTTGAACCTGAAATGCCGTTAGCATATGATACGGATTTTGAGCTGATTGTATCACTTTCTATTGACTCAACTATCCCAGGTATTCAATATAATTCAGATAATTCAAAATAATCATTACAAGTGTCTGTCATTGTAGGGGTTATTAAAAAGTAAACAGGAATGGATGTACAAAAGATAGCACTTCAATGAACTTCTGGTAAAAAACAAATGTAAAGTAACAGCGCTCCTCTTTGCTTTTCCTTGTGTCCATAGTTGTTCGCTTGTTCTTTTTCAATAAATAAGACTCGACACGTTAATTCCCCAAGGCAATCCAACTAATATTTCAAGAAGTTACATAACGATCAGAATGTATCTCATTAGCCATCAATAACTAAATACGATAATGGTAAATCTGTTTAATGTGTAATGAATAATAGTTTAGTCACTCAATGCTTAGTTGTTATTAGTTTTGAACTAACTGTGAGTACTCTTACATCGGTACAGTGTCTTTTTTTTCGTTATTATTTTGTTTTTATTTTTGCTTCGTTCCGATTTGATGGAGTACGACTTTTCACACTGATTTTTACCGTATTTATATGTTTGATTGTTACACACCTGTCCCAGGTTAGAAAAGGGCTTAAAAGAGAAGCAAAAGATACCATATGGACATTCAAGTCATAAGTCGAAAATAAACTGACAATGCACAGAAACAAAAGAAAAAACAAAACAAAAAACAACTGTACACAAACATGTTTACCCCCGACACGTTAAGCTTATCTGCCTATCATTTGGTGGTTGTCATTGGTTGATGTATGTAATATTTCGTATATTGTGTCTGCATAAATGTTGCCATTGGGTTTCCCGTTTGAACTGTTTGATTATTTTGACATTTGTCTCTGGCTGACCACATTGACTACTGTATACGGTACATTATTACTTTTATTGAAGGCCCTTACTGTGAACTGCTAGCATTCATGTAGAGTGTTCTCTAAGTAATATGTGTCGCATTGGAAATCTTATAACATTTTCTATTTAGGTAAAAGGAGTTTAGTAAGAATAGCGTGTCTAGATAATATTTCAACACAACTTGTATTACATAAAAAAATATTAGATATTTTAGTTTTTTTTTTCCACATTATTAAATTGTATTAGTGTCTTTTACAATTTCTATTTCATAAAGAAACCCTTCACAGCGAGATTAATTGTTCACAAAAGGTGTAGTTCTATATAACATTAGCTTATTATTATTGTACACGGCAGATATACACATTATTGACGTCATTTGGTAAATCGTGTCGTTGAGTTGCGGTATATTTGACTTTCACTCTACAGCTCCTTCTTTTATTTTGAATACTTTTTAACATTATCATGAATACTAGTATATTTTCAATCTTCCAGATATAAAACAGGAGGAAGTAGGTGTAGCCGTGGATGACCATCAATGTAAGTTATTATATCAGATCGATCATTAATATACGAGTGCTAAATCCCGATATGTTACCCTAATGAGACCATTATTTTTAAATGTAGTGAAACGTGGTAATTAAACACTTCTTCCTCATTCTTTACTTCTGTAGCAGTCGAATTACATGGATTTCCTTGTGTTTAAGTAACAGTGATATTGTTTTTTGTTATCAATAAATTAAGTCATAACTTATCATTATTCCTTTACAGCTAGGAACAAACATTTACGATCGTATTTGAGGTCCATACTTCGATTTTGGTATTGTACAAGATCATTCTTATCTGAATGTTTTTTCATACTATATCCATTGGATGTTTATAGATTGATATTTTAGTCTAGGAAGCATGATTTTTCATTAGTTGTTATTGGCTTTAAACTAGCTTTTAAAAACTGTGAATACTCTCAGAACTCAGATTGGTACTTTTACATTTTGTTAGTTCTTTCGTGTGTGTATGTGTGTGTATGTGTGTTTGTGTGCTGTATATCGATCTGATGAGTCAAGTCTTTTCAACTGATTTTCAGAGTTTTTTTTTTTCTATTAATGTGTTGCAACACTACTGTCCCAGGTAAGGGGAGGGTCGGGCGTCCGTAAACATGTTTAGCCTCGCTACATTCTGTATGTGCCTGTCCAAAATCAGGAACCTGTATTTCAGTGGTTGTTGTTTGTTGCTGTATATCATATTTATTTTGATAAATCAGACTAAGGGTTTTCTCTTTTGAATTATTTTACATTTGTTATTTAGGATTTTTTATAGATTGCTATGCGTTATGGGTATGTCGCATTGTTTAAAGCCGTACCTATGGTTTCTAACTTTTAAGTCGTACCTAGGGTTGCTTACTTTTAAGTTATTTGGTCTCTGTTGAAAAGTTGTCTCATTGGCAGTCATAACATATATTCTTACTTTTTATACTGTATGTATATAATATAGGATATAAAAAAAGATATAAAAATAGAAGTTAATTCAACATATGTAATTAACACAAAACTTAAAATGTTACGATATATTTCATGACAAATTGACGAGGTTACTTTCTAGATTTTTTTTTTTTTTTTTTTTTTTGGGGGTTTGCATTTCGAACCCCTTCTAATCTCTATCAGTGTAATATGAAATTGTAGGTTGTTTTCAGTTACGTCCTTACTTTGAGATCCGAAAAATTACTCTCTTAACCATTGTTAACATAAAAGTGTATATATCTGAATAAAAAAATCATTTAAGAATTACAATCTAATAAAATTTAAAACTTATCCGACCATGGAAGGATTATATTGATATATTACTTCCATGATCAGACTGATCAAATATTAATTAGTCTATTTAAGAATAAAACCATAAGTTATCAGATACTTCTGGCAATTTGTGTTAAAGAGCTGAAAATAAAATCGGACTACCACATACCTAAGAACAGAAGAGAAACGACAACTCTGTGGCCAAAGAAAAAGTGACGTAAATTCAAACAATATCCCACAGAACATTTCACAGAAAACTATAACATGAAAAAAAAAACTCATGTTCTCATGAAGATTAAGTAGTTCCTGTTTAACAAGCGGTTCCTGACAAAAAATAAAGTATGATACTTTATATTTAGGGATGTCTAAATAGAAGAAAGGAGAACGGGGTTATGACTTCGATGATGGGATCTATGTTTATCTCCGACACAAATAATCGAATATAATTGACGCCCGTAAAATTTTCGAAAAGATAACTTGAATTTTATCGTTTGGACCACTTGGTTTAACAGTTGCTTTCAGTTGAACTGGAATAATAAATAGACACATTAAAGTCGATTTTCTGTCACAATTTTTTGTAGGTACAATTCCAGTACTCCGAAAGACATCTCTAAACCGCATCACAGGTGGTCTGTCTATGGAAGAATGTTATCAGTTGGGCACTAATTTACATGTTCCAATGATCAAAATAGAACAACTTGAAACTGATGGAAACTTAAAAGAAATACTTCTGATCTGGAGACCAACACGACCTTATGAAAAATTAGTTCACAACCTATCTGGAGCTTTAAAAGAAATGGGTAAAGACGATATGGCAAACAATGTGGAGGAAGCATTTGAAAACAATTTAGAATATGTTGAATAATTATTGTCAACATTGGGAGAATGCCATGAACTTAAAATTTTCTATGTTTAAAGTTGTAATTTATTTCTACTTTTCTGTGATTTCCAGTTAAAAAGATCTGTGCGTACAATATTATCCAAGTATGTGTGTTTCTTCATCACTAATATGTTATTATTATAGGTATTTTAATTTTTTTTTATTCAAATGAAAAAGGTATACATGATTTCGTTTTCAAAAAAATCAATCGCAAAAAATATTATCTTTATCTTTATGTTGATTTAAATTGATCAGATGAGATCAGATTAATCTAACGTACGAACAACGCAATTGTAGCCTTTGTAGCATTGTGGTATCACGCTCGTCTCGAATGTGTAGGTAATGAGTTCCATCACTATCCGGGAAAACCAAAGACACATTACAACTAATAACTTTCATATACCCGGCAGAATTTAGGAGAAACAGAGAAAACTGGACCTAAGTCATAATAATGTGTACAAAAAAGAGTGACATGTCTCTCTTGGGAATTTTACCATTTGGCCCAGGGCTATATATCGGGTCCGGCGTATCTGTCTAGTATGAAACAGGTTTCCCATTCACATCATAGTACCTTTCGTTTTGAATATGCAACTAATATATGCTGCTGGACTTCAAACAGTTAGCAATTATTTTAATAATCAAGGTATACCATTTCACATACGATATGCTGTGCCATATAAAAAGTATTATTGATAGACAAATATCCGGTTATATAATATATATATAAATAAGGAGATGCGGTATTATTACCGATGAGACAACTATCCATCAAAGTTCATATGACGTAGATGTAAGCAATTGTAGGCAACCGTACGGACTTCAACAACGAGAAAACCCCATAACGTATAGTCGGCTATAAAAGGCCCCGACATGAAAAATATGAAACAATTCAATTGAGGAAGGTAACAGCCAAATTTATCAAAAAAATTCAAAAGACAAATATGACAGATATGAACCAACAACGACCACTGAACTACAGGCTCCTGACTTGGGACAGGCTCATAAAGAATATGCCCACTAAAAGGTTGTAAACTAGTAATAAAAGTCTTTTCAAAAACATAAATCTGTTAAATAAAGTTAAAAAAAATTTTGAGGTGCAAAAACAAAATTGACGATCAATTATATATTTTGTAAAGAAATTATGCGTTATACATATTGCACTCACATTGCTGTCTACTTTTTTTTTCGACTAGTCAATATCATTCATATGAAATATGAAGATTTGGTATGATGGATTATGAGACAGCTTTTCACCTAATGACGCGCATTAAAGCAGCTATCTGTCACCGTACGACCTAAATTATTGAAGTATATTAGGTCTCAATTTCACTTTAAAGGGAAGAGGCCTATATGTCATAACATTTTGTACCAACAATCGGTGGAGGTGCTTTGCCATCGGGGGTAGGATCTTAAAATTAAAAGTAAAAGGTTGAAAAAGGATCAGTTCATTCCGTATCTGTGTTTCTCCCTGACATACTTTTTTTACCTTTTACAAAATGAAATATAAAAACCAAGATAACCTTACTTTATTGTAAATACACGACTTTTAATTGATAATTTTAACAGCTATTGTCATAGGTGAACAAAGTACATCAGAATAACAAACTAATGAATACATAATGAATCAATGACATCAATTGATTCAACCAAACAGTAAATAGTTATGCGCTGTTGAATGCTGCGTTATATGTTTTATGTACAGTATACCAATTTCATAGTCAAAGGTTTGGAGAGTGAACATTCAATGTGTACGTACATGTGATGTCTCATCAAGCATAAGTTGTATGTTCAATAGTTGAAATGGAATGTGACTGATTTGATTCTGTTACAAGTTGCTTCCCTTGCCGATTATCAACTGGTTCTAAATTTCCCCATTCAAAGCGTGCAATGTTGAAAGCGATATATATATAGGGGTTTCTACCATTTTGTAATCAAAAACTATTGATATCAAAAGTTTTAAGTTTTACAAAAGATAAAATGTTATTTAAAGATTTGAAAAACTTGCAGATTACACGGATTACGCTCAGAAAAACTAGATTTCACTTTTGTTAAAATTTACTGTGGACACGTATTTTGTCTTCTAAATCATGTCTTAGAAATATATTATAAACTCGAGCTAAGTATAATTTATTGATGTATTAAAGCATACTGATATAAAACCTACTGTTAATAAAATGTATCTGCTAACAACTACAGATCTTGCCATACCAAGAATGTATCTCACAAAACAAACAAAACATCTAAAAAAAAAGTACAACCCAATTTAAAAGGCCTAACAGATTTTTAAATTTGCTTTGAGATACTTAAGAATCTTGATCTGCTCACCCTTCCGGAGGATCTGACGTCACCAGAATTTTTTGGTGGGGTTTGTTCAGCGAATCTTTAGTTTTCGATGTTGTGTTTTGTGTACTGTTGTTTGTGTGTTGGTCTTTTTCTGTTTCAGCCATGGCGTTGTCAGTATATTTTCGACTAATGAGTTTCAATGTCCCTTTAGAAAATTTCTCCTCTCTTTTAAGAAATTGTGAATGACTATGTACTCAGCTCCGAGTCTGTAATCACTATTCATCTTCAACAGCATCTTTGGTGTGTGGAGGATGATTAATCAATAGATATTTTGGCAAATTGTATTATGATGAAACACTAAATTAACTTAGATATAGAAACTAAATTTGATTTAAATTGGAAAAACCAATACAAAATCTAAAATACACAAAAATCGATACCAACACTCAACGACTGATTTTGTATGAAAACGAATCACCCATAAATACATCTTGTCATCATTCCGTAGCTTAACTCTCAATTTTTGTTTTTCAAATTGAGTTACTTTTCTTTTATTATACCAGACTAAGTACTGATTCGGTTTATTGTGGTGCATGTTAACTTGATTTACAAACTTTTTCAGCCTTATATGATGCAAATATTTGTCTCATTAAGTGAAACAGTCTTTTTACATTCCCTTATAAACCGGATTCATTTTCTTGCGCAATGCCAATTTTGCAGTTGTATCTTATCTAGTGATAAATATTGTATGCAAAACCGATGATGTTTTATAACAACATCACTGTTAGAATAATGAATGTATTGGTATATTTTCACATTATGATCTTTAAGTCCGTCTCAGTATCAAACATGCCTATTAGTAAAATAGTTACATGAAAAGTTTGAAGGTTTATTCCTTTCACATCAGCCTGCAATGTGAAGTAGTGCATATCCTTTCTTTTTTATGTTTTATTAGATCAGAACACGACTTAAGAGGAATTTCAAGAAAAAAGAAACCTTAACATGCAATTCCGCTTACTTCAGAATGATGTCCTTTCACTGTTCATGCATTGCTGTAAAACTACAAGTGTTATCTATTTATTACTTGAACAAAACTCGCCTGTAGTATTCAGTATGTAGGGGAAACTAGGAACTCTTTTCAGATACGTACGTAAAAACGTTTACACTATTTCTGAACAAAAGCAGGTCTTATATATATATATATATATATATATATCAGCACCTGATTAATTATAACCATCACAATAGATATATTGCAGTGAATTTGTCATGACCTTCTCAATAAGTATGGAATTGAACAATCTAAATTGAAAGAAAGAATAAGGTAATTTTTGGGCCAAATTTTTCATAAAATCATTTATATTACAACCGATCTCAGATTTTTATAATTAAATGTTGAATGTACTTTTTATGACAATGCTGAAATGTACTTTTATGACAATGCTAAATTGGCTGAAAATATACTCTTAATACTTTTTAAGTAGTAGACGGCGATATTATGGAATTTCTTGACTATTAAATATAAATATGCTTATATATAGCGCAACTATCACCCCAAAAAATCTAATAGTAAGGGTATTTTAAGTGTATTTATTCACTTTCCATGGCAAAAAAAGTGGATCAGGATCTGTTAACCTTCCGGAAATCCTAGGGTCGCCTCTGAATTTGAATTGTAGACTAATATTTGTCTTTCTGAAGGTTTTCTTTTTCGGGAACAGTATTGTCGGTTTTTTCGATATTTTCCTTTGGTATCTTCTCCATAATTTTTATCAGTGGCAGCTACATAGGATGAACTTAGAATATGGTTGTTGACTAATGCAAGCGTTTATTGGTCTGTTAGAAAGTTCTACTGTTTTGTTATTTTTTTGAATAGGTAAAAACAGTCTTAGTTCGATATTTTTGATTCAGGTGAATAAAGTTACGAAATGTTAATTTATGTTTGCAAGAAAACGTAACCAATTCTTAACACGAACTACTCTGTGAGTCTCCTTTAAAGACTGATCATCCACCAGTAAGTATACATGAGGAGGTTTACCAAAATATAATATACTGTTCAAATACTAAAAGTGGTCAAAATCACTATGTTCATGAAGATAACTTACCATTACCTGTGAGAATTGCTACTTTGTCTATTAAAAAGGGTAAATATTTCTATCAATAATTTTTCAAAAGGCATGGGGTAAACAAATGCAAATGACAAAGTATTATTTGCTTGCTGGATATTCTCTTGATATAATAGTTCATCAGCAGTTATACAAGGTACAATTTCCTTACCGTGTTTGATGTACAATATATTTGTTTGATAAAGAGGACACATTCATCGAGCATCTCTGGTGAGGAATACATTTTCGGATTTTCGGAATACACACATCGCGCATCAAATTACATCCATCACTTGTAATTTAGTATGAAATAAATTATCCATTTTTAACAACGATTAATGGTAAGCAATTCGATTAACAAATATTGGACTTACACTTTGTTGTGTAATGTTATACAAGGCCACAGTAGTTTTCCCGTGTTAGCATCTAATAAACCGACTACAAAGGCAAATGAATTTTACAGTAAAGAACTAAAAGAATCGCATGATCACCAAATAGAGCAATACTGGGTGCATTGATAGGATTAGTGTCTCCTGATTTGCATTCAGCACCTTGCATTCGAATCCACAATCAGTCAAAATATTTCGATAAGAAATAGGACACTATCAGTGAATTGACAAATTAGACGACTTTTCTGGTATCTTTATAAAACAAGTTGGTAGCTACGTTGAGACACAGGCTTGTATTACCGGTTTTGTAGGATGAGTTTTAGTCCTTTTTTGAATTTCGTATTTGAATTACTAAAGAATAAAGATGATTTAAATATTTTTATCAATATTTATTCAATCATCAATAATCTCACTCTAGCACTATCTAACCTTTGGAGCATTACTAAATAATAAACAAGACATATTTTTAAACAGCAAACATGACATCGTATTTGACCAATCGCAGTTTGTTTTTTGTTTTTTTTTTTTTTCATTTTGTGTCTGTTTTATATTATTAGATAAAATGTAACGGTTTTATATAATTCTATACTACTTTGTATCAAACTATTTATGGTAATAGATAGTCATCAACAGCGCATTCACTTTTGTACACCGTGCGACGCGTTGCGGGATACATAGAAATACCAACCGTCTGTCCTTCCCATTGTCTGTTCGTCCGTCAGTACGATAGTTCGACCGGTCTTGTTAGCGCCCTGAGGTGTACAATTCTTGTCAGATTTGTTTAAAACTGATATCATATGATTATATCAGCATTGTCTAAGGCAATTTCGAAAATCAGTGCCGATCAACAATTTTCAAAAGAGTTATGGCCCTTGGAAATATTAATTATATAGAAAAATACATTATTACCTCTCTCTTGTGTACAGTTCTTGCTAGATATTTATGAAACCTATAGCAAACGTTTATATAAAATATTTAAAAACAGTTGTTGCCCCTCGAATTATTGATTACATTGGAAATTGCATTGCATTTGCTCTCAAGCCATGTTTCTCAAAGCTAAGGTATTATAACTTTTGGACTGATGAGCCCTTCACTTATCGTTCCTTATACTTTAATTAATGCACATTTAAATACATGTTAACTGTATGTATGGTAATATTTAAAGACAGTAATGACGTAATGTTTGGGTGTTAGAAAACTTAAGCTTTGAATAGAGATCACGATTGGTATGTAGAAATTTAAATAGAAGTCTCAGCTTCCAGAGAGGAAAATGCATTCCGAAAGTTATACTTCTAACATAACGAGGAAAGCGACTTCAAATTTAGTTCGGCTGAAACTAATGTAATGTCTAGAAAAAAAAAAACAATAACGAATAATTTGAACACTTTTTATATCGGCTTCTAATAATACGGTTCAAATGTAATTGAAATTGTCTCCCTTTGTCCAATCACATTTTAAACTGACAGAAAATTCAAACATGTAAGATATCGATCGATTTGCATTAACATAAAATGATCACTGTGCTATCTTTTAACCAAATGCCCTTAATTTTCAGGTAGTTTTATAAAGTTCAGTTGCTAAATGCGCTACCTATGAATACATAAGTTGAATAGAAAATTTACTGCAAATGCCAAAACAGTTAAATTTAAACAACCCTCATTGTGCATTTCTAGAAGTAAGTCAAGATATGATACACTCTCAGCAGTATCTTTGAACTTAGTATCCTCTATTTCAAATTGTATAGGCAAGATACTTTTAATATAGTCACCTTTACATTTTTTAGTAAGAGGACATAATCTATATATCATTGAACGTGGAGTTTAAGGATTATGATGAAATCGGCATCATGTTCATAAAGTAAAAAGTCGACAAAAGAGGAGAACAGTAAGTTCCCATAACGATGCCGATTGTTTATGGACAAATCTGTAATCAATAAAAATACCAAGCATCATAATGATGTCAGTTTTATAGGTTGTTTTATTCAGACTAGTATTTTTAACAAAGTTGAACTTATACTTTTAATCTTTAAATTAGGAATGGGAAATACTGAACAGTGTAAAGGGTAGAGAGGTCAAATGTTTTATACCATCACAAGAGGAAAGAAACTTAGATTGAATAGACGCTAACAGATCTTTGAATTTTTAGTGTCCTCATCTGATTCAAGCTCATATAGTTAGGTTTCTCCACCACTCTGACGGCCGGGTTGATTGTTCATAAAATTGATAATAAAATTTGCAAAGAGTTTTGGGAAGCACTTGGCAGACCCAGTTGTATAAAGTTGAGAATGGAAACGGGGGATGTGTAAAAGAGACAACAACCCGACCAAAGAGCAAAATACAGCCCAAGGCCACCAATGGGTCTTCAACACAGCGAGAAAATCCCGCACCCGGAGGCGGGTTTCAGCTGGCCTCTAAACAAAAATGTGTACTAGTTCAGTGAAAATGGACGTCACACTAAACTCCGAAACATATATGAACCAAAATTTAAAAAAAACAAAATGACAATGATACATAAATTAACAAAAGATTACTAGCAGTTACTGACATGCCAGCTCTAGATCTCAATTAAATTGATTGTAAGATTATGTCTTCGTCATATGAAAATCAAGCACAATCCCTCCTGTTAGGGGTTTAGTATCATACCATCATAAAATATATGAGAAAAACATAGCCCGTATCATGCCAACAACTGGTTTTAGAATAAATGTGTTTATTTCCGATGCAAAGACCCTATGAGTGAATTAATATTAATTCCAAAAATGCCATCTTTAATGACCTGACAACAGTATCGTGACTATATCCCTTCTGAATAAGTCTGTTTAAAGGTTCAGCTAGCTTTTGAGGTGAATTACGACATTTCTGTGATTTGTATAGAATATTACCAGAAAAGATTAAATGTGAAATACATACACGAGCAAATCGAACAAATTGAGATATATAAACCCCATAAGAAGATGACAAGGGAACGTCACCATCTAAAAATGGATAATTTACTAAAGGAAATGAAAAATCTTCTTTTTTATCGTAGATTTTGGTATTAAGCTTCCCGTTTAAGATATAGATATCAAGATCCAGGAAAGGGCAGTGTTCATTGTTTGTATTAGCTTTATTTAAAGTCAGTTCAGTAAGATAAATCTCTTTAGTGTACATACTGAAGTCGTCACTATTGAGAGCCAATTTATCATCCAAATATCGAAAATTGTTATTACATTTTTGTATCAGATGTTGTTTCGATGGGTCTTTGCTGATTTAAGTCATAAATTGTAACTCGTAACAATACAAGTCCTCAATGAGTGTTGCACAGTTAGTCCCCATTGGAATTCCGATAACTTGACGATATACGGAATCTCCATAGCAAACAAAAATGTTATCTAGTAAAAATTCAAGTGCAGTTATCGTTTCAAAGCAGGTCCAATTGAAATAGTTCTTTTGTTTGGTGTTACTAAAAAATGACCTAAAAGAGTTTGAACATATATATTCGCATTCTGACTTTTTAAAATGCCCATTTAATTAGCTGTGTGATTTTTTTCTGAATGAAATTATGAGGCAAAGTGGTATATAGGGTAAAAAAATCAAAACTTTGAACAGATTCGAAATCACCAATATGAGCATGCAATTTATCAAGTACTTCCAACGAATTTTTGACACCCCAAAAGTACTTATTTCCACTATTTTCAAAACTCTTATTTGAACAATTTATTACCAGTTGTTTGATTGTACCAAGTGTACTAGTAAGTAGAATAGACAGTTTAGTAGTGGAACAATGGCTTGAAGACGAAATACATCTATTTTTGTAAGGTGTTTTATGTAGCTTCGGAAGCCAGTACATAGTAGGAACTTTCATTGTATTTGGTTCTGCTTGTAAAGAGGTAGCTAACAGGTTATGGTGTTTACAGATTCATTTTCCTAAAATGGAGTTAGTTGGAATGTTAGTGAATTCGTTATTTCCTTTTGTAGAACCTCGATGTAAACTATAATGATATTACTGACAGCCTTATCAGCCAGGACAACAACAAATTCCTTAGCGAGATCTTATATCTTATGTTTGATACGAGAAATAGGGCTATTATGGTTGTTGTTAGGAGTAAAATGTTCTTTAAAATGTTTAATACGAATATCAACTATGTTCATTGCTGAGTTAAAAAAGAAAAATCAGTATTTTTTGTCAGCTTTTTCTCGTTTTATTCATTTCGTGCAGTAAGTATGGAGTGAGTCGTGGATGATGTTACGACACTCATTTCAATTAATAATTGACGGGGGCGAATTTAGGTCCTTTACTGAGGAATGATTTCAACTCTTGATAATGGACGATGTTAAGGTCTCCTGTTATAACATGGAAACTGGGGTCATAAATGTATGCGGAATTACTGCAATTTCATTACGTAGCTGTATTGTCACTGATATTAACATCTTTACACACTTTGCTAGTATTAAACACATATTTCCGGATAGATTTTTTGTTTGAATGGAGTTGATATTAGACGTAATTCTTTTCAAATACCCTTGTATTTCGCACAAAAAAAATACAAATATTTACAGGATTTATGAAAACTTATAAATTATCAGTTGCTTGAACTATTGTGACGCCAACAATAACTTTTGAAAATAACGAAAATCGACACATGTGGCAAACGATAAGCCTTGCATTATCAATTCGACTATTTTTCATATAATATGATAACAATTATAGAAAAAATCAAGTAAAGCAAAAACATTTTGCCAATCTGAGTGATTTTTTCATAATCGTTTTTATAAAATTCATCCCATAGATTCACCAGATCTCATTTGGAGCATCTTTACATTTACATGTTTTTTTTTTGTACTTCGTTACAGAAAAGGCGAAAGCTATCAAAGGGACATTCAAACGCACAAGTCGAAAATAAACTGACAACGTCATAGCTGAAAAGAAAAGACAAACAAACAAACAACAGTACACAAAACACAACAGAGAAAACTTAAGACTGAGCAACACGAACCCCACTAAAATTCGGGTTGATGTCAGGTGCTCCGGAAGGGTAAGCAGATCCTGTTCAACATCTGACACCTGTCGTGTTACTCTTAACAAATACGTTGACTTCCATCATTCTTCTCTGTCTTGCATATGTTTTGATATCTGTTTCAATAGGCAAAATGATTTTTTTTTTAAAAACGGTTAGTTATAATTAATTTTGTCGCAATTTTATGTACGTTATAGATTTCAGTGTTCTAAAATATTCTTTTAAATTGCAATACTTTTCAGATCAATATTGAATTAGTTGACTAAGTTAGTTTAATATAATTCTATTGCAATTTAAAAACCAAAAAAATAATATTAACGTAAGGCGTAGTACATGTATACTCTATTATGCAAAATAAGTTTACAAGATTTGCTTAATATATCCTAAAAATGATTAAAGGTGATGCCAAACGATATCAAGTGCCTGCATAGCGAAATTGATTAACCATGCACTTAAACGAATTATGTAATATCAAATGAGGAAGCATCACGATATCTCTCAAACTTGAAATTCTTATTGAAATGTGAAGACAATTGTTAAATCCACTTGATGGTGTGCAGTATGTGACATCTTGATATATTTAAACATCGTAAATAAATGCAGTTAACATTAGTGTTTTTTACGATTTTTTTTCTTACAATTTAACATATTTTTTTCTCTATGTATGCAGGTCAATTAAGCATCTTCACTGAATTAAAATGCACCTAGTCAAGTACATGCAAATTTGTCAATTAGTTTGCTGCGTAAAATATGAAAAATGTACACTCTTTAAGAATAGAAACCACTGTGCTGACCTATTTTTCATGTATTATAAATTTGCTTATTACCATCATTACAGTTTGAATTGATAAAAAAAAAACCAAAGGATATGGGGTATCCATCCATGACACAAAATCAGTACTTGCACAGCAAAACAAACAAAAAGCAAAGGAACAGCCACTAGCACCGGTTTGAGCGGAATTCTTTGCAAAATGACTCGAATAGACTTTGAAGGATGTGACACTACCAAATCGAGCCGAGTCAAAAACAGCATATTGGAAAGGAGTACATATTTAAAACAAAACAGTTCCAAGGCATAGGTGTTAACATCAATCTATGTTAAATATATTTTAATAATTAAGGTGTCAAATGAAAGGAGAAGGGACTGGTGATCCTTTTAGAACACATTTTGACTGATAGTTTTGAATAATACAAAAATGTATGAAATTCAACGAACTCGAAAATTCAGGGCATACATTACTAGTTTTTCAAATATGAAGTCCTGGTTTGGTGTATCTGAGCAGAAAATTGATGAACAGTTTTATATCAAAGAACGTCCCGTCCTTTATCTAAAAGTTCATCGGAAGATACCAAGACCTTGTTGATAAATATTCCGTATCAACTTCACAAATAATACTTGATGGTCTTGAAGTATACCTTTATTCTAGGAACTGACGTTGTTTATTATCTTTATAACTTGTTAAAGAGTTCTTTTTATCTGTTTTGTATATTTTTTAACCTTTACTGTTTAGTCAATTTTTGGTATATACTTTTGGCGTGGCTAGGAATTTAAACATCCCGCCATTGTGTTATTGTGCTATCGTCATTATTGTAATCTTGTCTTTCATTTTTGCTTATGTACTTTTTCTATAGAGTGTCTATATGCCATTTGTTTTCTTTGTTGAAATAGTTATTTGTTTTTTTAGTGATTAAGATTAAAGCACAATGTTGACTGCTGTACCCCAATTTTGACATTTTTACCTATTATGGCTGTTTGTTCTGTTCACACATTGTTGTCAATATGATGGAATTCTATATGACTGGCATACAAGTAAGAGGTTTAGCTAGCTATGAAAAGTAAAATAACAAAAATACCGAACCCTCAGGTATATTCAAAACGGAAAGTCCTTGATCAAATGTCAAATCAAAAGTTCAAACACATCAAACGAATGGAAAACAACTGTCATATTCCTGACTTGGTACAGGCATTTGCTTATGTAAAAATGGTGGATTAAACCTGGTTTTGAAATGCCTGTACCACGTCAGGAATATGACAGTTGTTTTCCATTCATTTGATGTGTTTGAGCTTTTGATTTTGACATTTGATAAGGGACCTTCCGGTATTTTTTAGTTATTTTAAAATTTTAAAATTCAGTACAAACAATTTCAAAGACATTTGACAATAACTATTAAATGTCAATATCAACTTGAAGAATCAAATACCTGGTAGATGTGTGTGAAAATATGAAACGAAAAAAAAAGGTGAAGGTTAAAAAGACAGTATAAGATTAACAATAATTTAATTTCTTCTACCGACATTGTGAAAATTTGTTGCACTTCTTTTCATTAATAACTTTATGGCTCCTTAAGGAAGGCGATGATTTTGACAAGATGATCATTATTTCTTTATAGAGTTTCTCTTTTTTTCGTTTATTTGTCTTCATTTTACAAAAAAAAAAAAAAAACTAATTTTTACTTGCCACTGAGTTACAGTGAGCAATAGTCATTCCCAATAAAGATTAGTAATACTACATTTTCAAATAATGTAAAACGTACCAAACTTATTTTATCGGTTCATCTACATCATCAAAATTGCATACAAGGTTTCACTGAAGATTATTCAATTATCACAGAGATGTCATGTTTACGAAGTACGTTTGCAGTGTATCATTGCCTGATTGTACTTTTATTTCTTTTATTTGTCATACCTGAATAGAATCCTTTTGTTCCAACGTCAAACTGGCATTTTCCAAATATGAATCAAGTCATGTAAGAGTAATACTAGGTTTATTCAAAGATAGAGAACTACCCAAAGGAACTTATTTTAGAGAATTAAAAATATTAGCAGCAATAACTGTCCTTTCCTAGATTTAGATATTTCAGTTTTACACGAGAAAATCTATACAATCATTTGCGACAAAAGGGTCGATTTTATTCATTTTTCTATTGTTAATTTTTATTTTTGTGAACAGTGATGTTCCTTTGGCACCATCCTTCGGTGATTTGATATCACAACTCATTCGTCATGCCCGTGTCTGTAGTCACGTTTTGGACTTCAATGAGCATAATATATGTATTAATGATAAATTATTAAGTCAGGGATTTCCTTACCACAAATTACTTAAAACCTTTTCTAAATTATTTCATAGATGCAAAGATTTGATTTCGAAGTTTAGCCGTACATGTAACCTTGGAGGGTTGCCGCTTTCAAAATATTTAACCCCGCCACATTTGATATGTGCATGTCCCAAGTCAGGGCATTTACTTTAGTGGTTGTCGTTTATTGTTGTTTCTAATATTTGTTTTTTTCGTAATTGTTTTCTTATAAAATAGAAAATTTACATTTTAGGCCGTTAGTTTTCTCAATCGAATTGTTTCATATTTTTCATGTCGGGGTCTTTGATTACCGACTATACGGTATGGGTAGTTCTTATTGTCGAGGCTGTACGGTTGCTTATCATTGCTGACATCCTTTTCACTTGTACTTTGGTGGATATTTGTCTCATTGATAATCAAACCACATCTTCTTATATCTATACATACAATAAATATGGCCCCAACACTCACTAGCCGGGAATAACAATGTAACCAAAGTTATTTCGTCCGTCCTATCGAAATATAACTGTAATAACAAATTTCTTCGTGTGAATTTTATAATGATGTATTTCTCATTTGGTAATAGTGGTAAAAATTATTTTATATTAAGTCTAAAAGCTATATATCATAACGGTTTGACTGAGACATAAAAAGTAACATAGGAATCCAATTTACGTACATGAAGAGTGTTCGATTGTTTTTTAATAGACAAACAACTAAGTTAAATATAGCATCTCTTTTTTTTTTTTTTTTTTTTTTTTTGGAGATAGCGAATTCTACTTCAAACAATATAGTCTTTGTGTTTTGTATATTCTACATTGGCTAGAGGTATAGGGGAGGTTGAGATCTCACAAAACATGTTTAACCCGCCGCATTTTGCGCCTGTCCCAAGTCAGGAGCCTCTGGCCTTTGTTAGTCTTGTATTTTTTTTAATTTTAGTTCATTTATCTGTTTTGGAGTATAGTGTGACGTCCATTTTCATTGAACTAGTACACATTTTTGTTTAGGGGCCAGCTGAAGCCCGCCTCCGGGTGCGGATTTTCTCGCTGTGTGGAAGACCCATTGGTGGCCGTTGGCTGTTTTCAACTCTTTGGTCGGGTTGTTGTCTCTTTGACACATTCCCCATTTCCATTCTCAATTTCATTTGAAATGTATCCCTATATGTCCATTGGAGATAGACCATGGATTTTTAACTTTGAAATATTCCAAATTCTGTACTGCTGCATTTGCTAAGAATTGCTCATTAATTGAGTTTAAACTATGCAAATGTTTTATTAATAACACTTCTAAGATGATTTTTATAAGAATTATTTAACATGAAAAATTCATTAGAAATAGTGGAGATACAACAGTATAGCCATTATCATCCAATAGGAATGTGGAGATAGAACAGTGTAGTTCTGACAAAAACTCTTAGAGTGTAGTAATCTTGTATTATAGTTGTAAAGGGAGATAGACCATTACACCTGTATCTCAAATATATAGCTATTTCCATTTTTATCAAACGGGGACACATAACACTATAAGATTCACACAACGTATTGTCTAGACCTTTTATGTTATCGTTATATACATTATGCAGATTAAATGCTTATGAGTGTTTACTAGTGAGTTGCAGATCGAATTCATCCTCAATTTGGATGACTCATGGAAAACGTAAAGCAGCAAATCAGTCAATACCTCTAATGCGCCTCAAAGTAAGGTACTCAAACTATAAATAGTACTACAAAAACCTGTATACAATGAAATTGGACATGATGCTATTTTTAGTAATTGACTGAACTTAACCATTTGTGCTTTTTTGAAGAGCAGAAGACTGAGCAATAAAGATGTCAAAACTGTGGAGTTATTAAATGTTTGTACCGAACTGAATTTCCAGAGAATTTAACTGTGTGTAAAATAATGTTTCACTTACCACAGCGGCATTTTCGGGGTTGCCCAATTTGTGAAAAATCTAATGTAACTTCTTATTCCGAATATTTAACCACATGTGTGAAAAAAGTAAAATCACAAAAATACTGAACTCCGAGTAAAATTAAAAAAGGAAAGTCCCTAATCAAATAGCAAATTCAAAAGCTCAAACACATCAAACGAATGGATAACAACTGTCATATTCCTGACTTGATACAGGCATTTTCTTATGTAGAAAATGGTGGATTGAACCTGGTTTTATAGCTAGCTAAACCTCTCACTTGTATGACAGTCGCATCAAATTCCATTATATTGACAACGATGCGTGAACAAAACAAACAGACACAATAGGTAAAAATGTCAAAAATAGGGGTACAGCAGTCAACATTGTGTTATCATCTTAATCACTATGAAAACAAACAAATGTAACGAAGAAGCACAAAAAGGCATACATCAGATTTAACATCCTCATTTTGCTTTTTTATTATACGATTTTATTTATCTATGTAAAATCCACCCATAAAGGATGGAAGGTTTTAAGTACTGGCGTAAAATCGCGCGTTTGAAATTCGCACAGGTAGACATAAAATAATTTTGTCGTTCAAAGTATGACGGAATACATAAGTATAGAGTCACGTCAAATGGATATCACAAAAAACAGACTTTACAGTAAAAGTAATATTAATAGATAAAATAATTATGTCGTTCAAAGTATGACGGGATACATAAGTACAGAGTCACATCAAATGTATATCACAAAAAACAGACTTAACAGTAAAAGTAATATTAATAAAGACAAATAAAAGAATACTATAACACGTTATTAAGATGATAAACAACGTCAGTACGCAGAATCTATACTTCAAGACCATCGTGTATTATTTGTGAAGTTGATACGGAATATTTATCAACAAGGTCTTGGTACTTTCTGATGAACTTTTTTAGAAAAAGGACGAGACGTTCTTTGACATACTCCTGGTTCATCAACTTTCTGCTCAGACACTGGTGACGTTTTACAAAGTCTGAGTAGGAGCTGCAAGCTCTTGAATACCGAATAAGTTGGGAAATGTATATCCCATATGCAGATGAAGTTGGTATATTGCTACTAAGGTGGGGGGAATTGATAATTTCATAATTAAAATAGTCTGTGTATGTCAAATTCGAGGCATAAGTCTTAAAATGAGGCGGATTGTCTCAGCTTCGAAACAAGCCATCATACATACCCAAGTTCATGATATGGAAGCAAAAGCTACCATTGTCAAAATTACATGCATTCTTAGGACGAAAACATGTTATGGGAGGATTTTGCACCCGCAAGCATAATTAACCGCGCCACTTTATGTATGTGCCTGTCCCACGTCCGGGATCTGTAATTCAGTAGTTGTTGGTTGTTACTGTTTATCGTATTTGTTTATCGATGTTTGTTTTGTACATAAATCAGGCCATTAGTTTTCTCGGTTGAACTGTTGTACGGTAGTTAGATCGTGGCCTTCTATAGCTTGGTATGAGGTATGGGTTTTTACCATTTCTTTAAAAATAAAAGGATGTTGTATGATTGCTGATGAAAAAGCCCTCCACTAGAGACCAAAACGACAAAGAAGGTAAGTAACTATTAGTCACCGTGAGGCCTTCAACAACAAAACCCTTACCAAAACTCATGCCTTAAATAATTATCATTAAAATATAATTTCTGTTTGATGTTAGATATTTATGAATTTCCTATTTTACTATACATAGTTTTAAAACATGCATTACGCATGTCAAGCACTTATGTTAATTCATACGTAAACACATTTAATTTTAGAAATAATTTATTCTGATTACCAATCATATAAGAGAGATATTACATCATGAAGCCTTTTGGATTTGCGGTAAGAAACTTGATTGTGTTTTTCTTTTTTTTCTTTTTTTTATTATTATTCTATAAACGTTATAGTCATTCCTGGATAATTTTTTGAGAAAGTCAAATCTGTTATCGAATGTGACGGACAAATTTAGATACAGTTACTACTGTATATTATGACTTAAAATGTTACATATTTTAAAGAGGTTCATTTCATATTAAACATTTGCTGAACATTTAAAACAACGGAAACTCGTTTTATCGTTATATAAGAGTGACAGATCGGCTTGTGTTATATGATAATCGAATTATTGTCTTCGTCAGTTTACACTTTTTGCGTTTGTAAACCTGATGAATAGAATATATGGTTTAAACAATTAATATGCATTGTGTGTGAATAAGATAGCAGTGTCAAATAACTTTACTATATTTGATATGAAAAAAACCGTTTGAGTTATTCTAAACTCCCTTAGGCAAAGTTGTTTTATAAAGTTTTGGCTATTCTTTTGCTTGGTATACTATCTTACTTCTTAGTAGTAGCTTGTCGAACATGTAAACAAAATGCTTAAAGAGGAGTGACTAATATATTTTTCCTACAAAGACAATATTAAAAACTTTAAAATAGCAACACTATGCTCAAGGAACAAACGATGAACATACAATCGACGTTCAACAAAACACAGAATCTCAAAGACAGAGAAACATACATCTAACTAAAAGGAAGAGAAATTAGATCTTTGAAACATTTTAACAAAAGATAAAATATAACTGTTATTTGCCCTTAAGCACGACTTTTATACTCATTTGGTAAAACGTTCACAGATTGACATGCTTTTATAAATGTTTGCTTTGAAGAACATCCGGAACAACTTTTAGCTAGCTTATATATATGGTTACCATAGCAGACAATTCTTGGATACATGTACTTGAAAGCATTTTAATCTTTGATTTGGGTTTCTATTCATATTTTATATTACTATCTAAATTTTGTTAGAATCATTCAAAGATGTCTTTTGCACTCTTATTTATCTATAAATGGTCGGTACATTGAAATAATATTTTTAGAAAACTAAGTACTCGCAAAAGCTGCTATAATGTGAACTGTAGTGAAATGAAAGGGACGTTCGAAGTAATAAAAGGCATTACATGGAATGAAGTTGAACGCCAAGGACCTCTATCTAATTTTCTTTTACATCATAGTTTTGTTCTAATGACGATTTATTAGCTCGATATGACAGTAGTCGATGTTACGTCGAATATTTTCCGTACTAAAATACTAAGGGTCGTATTTCAATTTCATATCTTGACCAATATTTTATAGTTGCTATATTTGAACTTTAGAACAATCAACGATAATCTATAAATAACACACTCGGTAACGTTTCAGGGTCAGACAATCTCCATGACCGATGATTTACAAATTTTGTGATGTCGTAGGATTCGATAATAATCAATTCCCAATCCGCTATTATGTGATGCTTTATCACTTGATATAGCTATCAACGTATTTCATAGGACTAAAATGACGAGTGTCGATGTGCACCAGAATTTGCTTACCCATACAGAGCATCTGAGATCACTCCCGGTTTGAGGTGGAGTTCGTGTTGCGCAGTCTTTAGTTTTCTGTGTTGTGTTTTCTATATTGTTATTTGTATTTTGATCGTATTTTTTTCCATGGCATTGCCAGTTTGTCTTCGAGTTGAATTATCCCTTTGGTATCTTTCGATACTCATCTAAAATAAGCATATACTTATCGGATTAAAATCGTTAACTTGACCTTTTGATATGATATCTTAAATTTGTAGAAGAATATATTTGTATCATCGAAAATTCCTTGTTTCTAATAATAATTTTTCATTTTTTTTTATCCATTTCAAGAAAACACTTGAGTACGAAATACTTTTCACTTGTTTAGAATTAAATGCTTCTTTAAATAATTTTATTTGGGTGGAAAAGTGTTGACTGAAGCACATTTTGTATGAAGCGCGGAAGCGCTACATATAAAAATATGCAAACTATCAACGTTTTTACAACCTTATAACATTATAAAAGGAAAATTCAATTCTTATCCCTACAACCATGAAATTGAGAATTATATCGTGCTTTCATTTCTTTATCTTAACTGTGCATTGTTTTAACATTGTCACGTACAGTCCTAGCTGTTGTATTTTATTCGGAAATTCAACTTAATATTGGAGTACCTCGAGATTGTTGTCAGCTAATCCAAATTACGGTTTCTAATGAAACATACATATCCGAAAATTTATATACGATATGGGTAAACTTATCAATCCTTTTAAATAAACTAATTCTGAAAGGTTACTAATTCAACACTGTACTTAGATCTTTGAATATAGTTTTATTGGTATACATATTGATTTTTTTATCAGTAAATTAAAATCATACTAAATAGTTTTGTTATACACATATGCACTTTAACGGTACTACAGTCTGTCGATATCGTAATTTTGGCATGTTTTTCTCTGACTGTTAATGACGTCCTTGCAATCAATCCATTTGATGTTGGATGTGTACTGATTTATATTTTAGTCTTAGATACATGATTTTTTTTATTAGTTATCATTGGCTTTGAACAAGCTGTCAGTAACTGCGAGTACTCTCAGATCTGTACTTATTGTCCTTTTTGTTGTTATGAATGAGGAATAGATAAATATCCTGCAACATCTGGTCTGTTTTTATGTTGAATGTTTTTCTTCTTTGTATCGATCTGATGAGTTATGCCTTTTTCAACTGATTTTTATAGTTTGTTATTATGTTGTGCTGTAACAATTTCTTCCCAGGTAAGAGGAGGGTTGAGCGCTCACAAACATGTTAAACCCCGCCTCATTCTGTATGTGCCTTTTCCAAGTCAGGAGCCTGTAGTTTAGTGGTTGTTGGTTCATGTCTGTCATACTTGTTTTTCGTTAATTGTTTTGTTATTAATAAGGAGGCCGTTAGTTTTCTATATTGAATTGTTTCATATTTTTCATGTTGTGGCCTTTCATAGCCTACTATACGGTAAGGGATTCCCTCATTGTTGAAGGTCGTACGGTTGCCTATAATTGCGTACAACCACTTTATTTGAACTTTGGTGGATAGCTTTCTCATTGGCAATCTAACTCATCTCCTTATTTTTATATGTTATATAATTATTAATTATTAATAATATTTTTTGTTACAGCTGTTTTGGATACTTGCCTTTGTTTATTTTGAACAATCGAGTGGCTGCGGACGGAAAAGAGAGGGTTGTTTCGGTAAGAAGCTTGTCTAAAATACAATTTTCGAAAACTATAAATTATAAACAATTCATAGAAGTTGTTTATGAAAACGAGCCTGAACAAATTTTGTAACCTAACCTTTTTAATATACTGAAATGTATATTTATTTTAAATCAACAGTTTCATCAACTACACATATCATGAAATGTCTTGTATATTTACAAATTATTTCTAAAAGCAAAATGAAGCAAGAGACAATTCTTCAACAAACTAGCTATAACACATTCTCAAGAATGGGAGGTCCTTTGATCTGCAGTCACCTGGGGTCAAGATTGAGTCATTTATCCTTTTGTCGTAAATGGATATGTATCAATTTGTATGTAGTGTGAAACATATTTATTGAAAAGATATTGTTACTGTCTTTTTCATATTTGCATATGCATTTAATGGTACTGGTACTTAAACATATGTTTGTTAATTACAGGATTTTAAAATTCTCTATTTTTTGTATATGTTCTGTGGTAAGTGATAGTTGTTTGAAACAATTGTTTGATAGATACGATAAATCAACGGAAAATATAACAATACAAACTAATATCAAATACTGTAAAGCAAATCATTTTCGCGGATACTTTATTTCGCGTTTAGCACTTTCTAGTCCACTTCGCGGCGATTTAATTTCGCGATTTTCTAAATTACTTGATGTAGTAAATTAAGAAAAGATCCAAGCTTTACATATTCGCGACAATTTCTATTCGAGTTATTATTCTATTAGCGAAAGTTGCGAAAATAAGCCGCTCGAGAAAATTAGTTGGTTTACAGTAACCCTCTCAAAACTTACAGAGTAAGTACATGATGCAGTTATAAATACTGATTATAAAAATGATTATAACCAGGAATATGTTGTTTCTAGGTAGTTCTGCAGGATACGGTTTCCAATTTGGAACACAAAACCTTTCTTGTGTTAAAGGGAAAAGGAAGAGATCTCCGAGCAGAGCAACTGGTAGACTTGCCCATCGATACATAAAATATCGTGGCGTTTACTATGAATTCATGCCTTGGGGAACAGAATACGGCTCCTCACCATATCGACCTAATTGTAGAGCTGGCACTGAATCGTACGCAGCAGGATATGGAGTACTCAGTACAGAATGTGTCAAGGGATGCGCAAAATATTTCGGACAAACAAAGAGATATAGCTTCGGAGGAAGGAACTGTCACCATTTTGCTAACTGGTTGGCCAACATTTTGTGCAAAGAGTCCTCTTGTCCATCCTACTGTGAACGATACATGTAAACACTAAAGTAATACACTATTGTTGTATTGTTGGTAATGTTTTGCAATAGCATAGTTTGTGTAATGAATGAAATGTAATCTGTTCTAAGATTACATATGTTATAACTTATTAGGGACATATACTGCTAACTATAAATTATATCCTGCATTTAATGTCTCAAAATAAGCAATATTCTAACACTCTGAATTTATATTTGACACTAATAAACAGCTTTTTCACCTAATATAGAGCAGTGATTAAAACATTATACCATCATGCATTAAATATAAGACAAAAAAACACGTTATATAACACATCTTACTCTCTTTGCATTGATGATGAAGTATCTAACACCTTAATGTGTTAAAATGTCGTAAATGAATGCAATTAACATAAATGTTTGTTTACTTATTCAGGTTAATTAAGAATCTTCCCTAAATTAAAATGCATCTTGTCAAAGACATGCAGTTTTGCGGATTATTTTTGCTACGTAAAATATAAAATATTATATAATCTTTAAGAGTAAACACCACTATGCTGGTTTATGGTTGAATTCGTTTTGCTCAGTCTTTAGCTTTTTTATGGACTGCTGTCTAACTTGTTTTTGCTTTGTTCATACGTTATGGTGTTGATTGTCTTTCATACGTCATGGTGTTGATTGTTTTTCATACGTCATGATGTTGGCTGTTTTTCATACGTCATGGTGTTGTCTGTTTTCATACAACATGGTGTTGATTGATTTCTTCGACTTATGGTTTTTAATGTCCTCTTAGTATCTTCTTTTTTATTTGCATTCTTCTATATGAATTCATGTGTATTTCCAAAATATAGTTGGTGAATTGCAGACATTTTTTTACGAATAAATACTCATTAGGCTGTGAAGTTGAATATATGAGTTTATAATTCTATTTAGATTTAAATGATAAAGAGGACATATATAAAGATTTGATGTACATATGAAAATTTACTTGAAGTAAAACAAATACTCAGATATAAAAATTATGTTTGTTTTTTCTTTTGTTTTTTTTTATATGATGAATTTCTATAATATGTGTTCACACTCTCTTGTCAGAAATTCATTTTACAAATGATTCGCTAAAGTTTTAGGAATTATTTAGACCAATAAAATTGAAATTGAAATGCTTCATTGTCATTAGTTTTTTCTGTTTTCGTATAATTTATACTAGTACATTGTAAAACTATGTCGTTTAATACCACTTGTAACATAGAACTTATACTCGAACATGGTATAATTATATTGTATAGTACCATTGGTTACCTAGAATTTGTATTAGTGCATAATATAATCATATCGTATAGTACTATCGGTTACATAGAATTTATACTAATACCGTTATGATATAATTATATCGTATAGTACTAATGGTTACATAGAATATATACAAGTACATGATATAGTTTAATCGTATAGTACTTTTGGTTACATATAATTTATACTAGTTCATGGTATATTTATATCGTATGGTACCATTGGTTACATATAATTTATACTAGTACATGGTATAGTTATATCGTACACGAATGAATGAATGAATATTTTAATATTAAAGTGCAACCTGAATTATAACAAATAATTATATCCAAATAATTACATTACATGTATGTTTCATTATAATATGTTATTTTGATTGGCTAACAGCAATCTCGCGTCATTCTGAAATTAACCTTCATTTCAAAATGAAATGTAACATTCATGATGACATGAGCTTCCACAATAAATGCACAGGTAAATAAATGAAAAACTTGATAGAAATTAGGTTTTCATGATCTTGGCAAAAAAATGTAAATATAAGTATTGAATGCTTGTTTTAGTAATTTTATAGGGGTGTAAAAGCGTTGACCGTGCGCACAGTTTTAGAATTTAAGCGCTTCCGCGTTTCATACAAAATGTACTTCGGTCAACGCTTTTACACCCCAATAAATTTACAAAAAGAAGCTTTCAATTCTTAAATATACAAGTGATTTTCAGCCAGCCAAATAGACTTATGATGCACTGTCAGGATATGATACACATTATGTTTCCATTATTGAAAATAAAAATAGTACCATTGGTTACATAGAATTAATACTAGTACATGTTAAAAAGATATCGTATAGTACCATTGTTTACATATAATTGAGAGGCCTCTTGTTTAAATTACCTACAAGTTCGCTATTTTTGTTGATACTTTTGTGCAAGCAAAGAACACGACACAACTTTGCTAGTTTTCACCTTTTTGTATAATACCTTTTGTTCAAACCCTACATCAGAATAACATTTATACATGCATGCTAAATACATGCTTTTTATACTTATTTGTTGGCTGTTATTCATATAAACCTATAGTTTTTAAATGTACTTACTAGGAAAACAGGATATCGAACATATGGACTAGATATTACTTTCAACATCTGAATGCAGGTTTGCAAAAGCTTCGACCTTGTAATACATTTGTTTATTTTAACTATCATATTGAAGTAAGAAAAACGATATGGCATCTTTACGGCTGCTTTTCTGGATATAAATATCATCCCCAATATATATATCATCATTTAGATGTACATCAGTTTTTTATTTTAGTCTTCAATTTTTACTTATTTTAGCAATTTTCTTTAATTTTTGCTTCAGGGCTTTATCCATCTTGAGTTCAATGCGAAGCTTAAACAAATGTGTCAAAAATATGTTCATTTCAAATTTAGAGTCATATTGAAGTTAATGAAACTTTTCAACCAAAGATGAAGAACTGGATCTTCCATCACTTTATTTGAAACCTAAACTACATAAGTGTCCTTACAAAAAACGTTATATTGTTGGGTCTTCAGAGTGCTCCACGAAACCTCTTTCTAAATTATTAACATCAATTTTATCAGCAATCAAACCCGGGCTTCAAAGTTATTGTGAAACTATCTATTCAAGAGGTGGCGTGAATCAGATAGGGATACTAAAAGATTCCAAAGATCTTTACTGATACATACAATATAAGCCTCTTTCATCTTGCAATAGTATTAAAACATTTGACTTTTCTACACTTTACACAAATATTCCCCATTCCAAACTAAAAGACAAATTGAAAGAGTTTGTCCTGAATTGTTTCATTAAAAAGAATGGCCAACGTAAGTACAACTATCTTTTCTTAGGTAGGGATAAATCCTACTTTGTAAAAAATCTATCTGAATCAAACAAAAATTCTCTGAATCTGACATTATGAAGATGCTTGGTTTCTTCATTGACAACATATTTGTAACGTTTGGAGGAGGTGTTTTTTAACAAACAATCGTCTTTACTTTCCGCTATATAAATGGTATTCTCTCACTAGATAATTCAAAATTTAATGACTATGTTGAACGCATCTATCCCATTGAACTGGAGATGCATATGGACTATATATCTCCCATTAGATACGATATTCCAGGGCTTGTATTTCCTATCGTGATTTCCTTAAAAGATGATTGGTGCTCACAAGGAAGCTATTAAGTGGTGAAGTTGAAATCATCCCTTTGTAAATTTTATGGACGCCATTACGAGTTGGTTGACCGTTATTGAATATCCGTTTCACAGATGATAGCGGATAACTACAATCCCGTTCCCTTTCCACGAATGTGACCTACCGAATTACACTTATTACCTGGTGTGTACTAACACGAGCAACACAAGAGGTGCCACATGTGGAGCAGGATCTGCCTACCCTTCCAGAGCACATGAGATCATCCCCAGTTTTTGGTTGGGTTCGTGTTGCTCAATCTTTAGTTTTTCTATGTTGTGTTTTGTGTACTGTTGTTTGTCTGTTGGTCTTTTTTATTTTCAAGCCATGGCGTTACCAGTTTATTTTCCACTTATGAGTTTGAATGTCTCTTTGGTATCTTTCGCCTCTCTTCTTCAGATAAGCCATTTGCAACATTTCGCCTATGACATCTCGATTCTATTCGCAACTAGACAAAGCTTACATTGTGTGTAGAGACCTTTTTTTATTAGGATCCTTTGTGTTTATTCATAGCGACCATTCACCAGTCCATACTGAGGTTCTAATTTCGAACCAATCATCTGCAAGGTACGTTCGACTCCGATCTAAATTGACTTAGATTGCAAGATTTCCTGTCGATGTGTGTGATGGGTTTTTTCTTCATCCTTTCATATCATAATTGGTACCATTTTACTGCACAAGGTGCAAAACTTTAATGTCTTTCAATGAATGCACGAAGCCAACATATTTAAAACCCAAAAACTTAATAAAAACATAAAAGAACTGATAAAACAAAAAAAGGATCAAAGACATGGTCAGACCCCGACCTCTAGTGAGTGTTCTCCTAATCTGTCATTGCTTTTAACGAGTTCCTTAGCTACTCTCAAAGAACTTATCATTAACTTTCAAAATAAAACATTGCTATTGCTGTGTGTTTGTTTATTCTACATTGGTAGAGGTATAGGAGGAGGGTTGAGATCTCACAAAACATGTTTAACCCCGCCGCAAAATTTTGGGCCTGTCCAAAGTCAGGAGTCTCTGGCCTTTGTAAATCTTGTAAGTCTTGTATGTTTTTTATTTTAGTTCCTTTATATGTTTTGGAGTTTAGTGTGACGTCCATTTTCATTGAACTAGTACACTTTTTTGTTTAGAGACCTGCTGAAGCCTGCCTCCGGGTGCGGGATTTTCCCGCTGTGTTGAAGACCCATTGGTGGCCTTCGGCTGTTTTCTGCTCTTTGGTCGGGTTGTTGTCTCTTTGACACATTCCCCATTTCCATTCGCAATTATATGAATTAACTATTAGCTAAAAATAAAAAAAATACCTGTATGTTTTAGATGAATTACGTGCTTTTGATGGTCCTTTGATTTGGTTGATAGTTTTGACTTTTTCACTCCTTATACTACACTTCAACACAATCTTATCAAACAAAGGTTTTCCTATTAAATTAAAGGATCTTTTGAAAAATCGGAAATCAAATTTATTTGCTGCCACTCATATAAAGCCCTTTTCTCTAATGATAAAGGTAAATATAATATGAGCCTGTAGTTCAGTGGTTGTCGTTGGTTCATGTCTCTCATATTTGTTTTCGTTAATTACTTTGTTATAAATTAGGCTGTTAGTTTTTTCAATTGAATTGTTTTATATTTTTCATGTCGGGGCCTTTATAGCCGACTATACGGTATGGGTTTTTGTCGTGGTTGCCTATTATTGCTTACATTCACTTTATTTGAACTTTGTCGGATAGTTGTCTCATTGGCAATCATACCTCATCTCCTTATTTCTATATAGATGTACTTACTGGAGGTGCGATGACATGATTAAAGCTGTAAATTTTCTCCTCGACAGCATTTATATACGTTTCGGCAATAAAGTTAATAGACAGGTTGTAGGTATTCCTATGGGCTCCAATGGTGCCCCCTTTAATAGCAGACGTTTTGCAGTACAGTTATGAATCACAGTTTATGGCCATAAAAGGTAAAGACCCGTCTAAATTCGATTTAATTGATATATCAACAACACTTACCTTATCGTGATGATATTCATGATATTGTTTCGATAAATAATCAAGAATTCTCTAAATATACTGCCGAAATTTACCCAAAGGAACTAACTTTAAATAATTCAAATGTTAGCAGCAATAACTGTCCTTTCCTAGATTTAGATATATAAGTATTACAACAGAAACTCTACACAAGAATTTACAGAAAAAGGAACAATTTTTCTTTCCCTATTGTTAATTTTCCTTTTTTGGGACGGTGATGTTCCTTTAGCACCGTCTTACGGTGTTTATGTAACCCAACTCGTTCGCTATGCCCGTGTCTGTGGTGGCGTTTGGGATTTCAAAGAGCGTAATTTATGTATTACTGGTATATTATTAAGAGCTTGTCTCACAGAAAACCACGCAAAATTTGAAAAATCTTCCAGGAGGATAGTTAAAACTTTCCCAGCTAATGAAGAACTTTTAGATCTTATGTTCAATAGAAACCAGAAAATATATTTTAGACTTCTCTGAATTGTGTCTATTTTTAGTAACAAGCTTATTTGCATAATTGAATAAAATTAGATAAAAATTCCTTCAAATAGAGGATTAGTGGAAAATACTTTTAAAGTCACCATAATAGTTCTATTGGGTTTCCAGCCATTTATATTGTAGAAAAATATACAAATAATCATAAATTATGCATTTATAAAGCGTTTTCTTCTTTTTGCAAACTTATAGGGTGCTCTCTTTAAGGCCTTATTTTGTGTATGTCATTTATTAGCCAAGTTTAAGTCACTGGTTTTCAAAAAGGTGAGCACATAAATACATGAAATAAATTTCTTTACAAACATTTTTATTGTATTAAAAAAATATAAAAAATCCACCCATGGCAAATTAGTAAAAATAGCTTTATTTTTTACTTTAAAACCCCACCTCAAGCCTTTTCCCACATTTTTTACTAAACCAATAATGAGTAAATATCAACCAAAATATGATGTTTTTAACATGTTGAATGTTCAATTTTGAACATTCCAAAGATTTTATTCAGATAAAATACTTTGCAAATGTATAACCTCTGAAAAAATAAGATTTTGTAACTTACACTAAAAATTGTTATCAAGAGTTATGTCCCTTTCAACCTTTCTCCATAAACTGTAAAGAAGGCAACTTCTCAGATGCACTTGCAATTAAGCCTTCTTGTGTTAGTTGGGCCTTACCTTAGCTCTTTGAGTGACATTAAGATACATCACACTTTGAATTGATGTCAATTTTGCAATGTGAAGAGATAATTCTTGAAAAAGTCCAAGTTTTTTCACGTTTTGTCAACTCAGTGCTTGTGACAGTGACACGAAAAATGTCTTATCAGATAAAATTCACAGAAACTTAGAGCTCATACAGAGAGATTACATTGAGGTGAAGTGAAGAAGGAATTGAGTTTGCTGTTGCTATTATGACCACAACAAACGTCAAGTTTAAAGCAGGTCTTGGGACTTTTCCGTATATAAAACTGAACAGCATGGATCGACGTGGGGCGGGATCGACATGAAAGCTACAGATTCACAGGTCATTGAATAAGATAAATATACTAAATGAATCATTTTCTGAATATATAATATTTAACCTCAGCTGTAATCCTTTTACCAGTAAACTGTTTACAGTTTAGGATTCCAAATTCAGAGTCTCTGAGGAGCCAATTAACAAAATCACTCTAAACTAAGAATTTCAATGGGGATTACCCGGGCAACGGTCAGTCACTAGAGATTTTTGTGACAAATACATATACCATCATGTATGTACATATTAAACACTAATGTCATGAATGTAATTTTGGCAAGATACATTTGTATATAATTAATACATGTATTTACTTGTATAAGTTATAACCAATTGGCAATACTTTTTATATGCCCGTTTATAGGACGTATTATGGTATAACGTTGCCTTCCTGTCTGTCTGTTCTTCTGTCCGTACTTCATCAACATGTAGGACAATAACTCGAAAAACGCTTTCACCAATTTGCAAGAAACTTTGGGGAATTGTTTGTTTATATCTATGATTTGAGTTCCCTTTTGATTTTTAGGAAGTTTAGATTTTACGTATAAGAGTTATGGGGTTCTATTCATTAAAAAGGGTGATATTTCAGTTTTTGAACAATAACTAAAAAAACAGTTTATGGTGACTGTTTTATATTTATCAAATAACCTCCTTTTAGTTTTTTTAATTTCTGATATGACTTTGAGAAGTTATTGAACTTTATTTTTTTGAAAAGCAACAACCATTTATCTCTTACATATGTACATTGCAAATACTATGACATATGTACCAAAACCCAAATTAAGGCATTAACATTTCAGTATAAATTTCATTCAATAATGTTGCAAGATTTTTTGAGAAAAGAGCTCAAGTAGTTTACAATCAAATAAATAAAATAAATAAAAGGAGAGTATGTAGGGGTATAAAAGTCAGCAACCCAATGCAAAAGTTTCCCAAATCAAAGACATTGGTGATATATCCTTCGTATGTTTTATCTAGGCTTCAACATGCAGATTACAATGACAGGTGTAGTACATATATCATCTATGTCAAGCTCTAAAACTTCCTTATTTTTCGTGTGAAAACTGGGAATTAATTCAACTGAAACAGTCAAAGTGGTTGTCGTTGATTCTTGTCTGTCATATTTGTTTTCATAAATTATTTTGTTATGAAAATATGCTTTTAGTTTTCAGGTTTTCTCAGTTAATCTTTTTCATTTCGGTGACTTTTATAACCAACTATACTGTGTGAGTATGGGTTTTTCTCATTGCTGAAGGCTAAATGGTTGCCTATTATTGCTTACATGCACTTCATTTGAACTTTGATGGATAGTAAGTTGTCTCATTGGCAATCATACCACATGTTCTTATTCTTTTTATTAAGCTAATAATCCCTAATCCAATTGTCAAAATTTACACTTTTGGTTAACAAAAATTATCAATCATTATTTAAAACTTAATAATTTTTCTCCTTGACTGACATTTACTTTAGGTATGAAACATTGATATTTGGTACATTTGTACTAATTACTCTCTCTATCATGTTATATTGGATTGTTACAATTTGTCCGTCTGTCTGTCCGTCCGTCAGTTCAGGAAATCAGTTTTCAACACTGTTTTTTTTCGTGCTTTCAAAATATTGATTTGATATTAGATATATATTTTCATCATGACAAGTTACAGATCAAGTTCAAATTTTGTTTCATTCTGATGATGTTGTCCAGAGTTATGGTCCATAGACTTAGTAAATTCACTCAACTATTCCGTTTTCCGCACATTCTTTATTCTTGCTTGAAGATATTAATTTGATAAGTGGTATATAGTGTTTTCATGACAAATAACAGATCAAGTAAGAATTTTGTTGCAATCTGATGATTTGATGCAGAGTTATAGTCTTTGGACTTAGAAAATTCACCCAAATAATCAGTTTTCAACCCTTAATTGCCAATATGGTCATGCTTTAAATATTGACTTGATAATTGGTACATGTATGACATAGTTTTATAGTGACAAGTTACAGATCAAGTACAAATTTGTTCCAGTCTGATTCACTTAAATAATCAATTTCTACTCCTTTTTATCATGCTTGTAGATATTGACTTGATATTTATTACAATACACCATGCCGAGTTATAGATGTAGCATTTTGTTCCAGTATAATGAAATTGTAACCGGAAGGGAACTATGTATTGCCATGCATGATGCTATACTATCAGAATGCTTGTCAAGTAGAAATTCATTATAAGTATTTTAAAAATGAGTAAAAGATTGTGTAGTAGTAAGTTAAAATTTAAATTAATCAATTCTGTCTACAAAGTTAATTATACAGGCGAAATAGAAATTATTCTCAGGAAAACTTAAAAGAATACATTGATTTTGAAGGTTAAGACTTGGAAATCAAATTTAAAGTTATCATGTTAGTACATACATGTATATGTACAGGTACAGGTACATCAGTTTTTTTGTACAAATGAGTAAAAGGAGATGTGGATTATATGTCAATGGGACAGCAACCCAACATTATTGTTGATTGTAAAATAGTTTTTAAGATGTTGTTTCTTTCTGTCATAATCTAGTTATTGTTCAAAAGGGTTATATTTGTATAACAATGTAAGTTTTTCATGTTTCAGGTCGTCCAGGCTATTCAGTGAGCACATAATTCCGAAACTATTCATTGCTAGAGAAGTATAATCCACATGCACAAGAACATACAGCCCCCTATGAATAAAAATTCAGCAGTCAACGCTACTTACTGTTTATCATGATCATGATGATGCTCATGTTCATTTTTTTTTTTTTGTTCATGTCCTGATCTGCATAAAACATGATAGAAGTTGTGGCGAAACTATTTTATACTTGAAAAAACATGTACAAAATATATCAAAGGGATAGAAATTAAAGTACATGTTTGATAGGACAAATCTGAATTTGCAGGCTTCAAAGTGCAAATATCCATGTGTTGATATGGTTGATATATTGTACTTAGCACTTATTTAAGATACTGAATAAAATGTCAGCAGATATTCAGAAAATGGGATTGGAAAGGCTACATTCCAGTAAGAGAAAAGTATAAAGAATCACACTGCAAGTAATAAACTACTTATACATGTATCCGTGAGGCTTGTGTAGAACTTTAAAAATTCAACATTGTATGTACATTGTAATAGTCAGAATGAAGCTCCCATTTACATGACCTACAGTAGTTGCCTAAGTTGGATACTTGGTTAAAAAGGAAACAGATTAACAACTGAACAAACTAAAGGGATCAATGCATCCTTTCTGTAAGAAAAATCAGAGACCTCATCCACAAAACAGTTAGTTTCTGAAAATGCAAGTGAATTAGTGACACGAGAATCTACCCAAAATAAGAATTATGCTATTCATGGTAGATATTAGATGTGTTTTAGTTTTGTGAATTATATACATACATATGCAATGAGAATTATAAGCTAGAATGAAAGTGACAATTTATCAAATAGTACAGGGACAATCATATGGCTACTTTTGCTGTAAACTGAAGGTAAATCAGTCTTTGCCAAGTCATCTGGTATCAATGATTTTTAGAACTATAAATTCTATAATGATTTGAATGTCATAATGGGCAAATAAAATGAAATGTAATGGATTCAGTTGCTTATGGTTTAAAAACAAACAAAGAATGCTTAAATTTTGTGTAATTTACATTGAAAAAAAAAAAGATTATGATGGCTTATCTTTGTTAAATATTTATTACAAATTATTCTGTTATAACCTTTTCAAACCTGACTTGACGTTTTCATTTTAGCTAATGTTGAGATTTGTGTTTTTTCTAATTTCACAGCCTCTATATCAGGTACTATAAGACCAAAATACTGAATAACTGGCATAATAACACACACATAAATGTTCATGAGTAGCATGTAAGATTTCCAACAACATTATATTTGCATCAATATGCTGATCCAGCACATTTCTGTGCAAAATGTCCCCACTTAATATTTCATTATAATTATTAAATTACATAGAAAAGCAGGTAATAGATATACTTAAGGAAACAGTTTAATGACAAAACATGCTATTAGAAGTTTCAAATTGGAGAATTTGGATTGTGAATCAAACCGTCTTTTATTCCTTTGTAAAATAGAGCTTTCCATGAGTGATTTTAGTACTGTGATTATCGTTTTCACTAGGATTTAGCTTTGAATTAAATAGAAACAGCTGTTGAATTATAAAATCACTCATTTTGTTAACAATTGCACCCTAAATTGTGGCCATCTGTTGCGAAAATAATTTTTTTACATGAAATGAATTACAAAAATACTATAAAAATTAGCCGTACAGTGATATATACTAAATATATTTCTAGAAATTTGCCGTTGGTGGATTTTTTGTATTTCTTTAAACTATCATAGTAGTTCATTTTGATATATTCATCTTTTAATTACAGCTTCACCTTTTCTATATTTTAGCATTTCTTCTGGTCCAAAATTGGGTAAAATAGCCAGTTCCGCAAACACCAGTTTAATGAATATAGAGGCCCTACTATAAAAAAAATCAAATATATATTTATGACTTACATATTTTTAATTTCCTTAATAATGCTTTATCACATGAATTGGTCAAGAAAGATATTTATAATGGCTATAACTGATTATTTGTTGGATTAAAATGCTTAACAAAACCTTGAATTTGGCAATTTTCCCGTAAAAAAAATGGTGAGAATATATGGCGCTGCAAAACTCGGCTATTCGATAAAATTTAAGCAAAATATTTTACAAATGATATTGGCATGGCCTAAGTGTTGTGTGTACCAAATTTCAAGAGATTCAGCAAAATTCACTCCTGGATACTTTTGCATGGTTTTCTGTGAGACAAGCTCTTAAGTCAGGGATTTAGTTACCACAAAGTTACTTAAAACCTTTACTAAATTCTTCCATAAAAACAAAGATGTGGTTCGCAAGTTTGGCTGTACCTGTGAAACACTTATTTCAAACGGAAAAGCTTAATTTTTACGGTAATGTTTTCTATCGAGCCCTGAAATTTAATACAAGTGAGAGGTTTAGCTAGCTTTAAAACCAGGTTCAATCCACCATTTTCTAAATAGGAAAATGCCTGTACCAAGTCAGGAATATGACAGTTGTTATTCATTCGTTTGATGTGTTTGAGCTTTTGATTTTGCCATTTGATTAGGGATTTTCCTTTTTGAATTTTCCTCGGAGTTCAGTATTTTTGTGATTTTACTTTTTAAATACGATCCGGGTAAACTCATCAATCTTTTAAATAACTTATTCTAAAAGGTTACCAATTCAACACTCTAATTAGATCTTTGAATAGTGTTTTATTGGTATAAATATTGATTTCGTTATCAGTAAAATAAAGCCATACTAAATATCATTGTTATACACATATGCACATTCACGATACTTTAATCCGTCGATAACTATTTTTGTCATTGCAAAAGATCATGTTTTCTCTGACTGTTAATGGAAGCTATTAAACCAAGAGTTCCAAATGGTGAAGTTGAAATCATCCCTTCATAAATTTTACGGACGCCATCACGAGTTGGTTGACCGTTATGGAATATCCGTTTCACAGATGATATCGGATATGTTCCTTATGTCGTCTCTACAATCCCGTTCCCTTTTCTCGATTGTGGCCTACCGAATTAGACTATTTACCGGGTTTGTAATTACATGATGGGAGTCGGATCTGCTTACCCTTCCGGAGCAACTGACATCACCCCAGTTTTTGGTGGGGTTCGTGTTGCTTAGTCTTTAGTTTTCTATGTTGTGTTTTATGTACTTATATTTGTCTGTTTGTCTTTTTCTTTTATAGCCATGGCGTTGTCAGTTTATTTTCGATCAATGAGTTTGACTGTCCCTCTGGTATCTTTCGCCCCTCTTTTTTAATGACGTCTTTACACTAAATCCATTGGATATTGGATGTATGCTGATTGATATTTTAGTCTTAGATACATGATTCTTTTATTAGCTGTTAGTAACTGCAAGTACTTTCAGATCTTTTATATTTTTAGTTATGGGATCTATAGATACGCTGCCACGTCCGGTCTGTGTTTTCGTTAGATATTTTCTGCTTTGTATCGATCTGATGAGTTAAGCCCTTTTCAACTGATTTTTATAGTTTGTTCTTATGTTATTCTGTTACACCCCTGTCCTGGATTAGGGGAGAGTTTGGCGCTAGCAAACTAGTTAAGCCCTGCAACATTCTATATGTACTTAGACTTTATGAAACGTCACCAGTGTCTGATCAGGAAGTTGAAGAACCAGAGTTATGTCAAAGAACGTCTCATACTTTTTCTAGATTCTAGGTACTGACGTTGTTTATCATCTTATTTATGTGTGATAGTACTCTTTTTATTTGTCTTTGTATATTTGTAAACTTGACTGTTTTGTCCATTTTTGGTAATATACTTTTATCGTCGTCGGTATTTATACAACCCGACATTGTGTTATTGTGCTATGGACTTTTTTGTACTCTTGTCTTTCATTTGCTTATGAACTTATGTCTATAGAGTATCTATATGCCGTTCTGTGTTTCTTTGTTGAAATAGTTATTTGTTTATATAGTGATTAAGATTATAACACAATGTTTACCGCTGTACCTAAATTTATGATATTTTTACCTGTTCTGTCTGTTTGTTTTACTCACAAAACTGTTGTCAATATAATGGAATTATATGCGACTGTCAGACAAGTGAGAGGTTTAGCTAGCTATAAAACCAGGTTTAATCCAAAGTTTTCTACAAAAGTAAATGTCTCTACCAAGTTAGGATTATGACAGTTGTTTTCCATTCATATGATGTGTTTGAGCTTTTAATGTTTGCCTTTTAATAAAGGACTTTCCACGTTTAATTTTCCTTGGAGTTCGGTATGTATGTTATTGTACTTTTTAAGGGAAGTATTATAATAGAACACATTTAACTGGATTTAAAGAAGTGAATTTCCACACTGCTGTACACAGTTCATGACAAAGATATTTGGTATATAGTATGTTCATTTGTTCATTCTAAGAGAATCTGTCGATTGTTAAGAATTCATTTTAAGTTTAACTGTAATCAAATATTATTTTAACACGCTGGTTAAAACAATAACTCTGGTCATTTTGCGAATATATCTTTTTCTACGACATGTTCAGTATTTTACATGCGTAATATATTACTTATGCATAGCAGATTCATACATTTTTGCGTGTATTAACTATTGCGGTTTTGGATTAGTTTTGGTGATTACAGAAAATACTGTGATAAGTTATTGAAATTAAAAAGTGAAATCGAAGTTTTTATATTTTAAAAACCTATTCTTTCGGTTTTGTTTTTTTTTTCTTCAAAATATAACTGCATGAATTTCTCAATATAGCGTCATGCTAATAATAAACGTACAGTGTTGATATTTCTGATTCTGCATCTATGCACTGTACGATAATGTGTCACTAGGAAATATTCATGCATCAACACACTCTCAAAGTTATTTATATATTTTTAATTTTGAACGACGGTTAGTGTCACATAAAAATAAGAAAAACAAGGTATAGCATAAAAATGAATCCGAGCTTAACGCACTTTATATTCAACATAAGATAGAATTGAAGGGAATGAGGAATAAAACAAAGTCGTTGAACTCATAAAAAGATTAATTGTTTAGACGATCTATTTTCCACCTACCAAGCTATTCGTCACAAATACCATGCTCATAAAATTCCTTGCTGAAAATGTACCCAGTATTCATTGAATTTGACTTCTTTATTTATTTTGATGAGGCCTACTTCATTTACGGTGACTTATAATTGCTAACATTATATGTCATTTTGTCTTTGGTGGAGAGTTTCCTCTTTAACAATCATACCACATCTTCTAATCTTTATATTAAGCAGAAAAGTCTCAAGACAAATGAACAGAAGCTGACATTATCCTTTTTCTTCACTATCCGCTGTATAGATAATGCCCTTTTACTAAAAAATTCAAATAGTTGTTAATAAACTGACAGCAGCTATCTAAATTAAATTGAGGTAAAAGATATAAAGGGTATAAGTGATACAGTAAAGTCTGCCTCATTTATAGAAAAAAGTGTATTAACAAACATACCAACTTTTAATGTAAATTCAAAAGGGGGAAGTCCATAACACCTGATAAAAACCAAACGCTTTACTATATCAAACAACGGAACGAATAGAAATTAACAAAATAGGACAGTTGAGAACAAAAACTGAAACCAAAATGAATGATTTCAATATTCAAACTCTCCAGCAGCGCCAGCGAAATGGGTATATACCTACTAGTTGATACAAAATTCAAGGGCCTGCGTTTCCTATGGTGATTTTCCTTAAAAATTGTTTCGGCTTACACGAAAGCGTTTGCATCAAAGGTTACAAGTGTTAAAATTTAGTCGTCCCTTCGAAACTTTTTAGAACGCCAACATTATTTGGTTTACTGATATGACATATCTGTATAAATGATGACCAAGGACGTGTCCACTTGTCGTTATCTAAATTCCGTCATTTTTCCTCGATTGTGACTTTGGAGATTAATACCTAATGAGTTTTACTTGCATCACTACGACAGGTGCAATATGGTGACCATTCCGGAGCATTTGCGTTAATCTTCGGTTTGTTTGGATTGATGTTGCATAATCTTAAGTGTATTTTTATGTACTGTCTTATTGCTGTATTTTGTATTTAATTTCGTATTGCCCCTTTGATAACTTCGCTCTCTATTCTGCATTAAAAATTATTCAAATAAAACAGAACTCAGAAATATAAAGTCAATACTCACGTTTCTGAAGATTGATAATTGTATATAATTCACCAATATGGCGTATTACCGGCGCAAAGTTCTGTTGGTTTGTAGATGTCATTGACGGTTATTTGGAATTTTGATTTGCTGACTAAAATAACGTATATCATCTATTCATTCGTATCTGTATTTTTGGTAACTACTTTGATAGGTATGACTAATGCATTTAATTCGCTGATTCAATTTAGCTAGGTTAATACTCCTTATCTTTTTTTGCTTTAACGTGAAACGTTCTGTTTATCATTAGGATTCCATTATCCTGATATATTATTTAAGGTATGTGTTCTCCTTAGTAAACATTGTAAACATTTAGGGACCAGCTGAAGACCGCCTACGGGTGCGGGATTTCCTCGCTGCGTTGAAGACCCATTGGTGGCCTTGGGCTGTTTTCTGCTCTTTGGTCGGATTGTTGTCTCTTTGAGGCATTCCCGTTTCCATTCTCAATTTTATTGTGTAGCCAAAGGAATTCGATACCTAAATAATATTGGTTGTGTAAGATGATATCAATATGTAATTACTGAACCTTGTGCAGAAGAAAAAAGATCATGCAGCAATAAATCTGATAGAAAAGGGAACAGATTTGACATTTGTATATGAGGTAATTTTGATTAACTAAAGAATTGAATTAACGAAAATAAACACGATCATTTATAACTGTATCACACAAAAAAATCTGGAAGGCAACTTATTACATGGTTAATTAAAACATGACACGCCCTACGTTAAGATAGAGCTACAAATTATGAGTAAGTAACAATCATTTTTTTTTTTTGTACCAGATGCCCGTTTTGACAATAAGTGTCTCTTCAGTGATGCTCGTGGCCAAAATATTTAAAAATCAAAAGCACATTCGACAAAAAAGACTTATTAACAATTTGTTGACATGTAACTTGAAATTTGCTGAATGTGACTTTGAAACTTATTAGGCTATCCCTTTGAAAAGCATGCTTTCTTTTGGGTATTCTATAATTATAACATTTATATTTGAACTTAACAGATTAAATATGAAGTGAAAAACGCAAAGTAAATGATCCCACCTAAGCAAAATTGCAACAAATTTTCAAAACTTTACTTTAACTGACACAACCGTAAGAATGAGAGACAGACAGACAGACATTAAGACAGGGATTGTCTGTTATTTATTGAGACACTGATCGTGCTGGCCTTGAGTTGTCTTCTGCCCTTTGGTCGAGATGTTGTCTCTTTGACACATTCCCCGTTTCCATTCACAATTTTATTATTCAATTTGTGGTACTTGTTTGTATTTCAAAAATGATAACGGAACACCAATCTGCTTTTTAATTACAGGTGCATTCTATTTATACCGATATTAACGACTACACTTAATACTAAAATGAAACAAAAATAATATATTAAAAGGATTCACAAAATTTAACTACCATATTATGTTACATGTTCAGTAAGAAAATTAGTTTATTGATCATATTTCAAAATCTAAACTGCAAATATTGTCAAATTCATGAGCGCAAGACGAGGGAGGAGAATGAGAGTTAGTGGCGAACAATTTTGAAAGGAAAGGGAAAAATAAAGAAAAATAACTATATGCAGATACAAAAGAGGCACATAAAATTTTCGCAACGATATAACCATTATAGCGTTTAGCGTTTATCAATGAAACAAAATACATATCACTTATGTCAAATTAAACTACTCCTTAATCTTATGATAAACTTACTAGAACCTTTACAAAAACTGCAGTTGAACCTATTTTAAAACTACTTTTCTATTTTATGTAATTTTATGGAAGAGAATATAACATATTAAAAAAGGAAAACAGAATATTCAAATAAATATAGTTCGTTGTATTGTTGACAGAAATCGTACACAGCATGCAACTTCACATGGTTGGTCTCTCCTGTTTCGCTACCCATTATGGCATTGTTGTTTTAATTATTACACTGAAGATCGTCGGATCAAAACAAAATTTCTGAGAAATCCCTGGAATAAATTATACATGTTATAAGTTTATATTTTGCTTTTAAATATTCGGCTTTGATCGATAAAACCAGGTTTAATCTACCAATTTCTACAGAAGGAAATGCCTGTACCAAGTGAGGAATGTTTTTCTTTAGTTCAATGTGTTTGAGCTTTTGATTTTACCATTTGATAAGGAATTTTCCGTTTAGAACTTTCCTTGGAGCTCGTTATTCTTGTTATTTTGCTTTTTCCTGATGTAGGTATTTAAAATTAAGAAAAGCGCTTCCAATTTAGGAAATTCATAAAGTGTCGTTTGAGCACGTGTTTAATACCGCTGCTGGTGGACTATCAATCTCCGAGGGTATAATCAGCTCAGTAGTCAGTACTTCGATAATGACATGAAATAAACAAATCTTTTTAAAAAAAGAAACTATTTCAACCTCCTTAGGCAAAGTTGACTTATATGGATTTGGCTTTTATTTGAGGTCCTTTTTGGTCATAGAGTTCTTAACCGAATTGAAACTCTCTTTAATTCAACAGTTGCCTCTTACTTTTCATAAAAGTTATCACCTTTGTATAAAACTGGCAAACTTGATTTTAAAACACTAAATGTAACCAGCTCAAAAGGGTTATAGGTGTTTACCAACAGTAAAGTGGTACAGGACATTGGGCGAATGGGTGCATAACTGCTTCATCTATTGGAACAAAAGCTTAAAAGACCTAAACATATTTCACTATATTCTAAACAGCATCCATTCATCTGTATATATCCAAAGACCCACAAAAGTTTAAATGTTAATTACATTCTTGAATGTTTTCGGTGTGTGACTTTCAATATATTTGTGAGTATATGAAAGCTGTCATTTTCAATCGCATCAACAGCAATATGAGTGATATCACTAAGAAGTTCGAACCACAATCTCGAAGACATTACCCACTTTAAAGGTTTGTGATTAAACAAATATTCACTTGAAACGATGCCCGGAAAAAAGTTATGGAAAGATTATGATTAAAAAAAACTACACGTGGTTCCTCCGAATAATATCAACAGAAACAAACTTTCCTTTAACCTTTTTATTTATATATGTGTTCATCAGTTATTTATATAGATTTAGATGAACAACTACCTTCCTCGTGTAGTCAGTATTCTTCCTTGTCGTGATATTAGCTACACAGGATTCGAGTACACATGCATACTTTTCTCTCTCAAAGAGGTATATCAAACGTGAGAAATATGAATTTAATGACTTTATTTTCAAGTGTATATCATGAGTAAGCTTAACGTAAATACATATTTTATTTTGCGATGACATTTTTGCCACTCGAAAATCGTTGTCTTAATAAACTTATAGTTTGTTTCATAAGAATTCAATATCATCTTTTGATAACTTTCTTCTATATGTACTGTTATTGAACAAAGATTCAAAACATAGTTTTATGTCCCGTTATAATTAAATGCCTACTATTGTACGATCAGGGAACGGAATATTGGTTAAGCGAAACCATTTCAAAATTTAAATTTCTGATCATATAGCATACAGTTTTGCGCTGTTAATTGCTGCGTTGCGTGTTTTTATGTACAACATGCCAATTGCATAGTCTTTGGCTTGTAACGTTTGGAGAGTGAACATACATATTAATGTGTACGTACATATAATTTCACACCAAGTATATAAGTTCGTTTGTTTACTACTTGGAATGTGACCGATTTCATTCTGTCAAAATTTGCTTCCTTTGCCAATTGTTGGCTGGTTCTTAATCTGATTACCTTAGCTGCATTTATATAACATTGATAGAATGCAATAGAGAAATCAGTGTAAATCACATGAAAACTGATATCCAACACTCAAAGACTAGTTTTGTATCCTTTATCAATAAATATTGTTATAATTTCTTAGTTTTACTCTAAAAACTTGTTTTCCACATCGAGTTACTCTTCTTTCATTAGACTAATCTAAGTACTAATTCGGTTCATTATGGTTCAAGCTAATTTGATATACAATCATTTGCAACCTTATATTGTGCAAATCTTTGTCTTATTAAGTGAAGTAGTCTTTTTGGACCACATTCCCATTTAAACAAAATTTATTTTTCTTGTGCAATGGCAATTTTGCAGTTGTATCTTATCTGATGATAAACAAGTATATGCATAACCGATTATTTGTTAAAACAACATAAGTGTAAGAATGTACATTTTCACAATATTATCTTGATGTTCGCCTCATTATAAAATACGCCCATTACTTAAATAGTTATATGAAAAGATTAAAGGTGTATTCCCTCAAGTAGCGCATATCCTTTCTTATTAGATCAAAACACCACTGAAGAAGGATTTTAGGATCAAAAAAACATTAACATGCAATTCCGCTTACTTCAGAATGATGTCCTTTCACTGTTCATAGATTGATGTAAATCTACAAGTGTTATCTATTTATTACTTGAACAAAACTCGGCTGTAGTATTCAGTATGTATGGGTAACTAGGAACTCTTTTCAGATTCGTACGCAAAAAATGTTTACATCATTTTATATTATACTTCTGAACAAAAATTAGTTCTTATATATATATATATATAAGTGCCTAAGAATGTAACTTTAACACACTAATGAGTGTTATAAAATTAGTTGTTATATTTTATATTATTCACGCAATATTTCGCTAAACAAATTAGCTTCATAAGGCGTGTGCATCTCTCAAGGTGAAATCGGATGCATGACAAAAAATATTTTTGTAGCTTGAACTACACAAAATTTGAGTAAAAGTTTAACAAAATTTATTGATGTTCTATAAAAAATATATGTTTGTAAATTGTCTAGAATATATAAAAATGTTTTTGGCGCTTATCGAACATAGCAATTCTTAAATCAAAACAAATAGTTGTTTTAGTTAAATAGAATGAAGTTCAGGATTTATTCCTTTGATTTTGGGTAGAACTGTTTTTCATCTCTCTCATTAAGTCCATCAGGTTCAAGAGTACGTAGCTGATGCATCCAGAACCTTTCTCTCTGTTTTCTCCTTTGGGAGTCCCAATTTTGGTTTACCTCAATTATTTGAAAGGTGATATTTTCAAAAGTATGCCCTGTTCTTAAGAGGTGTCTCGTAATTGGACAGTTTCCTCCTTTTGTATAAAAAGACTTTTTTCTTTTGTCTATATATATATGTCAGCACTGATTACTTATACCATCACAATAAATTTTTGACAGAAATTTGTCATGATCTCTTCAAGAAGTTATGCAATTAAAAAATATAAATTAAAGGGAAGTAAAATGTAATATTTTGGACCAAATTTTCCATAAAATCATTAACATTACAACCGATATCGGATTTTTAGAATCACTTTTTGAATGTTATTGTATCTACCAAAGCGGTGTTGGTTTAAAATATACACTTTTCAGCAATAATCAAATCATTTGATGACAATTGATTTAGAGAATGGCAAATTATGCAAAATCTTGAATGATGGACTTGAACATGCTCTTCATTCAACTTCGGACAAAGATAACTTTTTTTATTCCAGCGTCATTGATGAGTCTTGAAACGAACGCGCGTCAAGCATACTTAATTTAAATCATGGTATCTATGATGAGTTTTTAAATATCTCAAAAATATAAAGCGCAATCATCCCAAAACAAATATTGAAGGAGTAAGTGTATTTTAAATATCTCTTTATACTGGTGCAAATAGTTGATCAGGATCCGCTTACCCTTCCGGAGCCAATGCGGCCAAATTCGAATTTCGACGGAGTCCATGTTGCTTTGTTTTTAGTTTTCTGTTTGGTGGTTTGTTTACTGTTGCTTGTCTTTCCATCGGTTTTTTAAGGCGATTGTTTTGTCTGTTTTTCTTTGATATTTTCAATTGGTATTTGTCCGTCAGCTACATAGAATTGAATTAGAATATCGTTTTTGACTAATGCTAACTTTGATTGGACTGTTTGACAATTCTTATGTTTTGTAGTTTTTGGAATAGACAAAACTGTCTTAGTTCGATGAACTTTGTTTTGTGTGAATAAAGTTTAAAAAATGTTCAACTATGTTTGCAAGGAATGGAAACCAATTCTGCAGCACCAACTACTCTGTGCATTTTCTTTTGAGACTGATAATCCACCAGCAATTATACATGAGGGGTTACCAAAACACAATATACTGTTCCAAAACTCAAAGTGGGCAAAATTAGTATATTAATGAAGATAACTAGCCAAACATTAAAAAGAACGACCTAAACAATCGACGATTCATTTTACCTGAAAGAGTTGCTACTTTGACCATTGTACAATTGGAAATTTTACTTTTCTAGCGAGAATTTATCAAAGGACATGGATTAAACAACTTTGATTTATGGTATTTGAATCGATTAACAAATGTTGGACATACATATTGGTCTGATATGTAGATTAATGCAACAGTAGTTTACTAGTTTTTTTTAAATTGATATCGAATTAAACGAATAATGCGACAAATTAATTTAACAATAAATAAACTGAGAGAATCGCATGATCTCCAAATGGAGAAAGACCGGGCGTATTGATAGGATAAGTGACTCAAGATTTCCATTCGCCACGCACCATGGGAAATATGTATCAGTCAAAAATGTCTCGATAAGAAACAGCAAACTATCAGTTAATTTACAGATAAGATGACTTCTTAAAAGGACAAGTTGTTACCTAAGTTGAGACACAGGCTTATCATACCTGTCAACCACTTTGTTATTGTGACCGTAAAACTTGATATGAACTCTTGATTTTATTCAGTCGGTCGTTAAACAAATCATTCTGATGTTACTGATCAAACTTTCTAAACTATCGATAATATATTTACTACGTTTACGACAGAAAGAAATGATAAAAGTTCAGTCTTAACATAATCTGTTTTATAGCTTCTGTAAATAAATCTTTCAAATGCTTCCAAACGTTTCCCTTTTGCATCAGTTCGTATATTATTTATTCAACTGAGATCCTTAACCATGTTTTATAACGGATGAAAGCATGAGGATAAATACAAAGTTTAACATGTGAGCATATTAACAAAGGTGTAAATGGATGAAAAGTTTGTGTACAGAGTTATTGTTGATGAAAAAACATCGTAAACGATATATTTATTTACTTGATATGATGCATTATTCGCTTTATTAAACCATTTTATTACGGACTGAAACGTGTTATTATTGCAGAAGTTCTCACTAGTTATTTATGCAACTTTGTCGAAAAAACTTATTACACACGTATACAATCATATACCTAAATGAAAGTTTTGCAGAGGTTATCCAACAACATGCATAATATCATAAAGGTATATATAAGTTGCTACATTTTATTATGTACAGATGACTGCTCTCTGAATGCAGGGACGCCAAAAAATGATTAAAATGAAGAAATTCGATCACATATCGCAAAAAATAACTCCTATGTATTTTAAGAGATATTTTTCTATATGATATGATAACAATTGGACACTATCATGCAATGCAACAAACGGTTATACCAATCTAAGTTAATTCTTCATCTAGAAATCAACAAATCGATAATTGCTGTTGGAACATTTCAACATTTGCTGTTTTAAAGTTTAGTTTAGACAATTCTTCTTTGTCTTATTAGATTCAGACTTTTTAATTATATAATTAAGCTTTTGTCGCAATTTCATGTACGATTTAGAATTCAAGATTCCCAAACATTTTTTATTGCTGTTTCTGTTCTTAGAGCGTTTGTTTTTCTCTGAAGAGTGAAATCACTATAGAATGTGTTGAAATAGTCAGTTTGATACTATTGTATTGCAATAAACAAAAAGATTGAACAAAACTATATTGTTATATAAGTATCTGTATGTTCTCTTATGAAAATTACGTAATCTCAGTTTCTTTTTAATATTTTCTAAAATAGTAACAAAATATGATGCCCCTCGACATCCAGTGCTTACTAACTGTAATTGAATAATAAATCAAGTACCAATTAAGGAAGCATCACGAGACTTGAGTTTGTAATTAAATTAGAAGAAAATTCTCAACCCACTTGACCAGTCAGTACCTGACATCTTAGTGATCAAGGTCGATGAAATATATACATTTTGTCAAGGTCATGCAGTGTTTAAAGATTTGTAGAATAGAAACATTTACGCTGTCCAATTGTGAAAGCATTATCAATTTCTTTATTATATGAGTCAAAGTTATGATCAGAAGTTATAAAACTAAAAATATGTGGTATACTTGCCAATGAGATAACTCTCCATCAGAGACCAAATGACATAGATGTTACAACTATAGGTCACCGGATGACCTTCAACAATTGGCATAACCCATTTCGCAAAGTCAGCTGTAAAAGGCCACGAAATGACAAATTAAAAACTATTAAAACGATAAAACTAACGTCCTGGTTTATGTACAAAACAATGAACGAAAAACAAGTAGGATATATAGAAACAAACAACAACCACTGAATTGCAGCCTCCTGACTTGACTCAGGCACATACATAATGTGGTTGGGCTAAATTAGTTTGCTGGCGCCAAACACTCTCCCTATCATGGGACAATGGTGTAACAGTACAGCATAAGAAAAAACTATAAATATCAGTCGAAAAGGGCTTAACTAATCAGATCGATACAAAGCATAAAAACATCTAACAAAAAAAAATACCGGACGTGGCAGGGTATTTATAAATCCCTACAACAATAAAGACACTAAGTACAGATCTGAGAGTACTCGCAGTTAGTGATAGCTAGTTCCAAGCCAATAACAATTAATTAAAAAATCATGAATCAAAGACTAATATATCAATCAGTACATATCCAACATCCAATGAAGTTAGTATAAAGACGAAATTTACAGTTAAATAAAAACATGAACTTGAGTAATGTCACGATACAGTGTTCGACAGATTTTAGAGCCATGAATCTTTATATGTATATGACAATAATATTTAGTTTGGTTTTAATTTGCTGATAACAGAATCAATATGTATACCAATAAAAGTATATTCAAAGAACTAATTACAGTGTTGAATTGGTAATATTTTAGAATGCGTTTGTTAAAAGGATCGATGAGTTTACCCGGCTCGTATTTGAATTCCGGGCTTGATAAACAACGTCTCCGTAAAAGTTAGTTTGAAATAAGTTTTCAACAGGTACAGCCAAACTTCCACACCAATTATTTGTATCTATGGAAGAATTTAGTAAAGGTTTTAAGTAATTTGTGGTAACGAAATCCGTGACTTAATAATTGACCAGCAATACATAGATTGCGTTTATTGAAATCCAAAACGTCACTACAGACACGGGCATATCGCACGAGTTGTGATATATAAAAACCATGAGATAGTGCCAAAAGAACATCACCGTCCAAAAAAGGAAAATTAACAGTAGGGAATGAAAATATTTTGTGTAAAGTTTCCCGTGTAAAACTGATATATCTAAATATAGGAAAGGACAGTCATTGCCGTTTATATTTGATTTATTTAAAGTAAGTTCTTTTTGGTAAATTTCGGCAATATATTAAGAAAATAATTAATTATCTAACAAAAGTTTCATCAAGATAACGGTAAGTGTTGTTGAATATATCAATTAAATGCATTTTAGACGGGTTTTTACTGAGTTTGTCCATATACTGTGATTTATTACAGTACAAGCACATGTCTGCTATTTAAGGGGCGTAATTGGTGCCCATAGGAATACCTCCAACCTGTCGATAAACTGTATTGCTGACACGGGCATAAATGTAATCAAGTAAAACACTAACAGCTTCAATAATCTCATCACACTTACAATAAGTATACTAGCATCTTTACCTTTTCATTAGAGAAGAAGGCTTTAAATGAGTTGCAGCAAATATATTTGCAATCCGAATTATCAAACAACCATTTAATCAAATAGGAAAACTTTTGTTTGGTAAGATTGTGTAGTTAAGTGTAAGGAGTTGAAAAGCCAAAACTGCCAACAGAATCAAAAGGACAATATAAAGCACGTAACTTATCTACAACATCCAAAGAAATTTATACACTACAAACATAGTTAATTCTACTATTTTCATATGTTTTATTACAAAAGTTAGTGATAATGTCTGTAATAGTAGTTAAGGAACTAGTTGAAAGCACTGAAATATTAGTTGTAGAACACGTACAAGTTTTTATGTAGTTTAGGTAACCAATACATAGAAGAGACCTTCAAATGTTCAGAAGAGTCATTAAGTTTTGATGTGTTTATGCTACGATTGTTTACTATATGACTCTCTATGGAGCGCACGGGCTTGAATGTAGAAGAATTTAAAATTTCATTCTTAAGTTCATTGGTTTATCAAATACGGAAGCCAATTTAGGACCTCCCGAAAATATAATTTGAATTCAATATCACGAATTTGAATTTGATATCACGAATTAAAATCGTTATCACGAATTATAGAATTCGTTATCAAAAATTGAATTCGTTATCACGAATTCATGGAATTAGTTATAACAGTTTTTGTAATTTGTAATAACGGATTGAATTCGTAATCACTTTTTTTTGTAATTCGTGATAACGAATTCTATAATTTGTTATCACGTATTAAATTCGTTCTCAAGAATGTGTGTAATTTGTTATCATTTTTTTTAATTCGTGATTACTGTTTTAATTCGTCATCACAGATTTTTGTAATTCGTGATAACGGTCTAAAATCGTTATAACAAATTGTATAATTATTCGTGATAACAAATTTTATCCGTTAAAACTATTTATAAAAAGCATTATTACGACAAATTACCTAAAAATAGTGATAACGAATTTAATTCATTATCACGAATAACCAAAAAACTATTTCTACGAATTCGTGATACCGAATTCAATTCGTTATTACGATTTATGCAATTCGTTATCACGATTTATAAAATTCGTTATTATGATTTTAATCCGTTATCACTAATTACAAAAAAATGTGATAAAGAATTGAATTCATAATTACGATTTATAAAAACTGTTATAACTAATTTCATCAATTTGTTATCACGAATTTAATCTGTTATTACGAATTTTTTAATTCGGGATAATTATTTAAATTCGTAATTTTGAATTAAAATATCTATTTTTGGGAGGTCCTAAATGGGCTTCGGTTATAAAATCGGTCATCTCACTGACAAACTCAATACAGTTGAAAGGAAATGATATCTGATAGAGATAAAATTTGAACCAATTCCCAAAATTGATTACATTAAACTAGTTGCCCTGTAAAATAATCATTCACATCACACATAATAACATTATTGGACTATCTTTTTTTAAATCATTATGTTTACTTGTTTTGGATTTGTTTTTTTTTCCTCTATTAACCACCAAATAAGCGTCTGATATCAGAAAGTGTACAAAACTATCAAAGACAAAAGGAATGAAAGAGTGGCGAAGGATACCAATGGGGCATTCAAACTCATAAGTCAAAGATAAAAGAGGGACGAAAGATACCAGAGGGACAGTCAAACTCATAGATCGAAAACAAACTGACAACGCCATGGCCAAAAATAAAAAGACAAACAGACAAATAATAGTACAGATGACACAACATAGAAATCCAAAGACTAAGTAACACGAACCCAACCAAAAACTGGAGGTGATCTCAGGTGCTCCGGAAGGGTAAGCAGATCCTGCTCCACATGTGGCACCCGTCGTGTTGCTTATGTTATTACAAAATGACAACCCCATGGCTACAAAAGAAAAAAAAAAACATAAACATACAAACAATAGTGAACAAAACACAACATAGAAAACTAAAGACAGAGCAACACGAACCCCACCATATCTGGGGATGATAGATTTTTTTTAATTCAATTTTTTTTTAACAAAGTTGAACTTATTTTTTCAATCATTAAATTTGGAATCGGAAATACTGGACAGTGTAAAGGGTAGAGAGGTCAAATGTTTTATACCATTACAAAAGGAATGAAGCTTAGATTGCATAGACTCTAACATAATTTTGAATTTTTAATCTCCGCAGCTGGTCCAAGTCACTATAGTAAGGTTTCACAGTAACTCTGGCGACCGAGTTGATTGCTCATAAAATTTATAATGAGATTCGGAGAGAGTTTTGAGGAGCACTTGGCAGTTCCAACAATATAACATTGTTTGTATGGAGTTGATATGACATGTATGACGCATAATTCGTTTCAAATACCCTTGTACTTCGCACAACAAATACAAATATTGAAAGGATTTATGAAAACTTATACATGAACAGTTGATTGAAGTGTAGTGACGCCAACAATAATCTAAAAAAAAATATGAAAATCGATCACATGTTGCAAAAGATAATCCTTGCATTATTAATTTGATTGTTTTTTTTTTTTAACGTGATATGATAAATAAAGGCAACTGTAGTTTACCGCTGTTCAATAGTCATAAATCGATTAAGCGAAATCAAATCCGGGTCGCAAACCAAAACCGAGGGAAACACATCAACTATAAGAGGCAAACAACGAAACATTGAACTGCAACGAAAATAAACGCCAACATACATAGAAACGGACTATTTGATAACAACTGCTATATTCCTGACTTCGTACAGGACATTTTAAGAAAATATGGTCGGTTGAACTTGGTTTTATGGTTAGTCAAACCTCCCGAACATATGGCAATATTAAAAATACCGCTAAAATGACATCATTACGTGACAGGAATACAATAAAACTAGACGCAAGAACACTCAGGAAAGAGAAACACATAAATAAATAATATAATAGTACATTACAACATGTAAACCACAAAATAACAACGGAAACCTCCCATGAAACAGCACACCAAGACACAACAAACGAATTATAAACTGTACGTCACACCAATGTATCAAAGCCCCAAAAAGTGACATATTTTTTGTGACGTTTATATTATCACAGGTAAATTTCAAAAAATAGAATAGATTTGTTTTATGGTAGACACGTACAGAATATAAGACTGACTTTGTAATGGTGTTATTTCATGTATTTTCTAACCATCACACGAATATTGAAATGGAATTGTGTTTGTAATGGTGTTATTATTTGTAATTTTTAACCACGTCGGTTTTTCTTCTAAATAAAAACTGTGTATAAACAAAAACATCATGTGCATTAACAATTAGAAACTATCAAGCAATGCAACAAAACATTATGCCAATCTGAGTGAAATTTTTCATATTTTTCTTATTAATATTTATCTAGAATTCACTAGATCGCTATGGACTATTTGGACCATCTCTACATATGCTATGTTGATTTTCATCATTTACTGTCTGTTTGAATTTCTGTTTCAATAGGCAAAATAAATCTTATAAAAAACGGTTAATTATAATCTATTTGTGTCGCAATTTTATGAATGAGAAGAAAATCACTGTTCTAAAATATTCTTTTAAATTGCTGTTCTGCGAATTTTCATAAGAGCTTTTAGGTCAGTAATGAATTTGTTGACTAAGTTAGTTTAATATAATTGTATATATAATTGTATTGCAATTTAATAAACTAAGTGATATAAACAAAAAATTAAGTACATGTCTATTATGTAAAATAAGTTTGCAAGATTTGGTTAATATATCCTACAAATTGATAAGAGGTGATGCAAATCGATATTCAGTGCCTACAAAGTGAAATTCAATAATTTATAATTGAAATGAAGAACTCTCATGAGATCTTTCAAACTTGAATTTTTTATTGAAATGTGAATCATTTTAAATCCACTTGATGGTGAAGTATCTGACATCTTAATTTGTTAAAAAGCCATACATAGATGCAATTAACATAAGTGTTTGTTTACATTTTTTTCCATCCAATTTTACATATTCTTCCAGTATATATGCAGGTCAATAAAGCGTTGAATTGCACCTAGTCAAGGACATTCAGTTTTTTAGATTATTTGCTAAGTAAAATATAAAAACTAAATACTCTTCAGGAAAAGACACCACTCGGTCGGCTCACTCACAAACTGTATAAAGTACTAGGAATTTTATGTTTTATAAACATATCTGAATCAATTCCTCAAACAAATTTAAACTGTGATCTTCATCTTACGCCGTTTTAAAATAAACAAATATCTAATGCCTATGTGGTTTTGTTCAAGTTATAATACTTGCATGTTAAAATTCAAAAAGACGATGGTCTACGAATTATCTTTACTACAATACCTTTTGGAAAAAACTCACAAAAGATACACAGATGAGAGCTTATAACGTTGGGCACGTTCAGTGTACGCAAGATTCATAGGTTGCGCCTGGATTAGGTGGAAGGTCAAATCATTAAATGTTGCAGATAATCAAACAAAACGAAAAATTCAAAATATTGTGACAAATCTAATTGAAAAATTTTTGACTTGGGGCAGAAAAACGTAAGTGTTTAGAAATGTTTTAACATCAACTAATATTTCAAAATTCAGGACAGAAAATTTCGAAAACTATTGACAACACCGATAAAATGTCAATATCGACATGTTAAATGAAATATCTCATACATGTATGTGAGTAAATAAACTTGAAGTTTTAAATAGCCAAATGCATTATATGAAATAAAGATGAACGACAAAACAAGTATTACTAATTTTCATTACATCATGGTATTGTTCCAATGACCTTGTATGTAATTTATATGGAAGAGTTCGATGTTTGTCCCAATAGACGTAACATCATGAACATGTCTACTTACTTAAAGTACTATGGATTGTATTAATATTTCATTTTCTAAGGTTAATTTATGATTTACTATATTTGACCTTTAGAACCTACAACGATAATTAAATTTCTGGAATGCGCATATGGTCATTAGGTTGAAATCGTTTTCTTGACATATTGTTATATTATCTTAAATCGTATGGAAGAAATTGCATCTTGGAAAATGAATTGTTCATCCTTGTTTCTCATTTTAATCCAGTTCAACAAATCTCAGAGTACGAAATAATTGTTTTCTGTTGCCTCTTTAGGATGTTCGCTACTCTGTTTCAAAATAACAAGCTTTTTAAAAGACTGTTATAAATTGAAGTTTATAAATAACGGAACTAAAAAAGCACACAAAAATCAAGGGCTCATGTCCTTGTTTTCAAGATATAAACCATTGGAAATTTGGCGGGAAATGATTCTCTTCAGACTTTTCATGCATACATGTATAACATTGGCACCTTCTTCTTTGAATAACTATGAAAAAATAACAAGGATTTTATAAGATTTCCAAATAAGGCTTTTTAACCTATATGTAATAAAATTATGAAAAGAAATGTAGGGGTTAGCGGGCAAAATTTTTAATGACATTACATGGATGAAACCAGAGGACTCCGAATATCTCAGAAAAAGTCAAAAATAGGAGGAGCTAAGCTAAATCAGTGAATGTATTACGCTGCAAGATCAAGTTGAATAATAATGTAATAACTGATAGTTAAATCAAATTTTGAAGGTTTAAATACAACCTATAACCATTATGATGTTTGCCATGTAGTTTCTCAGGATGCGGTTTCCAATTTTAAACAACACACCTTGCTTGTGTTTGCAAAGGTATAATGTCTCCGAGCAGCGCATATCATCGATCATAAAACATCGAAGCAATTGCTTTGAATTCATGACTGGGTGAATATTATTGAATTCTAATCATATCGATGTCATGTTTGTACAACTGGTACTGAATCGTTAACAGCAGGATATTGGGTACTCAGTGCAACATGTGTCAAGGGGTTATCGGATAGTTACAAATAATGGTCAATATTTTGCTATCTGGTTAGGGAGTCTTCTTGTCTATTCTACTTTGAACGACACATTTAAAAACTAACGTAAATAAGTATACTGTATTGTTTTGCATAGAATGTGTAATGATTGAAAAGTACTCTATTCTTAGATTTCATATTTTATAATATATTGTCCACATGCTCTGCTAACTATAAAATGTATCTTGCATTTAATGTAATTATATTGGCAATATTCTCATACTTTTAGTTCACGGAATTGGTAATACGACAATTGGAACATTAACATGGTCATCTGTGACACAGATATTCCATGACAGTCAACCAACTAATGAAAGCATCGCTTAAACTTTTAAACAGATGCCTTCAACTTTACCTCTTGGAACACTTTGTTTCATAGTTTCCGTGAAAGCAACAACCCTTATCAAAGAAATCATGATTCGAAATGCAATCTCTGGATTTTTGTATCACCAAAGAGATGTATACTCTATATGCAACCCCTGCTTGAATGTGGCTACGGAGAATAGGAAAGCTAACAATTTGTCGAGACATTTGTAGTCAAACAACTCTCATTGTCAATAGATGTAAGTCAAGATACGAGGCACTTGTAACTGTATCTTTGGTATTCCTTATTCTAAATTCCATGAGATAGATGCGTTCAATATAGTTACAATATAGTTTAGTGAGAGGACATCATCTATATAGTGGAACATGAAGTTTCCTTTCATTCTTCATGATAAGTTTCGATATGAAATCTGACTCACGTGAATGAAGGAACTAGTCGACAAAAAAGAAGAGCACAGTACGTTTCCATACCAATGGCCATAGTTTCTTCAAAATACATCCCATAACGTAACAAATCTGCTATCAATAAGAATTTCAATTATCATAATGATGTCAGTTTCAAAAACGAATTTTTAAATCAGAGTAGTTTTTACAGAGTTAAATTTTGAATAGGAAATATTAATATTTGTTTGACGGGTGCCACATGTGGAGCAGGATCTGCTTACCCTTCCGGAGCACCTGAGATCACCCCAAGTTTTTGGTGGGGTTCGTGTTGCTTAGTCTTTAGTTTTCTATGTTGTGTCTTCTGTACTATTATTTGTCTGTTTGTCTTTTTATTTTTAGCCATGGCGTTGTCAGTTTATTTTCAATCTATGAGTTTGACTGTCCCTCTGGTATCTTTCGTCCCTCTTTTAATACTGGTGTAAGGGTAGGGAAATCATATTTTTTTCATTGGACGAGACTTATATTGGAATACTTTGACAGATCCTTGTATTTTGTAGTCTCCACACTGCCCCAATAGTAGGTTTCATAGAGTCTTTGAAACCTGGTTTGATTGCTAATAAAATTGCTTTTAATAGATGGAAAAGAAGTTTGTGGAGGAATCGGCATACTCAGCAATATACCATTGTTTGTAAGGGTTTGATATGATGCGAAACTCGATTTATAATATTAAGATATTTTGCATAACAAATAAAACTATCTTAAGGATTTACACATTTTGTTAATGTTTATCTTCAGCAATATTCGTAGAGGTTATTACAGAGCCTGTACTACTGTAAATTCAGAAATTAATGCGTGCATTTATTATTACAATTTTTTAAGAATGGACAACAATGCGAGATTAGTTTTTGCAATTTCGGGAAATTCTTTATACAGACATATGTATCAGTTATCAGAATGCGAGTTCTTATTATTGCGATGCTCAACCAGTCGCATTATTCGCATTAATAAAACCTCGCAATAATTTCTGAATTTACAGTATTTGGTAAAGGTTAAAAAACATGCAGTTACGATTAATTATAAATGAACAGTTAAGATTGAACTTTAGTGACGTCAACAATAGTGACGAAAATCGATCACATGTTGCAAAACATAATTCTAGCATAATCAATTCGATTTTTGTGTACATATGACAGTTGGACACTATTAAGCAATGCAACAAAACAGTAAGGCAATCTGAGTTTTTGTTATAATATTTATCTAGAATTCACAAAATCGATTTTTCCTTTAGAACATCTCTACATTTGATATGTTAATTATTATGTCTGCAACATTCTTCTCTGTCTTTATGAATTCTGTTTCATAAGAAAAATGAAATTTAAAACCCCGGTTAATTATAATTCAATTGTGTCGCAATTTTATGTACGTTAATGAATTCAGTGTTCTAAAACGTTCTTTTAGGTTGCTGTTCTTAGAGCGTTTTTGTCATAGTAGCGATACTTTTAAAATCAGTTTACATTTCGTGGACTATTTCAGTAAAATATAATTGTATTGGAATTAAACATGAATATTGAACATCTTGTTTAAATTAATATGAAGCACATGCATACTCTATTATGAAAAAAAACCAAGTTTGCAAGATTTTATTAATATATCCTAAAACTTGACCATCGACATATAGTGCCTACATAGTGAAATTGAATAATCATGAACTTAAATTACTTATCTATCAAAGGAAGCGACAAGAGATCTGTCATACTTGAAATTCTTTTCGAAATGTGAATACGATTTTTAATCCACTTGATATAAAGTATCTGACATCTAAATTTGTTTTAACGTCATGCAAATAACATGCGTGTTTGTTTACGTTTTTTTTTTTCGTAAAATTTTACATATTCTTTCTTTATATATACAAGTTAATTAAGAATCTTAATAGATTAAAATGCATCTTATAAAGACCAAATTTCCATATATCATTAATTTGTTTATTGAAGTATGAATAATTATGACTTTTTTTAAGAAAAAAAAAGCGGTCGACTCACGCACAAACTGTAAAAATTTTTGTCTCATAAAAATATCTAAATCGGCTCCTCAAATTATATTAAACTGTTATCCTCTCCTTACGCTGTTGTCAAATCAAAATTAAAAAGGACATCCCATGCCTATATTTTGTCTAGTTATAATATCACTACTGAAATTTACATAGATGTAGGTAGACCAAATATCACTACTGCAGTAACGTCTAGAAATAAAGTCACTAAAAGATTCACTGCTTACAACTTATCACGTCGGGCGCACGATCTGTTTACATAACACTCAAATGTGGGGCCTGGATTAGTTCGAATGTCAAAGCAATTAAAAGTTGAAGGAATTAAAAAGGTTCAAAATATTGTGCCAAATCTGGCTAAGCACATCTATGCCTTGGGGTAGAAAAACATAAGTGTTTTAAAAGATTTTAACATCATATTGTTTTAATATACAGTACAGAAAAAGACACAGAACAAAATATCAAAATCAACATCAAGAATCAAATAGCTAGTACATGTACATGTCTGTGTGTAAATATGAAAAGAAACGTACAAGCGTAGGTTACAATACAGTGTAAAATTCACAACAATTTAATGTCTTCTATCAAGATTTGAAAATTTGTTGCTCCTTTCTCATAAATTATTTTCTGAGAGGGCGATGACTTTTGACAAGATCTTTATTATTTAGTGTTTACTAAAAGTTTCTCTATCTTTTATTATTTGTCTTAGACTTACATGTGTTATTTGAACTTGTACTACTGTGAACCATAATCATTCTTCTCAATGATTGGTAATACCACATAAAGAAATGATGTAAAACTTTCCAAACTAATTATACTGTGCATGTACATCTTTAAAATGAATGAGAAGGATTCAATGAAAACTGTTAAATCATCACAGAGATGTCATATTACGGAGAACGTATATATGCTATGAATCATTGCTTGATTCTTTATTTAAATCTTTTTATTTTATTTGTCAAACCTGAAAAGAGTATTTTTACTTCAAGCGACAAACGGACAATTTCAAAACGCAAAATCAAGTCATGTAGGAATAATTGTGTAAAAATAGGTTTATTGAAAGCTTTACACTTAACTAAATATGGTCTTAACACTCACTAGCTGAGTATATACAGGGTCACTAAAGGGCGCCCGTCTGTCATCACAAAATACAACTATTATCTGAACTTTTTACGTTAACTTTATAGAATTTGTGCAGATTTAATGCTTATAAGTGTATGATAGCGAGTTACAGATCGAGTTCGAGTCGGTATGCAGTATTGATTTTTACCATCTCAGCTCTTATGCCTAAACTAATTATCATTAGAATTTATTTTCTGTTGAATGTGATGTATTGATAAATTCACTATTTTACTTAACATTGTTTTTAACATACATTACGCATGTCATATAATTATGTTAACTCACATATAAACTGTAAAACCTTCAGTCTTAAAGATAATTCATTGTAGTATCATTCATATAAAGGAAATATTACACCATGAATTCTTAGGGATTTGCGGTAGGATTTTATTTTTTTGTTTTTTTTATGTTCATAAAAACTGAATATGATTTTTGAGTAATATTTTTAATGATCTAGTCAATGCTGTTGACTTGTTCAATGGAACGGACATAAATAAATACAGTTCCTACTGTACATTCTGACTTAATATAACACGAATTTAACGAGATACATTTGATATTGAAAACTTGTTGAATATCAAAAATGGAAATTCGTTTAATCGTAAAATTCCATTGTTTTAATATTCAACATGCAAGTTTTGAATATAAAATGGATCTTGTTAAAATACGAATTCTGTTGAGTCATAATGTACAATTTTACAAAGTTTACAATCTGTATAGCTCTTCAACTGTTGCGGTTCTTATATATCATTGGCTTTGACATATTCGGCTTTTGGCGTTCCTGATGAAGATAAATCTAGAAAAGCGCATCGGACGCATGCAATGTATAACGTGTTTTAAAAGATCACTTAAGGGAGAAAACAGTGGTCTCATAGGACAGGTGGTCTTTTTAAAAGTTCAATCTTTATGAAGTGTACTACAGAGGGATGTGGAAATAATGGTCTTATACAGGTTTGACTGTATATGGATTACAAATATGCAGACAGAATTATAACTTTACTGTATTCGATATGATAAATTTTGGGCTTTTCCCGAATGATGCACCTTTTAGTCGAAGTTGACTTATACAGTTTTGGGTGTTCTTTTGTGTTTCTTTTGCTTGTTATGATATCCAACGTCTTAGAAGGAGCTTTTCAAATATTGAATTTGCCACGCTTTATATTGCCCTCAGTCTAGATTTGATAATTGATTTTAAATGTATATTTTATCCCAAAAAAACGAAAATGTAAACAAAATTGTTAGAGAGGAATGACTACTCTTCCTGTGTTTATTTTAATTACAGAGACAATATCAAAACAAATTTAACAGCAACGCCATGCTCAGGGGGGAAAAGACGAGCAAAGAAATATTTTTTCACAAAACAAGGAAACTTAAAGACCGAGGAACATAAACCTAACTCTAAAGAAAGAGAAATGAGATCATTGATACATTTTTACAAATCTATAAAATATAACTGTTATTTGCCCGTACGCATGTCTTTTTTTACTCTTTTCGTACAACATTTACAGTTGCACATGTTTTATAAAAGTTTGCTCTGAAGAACATACTGACCAAGTTTAGTTAGCTTACCTTTGCAGACATTTCTCGGATACCTTCTTGATAGAACTGATTATATTTTATTTGGTTTTTATTCATATATTAGATTACTATCTAAATTTTGTCAAAATCTATCAAAGCTGCTGTTTGCACTCTAATTGAAATAAATGTTCGGTAAACTGAAATAATACTTTTAGATCCTAAGTACAGGCAAACCTGTATTAAGTAGTCACTCTTGGGAAGTATCAAAAGTGACCACTAAAGAGAGGTGACCTTTTGAACGAGGTTCCGACATCGCCCGTGGCCGGGATCTGGGCAAATTGTTTTAGTGTTTTCAATCAATAGAGTTATCTTTCTTGCGTCAGTGAAATACAAATATTTGTGGATTCCGGCGCTGTAAATTTGAAGAAAACATTTGAAATATGTTTATATTCGTGGAGAAAAAAGTCGGTAATACGGTTTTTAACGGAAAGAGGTGAAACACGAGGAAATCACTTATTCATCTCCTATTGTGCGATCTCTGTTGCACACGGGCTCCGATTTTCATTTTGTCTTCGATACTGAACATATATATCTTACGTCATGACTATCTAGGTAGTTAAAAACATTAAAATGACCGTTGTTAAAAGTTGAAATGACGATTTTGTGCAAATATTAGGTGACTGCTGACCGCGTTTTACAGGTGACTGTTGAAACCAGTTAAATTATACAACTTAACTTAACTTAATGTTTCAAAATGTGCAATATTCTCACACTTTGAATTTGTATGTCATGTTTTTGGACCAAGACATTCACCGACAGCTTTTAATTCTTTTAGGCTTACCCCGTATAACCCTATACAAATGAATGCGGACGTTGACGCGATCGAATCGAACACACCGTGTACCACGGAATTCAGACAGAGAAGAATTTACAATTTTAAGGAAATTTTAAGAATTTAAGAATATTTATTCTTCGCCAATTTTGCGTCAATATATTCTTTGCTGTATTACTCATCTCTTACTTCAAGGGTTTTTAAATATTTTATATCTTCAATGCAAAGATTAACAAATTCACACGCTGTCTGCTAGTTTTGGTTCGTAGCATTGTGTATAAGTTTCATAAAATTTAGATGAGACAAACTTATATTAGAATGCGGAAACGAAAAATTCACAATTTTCCAAGTTATAAAGGGGCATTAATCTTGAACTGTTAGTGACTCACTTCCCAAACATACACTCTGTCTGCTAGTTTTAGATCTTAGCATTATATATGAGTTTCATAAAATTTAGATGAGCTAAACTTAAATTTTACGGACGCCATCACGAGATGGTTGACCGTTATGAAATAACCGTTTCACAGATGATATCGGGTATCTTCTATATGTCATAACTACAATACCCGTCCCTTTTCACGAATGTGACCTTCCGAATTAGACTATTTACCGGATTTGTAATAACATAAGCAACACGACGGGTGCCACATGTGGAGCAGGATCTGCTTACCCTTCCGGAGCACCTGGGATCACCCCAAGTTTTTTGTGGGGTTCGTGTTGCTTAGTCTTTAGTTTTCTATGTTGTGTCTTGTGTACTATTATTTGTCTGTTTTTATTTTTATTTTTTAGCTATGGCGTTGTCAGTTTATTTTCAATGTATGAGTTTGACTGTCCCTCTGGTATCTTTCGCCCCTCTTTTAAATTAGAATTCGGAAACGAAAAAAATCACAATTTTCCAAGTTCCGAGTCTTATGTAGACGTAACGCTCGTCTGTCGTCCAAAATCATAAGCCTGGTATCTTTGATGAGTTTTTACTTAGAGTGTAGTGAAAACGTCAAAAAAATCGACGCTTTGGTGCTCAAAATGTGATGATCTTACTCTAATTACGACCTTTTAGCTATTTTCTTACGTAGAACCCAACCGTAAACATACCGAAAATACCGTTTGAGCTACAGATTACCAATGTGAACATAAGCTGAATATCGTATGAGCTCCCAAAAATTTAAAAGAAGTAATTTTAGAAATAAAAGACTATATGGTAACATAAGAAGATGTGGTATGATCGGGTACGAGACACCTCTTCACTAGACACCAAATGGCATAGTAGTTAACAGCTAAAGGTCACCGTATGGTCTTCAACGATGAGCAAAACCAATAAGCTATAAAAGGCCCAGAAATGATAAATGTAAAACAATTCAATTGAGAAAACTTTTGGCCTGATATGAGTACAAAAAATTAACGAAAAACAAACGTGATATACAGCAACAAATGACAACCACTGAATTATAGGCTCCTGACGTGAGACAAGCACAAAATAATGTATATGGGTTATGTTTACTGGCACCAACCCCCACCCTTCCCCTTCCCACCCCAACCCCTAACCTGGGTCAGTGGTGTAAGCTAGAGCTTGTGAACCAAAAAGAAGAATGCGTGTATCCAGTCTTACTAGTTGTTAATATGTCTTCATTAAGCGTTTTGTCAAATTGTTTTACAAATCAATGGACTGTACAGTTGATTATAACACATGAACCATTTAGAGAAATACCTAGTTTTCGTCTAAACAAATGTTCAATTAAATAACTACTTTGTATTCTTAATCTTGCATGTGATATTTGCCTCATTCTTGAAAAATTGTAATAAAAATCTGGACAGATTTTATTTAGCCTATTTATACTGCTAAAAGACTAAATGATACAGTATTTCTTATATTGTTCCGATTAAAAGGGAGGTGGATGAAACCAAAAGGATATTCAAACTCATAAGTTGATGACAAACTGACAATCTATGGTGAAAAACGAAAAACGACCAAAAGACAAATTACCGTATACGAAGCACACCATAGAAAAGTTAAGACTGGACAACACGAAACCCACCAAAAAAGGTGCTCGAAAGGGCAAGCAGATTCTGCTCCACATGCAGCATCCATCATGTTGCTTATGTAAGTAAAAACTCGTGATAAGTCTAATGAAGTGTTGTCACATACAAGGAAAAGAGGACGGGTTTATGGTAACGACAATTAGTACATACCTGTCGTCATCTTATTCCATAACCTTACAAACGATGAAAGATATTATCAGAGTTCTGGTACGTATTTCCGAAATTTTATGATAATATACAAATAAGAAGATGTATCCAGCAGAGTCAAAATAACGACGATGTTTTTCAGCTATTGGTCAACCCCCATACGGCCTTCAACAATATACAAACTATATATTTATCTCTGTAAGGCTCTGTTACAAACGTGACACAATTTAAACAAAAATTATGACAAAACAATTGACACAAAAAAATAGAAGACAGAAAACAACCATGATAACCTCTGAATTACAGGCTTCTGACCCAGAAAGATATGATAATAAATGGAGGAATGCATGTTTGTCAGAGCTTAACTCACCCTTAACCCTGAACAGCGGTTTTACAGCACAACAAAAAAATCCGAACTGTAAAAATAAGTTGAAAATGTCTTCCGTCCGAGTTCTTGCAAAGGACGTTGTACACTCCCCATGACTGGAAAATAATTGACTTAATCGGATTGGTAAGTTGTACGAAACACAACTTACATTAATGATGTTTGCTCCACCTGTTTTTGAATTTTTGCCAGATATTCGGAATCGTCTGGTTTTATCTATGTAGTGCCATTGAAAAATGTGCCTGCTAACCCCTAGTTTTTTCATAATTTTATTGCATATAGTTCAAAATACCATTTCTGAGCATCTGAAATCGACCCCCGTTTTTGTGGGGTTCGTCTTGCATAGTCTTTAGTTTTCTATGCTGTGTTTGTGTAAAGTTGTTTGTCTTTTCGGTCTTTTCTTTGTTTGCTATGGTATTGTCAGTTTATTTCGACTTATGAGTTTGAATGTCCCTTTGGTATCTTTCGCATCTCTTTTTCAAAGTTAATACAACTGATAAATAAACCATATTTAGCCATACTTATGATTCAACGAGTCTGACGAGTCAAATGGTTATGTAAACGAACTATTTGGTTTGGTACTAACTTTTATATATACGTTTTTGGTTTCTAAACCAGCAACATGAACCCTAGACAAATCGGGAATGATATCAGGTGCTCCGGAAGGGTAAGCAGGTCCTGATTTTCATGTGGCACCTGTCGTGTTGTTTATGTCAGTATAAATTCGGTGTTAAGCCTAGTTAGAGTAAATAATTTCTGGTTATGACATATTTGTTGTCTTTAACATTGGTTAATTATAGTCGCATACACCAGTTAATAATTGAATAGCATATGTAGCTCATATTTTGTACATTTGTACAAGTGAACAGTTTATAATGATAGCAGCTAATGAGTTTATCTGACATTTGGAAAGGTTATTTATGGCTGTTTAGTTTACATCAATACCCAATCATGGTTAACAATTAAAATATTTTATTGTAAACAGCGTATGTATAATATTTTACATAGATAGAACGGGTAAGCCAAGAAGGCAAAACAGTTGTTAGATAAGACTCATAGCATTGTATGAGTTTTGCATAGATGTATCAATTTGTCATACATGTTAGTTTTTCTATTTATTATTTCTTTTTAATCATTATCATGTTTACTGTGAGCACAAGATTAAGCAAAATGTACATAAAATTTTAGATGAAAGACATCCATTATGATTACAGAGATGTTACATGATGTTGTTTTTAGTAAACTTTACCCAATTCTTTATGGTTATAATATAGAAGTTATGGTTTATATTTATTAACACTTCACATTATGTATGGAAGGCTCCTATTTGAATTGCAATCAATAACCGCTATCGTTCTGAATATAGTAAACGTTTTGTAATGTTCAGTTATAATCTCCTCGACATTATTTTGATGTTTCTGCTACCAAATATTTAAGTTTCGTGTGTGATTTAAAAGACGATTATCGGTTATCGCTCTGTCCATCATAATTCTAAAATATGTTATTGAGAACTCTATATTTTTCACCTCTTCATATAGTGGGAATTGACTACCTTATAGACAGTTGGTCAGCTGCAGACAAAATAATAGGGAAAGCAAACAAAGAACAGTGCTTGTATTGCCTTTCTTGATAATAAATTCACAATGACAACATACACATGGAGCAAAGACGACCCTAACATCAGTAAGGAATTGTTTGCTAGGTGTCGATCACGCTGAATATTTATGTATCCATTTTATCGGTATATGTGATTTCTGGTTTGATAATAAAATGTATTAACAAAAATACAGACGTCCAAGGTAAACTCACAAAGTGGGAATCCATCATACCTTGCAAAGTCAAACCCAAGCACTCGTCTATAATATCAACCAACGGAATGAATGCAACTGTCTTGGTACAGGTATTGTTTTAAGATAATCATGGGTTAAACCTGGTGTTATAGCTATTTTAACCTTCCACTTGTATTACATTTTTTCTAATGTTCCGTTATATTGACAAAATTGGGTGAGCAATTCAAACAGACTTAGTTTGTTAACGTGACAATGATAAGGATCCAACAGTCAAAATTATATAAACATACATCAAAGATATACTCCGTAACGGACTTTCATAATCCAAACAAACATAGATTAAAGTAAATGTGATAAAGATGCCTATAAAAAGATTTTTGTAGTTGATATTTCAGAATAATGAAACATAACGACATATACATTTTCCCGGTGAAGTTCAAATTTTAAAAGTAAAATAAAACACAAGGGTATACAAAGTGGAAACAACAATATATATATTGAAAATCGATATGATTAAAATATATACCTATTGCTCTCTATCGCAATATTATGCATCTATTTCAGTTTGATTGATTATTTAGGAATTAGGTCGAACATGTTATATTATACCAGGTTTTGAGCATGCATTTTACATTTTAAATGGAAGAGAAGCGCTGAGTCTGAAAGAATAGTTTATTTATGGTCATCTTTACATCTAAGAAATAAACGAGTGTATACCTGATAATATTTTAGAATATAATTCGATTTACATTTACTGGCATATATCACAGAAACCATTCAAGTTTTCGAAAATTGTACAAGGAATCGTACTCATGAATCCAATGCAGTCTCCCCATTTATCCACAAATTCACCTATTTTTCCAGCTTTACCTTTCAAACATGCCATAATTACGAAAGCAAGTAAAAACAATGCATCTAAAAGTACAAAAATATATAATACAATACTGAACAACCCAATAATGATATATATAATTACTACAATAGACAATTTGGGTATTAACAAACATCTTGCTAAAGAACACAGTTCATTTTCCTGTTGCTGTTGAATTTCACTTATTCCCGCAACCATAATTAGAACTTTCTGTAACGTGGTTGATGCTGATTTATCTGAAAGTAATGAATTTAAGATGCAATTGATTTACTACACAAAAAATATGTTTTGACCCGTACTCGTGACATATTCATATTGTCCAATAGAATATTTAGTTCAAATGTCAAATACTGCGTACAGATCACATTTAGGGCGTAAATGAAATTTGTAAATCGCGGCTTCACATTTAAATATATTTTGTGCATGTTAATTAATTATGGGATGAGCGGTCGAATAGAACAATAAGTGTACCTGATTATTTAAAGTTCGTCGGTAGTTACTTGCAAATGTGGTCATATCAGTATTTTGAAAATGTTTCATTCAGCTTTAAATTAGTCAATATTTGAGAATGTTTTCCTAATATTTATCAAATAGAGAGAAAATTATAAAACATGGTTGTGGTAGAAGAGTGTTTCATCGTTTTAATTTATTTTTTCATGAAAGAACAATATGCAAATTGAAATCACAGACATCGTATAGCATAAACAAAATCAATTTACATGATATAAAAGAACAATTTTAACTAGTTTTCAGTCACAAATTAACAATTACAATACTGAAGTTGTATAACATTTAGAGTAATATTGCACCTTTCTTTTGTTTTTCGAATGTTATTTTTGTAAATAAGCCTTTGATATTAAAAACGTATTTATTGTTTATGTTTGCATCTTTGAAATTTAAGCATACGTATTGTCTTATAAATGAGTGTCAGCAGAGGTAATGAAATCAGTACCAAGCGAAAGCATCTGTTACTTAAAAATAACTGCTGTCATATTCAATTTGTCATTTGCCTTGAATATATTGAGAAGTTAAACATGTAAGAATGATTGGGGCATGAAAATGTGGAGTGTTCTATTAAAAATTTAAAATACTAAAAAAGGCTTTAGTGTCTTTTTCCTTCAATGACGATATTCAATTTTCAAAACAAATTACAATAAATCGTTATCACAGACAGCATAGGCTATACGTGTTCATGTTATATCGCGAGATGACTTTGATATCGCATAAAAATTGATGCATGCACAGTAAGATATAGTAACTAAGTTAACCAATCTAGTTAAGTCACTGCGGAATTTACATAATTTTTGATGTTTTGCAAACTATTTTTCTTTTTTCATTCTCTATCGTTCTTGTTGGTGTGTCAAAAATTGGCAAAACATGTTACATCAAGAGACCTGCACTTTCTTAATGTATCATTCGAGACTTGCACCTAAAGCCTTTATATATCAAACATTTTAGAGAATTTAAACAAGTAAATTTTCCTCTTTCTGTATTGAAAATCATCATGCACTGTTGATCATGACAAGCCTTTTTTGACTATCTGTCCGCTTTTTCTTGTGTATTTAAAATTTCTTTTCAAAACCACCAACACAGATACCGTTTATAGAGCAAAACAATAATGCGTACCTACCAGAACATCTCAGTTAAGTCTCATTTTGTTATTGTTTCTTACCCCCAGTACAACATTTATATGTACGGTCATTGTGATGTTTCATCTGATCGAAACTTTTCAATTACATTTTATGCAGATGTGAAAAGGCCCACATATTTCTAAAGTTATAACGTATTTATCTATATTAATGTTTTGGTTTGAGCTTTTCTGGTAAAGTAAAATCCTGAAGGGCGCTTTGGATGCACTAAATTTAGAAAATGTAGTTTTCTTTTAATACTCACAATTGATTTGAAACGACAAAATGTCTGACTCAATCTCGCGTTGTTTGATTACTGCTATTTTATTCCCATTTTTGTGTCTGTAACCTAAGAATTAAGTTAAAAGAATGTTGTGTGTTACAAACTGTACTTCACTGCAGTTAAAACATAAATTTAAGTCAATCAGAACTTATAGATATTGATTCCTTTTCTCTAAATTATGCTTAATACATGTACATAAATCACGATTCTACTTTATTAAACTTTAACCTTAAGGATTTTAAGTCAAAACTTCTTTCATGATGTTTAGAAGTTGTTGTGAATGGAATTTTTATCAGCGAATAGAAAAATAGTTTTGTGCAGCGCTTTATCGGTGGTTACCTTTACACTACAAGCAAGAAAATATAACAACCGTGTAAGTCGTGTACGAAACGATACAGTTAAATAGATTCGTTGGAGGACTACGCTAAAAATTATGAGAAAATTCCATTAAGAATGTATGATAATATATTTAGGAGGCAAATCCAATATGAAATGCAGATGTCACAACCGCATATAAAGAATGACCCGGCAGGATACATTATTCAAATTATCGGCAAGAGAATATGTTATTTTGTCAGACGATTTGGGGTCTAAGAAGATAGTTCTACCAAAATCACAAGTCCAATACATCAAGGTTTTAAAACAGACACAGATTTGATTAGAACTAATTGGAATGGAAAGTACTCGGATTGCAATTAGACCGGTTGAGGTTCACACAGCATAACGTTTATACATTTCGTGCTTCTGATATCAAAATTCAATTTTACTTATTTATATGTTTAAACCATCAATTTTATCTACAAAGCAACTGCCTTTCATTTATTATACGAAATATGATAGGGCAAAGATTAAAATAATTAAACGTTTAAAAAGCCGCTCATCAAAGAAGATACCATGCTCATAATCTTGTACGTCAGACACTTGTTTCGTCCACACAAGACTCATCAGTAGGGCTCGATTCAAATAAGTAGAAACCTAAGAGTAATATCAAAGTTTATGAGTACTGAAAACTAAAAATACCCAAATTATTGTGCCAACCCTGCTTCTGCAAACTTAAATAAATCTTTACCGAATGTATTGCGCAATATCTATACAGAAAGTTACGTTTTGTTAACTTACCTCAGCCTTATATTCATGGTTCTTAGATTTCATATCAAAATTGAAAAGACTATGATGGTTGGCATCACATATTTCATATGCGGAAAAGCGTCTGCAAAATTACAATATGATGTCGAATCATTATATAATTAGACTTATTCAAATGTAAAATGCTTATTTTGGGGTATTTTCTTTGTAATTATTATAACTGAGATCACCCCCGGTTTTTGGTGGGGTTAGTGTTGCTCAGACTTTAGTTTTTTATGTTGTGTTTTGAATACTGTTGTTAGCTTTTTGGTCTTGTTCGTTTTCTGCCAATGCGATGTCAGTCTATTTTCATCTTATGAGTTTGAATGTCCCTTTGCTATCTTTCGCCTCTCTCTAATTAAACTTATTTTTTTTATTAGATTGGTTAAGAGGAATGAGCTGATCATTAATAATTAATGTACAGTTACAACATTATTTTTCCATTACGTTTTTGTCTGGAAACGGGTCTATCTTTATCAGCTAATTCAACTGTTGTACATTTAATATACAGCTGCATGGTTCTATGGATCGCTGATTATTTGTAAAACAAAACAGGACAATGAAGCTCTATAAATACACTACATGCTTATTCTACATGAGGTGTGTCAGTCTTCAACATTTACCTTAATATGGCACTGCGACTGCTTGGTTGCATGTAAAGTTGCATTGAATTACTCTATCGACGTCTCATTTATTTTGAGTCTATGCGAGTTTTTGTTCTTTACCTTGATTTGTATCTTCTTAATATTTTTTCAAATTTGAAAATCTAACTACTACCTCTCATTTATACTTTATTTTACAAACTATTTCAGGACAAATAGTTGTTTGATCCCCATTTTTGACATTTTACCTATTATGTCTGTTTAGTTTGCTCACACATTGTTGTCAATATAATGTAATAATTTTATGCGACTGTCATACAAGTGAAAGGTTTAGCTATAGTTATAAAACCAGGTGTACTGATTATAACTGAGATCACCCCGGTTTTTGGTGGGGTTAGTGTTGCTCAGACTTTAGTTTTTATGTTGTGTTTTGAATACTGTTGTTAGCTTTTTGGTCTTGTTCGTTTTCTGCCAATGCGATGTCAGTTTATTTTCATCTTATGAGTTTGAATGTCCCTTTGCTATCTTTCGCCTCTCTCTAATTAAACTTATTTTTATTAGATTGGTTAAGAGGAATGAGCTGATTATTAATAATTAATGCACAGTTACAACATTATTTTTCCATTACGTTTTTGTCTGAAACGGGTCTATCTTTATCAGCTAATTCAACTGTTGTACATTTAATATACAGCTGCATGGTTCTATGGATCGCTGATTATTTGTTAAACAGAACAGGACAATGAAGCTCTATAAATACACTACATGCTTATTCTACATGAGGTGTGTCAGTCTTCAACATTTACCTTAATATGGCACTGCGACTGCTTGGTTGCATGTAAAGTTGCATTGAATTACTCTATCGACGTCTCATTTATTTTGAGTCTATGCGAGTTTTGTTCTTTACCTTGATTTGTATCTTCTTAATATTTTTTCAAATTTGAAAATCTAACTACTACCTCTCATTTATACTTTATTTTACAAACTATTTCAGGACAAATAGTTGTTTGATCCCCATTTTTGACATTTTACCTATTATGTCTGTTTAGTTTGCTCACACATTGTTGTCAATATAATGTAATAATTTTATGCGACTGTCATACAAGTGAAAGGTTTAGCTATAGCTATAAAACCAGGTGTAATGATTATAACTGAGATCACCCCGGTTTTTGGTGGGGTTAGTGTTGCTCAGACTTTAGTTTTTATGTTGTGTTTTGAATACTGTTGTTAGCTTTTTGGTCTTGTTCGTTTTCTGCCAATGCGATGTCAGTTTATTTTCATCTTATGAGTTTGAATGTCCCTTTGCTATCTTTCGCCTCTCTCTAATTAAACTTATTTTTTATTAGATTGGTTAAGAGGAATGAGCTGATTATTAATAATTAATGCACAGTTACAACATTATTTTTCCATTACGTTTTTGTCTGAAACGGGTCTATCTTTATCAGCTAATTCAACTGTTGTACATTTAATATACAGCTGCATGGTTCTATGGATCGCTGATTATTTGTTAAACAGAACAGGACAATGAAGCTCTATAAATACACTACATGCTTATTCTACATGAGGTGTGTCAGTCTTCAACATTTACCTTAATATGGCACTGCGACTGCTTGGTTGCATGTAAAGTTGCATTGAATTACTCTATCGACGTCTCATTTATTTTGAGTCTATGCGAGTTTTTGTTCTTTACCTTGATTTGTATCTTCTTAATATTTTTTTCAAATTTGAAAATCTAACTACTAAATATCATTTATACTTTTGTTACAAACTATTTCAGGACAAATAGTTGTTTGATCCCCATTTTTGACATTTTTACCTATTATGTCTGTTTAGTTTGCTTACACATTGTTGTCAATATAATGTAATAATTTTATGCGACTGTCATACAAGTGAAAGGTTTAGCTATAGCTATAAAACCAGGTTTAATCCAATATTTTCTACATAAGAAAATGCCTGTTCCAAGTCAGGAATATGACAGTTGTTTTTCATATGTTGGATATGTTTTAGCTTTGATTTTGCCATTTGTTAAGGGACTTTCCGATTTGAATTTTCCTTGGAGCTCGTTTTTTTGTTTATTATTTTACTTTTTGATACCTTAGAAGTCTTTTTCCTCATAATTCTTGTAATATAATCGCAAAGGAAAATTGCATACTTTTACATGATAAATCCAGGTGACAAGGATAAATTGGCTCATGTAGAGAGCTAGTTCGGTTTTATATACCTATGGTTATATAATCAATCGATAATCAAGTCAAAGTATATTAAAAATGTTACAAACCCCTTTTAACATATCCCAATTGAATGCCATTCGGACTGTCGATTTTCAAAATTCTTCTGTTGCAGCTTAGTATAGTCAGCTTAACGTCAAGCAACAACGTGTCATGTTCATCTCTTACAAATATGGATAAGTCGCCTTGTTTATGTGTGTTATTTGTCTCTTCTTTGTCTACATTTGCGTCTATAAGTATATAAATATTTCAGGAAATTGATATTTCATTTCTTTCGGTCAAATTTAATAAGCTGATGAACAAATGTAGGAAATTAAGTATTCTCGTTCAATTCAAGATTAAACTTTCACACTTGATATGAATTTAAACAATCAAATGTCTTGTTTACTGTCATTGCTTAAAATCCACTTGAAATCAAAAACGGCTGAATTGAACATAGTTAGACTATATTTATACTGCGAATCAAAGATTACTATATTGGATAAAACAACATATTATGATTCCGAAATAAAAGTATTTGATGGTGTATTCAAGTAAATTATGTTGGAGATGACTGTGTTGCTTGGCTTAATCTAAATGTCAATGCACGTAACAGAAGAAATTTCTATCTCTGTCTGGCGTATCAAATGACCAGTCTTAGATGAGCACTGGTCAATGGCGCTGCTAGTAGAACTCTATAGCATTTGGATAAAATAAATAACTTTGTTGAGAAGAAAGTCTATGTACACGTGTTCAAATTCAAAATAAGCCATTCAAGTAAATGAAACTTATTCATTTGTATTGTTAAATTTGCTGGATCATATGGATCATATGATTATAAATGAACAGTGTTTGGATTATTATATCTAAGATATACATTGATTATTTTAATGAAGTAGTCTGTTGGCCTTTAATTGTATCTAGGGGCAAATTGGCAAGACACACAAATAGAAACAGATAAATAAGTATAAACGGATTACTAGATTTTCGATGATCTTAATTTGTTGGTAAATGTTTCAATTTGTTTTCGGAATGTTATATGGTGAAAGATTTTGCAGTAAGACAGAGCAGGGTTGTAACTTATTTGCTAAACCTACCGTCTGTACTATTTATAGTACTAGTATACTTGGTTTCTCCTAAAATGACATATTGAGATTCAATTTATAAACCAACGTACAAACGTACAAGATGTGAAACAATATAGAAAACTAAAACTAATTTCAAATGTCAACTTTAACAATTGTTAATATTTTACCATCAACACAGGACACGCTAATAATATCTTTGTCATCGTCTTGATCACGCATCACTTTGTAAGTTACTAGAATAAAAACAGAACAATATACTTGACAATATCTATTCTAGTATATATACACATATAAACAAAATTGAGGAAATGCGGTATAATTGCCAATGAGTCATCTATCCACTAGTATGAAGTGGTAGTAAGCAATTATAGGCCATCAAACAATGAGGAAAACCCATAACGTATAGTCGGCTATTAAAGCATGAAAAGTTTGAATCAATTCAAACGAGAAGACTAACAGCCTAAGTTATTATAAAAACAGTAATGAAAAACAGTTATGACAGACATGAAATGATTTTTTCATTTTGGGACCCTTTATAGCTTGCTGTTCGGTGTGAGCCAAGGCTCCGTGTTGAAGGCCGTTTTTTGACCTATAATTGTTAACTTTTTATAAATTGTGACTTGGATGGAGAGTTGTCTCATTGGCACTCATACCACATCTTCCTATTTATATAAACTAACAGCAACCACTGTCTCACAGGCTCCTTCCTGACTTAAGACCGGCACATAAAGAATGTGGCGGGGTTAAATATGTTTGTGAGCGCTCAACTCCCCCTTGACCTGGGACAGTGGTGTAACAGCACAGCATATTAACAAACTTTAAAACTCAGTTGGAATTGGCTAACCTAAAAAGATCAGTACGAGACACAAAAACCACAAACATAACAACAACAGACACAAATCTTGTTCAAATCCAATTACAACAACTAAATAAATCACGTTCTTCCAGACTAAAATTTTAATCAGTACACATCCAACGGATTTAGACGTGTAAAGACGTCATTAACAGTCTGAGAAACACATGATCTTCTGCAATGCCAAAATATAAGTTAACAGTATCGACAGGATGTAGAATTATGAGTTCGAATAATATAGCAATATATATTTAGTCATGTTTCAATTTTTCAAAATCGAAATCAATATAAGTACTGATACAAACAATATTTAAAGATTTTTCTACTGTGTGAAACTGATAACCTATAATGGTTAGTTAATTCAAAGGATCAATTAGTTTAAATTGATCATGTCTAAATTTACGAGATTTATAAAAGAAGCATCACCGTAAACATTGACTTGGGTTTCAAATTTATGTTTGATCGTTCCTGATGAAGCAAAGTTAAGAAAAGCCATGTTGACGCATGAACATTACAATGTGTTATTTTCATTATTATCATTTAAAAAATAACCAGAAGTTTACTGATGATATATCATTAATTATCGCAAGGTTATCGTCATGAAAGATGACACCCATACTAGCGTAAACGCTTTTGCAAAGTTTTATAAAGTTGATCCTGCTAAACAAAGGAAATGGTATACCCTCAATATCTAGATGTCCTGTTTTTTTTTTTTTTTTTTTTAATCAACTAATTTTTCGCGATTTCACAACTGCAATGTTTGAAGTAGGGCTAGGTACAAAAGAATTGAGATTTTATATCTTTTCATAATGCCTTAGCGGATATCCATACTGGCTTACAATTTGTAAATGTTGGTACCAGAGGCAAAGATAACGATTCCTACATCTCTTTGTTGTATTTGATAAAGTCATTATAATTCCACGTTGTAATTGCTATTTAAATTAATACGTCAATTTCACCGTACATTACGGAACGTTATTCGCAACTGATGTTCTTGTTTCTTTAAAAAGTAACGAATCGAAAACAATGCGGCCAGGAACAATTCCAAACATGTAAAATATAATAGAAATCCACTTATGATGTATATTAATGTGCTTGATTTTGGTTAAAGATAACATTCCAAAATCCAAAACAATAAATACGAAAATAATCTAGAGTTTTAATTCCGATATATTTTTTGAGATATGGGACTGAACTTCAATTAATAACTTTGAAAAATAAACCACAATCTTCGATATTTTGTATTGTATATCCTATTATATAGTTGATAACCTTGAACAGCTGAACCTATAGCAAATGAGAAATATGCTGTTGGATTCATTATGTTTCAAGAACTTGGGTGATTAGAAGTTCGAAATTCGAAAATGTTTATTTACATTTGAGTTCGAGATTAGTCATTATTTGAAGTATACAATCAGATGGATTTTTCAAAGATATTAAAGGCCAGATGATGCTTAGTCCACAAAGGATTTCATGTAGATAATGACATATGTGTATAAAACTTTGAACAAGCTTTAACGATTGCATAACTTCAACTAATAGCTTTATTAGCTAACTTCAAAGTGGTGAAGTTGTAATCATTCCTTCGAACATTTTACAGACGCCATCAAGATTTGGTTGACCGTTTCAAAATATCTGTTTCACAGATGACCACGGATATGTTCCAATTGTCGTAACTACAATCCCGTCCCCTTTTCCCCGAATGTGACATATCGAATTATACTAATCACCGGGTCTGTGCTTAAATGAGCAACACTACGGGTGCCACATATGGATCAGGATCTGCTTACCATCCTGGAGCACATGAGATCACCCCGGATCTTGGTGGGGTACGTGAAGCTCATTCTTTAGTTTTTTTTTCTAGTTTGTGGTTTATATACTGATGTTTGTCTTTTGGTTTTTTTCGTTTTTTGCCATGGCGTTGTCAGTTTATTTTCGACATATGAGTCTGAATGTCCCTTTGGTATCTTTCGTCTCTCTTTGTCGGGTATTATATTTGATCTCCCTTTTACAGCTGACTAAGCGGTATGGATTTTACTCATTGTTGAAAGCCGTATGGTGACCTTTAGATGTTAATTTCTGTGTCATTTGGTCTCTTGTGAAGAATTGTCTCATTGGCAATCATACCACATCTTCTTATTTATATATTAGATAGTTTATTCCTAATTAGGAATCTCAAAAATAAATATTGAAATTTGGATTTCAAATTTCGAACGTCGAATGAACAATCTTGAACGTCATAAGATTCTTCTGTACTATCGTATGCATGTTCCTTTCACTTTAATATGCTAGATATCATTGTGCAACATTAAAATATGAGTACTTTCTAAGTTATTGTATGCTTCAGAGAAGTTTTATGATAATACTTTTAAAAACTTAATAATTTTACAAAGACCTTTTTCTTCTAAGAAACATTTGCTAAGGTATCTCATGTATCAATGTAAAACTAACCTGATGTTGTGTCTTCAGTTTTCACTAAAAATGAAACCAAAAGAATATATATAACTAAATTTCAACTTTTCATCATCCATTACTAGTAATATTAGATTTTTATCATATTTTGAAACTAAAATTCTCCATTCATTCGCAGAATTAAAATCTATTAAGCTAAAATCGTACATAAAATGGAGACAATACCAAGGGGTAATCAAATCTCACCAAACAAACATTTTGTTTATGAACATATCAAACACACGGGTGCCACTTATGGAACAGGATCCTATTACCCTTCTGTAGCACCTTAGCTAACCCCGGTTTTACTGGGGTTCGTGTTGCTCAGTATTTAGTTCTCTATGTTGTGTTTTGTGTACTGTTTTTCTTTTCGTCGTTTTTCTTCGATTTGTGTTTCTCTGCCTTCATGCCGACTTGTTCCTTTATTCATATGAGGCTGACTTCATACAGGGACTTCTTAGGAAGAAGGAAACGAACTTAGCAGTATCCTTTATCTTCTATTTCAGCTATATAGGTGATGTTCTTTCACTAAATAATTCAAAATTTGGAAACTATATTGAACGCATCTATCCCATCGAACTTGAGATAAAGGATACAACAGATACAGTTAAGTCTGCCTCATATCTTGACTTACATCTAGAAATTGACAGTGAGGGTCGGTTGAAAACAAAACTTTACGACAAAAGAAATTATTTCAGCTTCCCAATTGTACACTTTCCATTTCTATGGTGCAACATTCCAGTAGCGCCTGCATACGGAGCATATATTTTCCATGCAGTTGATACGATATTCCAGGGCTTGTATTTCCTATCATGATTTCCATGATAGAGGGTTGCTACTCACAAGGAAACTATCAAACAAAGATTTCCAAGTGGTGAAGTTGTAATCATCCCTTCGGAAATTTTACGGACGCCATCACGAGTTGGTAGACTGTTTTGAAATATCTGATTCGCAGATGACGACAGATATGTTCCAATTGTCGTAACTACAATTTCATTCCCTTTTCCCCGAATGTTACCTATCTAATTAGATTTATCACCAAGTTTGTACTTACATGAGCAACACGACGGGTGCCACATGTGGAGCAGGATCTGCTTACCCTTCCGGAGCACCTGAGATCACTCCTAGTTTTGTCTTAAAGGGTTTTGTGTTGCTCTTGTTTTAGTTATAAGTGTTGTGATATTTTTACATGGTTGTGTTGTTTATACCGGTAACAGTCTCGTCTATCCTTTGTCATGAAAAACCTGTTTCAATTTCAAAATTTCACATTCGCTCAAGATTTGATTTGATTTGATTTTTGGTGTTTTAACGCCACTTTTAAGCACCGCTTTTGGGCTATTTCGTGGCGGCCAGTTTTTATTGGTGGAGGAAGCCGGGTGCCCGGAGAAACCACCGACCTTCGATAGGAAAACTGACAATCCTAGTCAATTAAGATTGAGTCGAGTGCACCGGCACGAGCGGGGTTCGAACTCACAACCTCAGTGTTGACTGGCTAGTGATTACAGTAGTAACTACTTAGACCACTCGGCCACCGAGGCCCCCTCACATTCGCTCAAGTGTCAGGGTTAGAAAATTTTACATGACCGATGGTCTAGAATTTGGTGATGTCTTATCACTTGATATAACTTATTTAATAGGAGTAACACGACGGGTGTCATGATCTGTTTTTTTTCTGGTAGAGTTCGGCCATGGCATGGCGTTGTCAGTTTATTTTCGAATTATGAGCTTGAATGTCCTTTTGGTATCTTTCGTCTCTTTTTTACTATGGCATTGTCAGTTTGTTTTCGACTTATGAGTTTGAATATGTCTGTAGTATCTTTCGCCTCTCAAATGAGCATTTCAAGGTTTGTATTTTTGGCAATAGACATTACAAAACAAGAATAAACGCGTTGTCGTGATAAGCATACCACCACTCATAATTACAAGTATCGGAAAACAAGAATGAGGTGTCTGATAGATCATTAAAGCACACACATATTATAAATCATCATTGTTTGACTACTGACCAACTATGAGGCATTTCTGTTCATGAGTTTCTTAGAAAAGCGTCTCAACAAATTTAAGTTTGTTCAACATATTGAATATTCAGTGTATCGGCAAAGAGCAGGAAGGTAAACATAAAACATTAAAAATCTGGACAACTCATTAATGCCAAGCTGCTTACATAATATGAAGTTATGATTAGTAGTTTTCATGAAAAGAATGACGGAAATATTAGTTGGATGAACGAATGGACAGACGCGCGAACGATCGCACGGACGCACAACGTGGTTGCAATGTAGCCAACACTTTTAGAGTGGAGGAGAAAAAAAGGAAAAGTCTCTTATTTTTTTTAGGTTTATACCTATATAGGACTATCTACAATGTGCCTTCTACTATAAGTATATCTGTGATGTTAAGTTGAATATGTCGTTTCGGACACACTCCCGTTTCAATCAGGTAGGATTATTATAATGTTCGTGATGGATGAGTAACAATCCCGAATGAGTGACGACTTGTTGAACATTAATTCAATCTCGGTCATTAACATCACATCCGATCGTTTTAATTGTTCAAGACTGTGTGGTGAGCTCAAGATGTAATTTTGTCAAAGGGATCGTTTGGTTGATGTTTCATTATGGTTAACAAAACAGCTCCATCAATATATTTGCAAAAATGTACGGAAATGGTTTAAATATACTTTTTGAGCGTAATATTAATTATATTATGGATTATTAAAACTCGACAATTAACTTTACCGTAAAACATGTACAAACACGACCAATTACAAATTGCGCTTGTATAGTTGATATGGTATCCGAATAAAGCAATGATATTCGTTTGATTTCAAATAAAATACTTTGTGTACACGAAAATTCATATACAATGTTTAAAATGTTAAATTGCATTTGTTTAGGCAAATTACACTCATAAATTTAATATTTGAAATGTCTCATTCGTTCACAAAATTCATGTACTTCTTTTAAAGAAATAATCGTTTATCCCTTCCAATGCACAAAATATATTTTAAACAATATCCTATACAATTAAGGTCAGGGGAAAGTGTATTTTCAATGGTACAGATATAAATAAGAAGATGTGGCATAAGTGTCAATGAGACAACTCTCCATCAAAGTCACAATGTATAAAAAGTTAACAATTATAGTTCAAAGCACGGCATTAACATCGGAGCCATGGTTCACACCGATCAGCAAGCTATAAGGGGCCCCAAAATTACAAGTGTAAAATAATTTAAACAGGAAAACCAACGATCTAATCTATATGAAAAACGAGAAACTAGAAACACCTATGAACCACACCAACAAACGACAACCACTGAACAACAGGCTCCTGATTTAGGACAGGTGCATAAAAATGCAGCGGGTTTAAACGTTTTAACATGCGCCAACCTTCATCCTAACCTGAGACAGTAGTGTTACATTACAACTTAAAAAGACACACTATAAAATATCAATTAAAATTGCTTAACTTGGTCAAAAAGACATTTAAGACAAGTAAACATACACTGAACGAATAAGTTTGATCTATGACATAATATAAAATGGCGTTAGATAAAACAACGTACACTGCACTACAAATGTCTAAAAGTCTGAAAAGACCAATTTTTGTCTCAAGTTGCATGAACAATTACTCGACATTCTCCAAAAGTATGACTTGTGTCTTAATTATTCTTGACAATTTCTGATTGATATTAAATTTGTATGAAATTTACTCGACAAATTATCGACATTCTGAATATGGTCTTAAACTTTCTTGACAAATTCTCGACATTTGAATACTGTCTTGAAATTTCTCGACAGGTCTCGACATTTTTTTTTTTCTCAATATGGCTTGACATATTCTGAACATTTTGAATTGGGTCTTAGATTTACTTGACAATTCTGAGCTTTACAAATCATGACCAATATACATGGTATATCTTTATCTTTATTTCTCTTTATAGAATATACTGTTATTTCAAGTTACACTCATTACAACAAAAACAAAAGTTGGGCATGTAAATATTTTTATAACTAGAAATTTTGGTATATAAATATTTTTATAAAACAAATATGGGTATGAAAATATTTAACAATTACAAATGTGAGTATGTTGATATAAACCAATTTAAATGCGTGTTTGTAAATAGTTACAAATGTTGATTTACAAAAATGTATAAATCTTATAAATAATTGCTAAATGATTGAAACAAATCATACTGTAGACATATTTCATTTTTCATGCATGATATTCAATGTAAATATGGTAAATAAACAATTATTGTACCAAAAGATGGCTTTTTATAATTAGCAATGTATTATTGTATCCTAATTCTTCTAAGTTTAGTTTAGCAATAATAGAAATGAGTATAAAACAGCAAAAGAAAGTGTTTAAACTGTCAGGAATGTGTCTAAACACAATTCAGGCGAAATTTATACTGTTGAGATAGTGTTAAGACATCTTTAAGACCGTCAAGAATGTGTTGAGATATATTCAGACAGCTTTAAGACTGTTAAGAATGTATCAAGACATGTTCAGACATTATTAAGAATGTCAAGAAAATGTCAAGACTGATCGAGACAAATTTAAGACAGTCGATAATTGGTTGAGACTTATCAAGACACTTATCAGATGATAAAGAAAGTGTCGAGAAATTTTTAGACAATGTTAATACTGTCAAGACATTTGTCAAGAAAAATCGAGAACTTATTTTAGACAAATTCAGACTTTGTCAAGAATTGTTTTTTTAGATTTCAGACAAAGAGAGAATGTCGAGTAAAAATTAATGCAAATTTAGACAAAAATTTGTCATTTCAGACTTTTTGACTTTTGTAGTGCTGGTAAATTCAAATATAATAATTTTGTTGTTAGGAGTACGAAAGTTAACATTTTTTACAAAATTAATGAATTTTTAGTTCAGAGTACGAGTAAGGAAGTGAAAATTTATCGTCATACTAAATACTAAAAAATAGTGAGACGAGATATAACACAAAATAAATAAACATTGAATTAAAGAAATGCATTACAAGTTGTGTCAAAAGTTCAAATTAACACGAAAGTACATATGCATTATTTATGGTATTATGAGGAGTCTCTTAATTTAAAAAAAATCGTAAATAGTGACTGTTATTCAAGTTCTTGTATAAATATGCGATATGATCAATGATTTAAAGAATTCTAATATTCCCTTTTAATCTTTCTGCTAGAATCAGTAAATGTTTATAGTCATTTTGAGTACACGTGAGAGTAAACTTCTCCCTATTTGCAGTCAGACAAACATGTGAACTCAAATAATCAGTTCAAAAGCAAACAGTGAGGTAATTTTGACTCACGTAGTGGTTGATGGCATCTTCTTTGTATTTCTTTTACGGAAAAAGAAATATTGAAATTTGGAAATTAAATAAACTTTTAAAATAAAGGGAAAAAGGGGTTCAGTTGTGGCGTTGTCAGGTTGTAATTGACTTATGAGTTTGAATATCCATATGAAGTCTTCCGCCTCTGTTTAGTGAATTTCTAAGTCCCAACAGACTCCTTTTCCGCTTTGACCATTTTTATCTGCAAACCCCCTTCTTGTCAATTTTAATACCACTCTAAAGCATTCTAAAAGCTTTCAAATGTCTCATGTAACTTTTAAAGCTTGAAGCAGATATGTGACGCCAAACTGTACAAAAGACAAGAACAATGTTTCGCGAAATTTTCTACGAAACACAATAATAATTTTTACTGTTTTTCTTGAGAATTGAACGTGGCTCTATCTTAAGAGTTTTTTTTTTTTTTTTTTTAATTTCAATATAATAATAAACGGCTTATTTATTATGTGCGACATAATTATATTAAAATAAAATAACCCCAGTTGTTTTCAATATATATTCAATTCTCACTTGTTATTAAACATATAAACATCTTGCTGCTAACAAGTAAACGAGGTTACACATTGTAAAGTTCAATTCATTCTATTCGAAGGACTTCATGATCATGATTTTGTTTACCGCTGTAGAACATCTGTGGCATAGATGAACTGTTCTAATTTTCGTAGCAACAATCCCGTTATCGTTGCTTCGATTAATAAAAATAACAAATGAGAAGTAATCTGATTTGTACTTGCCTTGACTAACACACCGGTTGCCAAACACAGTGCATGAAATGCATAACTGATATCAGCGCTGTCTGTTAATGGTAGGGTATGCGTTGCTCATTTTTGTTCTCTTGTAGGATTTTATAGGCTGTTATTTGTGGTTCTTTGTTTCAGTTTTTTAGCCATTTTGTTGGTTTTTCATCGACTTCTGTCTTTATAGTCCCTTGGGTATTTATGCTTCTTTTTAAATCAAATATCTATTTTTTTTCTTTTGTTAAAATTTGTTTGTTTCTTATTATATTGCACCATATTAAAATCATAAACTGGTATCAAGTAGTAACGTAAATGCAATACTCACGTTTGTGATGAATTATAACTGTGTCTAATTTATCGATATGGTCCATAACCGGAGCACACTTCTGTTGTTTTGTAGACATCTTTTTGGTCATCTGATTCTACTGTCTTCTCTAAATTTATTAACATTATATTTTATCCACTTATATATATAAAGATACTTTACAACCAATAGTATTAGTAGTTTAGATTAAGGGACCAATTCGTTGATTCAAATGAGATAATCAAATACACTAAATCATTTGATTATGATATATATATAAACCACGTGATTGTTTTGGGTGCATTATCATTTGATGTAAATATATCTCCGAATTGACAAAGTCATTGCGTTTTTTTTTTTTTTTCTGATATTGATCTTTAGATACTTTCTTTATTTTTACCCTAAGAATATGTTGTTTTCAGTTGTACTGGTGAGTTAATATTCACAAAATATTGTTCGAAATCAGACATTTATTTATTTATTCAATCATTTGCAGAGGAATGAAGAAAATGCAGAATTGAATTGAATAGAAAATGGGGCAAATTTAACATTTGTGGATCAGGTAATATGAATCTTCTATATATTGTAAATAAACATAATATACAACTTAACTTTATACAAAACAAATAAAACAGACTGCAATTCGCCAAATGAATGAGAAACAAAACACGGATACCCCGAAATAGATCTATATACGTATTGTGAAGTGCGATTTGTGTTCCTAAGTAACAGTTCAATAAGCAATGTATGACAATATATTTTTGTCCTTTATTCTTCTATTAAAAGATCATTGTGAAATAAAAGAATGGTTTAAATTGTTTCAAAATTTAAAAAAAAAAAAACGATAAGACAAGCAAATAAAGATTTGTTTGCGGTATTTGTTGAGCTGATCCTTAAAAGTAGAACAGTGCAATATAGTTCTTTCCGCGACTTTTGGTGCCTGATGGATAACTATCTCAAGTTACTATCTTCTTCAAATGCTTTGTAACTTATTTGGGTTTCCTCGTCAGAAGGTGTACGATCTTTATTCTGTTGTAGTAAACTTATTTAATGGTTTATTACAGAAAGAAAATACGTCCTGATTGCATTATACTTTAGAACTTATCTTCTTCGAAAAGGTTCTTTGTAACTTGAAAGCTAACTAACAATGTTTGAGAACCTTCATAGAAACAAAAGTCTTGTATTATTACGGCATTGTGGAATAAAGGATGGTGTAAATTTTTTTCCAAATTAAACTAAAAACGCACAGACTTCTATTACAGCATTGGTTAGCTTATCTTTAAGGGTCGTACAGTGCCTTATAGTCCTATCCGCGTCTTTTGGCGTCTGATTGATAGCTATCTCATACCATACCTTCTTAATTTCGTAACAAGGGTTAAACTCGATTGCTGCTGTACCAGTACACCTATGGTTCAACAGGTGCCCATTAGAAAGCCTGCATTCGATGTCAATATAAACTCCAAAACGTACACAGATTTTGTCGAAGGGAACATTGGCAGCATTTATTAGTTGCTTTTTCAGCGGAATAGTTATATTTATAGTCTAATGATATCTTCAGAACAGAGGAACGATTATATTAAGTTGCAGCAAAGAAATCTTCAATCAAATTTTTCGATAAAGTAATGATTAAATAAGAAAAAACTATGGTCGATAAGAAGTTGAGAAAAGTCTAAAGTGTCAACAAATTTGATACGAATATTCAGAAGGTGTCATATCTTGTAGTCCTCCAAAGAGATGTTAATTCCATTACTAGTATATGCTTTAATACAAAAAATACTAGTAAGTCCTTTAGCAGTCGTCGGGGAGTTATTGAAAAATGAAGAAATATAAGCGGTAAAATAAAATAGAAATCAAGATAAAACAGTTATAATTTTTGTTTTTTTTTTTTTTTTTTTAAATGTTATCATATAAATTGTAGGGACGTTCACATGTCCTGACTAAGCATTCGGCTGAGATATAGTACTGATATGAGTCTCTGCAATTAGAATGTTTTAGTGCAGTTAAAACATTGTTGTGACGTCATTCTATTGTTTTACTCGTTCTTTATTTCAGTGATTGGACTATCATTTACCTGTAAGAAACCATTATGTTACCTTTAGCTGTCCAATATTTTTAAGAATAGCCCTCCTCTTTCTTAAAAATATTGGACAGCTAAAGGTAGCATAACTGATTCTTACAGGTAAATGATAGTTCAATCACTGAAATAAAAAAACTATTAATTACCCCAATTGTTTTCATCATGTAAACAAAAATACAACCAAAGAACAAATGACAATTAAAAAAAAACATTTTATTAAAGTCACCTTCCAACACAATAATGTTATCACTCATCAAAACGGTTTCTTGAGGAAAAGGATCACTTTCAAATTGATTTTTAACACTACCAATACTAGTATCACAGCTATTTTTCTCATGTTTTTGGGTTGTCTCTTTTAGCACTAATTCAATAAGTTGATTATGCTCGTTGTAAGTCTTGTTTTTGTTGCTTTTACGAATTTCTTTTTTCAAAAGATTTATCCTTGTCCGTCTTTAGGTTATCAAAATTGACCTCTGGTGTTGCTCTTATTCTTCCTAACATCATTTTCAACTACAATTAAAATGAAAAAGCAATAAAGTAATGCTTTTAAAATTTGATAGATCATGCCGCAATACAAGGGCCATGAACAGCCTAAGCCTTATCCTGTAGACAAAGAGCGAATCTAGAACTTCCTTCGTGAACTAGGAGACTATAATAGTTTTTATAATTTTCAGGTTTCGGCTTTGATTTACAAGTTGTTGTTTTTTAAGTCTGATATTATTGCTTAAATATGAATATAATGCAACACTTCGCTTATGAACGACGATGAAATCAGAATATGGGAAGCAGAATAAAGAAAGACATGACCGCATTTTATCTGTCAAACAAACCAATCGTGTGTCCGATTCGCACTTTGTTCGCAGTGATCGTTTTATAAAAGATTTTTTTTTTTCAAAAGAAAATCGAGACAAAATTACGTTTCGGTAACATTTAAAAAATACAATGGACTCAATACACAAATAAACGAAATAAGAACGACACGACCTTGCAGAAAAAAAAACAAAAAAAGGGGGTATTCAGGTGGTACCGTTTGGGTAAACAATAACAGTCTCTTGAAAATTCCAACAAAAGAATATAACTCATTGTATGTTGTTATCTCTTCATTTGTTCATATTAATTATATATTTGAAATAAAATCGACTGCGGTGCACTCGATATGGTTCAACGTGAACCTGTCTTCATATGCTTTTTTTTTTTTTCTCATTCACCTAGTAAAAAATAAAACCCGAGAAGAAACAAGAAACTAATAGGGGGGACTACATTTTGAAATATAATATATACAAAACTTGCCATTATTAGCTGCTTTGACTATATCCTCCTTGTAATCCACACTGAAATAATGTATCTGAATAGATTCTAAATACACATTTGATTTAAATCCAAAGTTTGAAACAACACAATCACTAATAACGACATCTCTTTCTTCGTTTTTGCATTAAGAATATACTTTCATCACTTTGTCCATTTTGAAACACAAAACGCATGTAATGGTGTTCACGGAAACTATGAGCGGAAAATATGAGTAGTCTTTGCGCACGCAAAAATCATGATACGCATACCCCGTGTCTTATTCTTCATGTAGCAATACATGTTATTTACCTTCAGCTGTACATTCTTTTTGTCTTTTTTTTTTAAGTTGAGCTACTGTTTAAAAGGGCCATCACGTAGGATATATTTTAATGTTAAGAAAGTTTATTCACAAAACAATTTTCATACTTGATGAAAATAAATATTTGCTTGCTTTTTCTTTTGTTTTACCTTTTTCGACGTGTTAAACAATGTTTTAAGTAAGATATAAGCCTCTAACAGTCCATTCTGTAAAATATTGAACAGGTTTACGGCCTGCGGCCTCAGACCTGTCCAATATTTTACAGAATAGACTGTTATCGGCTTATATCCCTTACGGAATGTTTTGCATGAAATATAAAGAATGTTCAGAATTTCTTATAGTAATAACGTCATAAACTATAACGTTGTTTGTCTTTAACGTTTTGTCCAAGATTTAGGTTTTCAAATAGCTTAAAATGTCCTGTACCAAGTCAGGAAAATGGCCATTGTTATATTATAGTTCGTTTCTGTGTGTGTTACATTTTAATGTTGTGTTTTTGTTGTGTCGTTGTTCTCCTCTTATATTTGATGTGTTTCCATCAGTTTTAGTTTGTAACCCGGATTTGTTTTTATCTCTATCGATTTATGAGTTTCGAACAGCGGGATACTACTGTTGATTTATTAAACTCGAGCACCACTAAGGAGATATTGATTGTCGAAATGAACATTTGATGTGGTAAAGTAAATACCTTCTATGTCATTTACCCCCCACAAATCCAACATAATACACAGTCGCTACATTGCATAACATTTCGGTATAATTTATATTGTTTACTTAGTTATGAAACTTGGTTGTTTTCGACATTTGATCCTTACTTCTCATTGTTTGGATAATATAAATACAAATGTTAATTTCTTTGTCTTCAAGGGGGTTATTAATATATCGTAATAAAAAGGTCATTGGTGACTAAATTTTCTAATTCAAATTTTACTTCAGAATAAGTAGTATTGATTATATTATATAAAACAAAATATGTAATAATGACATAATAAATATTATTAATTGGTTTTACTGACAACACAATAAGTTCAGAACTGGTAGTAAGATTTGTAGATGCAATCTCATTCATCAACGATGACGATTGGCTGGTCTGTATAACTCATAGACAGTTTCATAGCTTCATAAAGACACAATTTCCCTAGGAAAATGTATCGGATACGAATACAAAGAATAATACTTTATTCAACCAATCATCGGCCCACAGAAGGCATGTTACTTATAATAACAAATAAACATAAGTAAAGAGAAAATAATTAAAATTCAATTCTTCTTGAATAATTGAGAGGTGTTTCCATGCATATTTTTTAAAATCTACTGTCATAATTACACGCATGCAATGATTGGTTGGTTGGTTGGTTGATCGATTGATTAAACACAGGGGATAAGGTCTCTTGAAACAAGCGAAAAAGAAACAGGAGATCTTGGACCCTGTATTAAACACACGAGACGGAAACATGCATGCAATGAATGAATGAATGAATGAATGAATGATTGATTGATTGATTGATTGATTTGGTTGGTTGATTGATTGATTGCTTGATTGGTTTGTTGGTTGATTGATTTATAAAACACGTTGGATAGGATCTCTTGAAACAAGCGAAAAAGAAACAAAGGAGATCTTGGACCCCGTAATAAACACATGAGACAGAAACATGCATGCAATGATTGGTTGGTTGGTTGGTTGGTTAGTTTATTGATTGATTGGTTGATTGATTCGTTGGTTGATTGATTGATTGATTGATTAAACACGTGGGATAGGGTCTCTTGAAACAAGCGAAAAAGAAACAAATGAGATCTTGGACCCCGTATTAAACACACGAGACGGAGACATGCATGCAATGAATGATTGATTGATTTCTTTATTGTTGTATTGATTGATTGATTGTTTGATTGATTGATTGATTAAACACATAGGATAGGGTCTCTTGAAACAAGCGAAAAAGAAACAAAGGAGATCTTTGATCCCGTATTCAACACATGAAACTGAAACATGCATGCAATGATTGATTGATTGATTGATTGATTGGTTGGTTGGTTGGTTTGTTAGTTAGTTGATTGATTGATTGATTGGTTTGTTTGTTAGTTAGTTGGTTGGTTGATTGGTTTGTTGGTTGGTTGGTTGGTTGGTTAATTAAACACGCTGGAAAGGGTCTCTTGAAACAAGCGAAAAAGAAACAAATGAGATCTTGGATACCGTATTAAACACACGAGACGGAAACATGCATGCAATGATTGATTGATTGATTAATTGGTTGGTTGGTTGGTTGGTTTATTGGTTGATTAATTAATTGATTGATTGATTGATTGGTTGGTTGGTTGGTTGATTGATTGATTGATTGATTGATTAAACACATGGGAAACGTTCTCTTAAAACAAGCGAAAAAGAAACAAAGGAGAGCTTGAAACCCGTATTTAACACGAGACGGAATCATGCATGCAATGATTGATTGATTGATTAATTGGTTGGTTGGTTGGTTGGTTGGTTGATTAATTGATTGATTGGTTGGTTGGTTGGTTGATTGATTGATTGATTGATTGATTAAACACATGGGAAACGGTCTCTTAAAACAAGCTAAAAAGAAACAAAGGAGAGCTTGTAACCCGTACTTAACACATGAGACGGAATCATGCATGCAATGATTGATTGATTGATTGATTGATTGATTGATTGATTGATTGATTGATTGATTGATTGATTGATTGATTGATTGATTGATTGATTGATTGATTGATTGATTGATTGATTGATTGATTGATTGATTAAACACATGGAAAAGGGTCTCTTGAAACAAGCGAAAAAGAAACAAAGGAGATCTTGGAACCATATTAAACACATGAGACGGAAACATGCATGCAATAATTGAGTGATTGATTGATTGGTTGGTTGGTTGGTTGGTTGGTTAGTTGGTTGGTTGGTTGGTTGGTTTAATGATTGAACACATGGAACCGAGCCACTAGGATCATGCAAAAACGGAATTGAAAGCCTAGATACTATATCTAAACATATGGGATCTAGCCTTTGAGAGATGATCCCTTAACAAGTAGTGAGGTAAAAAGTCAATGTCAACCTACAAAAGCATTTAAACACACATAAAACCCTTTAAATAGGGTCAAAAACATAGTTTGCCTTTTTTGACATGACCTTGACCTTTGACCTTGTGACCTTGGCCAAGGTCATTAGTCCACAATGTCATTGCAAAAGATTTTATGGGTTTAGGACCTTTTGGTAAATAGATTTGCCTGATAATGTCTTTTAGCAAACCGTCAATGGGAGTAATGTCCCTTATATAATGGTAAAATCAATACAGTTATAAATTAACAAAGTTGCCCCTTGAAGTACCAAACATTTATCACTATTTAAATTTTCTGTATCTATAACCATTCGAGAATTATCATGGAAATCAAAGACATATCAAAATCTAAAATATGACCTTGACCTTTGACCTTGACCTATATTTTCAAGTTATGGTCCAATGATCTCGATTTAAAAGACCCTAGGTCTTTACAACTTACGGTTTATGAGATTCTTATGCATACCGAAAAGTAAAATATTCAAGGGGGAATAACTCCTATAAGAGGTCACTGGATCGCTTCGGTTAAAATTATTCAAAGTTGTGACATGTGGCAAGGAACATTAAAAAAAAAACATTTGCCGTTAACTCTTATAGTTCATGAAGAGTAGAGATAACAATGTTTTTTGTAATTGGGGAGATAACTCCTAGAAAGTAAATAGTACACTTTGGTGCCCCTAATACAAGATAGCTTTTATTCACCCGATACTTAATACCAAAGATCATTATGATATGTCGCGTACTTTTTTTTAATTTTTGACTTTGAAAACGGACGAGGAAAAAGAATAATAATAAACAAACGAATAACAGTAAGGTCTTTCCATTAAGAAAGGAAAGACCTTAATGATAATGCTTATGATAATATGAAGCTAACTATAACAGCTGTTTTCTTATTGTAAAACATTTATAACAAATCAAAGACACAGAATTGCTTATTTCTTTATGTTCACATAATAGAAACCATTTATGTTCACATAATAGAAACCAGATAAATTTGTTTTCTATATATAGATTTTTGAAATGGTTCCAAAAATGGAATTTCATCTTCGATTGAATTAAAAGAACACAATTTGCAAACTTTATAAATACTGTGATCGTTTTTCAATCTTTCTATAACGACCCTGTGCAATAGCTTATATATGAACACTAATTCTTGTGTGTGTGAGGTGCTTTCATATTTCAAATTTGTATACTACATCAAGATAAGTTTGTATTTTGTACCTTTGCACTGTAACATTCTGTGAAAGATTATCTTTCCAAAATTACATAAACCTTTTAATTAAAAGATCTTTAATTTCATTAAAATTGTGAATTTTAATATCTACGTTCAGCTTTTTTGCAATAAAAACAATAGAATATATGAATCCTGATTTAAAGAAAATGTTTGTCCAAATGTAATACAACTAAGTACTTTATTTAATACCATGACGTAATGGATAAGAAAGCATACAATTTTAAAACTAACGACATTACACGACTATCCAAATTTGCAAAAATTCAAAGGCAAATTCAACATTCAACAAAAAATTGTCCTCCAATAAAACATAACTGTTTTGGTTGAAAAGTTAAAGTTGCAAAATGGCAAAACCCTTTTAAAATTGTGTCTTATTTCAAATTATTGCAGTTTGACGAAGTGACTAAGTGCAGATTCGCATAGGTGGTGATGCATTCATGACATGGACGTTCATTCTGTCGACAAACGCGATCTCGCTCTTTGAAATTCATTCGATTCCAATAGTTTGTGTTTGTTACCTTGATCGATTTTTGATGTTTAACATTTACTACTGTTGCCTTAATTGCAAACAAAAAGACACTACTTTTGTCAGTTTTCACATTTTCGTACAAACAATTGCTTTTGATGGGTAGACTTTTATCACACACCATTAACGATTGAAATGTATGTGCTAAATTCATGTGTTCATGTCATTTGGCGTCATTATCTTATGCAAATCAGTACTTTTACATTGTACTTAAAAGGAAATTACTATTGGCGAATTGTAGACATTACTTTTTACCCAGTTTTTGGTTGGGTTCGTGTTGCTCAGTCTTTAGTTTTTATGTTGTGTTTTGTGTACTTTTCTTTGTCTGTTGGTCTTTTCTTTTTAGCCATGGCGTTGCCAGTTTATTTTTGACTTATGAGTTTGAATGTCAATCTGGTATCTTTCGCCTCTCTTTTTTAACTTTCGAAAAACAGACAAACGTTCGTTAGATGTCAATATTATGTTTTTTTTTTTTTTTTAGCATAATTGCTTCAAGTCTTTAATCATCTTTTATTTATTGCAAGGCTTAAAATATACAAACATCTGTTCTTTACTAGACTTACTGTATCTATCGAAATTAACCGGTGCCTTCTCCAAAAAAGAGTTTCTGCTAGATGAAAAAATTTGAAAATTAAAATTTAGTTTGAAACAAGCTGAAGGACCTCCATTATTTTTCAAAATATGAGTTCATTGTTTTTTTTTTTTTTTTTTTTTTTTCTATTTGCTATGTTGTTGCTGGTATAAAATGACACTTATCTTGTTATGCCGAAATGCAGTTCGCTGACCAAAACCTGTTTTAGACAAGCCAATTTTAGCATTTAGCCCATTCCAAATCTTTTAGACTCATATCGACTTTAAGTTTTACACATTTTGTAAATAAACGTCTTAAAGACATTGATCACTGGCCTTTGAACACGCACTGCGATTGGTCAATCAAACGCCGCTTCTGCAAGGTACGGTTCGTCCGCCAATATAGCCGAACCTCCGGAATATATAAGTGAGCTTTTAATGTTAATGTTTCATTTGTGATGTTCGAAGCAAAAATATTCCAAAATGAAACATCTAATACAAACATATTATACAAACATTGAAGTGCTGATAAAACAAAAAAAAACATGAAAAAGGACAAAAAGCCAAAACAAACTCAGATAAGATATCGGAGCTATGCTGTGGGAAATACAATCTCTAATTTAAATTCATTTCCAAAGCAGGTATTTAAAACGGGACATATCTACCAATTTCCTTAGTTTATGAGATTAACACATCTCATCTGATATACTTTTACTCTCAATAGTAATGACCTGATACGCAAAGACAGCATATAAACGAGAGAATCTGATCGTTACATATTGGGTTAGATCGTTTATGCTGGTTCATACGTTCAAACGTAAATATAGTTGTTTGTACTTGAAAGCGGATTCAAAGCAAGACATCGTTTATAGTATTATTGTTAAATGCAATCGATAAATCAAAAAGATAAAATAACCTTGTCACATTGGTTTCTGAAGTATGACTTAAGATGTCAATCAAATTTTAAACATATACACTGAAGACTAGATACAACCCAAACAGGAAACCAAAATTTTATCATACGCGAATTAACATCTTGTTTTAAGGTACGCAGCAGGAAACTATATATTTCCAGTTATATTTTAGCTGCGCGTCTCTGCCTTGGACCATATTGCAAGGATTCTGAATAATAAAACATTCAATACGACTAAAAATCGAAACCTACATTGATAGTAAATGGTACAATTGATAGTGCAAGAGCAAAACGAATCTAAACTGAACGTTAAATCTGTGTGTGAGAACACTTTTGTTTATGCATTCAAAAACTTCAAAATGTTTTATATCTAAAAAAATGAAACAATAATCCTTTCCATTTCGTATTACTATGGGTACTTTTGATATTTCTACATTCTACGACACTTCTTCGCATGCTCAATTGACAAATAGACTACATGTTCTCATTTAGAAGTGATTATGTTTCTGATATGAATATTGTCAATATGAGGTTCTTGTGTTGGGTAAATAAGAATCTCATTTTGGCAAGTACCATACGAATATCACCTAATTATTTTTCTATTTATATGAAGCAGAATTCATTCAGTACCTTTTCACGAAAATCACAAATCAAGGACTTTTATCAAAGTTCAAATATATTAACGTTGTCCTTTCTCTCGCAATTTTACCGAATGATTGCATCTAAGTGAAGCAAATACCAGTTAAACTAGAAGGTCTGGTTCTTATCCGGATCGTTTTCTAGAAGTTGACACAAGCGAACGACAGCGGCCTAGGATCTAGGACAAACGTGACGATTTCAATTTACCCAGTATTAAAAACCTATATGAGGTATTTCTATTTTTCAGAATGATAGATCTGCTATTGAAGAAACAGCCCGGACGATACAAAGTGTCAATGAAATGTGCTTCACGGCAAAACACATGGCATGTGAAACGTCATTTTTAACCACGATCAATATGCAACGTCCGTGTACATTCACGCCAACCATTTTTCATTTTAAGATGAAAAATAGTTTTTGCAAATTGCTCTGCAACTTTTAAAGGTAGTTGGTTTGAAAAATGTAACAAAAATCTATTGAAGTCACTTTCGAAAACCATTTTCTATGAGATTTGAAAATTGTTATTTTCATGAAATTATATTTTGATTTCACGAAGATATTGAAACAAATATCAATAAGTTTGTGTTAAAATGATTTTATTTTGTCAAAAGTTCAAATATATTAAAACATTTGTATTTGCTTGTTTTAGAAAACAAAACATATTTCAATCTCATTCTTAAAAGCAAATATTGAAAATGCTGACCTTTAGAATTTTCAATTTCACTTACAATATTGAAAATGAAAATGCTCTAACGTGGAGCATTTTTCAATTCAACTTACAATATTGAAAATGAAAATGCTCTAGTGTGGAGCATTTTTCAATTTGACTTCAAATATTGAAAATGAAAATGCTCCAACGTGGAGCATTTTTCAATTTGACGTTTGATATTGAAAAATGAAAAATGCTCCAATTTTTCATTTTTCATTTTGCTGTGCAATATTCAAATTTGAAAAATTTTCATTATTTAAATGTCTAATAATGAGAACGAAATGTAATTTGTTTCAATATAGGCGTTTTAAATGTTTAAATTGTTGACACTTTTTATTAAATGTTTTACTATTTCCGTTTTCTGTTTTCTTGTTTTAAGCGCAATATCTTGAAGATCTTTTTAAGGTGTGTGTGTGTGTGTGAACTATGTGTGGTATCAACAAATTCCGAACAAGAATGGTACACTGACAAGTACGATAATGACCACAAAAAATCATTCTTTCTTTTTATCTATATATCTAGCTGTCTTTGTAGCTACATGTTTATATCTATCTTTCGATCTATCAATCTGTCATTCATTGTTTCTATCTATCTGTCTATCTATCTGACTTTTGTTATCTTTGTCTTTTCTTTCTTTGAATTGTCGGGGTTGAAATTTTTAATTTAGTTCTCTCGAAGTGAAGAAGTCACTTGTTTACATACATGTACATGTTGTAAGAATGGAAGAACTTTTAGACCATCGATGTTTGATACTAGACTCAAGCTGGCAGCCACTTTTAGCAGCCACTTTCTTCCAGCAGCCAATTTTGATGATATGTCTAAAAACCCAAAAACTATAACAGACTCGAACGTTCCAAAAATCTCAAAATCTAAGTTAAATGTAATTTAAGAGCGGAATTCGACAATTTCACGGCTTGTAGTGATTCTCAAAGGATTTTTTCGTTTTAAATACCAATAATGATAGCACCCAATTTATTTCGAAATTCTAGCTACCAATACGATAAATGTATTATTTTTTAACGTCTTAATGACCACAGATGTTCAGCCTTAGAAGTGAACGTTAAACAAACCAACAAAAATGACGTCAGTAACTGAAAGCACTCACTAGCTTGATTTCTAAATCCGGCATATTGGTGTCAATGTGTATAGAAATATCTAGTTTCTACATAACTTATATAGGTGCAGTTAGCCGCCGGTTCGATATTCTATATCCAACTAGCTGTGAGCAGTCGGTTCAATATTCAAATTTATTTGAAAATCATCAAAAATTGAGAGTTAAGTTTATGACCCCTTCAAGCTGTCGTAAGTTCTCGTTGTCCTCGAATATAATCCCTTAAGTAAGTTGCATAATTGTCTTTATGTAAAATATAGTTTTTATCAATAAACCAACATTAAAGATGTATTTTATATACAATATTTCTTAAAACAATAGAAATATAACCTTAACGCTAGAAACATTTAAAAATATCAATAGAAATATTTATGGAAAGCCCCCACTTCTCCAAAAAAGTATAGTAAAAACCTACCAACTTTGAACCCCAACAATTTCCGAATGGGCCTAACTCCCAAAAATTCATTTCAGTGTGGCCTTCCCCAAATTATTACCTTTCATTTGAGCCATGTCCGGTGGCGAACTTTACCGTACAGCGCTGGCGAGGCTTACCGAAAGAATATAGGGTGTATACATTTTTTTTTTCCTTAAGAGCAACTTTGAACCCCAACAATTTCCGAATGGGCCTAACTCCTAAAAATTCATTTCAGTGTGGCCTTCCCCAAGTTATTACTTTCATTTGAGCCATGTCCGGTGGCGAACTTTACCGTACATCGCTGGCGAGGCTTACCGAAAGAATATAGGGTGTATACATTTTTTTTCCTTAAGAGCAACTTTGAACCCCAACAATTTCCGAATGGGCCTAACTCCCAAACATTCATTTCAGTGTGGCCTTCCCCAAGTTATTACCTTTCATTTGAGCCATGTCCGGTGGCGAACTTTACCGTACAGCGCTGGCGAGGCTTACCGAAAGAATATAGTGTGTATACATTTTTTTCCTTAAGACCAACTTTGAACCCCAACAATTTTCGAATGGGCCTAACTCCCAAAAATTAATTTCAGTGTGGCCTTTCCCAAGTTATCACCTTTCGTTTGAGCCATGCCCGGTAGCGAATTTTACCGTACAGCGCTGGCGGGCTTACCGAAAGAATATAGGGTGTATACATTTTTTTCCTTAAGAGCAACTTTGAACCCCAACAATTTCCGAATGGGCCTAACTCCCAAAATTAATTTCAGTGTGGCCTTCCCAAGTTATTACCTTTCATTTGAGCCATGTCCGGTGGCGAACTTTACCGTACAGCGCTGGCGAGGCTTACCGAAAGAATATAGGGTGTATACATAATTTTATCCTCAGCAGCAACTTTGAACCCCAACAATTTCCGAATGGGCCTAACTCCCAAAAATTCATTTCAGTGTGGCCTTCCCCAAGTTATTACCTTTCGTTTGAGCCATGCCCGGTAGCGAATTTTACCGTACAGCGCTGGCGAGGCTTACCGAAAGAATATAGGGTGTATACATTTTTTTTTTCCTTAAGAGCAACTTTGAACCCCAACAATTTCCGAATGGGCCTAACTCCCAAAAATTCATTTCAGTGTGGCCTTCCCCAAGTTATTACCTTTCATTTGAGCCATGTCCGGTGGCGAATTTTACCGTACAGCGCTGGTGAGGCTTACCGAAAGAATATAGGGTGTATACATTTTTTTTTCCTGAAGAGCAACTTTGAACCCCAACAATTTTCGAATGGGTCTAACTCCCAAAAATTCATTTCAGTGTGGCCTTCCCAAGTTATTACCTTTCATTTGAGCCATTTCAGGTGGCGACCTTTACCGTACACGCTGGCGAGGCTTACCGAAAGAATATAGGGTGTATACATTTTTTTTTCCTGAAGAGCAACTTTGAACCCCAACAATTTTCGAATGGGTCTAACTCCCAAAAATTCATTTCAGTGTGGCCTTCCCCAAATTATTACCTTTCATTTGAGCCATGTTCGGTGGCGAACTTTACCGTACAGCGCTATCGAGGCTTACCGAAAGAATATAAGGTGTATACATTTTTTTTTCCTTAAGAGCAACTTTGAACCCCAACAATTTCCGAATGAGCCTAACTCCCAAAAATTCATTTCAGTGTGGCCTTCCCCAAGTTATTACCTTTCATTTGAGCCATGTCCGGTGGCGAACTTTACCGTACAGCGCTGGCGAGGCTTACCGAAAGAATATAGGGTGTATACATTTTTTTTCCTTAAGAGCAACTTCGAACCCCAACAATTTCCGAATGGGCCTAACTCCCAAAAATTCATTTCAGTGTGGTCTTTCCCAAGTTATTACCTTTCATTTGAGCCATGTCCGGTGGCGAACTTTACCGTACAGCGCTGGCGAGGCTTACCGAAAGAATATAGGGTATATACTTTTTTTTTCCTTAAGAGCAACTTTGAACCCCAACAATTTCCGAATAGGCCTAACTCCCAAAAATTCTTTTCAGTGTGGCCTTTCCCAAGTTATTACCTTTCATTTGAGCCATGTCCGGTGGCGAACTTTACAGTACAGCGCTGACGAGGCTTACCGAAAGAATATAGGGTGCATACATTTTTTTTTCCTTAACAGCAACTTTGAACCCCAACAATTTTCGAATGGGCCTAACTCCCAAAAATTCATTTCAGTGTGGCCTTCCCCAAGTTATTACCTTTCATTTGATCCATGTCCGGTGGCGAACTTTACCGTACAGCGCTGGCGGGGCTTACCGAAAGAATATAGGGTGTATACATTTTTTTTTTCCTTAAGAGCAACTTTGAACCCCAACAATTTCCGAATGGGTCTAACTCCCAAAAATCATTTCAGTGTGGCTTTCCCAAGTTATTACCTTTCATTTGAGCCATGTCCGGTGGCGAACTTTACCGTACAGCGCTGGCGAGGCTTCCTGAAACTATATAGTGTGTATACTTTTTTTTTCCTTAACAGCAACTTTGAACCCCAACAATTTCCGAATGGGCCTAACTCCCAAAAATTCATTTCAGTGTGGCCTTCCCCAAGTTATTACCTTTCATTTGAGCCATGTCCGGTGGCGAACTTTACCGTACAGCGCTGGCGAGGCTTACCGAAAGAATATAGTGTGTATACATAATTTTTTCCTCAGCAGCAACTTTGAACCCCAACAATTACCGAATGGGCCTAACTCCCAAAAATTCATTTCAGTGTGGTCTTTCCCAAGTTATTACCTTTCATCTGAGCCATTTCCGGTGGCGAACTTTACCGTACAGCCCTGGCGAGGCTTACCGAAAGAATATAGGGTATATACATTTTTTCCTTAAGAGCAACTTTGAACCCCAACAATTTCCGAATAGGACTAACTCCCAAAATTGATTTCAGTGTGGCCTTCCCAAGTTATTACCTTTCATTTGAGCCATGTCCGGTGGCGAACTTTACCGTACAGCGCTGGCGAGGCTTACCGAAAGAATATAGGGTGTATACATAATTTTTTCCTTAACAGCAACTTTGAACCCCAACAATTTCCGAATGGGCCTAACTCCCAAAAATTCATTTCAGTGTGGTCTTTCCCAAGTTATTACCTTTCATTTGAGCCATGTCCGGTGGCGAACTTTACCGTACAGCGCTGGCGAGGCTTACCGAAAGAATATAGTGTGTATACATTTTTTTCCTTAAGAGCAACTTTGAACCCCAACAATTTTCGAATGGGCCTAACTCCCAAAAATTAATTTCAGTGTGGCCTTCCCCAAGTTATTACCTTTCGTTTGAGCCATGCCCGGTAGCGAATTTTACCGTACAGCGCTGGCGGGGCTTACCGAAAGAATATAGGGTGTATACATTTTTTTTTCCTTAAGAGCAACTTTGAACCCCAACAATTTCGGAATGGGCCTAACTCCCAAAAATTCATTTCAGTGTGGCCTTCCCATAGTTATTACCTTTCATTTGAGCCATGTCCGGTTGCGAATTTTACCGTACAGCGCTGGCGAGGCTTACCGAAAGAATATAGGGTGTATACATAATTTTTTCCTCAACAGCAACTTTGAACCCCAACAATTTCCGAATGGGCCTAACTCCCAAAAATTCATTTCAGTGTGGTCTTTCCCAAGTTATTACCTTTCATTTGAGCCATGTCCGGTGGCGAACTTTACCGTACAGCGCTGGCGAGGCTTACCGAAAGAATATAGGGTATATACATTTTTTTTTCTTAAGAGCAACTTTGAACCCCAACAATTTCCGAATAGGCCTAACTCCCAAAAATTCATTTCAGTGTGGCCTTCCCCAAGTTATTACCTTTCATTTGAGCCATGTCCGGTGGCGAACTTTACCGTACAGCGCTGGCGAGGCTTACCGAAAGAATATAGGGTGTATACATTTTTTTTTCCTTAACAGCAACTTTGAACCCCAACAATTTTCGAATGGGCCTAACTCCCAAAGATTAATTTCAGTGTGGCCTTCCCCAAGTTATTACCTTTCATTTGAGCCATGCCCGGTAGCGAATTTTACCGTACAGCGCTGGCGTGGCTTACCGAAAGAATATAGGGTGTATACATTTTTTTTTCCTTAAGAGCAACTTTGAACCCCAACAATTTCCGAATGGGCCTAACTCCCAAAAATTCATTTCAGTGTGGCCTTCCCCAAGTTATTACCTTTCATTTGAGCCATGTCCGGTGGCGAACTTTACCGTACAGCGCTGGCGAGGCTTACCGAAAGAATATAGTGTGTATACATTTTTTTTTCCTTAAGAGCAACTTTGAACCCCAACAATTTTCGAATGGGCCTAACTCCCAAAAATTAATTTCAGTGTGGCCTTCCCCAAGTTATTACCTTTCGTTTGAGCCATGCCCGGTAGCGAATTTTACCGTACAGCGCTGACGAGGCTTACCGAAAGAATATAGTGTGCATACATTTTTTTTTCTTCAACAGCAACTTTGAACCCCAACAATTTTCGAATGGGCCTAACTCCCAAAAATTCATTTCAGTGTGGCCTTCCCCAAGTTATTACCTTTCATTTGATCCATGTCCGGTGGCGAACTTTACCGTACAGCGCTGGCGGGGCTTACCGAAAGAATATAGGGTGTATACATTTTTTTTTCCTTAAGAGCAACTTTGAACCCCAACAATTTCCGAATGGGTCTAACTCCCAAAAAATCATTTCAGTGTGGCTTTCCCCAAGTTATTACCTTTCATTTGAGCCATGTCCGGTGGCGAACTTTACCGTACAGCGCTGGCGAGGCTTCCCGAAACTATATAGTGTGTATACTTTTTTTTTCCTTAACAGCAACTTTGAACCCCAACAATTTCCGAATGGGCCTAACTCCCAAAATTCATTTCAGTGTGGCCTTCCCAAGTTATTACCTTTCATTTGAGCCATGTCCGGTGGCGAACTTTACCGTACAGCGCTGGCGAGGCTTACCGAAAGAATATAGTGTGTATACATAATTTTTTCCTCGGCAGCAACTTTGAACCCCAACAATTACCGAATGGGCCTAACTCCCAAAAATTCATTTCAGTGTGGTCTTTCCCAAGTTATTACCTTTCATCTGAGCCATTTCCGGTGGCGAACTTTACCGTACAGCCCTGGCGAGGCTTACCGAAAGAATATAGGGTATATACATTTTTTTTCCTTAAGAGCAACTTTGAACCCCAACAATTTCCGAATAGGACTAACTCCCAAAAATTCATTTCAGTGTGGCCTTCCCCAAGATATTACCTTTCATTTGAGCCATGTCCGGTGGCGAACTTTACCGTACAGCGCTGGCGAGGCTTACCGAAAGAATATAGGGTGTATACATAATTTTTTCCTTAACAGCAACTTTGAACCCCAACAATTTCCGAATGGGCCTAACTCCCAAAAATTCATTTCAGTGTGGTCTTTCCCAAGTTATTACCTTTCATTTGAGCCATGTCCGGTGGCGAACTTTACCATATAGCGCTGGCGAGGCTTACCGAAAGAATATAGTGTGTATACATTTTTTTTCCTTAAGAGCAACTTTGAACCCCAACAATTTTCGAATGGGCCTAACTCCCAAAAATTAATTTCAGTGTGGCCTTCCCCAAGTTATTACCTTTCGTTTGAGCCATGCCCGGTAGCGAATTTTACCGTACAGCGCTGGCGGGGCTTACCGAAAGAATATAGGGTGTATACATTTTTTTTTCCTTAAGAGCAACTTTGAACCCCAACAATTTCCGAATGGGCCTAACTCCCAAAAATTCATTTCAGTGTGGCCTTCCCAAGTTATTACCTTTCATTTGAGCCATGTCCGGTGGCGAACTTTACCGTACAGCGCTGGCGAGGCTTACCGAAAGAATATAGGGTGTATACATAATTTTATCCTCAGCAGCAACTTTGAACCCCAACAATTTCCGAATGGGCCTAACTCCCAAAAATTCATTTCAGTGTGGTCTTTCCCAAGTTATTACCTTTCATTTGAGCCATGTCCGGTGGCGAACTTTACCGTACAGCGCTGGCGAGGCTTACCGAAAGAATATAGGGTATATACATTTTTTTTTCCTTAAGAGCAACTTTGAACCCCAACAATTTCCGAATAGGCCTAACTCCCAAAAATTCATTTCAGTGTGGCCTTCCCCAAGTTATTACCTTTCATTTGAGCCATGTCCGGTGGCGAACTTTACCGTACAGCGCTGGCGAGGCTTACCGAAAGAATATAGGGTGTATACATTTTTTTTCCTTAACAGCAACTTTGAACCCCAACAATTTTCGAATGGGCCTAACTCCCAAAGATTAATTTTAGTGTGGCCTTCCCCAAGTTATTAACTTTCATTTGAGTCATGCCCGGTAGCGAATTTTACCGTACAGCGCTGGCGTGGCTTACCGAAAGAATATAGGGTGTATACATATTTTTTTTCCTTAAGAGCAACTTTGAACCCCAACAATTTCCGAATGGGCCTAACTCCCAAAAATTCATTTCAGTGTGGCCTTCCCCAAGTTATTACCTTTCATTTGAGCCATGTCCGGTGGCGAACTTTACCGTACAGCGCTGGCGAGGCTTACCGAAAGAATATAGTGTGTATACATTTTTTTTTTCCTTAAGAGCAACTTTGAACCCCAACAATTTTCGAATGGGCCTAACTCCCAAAAATTCATTTCAGTGTGGCCTTCCCCAAGTTATTACCTTTCGTTTGAGCCATGCCCGGTAGCGAATTTTACCGTACAGCGCTGGCGAGGCTTACCGAAAGAATATAGGGTGTATACATTTTTTTTTTCGTTAAGAGCAACTTTGAACCCCAACAATTTCCGAATGGGCCTAACTCCCAAAAATTCATTTCAGTGTAGCCTTCCCAAGTTTCTACCTTTCATTTGAGACATGTCCAGTGGCGAACTTTACCGTACAGCGCAGGCGAGGCTTACCGAAAGAATATAGGGTGTATACATAATTTTTTCCTAAACAGCAACTTTGAACCCCAACAATTTCCGAATGGGCCTAACTCCCAAAAATTCATTTCAGTGTGGTCTTTCCCAAGTTATTACCTTTCATTTGAGCCATCTCCGGTGGCGAACTTTACCGTACAGCGCTGTGAAGGCTTACCGAAAGAATATAGTGTGTATACATTTTTTTCCTTAAGAGCAACTTTGAACCCCAACAATTTTCGAATGGGCCTAACTCCCAAAAATTAATTTCAGTGTGGCCTTCCCCAAGTTATTACCTTTCGTTTGAGCCATGCCCGGTAGCGAATTTTACCGTACAGCGCTGGCGAGGCTTACCGAAAGAATATAGGGTGTATACATTTTTTTTTCCTTAAGAGCAACTTTGAACCCCAACAATTTCCGAATGGGCCTAACTCCCAAAAATTCTTTTCAGTGTGGCCTTCCCCAAGTTATTACCTTTCATTTGAGCCATGTCCGGTTGCGAATTTTACCGTACAGCGCTGGTGAGGCTTACCGAAAGAATATAGGGTGTATACATTTTTTTCCTGAAGAGCAACTTTGAACCCCAACAATTTTCGAATGGGTCTAACTCCCAAAATTCATTTCAGTGTGGCCTTCCCAAGTTATTACCTTTCATTTGAGCCATTTCAGGTGGCGACCTTTACCGTACACGCTGGCGAGGCTTACCGAAAGAATATAGGGTGTATACATTTTTTTCCTGAAGAGCAACTTTGAACCCCAACAATTTTCGAATGGGTCTAACTCCCAAAAATTCATTTCAGTGTGGCCTTCCCAAGTTATTATCTTTCATTTGAGCCATGTCCGGTGGCGAATTTTACCGTACAGCGCTGGTGAGGCTTACCGAAAGAATATAGGGTGTATACATTTTTTTTCCTGAAGAGCAACTTTGAACCCCAACAATTTTCGAATGGGTCTAACTCCCAAAATTCATTTCAGTGTGGCCTTCCCAAGTTATTACCTTTCATTTGAGCCATTTCAGGTGGCGACCTTTACCATACACGCTGGCGAGGCTTACCGAAAGAATATAGGGTGTATACATTTTTTTTTCCTGAAGAGCAACTTTGAACCCCAACAATTTTCGAATGGGTCTAACTCCCAAAATTCATTTCAGTGTGGCCTTCCCAAGTTATTACCTTTATTTGAGCCATGTTCGGTGGCGAACTTTACCGTACAGCGCTGGCGAGGCTTACCGAAAGAATATAAGGTGTATACATTTTTTTTTCCTTAAGAGCAACTTTGAACCCCAACAATTTCCGAATGAGCCTAACTCCCAAAAATTCATTTCAGTGTGGCCTTCCCCAAGTTATTACCTTTCATTTGAGCCATGTCCGGTGGCGAACTTTACCGTACAGCGCTGGCGAGGCTTACCGAAAGAATATAGGGTGTATACATTTTTTTTCCTTAAGAGCAACTTCGAACCCCAACAATTTCCGAATGGGCCTAACTCCCAAAAATTCATTTCAGTGTGGCCTTCCCCAAGTTATTACCTTTCATTTGAGCCATCCGGTGGCAAACTTTACCGTACAGCGCTGGCGAGGCTTACCGAAAGAATATAGGGTGTATACATTTTTTTTCCTTAAGAGCAACTTTGAACCCCAACAATTTCCGAATGGGCCTAACTCCCAAAAATTCATTCCAGTGTTGCCTTCCCCAAATTATTACCTTTCATTTGAGCCATGTCCGGTGGCGAACTTTACCGTACAGCGCTGGCGAGGCTTATCGAAAGAATATAGGGTGTATACATAATTTTTTCCTCAGCAGCAACTTTGAACCCCAACAATTTCCGAATGGGCCTAACTCCCAAAAATTCATTTCAGTGTGGTCTTTCCCAAGTTATTACCTTTCATTTGAGCCATGTCCGGTGGCGAACTTTACCGTACAGCGCTGGCGAGGCTTACCGAAAGAATATAGGGTATATACATTTTTTTTCCTTAAGAGCAACTTTGAACCCCAACAATTTCCGAATAGGCCTAACTCCAAAAAATTTTTTTCAGTGTGGCCTTCCCCAAGTTATTACCTTTCATTTGAGCCATGTCCAGTGGCGAACTTTACAGTACAGCGCTGACGAGGCTTACCGAAAGAATATAGTGTGCATACATTTTTTTTTCCTTAACAGCAACTTTGAACCCCAACAATTTTCGAATGGGCCTAACTCCCAAAAATTCATTTCAGTGTGGCCTTCCCCAAGTTATTACCTTTCATTTCATCTATGTCCGGTGGCGAACTTTACCGTACAGCGCTGGCGGGGCTTACCGAAAGAATATAGGGTGTATACATTTTTTTTCCTTAAGAGCAACTTTGAACCCCAACAATTTCCGAATGGGTCTAACTCCCAAAAATCATTTCAGTGTGGCTTTCCCAAGTTATTACCTTTCATTTGAGCCATGTCCGGTGGCGAACTTTACCGTACAGCGCTGGCGAGGCTTCCCGAAACTATATAGTTTGTATACTTTTTTTCCTTAACAGCAACTTTGAACCCCAACAATTTCCGAATGGGCCTAACTCCCAAAAATTCTTTTCAGTGTGGCCTTCCCCAAGTTATTACCTTTCATTTGAGCTATGTCCGGTGGCGAACTTTACTGTACAGCGCTGGCGAGGCTTACCGAAAGAATATAGGGTGTATACATTTTTTTTTCGTTAAGAGCAACTTTGAACCCCAACAATTTCTGAATGGGCCTAACTCCCAAAGATTCATTTCAGTGTGGCCTTTCCTAAGTAATTACCTTTCATTTGAGTCATGTCCGGTGGCGAACTTTACCGTACAGCGCTGGCGAGCCTTACTGAAAGAATATAGGGTGTATACATTTTTTTTTTCCTTAAGAGCAAATTTGAACCCAAACAATTTCCGAATGGGCCTATCTCCCAAAAATTCATTTCAGTGTGGCCTTCCCCAAGTTATTACCTTTCATTTGAGCCATGTCCGGTGGCGAACTTTACCGTACAGCGCTGGAGATGGTTACCGAAAGAATATAAGGTGTACACATTTTTTTTTTTCCTTAAGAGCAACTTTGAACCCCAACAATTTCCGAATGAGCCTAACTCCCACAAATTCATTTTAGTGTGGCCTTCCCCCAGTTATTACCTTTCATTTGAGCCATGTCCGGTGGCGAACTTTACCGTACAGCGCTGGCGAGGCTTATCGAAAGAATATAGGGTGTATACATAATTTTTTCCTCAGCAGCAACTTTGAACCCCAACAATTTCCGAATGGGCCTAACTCCCAAAAATTCATTTCAGTGTGGTCTTTCCCAAGTTATTACCTTTCATTTGAGCCATGTCCGGTGGCGAACTTTACCGTACAGCGCTGGCGAGGCTTACCGAAAGAATATAGGGTGTATACATTTTTTTTTCCTTAAGAGCAACTTTGAACCCCAACAATTTCCGAATAGGCCTAACTCCCAAAAATTCATTTCAGTGTGGCCTTCCCCAAGTTATTATCTTTCATTTGAGCCATGTCCGGTGGCGAACTTTACCGTACAGCGCTGGCGAGGCTTACCGAAAGAATATAGGGTGTATACATATTTTTTCCTTAACAGCAACTTTGAACCCCAACAATTTTCGAATGAGCCTAACTCCCAAAAATTCATTTCAGTGTGGCCTTCCCAAGTTATTACCTTTCATTTGAGCCATGTCCGGTGGCGAACTTTATCGTACAGCGCTGGCGAGGCTTACCGAAAAAATACAGGGTGTATACATTTTTTTCCTTAATAGCAACTTTGAACCCCAACAATTTCCGAATGGGCCTAACTCCCAAAAATTGATTTCAGTGTGGCCTTGCCCAAGTTATTACCTTTCATTTGAGCTATTTCCGGTGGCGAACTTTACCGTACAGCGCTGACGAGGCTTATCGAAAGAATGTAGGGTGTATACATAGTTTCTTCTTCTCAAAAGCAACTTTGAACCCCGAGACACAATTGAACAGTTACGTACGGCAAAAGTCGCAACAGGACATGGCACAATTGAAAGGTCATACATCAGAGCAAGGTGCAAGGAAATATACGTTTGGGGGTTAGAACCTTCTGGGAATTGAGGTTCAAAGTTGCTGTTAAATTATTTGTTTACGTGTCTACCGTTCATTATTTAGGAAATCCTCAAAAGGAAATAAATGATACGAAGTCAGTACAGATCAAATGAATTCTTTTTCGGGGGTTAGAACCTGAAACTACTGTAAAAGACGACCGACAGAAGAACTGTAACAAGATGTTGCTGAACTGAAATCTTTAACGGAGCTTATCAAAACAAATCAAAAGACATTATCTGATCTTAATGAAAAGACAATCGAAATTATTGAACAACAAGAAGAAATCGACGAAGACATTAAAGAAGTTGACAGATACGAGTTAGAGATACAGATTGCTATCACGAAAATTGAGAAGTACTCTCAAAGAAGTACATCTGTCAAAAATCAATCCGCATTAAACACTCAAGCATCATATTTCATATATACACTAACCCCAGCGTAGAAGAACATTCAAATCCGATAAATTTCAACTCAAAACAAACGAGCGTAAGCCAATCAGACATGTCAAATCATGACAACAAATTGCCTAAACCCAACCTACCCACTTTTGGTGGAAATGTACTAGAATTGTCAACCTTTTGGGATACATTTTATTTTGTCGTACATGAAAATCTCAAGATTACACAAAGCAGTAAAGAAATAAATTTGTATACGAGAGGCCACTAATGCCAATCCCATTGAAACCGACATTATCTCAACAGCATTATTGGTAACAGGAAATCAAACACAAGATGAAGGTCAACATGGTCTAAAGAAAGTTACGACAATAGTACATTTCAGACTGTGTTTTCCAAATGAATTTAAAGTCACTAATATTAAGGCCCGCACAAAAATCTTCAAGGAATAAAATTAAAAGTTTCGATAATTATAAGGTTTCGGGATGTAAGTTACAATATAGTTGCCGATAAGTAAGACACGTCATACCAGCATTTGCCGTAATAGAAATAAAATAGAAATTCCACTTCGAATGAAGATAAAACGAGAGAATTGGCCAACAACACAAAATTGTACACGCATATACATGCAAAACTTGCTAAATTTGCCGGCACCATAGCACAGAATTGAAGGACTAAAATTGTTCAGTGACACGATAGAAAGTTATAAACGTGAACTATGAGGAATTGTAGATATCAAGAATAGTACGAATGCCAATTGATACCAATAATACTGAAAAAAATTCCATGTTTGGTCAGAAATAAACATTACTCAAGTCACGGTGATGATGATATCTCAAGATTACACAAAGCAGTAAAGAAATAAATTTGTATACGAGAGGCCACTAATGCCAATCCCATTGAAACCGACATTATCTCAACAGCATTATTGGTAACAGGAAATCAAACACAAGATGAGGGTCAACATGGTCTAAAGAAAGTTACGACAATAGTACATTTCAGACTGTGTTTTCCGAATGAATTTAAAGTCACTAATATTAAGGCCCGCACAAAAATCTTCAAGGAATAAAATTAAAAGTTTCGATAATTATAAGGTTTCGGGATGTAAGTTACAATATAGTTGCCGATAAGTAAGACACGTCATACCAGCATTTGCCGTAATAGAAATAAAATAGAAATTCCACTTCGAATGAAGATAAAACTTAATCAAATCTAACATAACCGGCGAATGGAGATTTTCTAAGTACAGAAACAAAGAGCATCGGTATTCATTCTGCTCTAACAGCACCTACCAAAGTCTATCAAAATTTGCCGTAGCGCCCGAGTGATACCATGACGAAAGTGGTTTGACTAACATATCATACTTGAATGAAGGCACACAAAACTCATTTATTTCACAATAAGTGGTGAAATGGTATAGTAAGTAATCCAATTTCTGCATTTCTTCAGGAAAGAAGATTAGGTATGCAACCTGGAGTAAGCGACAATATCAGTTGAGATCGAAAGAAAAGAAAGAATTCCAATGGAAGTAATAATTGTTCCAAATACTGCCCCACTAATACATTTGAAGAAACGTGTAAATATCAACAACTTGACCTATTTACGAGGATTACAATTTTACCACCCAGTCACAAGCGAAAAAAAGTACAATATATCTTGCTTTTCCTTTAATGTATCAAGAATTGTTTCCAACTCGTCCTTTTCTGGTTTTTCTTCTGATTCACTCTTCTCGTCAAATCTTCTTAAAATCACAGAAACTGCGCTTCTGTGTCTCGCTCGAATAGATTTAAGCTTTGTAGTCATCTTCTTCTGGTCACAGTACCAATATCGTAAAGTGGTTTTACTAAAACTGCATTTGTAATAAGAAAGACGTCTAAACTGTATGAATTTGTATTGATGACTAAAGAACAAGATAACGTCATAAGTAAACGACGTTGGATATACAATAATGCAGCGTCACGTTCACGTTTTCTTCTGTGCGTAATTTCCAACATTCTCCGGCCCATGAAAAGTGAAAATTCTTAAATTTAAAAAATAATCAAAATCTCTCCCTTTAAATAAATAACATGAAATTAACTTTAAAGTCCATCATTAACATTAAAACGTTTACCACAGTTTTTTATAGTACGGTGTCACATTTATTTCACTTTCTTTTTTTCTGGTAAGTTTCTCCCTGTAATCCAATTCCTGATATAACGTAAGCTGTTTGAACGGAGATTTTGATATTCTCATTCCTTGTAAATCATCGTAAAAGTACTTGTTTTGGTTAGTGTCTCTTGTCCACATTAAATCTGATTTGTCTGTTTCATTTACTGTCAACGGACCAGTGGATTTTTGTTTTGTCCTTGAAGTGTCCATAATTCTAGAAATATGTTCAATGTTAATAGTATACCTCTCTGTTTTATCCTCGGTATTGTGCGTCTCTTCTTTTTCTCCTAAATTTGCTTTGTGCTTTGTTGATTGAACTGGTTCTTTTGAGTGGTTCTGAGAGCAGTTATCCTAGTTTGGACTTTACTGCTGTTTGCCCCTCGCCCCTTACGATTTCATCCTCGACCATATCCCAGTATTGGTCAGCTCTAACAAGTAGTCCAATTTCAAATGATGTATCCTCTTAAGTTTTGCAAATACTGCAACTGTTTTTGCATTTTCAATATCAGCCTTAAATGGTGCGGCGATTTTCGGTACAATCAAAACATCGACTGGTATTTCTTAGCCATAGATAGTTTGTATCTTCACTGTTGCTTTATTTAGCTGTTCAATAGAGTTGTTCTCATTATCGTCTCCAAATCTAGATAGGATAATTGCTTCACTTCCTGTGGTTCTTAACTCCTTTTCTCTGCTAAATGTCTTGTATACGTAATAAATGACCTTGTGGCGATTCGTCAAAAAGGATCTTTGCATCAATCGATTGTTCTTTGTAGTTTAGTGGTGCTATTGCGGTCTTCAACAAAACATTAGGGCGATCACAGTTTAAAGATGAATAAAATTGTATCAGCTTCCTCCGTGTTGTGTGTTTTTACTGTATATGTACTACTTGTACTTAAAGTTTCCTTATCATGTTCTTTGCTGCATAGGCTTGTGTGGTGACGTCTATCAACTTTCTTGCAGTTTGATTTAGATTTGCAATCTACTACGCGGTGTCGCCTTAAGCAATTAAAGCACAATCTATCTTCTTTTACAATTTTCATGCGGTCGTTGTGGTCTATATATTTGGTACATTCAGACGAAAAGTGGGGTTCCTTGCAGTATGCGCAGCTTATTTGATAAGATTTCTGTGGTGAATTGGTATTTGGCCAGATTTCGTGCGATTTTGAGTTTGTGTAGAAAGTACATGTAGCTGTTTCAAATGTTTCTGTACTTCTACCAGACTCTAAAATTGCTAGCTCCTTAAAAATAGATCTCCTAAGATCACCGATAAACCAATCCGTCGAACCATGTTCACGAGTCAAGTGTTTGCGTATTTCACTGGACATTTTGTTGAGAATGACTGGTACTAATAACGAGCCGTACGAGTCTTGAGCTTGTTCGAGAGATTCTAGTCCACGTATGTATGTTTCTGTCCCGCGTAGTAACCTCTTAGATGTGTTAGCATATTCTGTGGTGTGGGTATGTCTAGTAGTGCTTGCATGTACGATTGAATTATCTTATGCTTTTGTTCGAATCTTTCATGTATAAGTTCAATAGCTTTGTTGTAGTTTGTGTGCGTTAGAGCAAATCCGGAAATGGTGTATGACACTTCTCCTTTTAGTAAAGAATTTAGGTAGTTGAATTTTTGAACGACGGTTAGTATGTTGTTGTTGTGAATTGCTGAATCAAATGAATCCCAAAAAAATTGCCATTCAAGTACGTTTCCATCAAATGTAGGTAAGTTCAATTTCGGTAGTTTAGTAAAGTTGCTGATATTGACACTTGAATTTGAACGTAAAGACGTGAAGTTGAGGCCAGTATTTTGTGAGTCATCTCTAAAGTTATATGCGGGGCCAACATTTTGAATGGGTTGCAGTGTCTCATTGTGTGGCAAAAACTTCTAGCGGCTGCATTTAAATCAGATGTTTGAACGTGAATGAATTTACGAATTTTGCGTATTTTGTCTCTAAGTTAAATTTATACTCATCTGTGTCAAGTTTCTCTTACTCTATATCCTCCTCCTGTGCACTTTCTAAAATGTTTTAATCCAAATCCTTAAGAATATCTTGCTTTTCCTTTAATGTATCAAGAATTGTTTCCAACTCGTCCTCTTCCGGTTTTTCTTCTGATGCACTCTTCTCGTCAAATCTTCTTAAAATTATAGAAACTACGCTTCTGTGTCCCGTCATATAGATTTAAGCTTTGTAGTCATCTTCTTCTGGTCACAGTACCAATATCGTAAAGTGGTTTTACTAAAACTGCATATGTAATAAGAAAGAGGTCTAAACTGTATGAATTTGTTTTGATGATTGAAGTACAAGATAACGTCATAAGTTTACGACGTTGGATATACAATAATGCCACGTTACGTTAACGTTCTCTTCTGTGCGTGTTTTCCAACAATATCACTACTCATTGGAGCAGATTACTGGTCTTTAGTATGAGATGAAATTATTCGAGGTGACGGACCAACAGCGGAATCCAGCAGATTAACTCACTCGAGGACTGACTGCAGAACAGTTTTTCAGAACTCACTGTGGTTTAACGGACCCGAATGGCTAACCGATAAGGAAAAGGGCCGACATGAATGTAAACGCTCACAGAAAGTACCGTATTATCATCATTCGTAGAACATGAAAACAACGACGACCCAACAACGAAAGAAGTAAGTAACAGACTAAATGAAGAAGGAATTGACATTATCATGGATAATACTCGGTTAAACACTTTATTCAAAATAATCAGAGTTATCGCCTTTATTCTAAGATTTGTAGCCCAATGTGAAATTCCAAAATCACAGAGAAAACCCGACTAGCTTATAACAAGTAAATCACAACATGCCATGGAACTATGGATAATGAACTGTCAGCAGGACAATACTCGGAAGAAATTGGCAAGCTTGAAGTCACAGACCAGCAAAAGATTGTCGCTCGTGAACAGTTAAGACTATTTCTTGATACATCTGGAACTATTCGTTGCGGATGGAGGATTCTCAACGCTTCATAAACAGACTGCTAGATTCTCTTATTTATAAACAAAGAGGCCACCAACTTACTCGATTGTTTGTTCTGGGTGGACATGAAATATCAGATAAGACAAACATACTGTATATCGTGCATTCGCCAGTACGCGGAGAAGGTTCTACACAAATGTATAACTTGTCAAAAAGTCAGCTAACCATACATAGCACCTAATCGAACGCCATTACCGAAAATCAGATTGACAGAAGCTCCGCCTTTTACAGACACTGGAATCGACTTTCCAGGACCCAGACACACTACGAAAAGACATTGAAATGAGAAATAAGTATGGATTTGCCTGTTTACGTGTGCTTTAACACGTGCCTTTCATTTTGATGTAGTACCTGACCTTACAGAAGAATCGTTTGTACTGTCATTTAGAAGATTTACAAGCCTTAAATCTCTTCCTCGTACAGTGATTCCCGATAATGCATCAAAATACCTAGCAGCATCCGACACAATAGAGAAACTTACAAATTCATCATTTTTGAAGGACAGGCTTGAAAAAACGGAACCTCATTGAAGTTCAAACCACGACGTGCACACTGGTATGGAGCATTTTAAGAGCGCTATACTGTAAACCAACTTATTTTCGCGGGTACCTTATTTCTCGTAAAGTACTTCCTAGCCCATTTCGCGGCGATTTAATTTCGCGATTTTCAAATTTAGTAGATGTAGTTAAATACAGAAAGATCCAAGTTTTAAATATTCGCGACAATTTATATTCGCGTTATTTTTTCTACTCGCGAAAGTCGCGAAAATAAATCGCTCGCGAAAATATGTTGGTTTACAGTATTTGTTTGACAAAACGTGTTTGAGAAGGACACTATTGTAGGTCATACGTCACTATGGAGACACTTCAAACCTATCAACACACAAATTAAAGTGACTATCAATGACCGACCCATGACATAAGTTAACTACAGAGAAACATACTAGTACGTCACAATTTTAGAACCGTTGGAAAAGGAATATTTCAAGTCATTACAAGAATTTCATCGGACTACAGGAAAAAAAACGAGAGAGCAATCAAGACTGATGATGTCGTGCATATTCATAATGACAAGTTTTAAGAAGCAGATGGAAACTAGCAATTGTCGAGGAACTGGTGACGGAAAACGATGGACACGTCAGATCTGCCGTAATGCGAACTAGCACAGGACATACAAAGCGACCCATTGTTCAACTCTATCCAATTGAAGTGGATGGAAAAACTGACTTTGTACTAACTAACGATTCTATCGATCACGTTAATTTTGAAAAAAAACACATGTCGTACTTTATCAGAAAAAGAAGCATCAGTACGAGCGAATGAAAGAATTCACAAGAGGATAAATGGACAATATAACTTGTGAAAGTTACGTAAAATTTCAGTGATATAGTATTGAGGAGTTTAAAGTTATTGTCACTTTTAACCGCAACTACACATGGACAATGTTAAGAATTATTTCATTTTTAAAAGCAATTAAGTGGTAACTGGAAAATTGATTTTTTAATTATTTGATTTATTTTTTTTTTGCGCGCCCAAAGAATAACGTGAATATAGCGCGATTTACTTTCCTATGTTAATGTACTTTTGTCTGTCTACTTGGGAACGTCACTGACGTCGGTATGGGCGGAAGTCGAAACTATATGTTATTAAATTGTTGACTAGAACGGCTGTATTTCTATATATCTCCTATCGCCACTACACAACTCTACAAGAAGACTTATATGTTGATAATGGACTTAATAGCATGGACTCCGAATAAGCAGCAGTTAAATAGAACCATTTTCATGACAGCGTGGACATGACTATTTCTTGGCGCGCTCAGGTTATCAATTGAGTGGGTCAGATTATGTGAACGTTCGACTGTAACGCCCAGTTGTCATACCGTACATGTTACTAGTATACACATTTAAACTATGGGGTCGCCAGAAATTCTATACGCCTAATCAAATATAACAAATAACTAGAGGACTAAATCGTGTGTGCGGATTTGAATGTTAAACTTCTTTTTTTTTCCTCTCGTGCACCTGCATGTACTTTATTCTTTTATTCTGTTTACATCCCCACTTTAAGGCCTCTGACGGACTGAGTGAGCGTAGTATCACTGTTATTGATAGCCAATGCTACAAGTTTAAAGTAAATGATTCAGTTTTATTACCAACATAAGTATTGCAGTTGTCCACACTGATTCTACTTCAATGAATCGAGAGAATTACATAAACAGGGAGGCTTTAACTTACGACCATGGATGTCAAACAGCAAAAAGCTCGGATATTTTGCCCGAACTGAAAAGTACTAGATACAGACAAGGAGACGAACAATATTAAGTATGCAATGGAATCAGATACACTCAATGCTGCCGAAACGAAACAATTAAACAAAAACACACAAATGACAAAACGTATACTTTTGCGTGATCCGTTAGGACTACTCGTATCGATCACTATTAAAGCAAACATACTTATTCCAAAAATTGGGGAAAATGATACGCATGGGACAAGACACTACCGAAAGAAATTGAAAACTCATAGATGATGTGAAGAATGACATCTTATAGATTACTTTGAACCCTAAATGACAGAGATACTATTTTGCAAACCATGACGAGGAAACTAGCGAAATTATTCTTCACATTTTTGTTGATGCAAATTAGAAAGCATATGGAGCTTCTGTTTACTTGAGTAAAGGGACAGTGTCGACAATTGTTATCGCAAAGGACCGTGCTGCGGCTCGCCTTTGAAATTAATAACGTTACCGAATTGGCATTAATGGCTGCAGTGATCAAAACACGACCCTCAAAAGATGTAATCGAAAACATAGGAATAACAAGACCAGTATCTAAGAGCGATAGTAAAAGAGTTCTACATTGGCTTATCTCATCAAAACCGTAAAAGAAGTTTCTTAAAATCGTGTAAGTGAAATTAAAGATATAACTGAAAATTACGAATGGAAATATGAACCCACACAAATGAACCAGGCTGAACAAAAAAAAGGCGGAATAACTGTATCGCAATATAAAGATTCGATATTATGGATAAATTGACACCAGTGGATTACGGACGATCGTGAATGGCCTACCTTGACGAGACATGTGGATATAAGCACTCATCTATCCAATTTCACAGGAACAGAGAGACACACACGACAAAAACTATACGTAGCGAATCTCACAGATCAAAGATATGTCATGGTATTGCAATGTGCATAAAGTTTTAACTGTGACTGGATACGTCTTGAAATACGCAAATAACTGTCAGAAAAAACAACCATATCAACAATTCACAAGGTGACAGGAGCTAAAACGAATTTGAATAAAGAGGAAATTTCAAAATAGCTATGATCGTATGGATATAAGAAAAAGTTCGGACATATTTCATTGGTTCCGAAAATAAATTAACTACCGCTTGTGCAACAGTAACGTTGATATCTTGATGAAATGGAATCATACGATTTAAAAGCAGAATACAGACTGACTTCAAGAAAACGCTAAGTTTCCTATATATTCCATACCCAAGATCCGCAAACTTACAGATTCCTTTTTTGTTAGGGACGCACATCTAAGAAATCTCCATACAGGAGTCGGACAGACAACAACACATGTAAGAAATTCATACTGGATACCACCAATTCGACAATGTGTGAACAGGGTTTTACGCAAATGCGTACAATTAAAAAAAAAAGATTAGCCGTATAACAGACCGGAAACACCATTGCTACCAAATAATCGAGTAAAATACACCTTACCAGTTTGTGCAACTGGGATAGATTTTGCAAAGCCTCTTCACAACAAGGATTCATCAACACAACCGCGGAAGTATACATATGTTTATTCAAATGTGCATTTATACGATTTATACATTTGGAAATTGTACCTGATTTGCCATTTTAACTCTTTTATCTAAGCATTTAGATTGGCACAAACTATTTATTCCGATAACTCACCTACATTTGTAGCCGTATCAAATGAACTGCAAAGTCGGCTGAATTTGTTCATCAACTGGAAATTCATTTCGGAAGGGGCCCCGTGGTATTGCGGAAGGTGAGAAATCCTAATTGGTTTAACGAAAATGACATTAGAGAAAGCTTTTGGTAAGGCACTCGTCAGCGAACATTCTTTGACAATAATACTTACGGAGATTGAAACTATAATTCACAATATACAACTTACTTATGTATACAATTCGTTTAAACATCAACCCAACAATGTTGGATCTGTAAATTTGCTTTCGCAAATTTTTTGTTCTTCCCTCGCTGGGATTCGAACCCATGCTACTGAGATATCGTGACACCAAATCGCCTGCACTGTATCCGGCGCGCTAGACCACACGCTTAACAATAATACAGCTTTCGGTGGCCGGGTGTTACCTTTCCTCGTCAGTTTTAATCTAGCGTCGTAATGCAGTACATGATATATAAGGCATGAAGATGTTATTGTTTCAGATCAGCTGAATTATCTATAGAACAGGATCCTACAAATTAATGTAAGATACAGTCACAGAAATAATTATATTTATAAGTACGTCTGAAACAGTGACAACTCGACAACAGATTTATCCATCGGATCACCAGCAGTGATGGTGATACATGGCTGTGTACATTTTGTATATATATATATGCAAGTCTTAATTAAAAACTACGTTCAAATCTATGATTGCGTTGGATAAAAACCGCAATTTTTATACGTGTGCATGTAAAACAAATTTCGTTGTAGAAGGGTCTAAATACAGCACAGACAACATTTTCCAAAAGACCAAAAAGTGAAAAAAGTATATTTTAACAAAACGCATTTGACTAATAGTATATATATCTTCAGACAAAAGATATCCCCATTGACGCCATCTCATTCTTTACATGGAAGTATAATTTCGAAAACAGAGATGCACATCGACATTCACAACGCGAATATTCAAGAACTTGACACAATCACAGAAAACAAACTACATGTACAATGTTTTTGAAAGAAAAAGACTTTTACTGAGTACCGGACAATTTTGGAAAACGTTGGTCTAACGAATATCCTTCCGAATTACGTGAATAACTTCGAGCCTCCGCAAAACTTAATGGTTAAGTTAACATCGGTGATGTAGTTCAACTAGAAAATGAACCACCACGACTTTCATGGAACAATTGAAGATTTCATTAAAGGAGGAGATGGACTTATTCGTGCAGCAAAAGTAAAGACTTCTAGATCACTAGTTACCACATGCACACAATTGTGGAGTGACATCCAATAGAGCTATAGTACTAGTAACTGTTAGGGTTGAACAAAACACAATCCTTTTCAGAAATGTACATAGTATGCCATACAAAAAGAATCTTTGATTAATATTGCTGTATTTTAAAGTGTACTGTACCCAACTGTTACTGTTTGAACATAATATGTTTATTGTATTATATTTTCATATTGTACTGAATTATACAATTGCTATCATCTTGAAATTTTGTATATTATTATATTATTTTAAGTTTTATAACTTGTGTCCGATCCTATTGTATATTTAGACAATAAAATTTGTTTAAACTAACTGTTAAATGAATTTTGTGAAGAAAGGTAACGTACTATTAAATTTTACCAAAAAAAAAAAAAATCCATTGTTATCTTTTTTATAGAACTTTAATAGTTTTAATAATGTATCACTTTAAAATAAGCTAATGTGTTTTGAATTTTGAAGATCCCAGAATGTCGGCAATACTAGCAAAAAGACTTAAGAAAAATATGTCATATAATTGTTCCCGTACTTTCGCGTATACTATTGTAAGTCCACACTGAAATGATTTTTTGGGTAAGCCTCACCAGTGCTCTACGGCGAAGATCGCAACCGGAAATAGCTTAAATGAAAGGTAATAACTTGGAGAAGGCCACACTGAAATGAATTTTTGGGAGTTAGGCCCATTCGGAAATTGTTGGGGTTCAAAGTTGCTCTTAAGGAAAAAAATATGTATACACCCTATATTCTTTCGGTAAGCCTCGCCAGCGCTGTACGGTAAAGTTCGCCACCGGACGTAGCTCAAATGAAAGGTAATAACTTGGAGAAGGCCACACTGAAATGATTTTTTGGGAGTTAGGCCCATTCGGAAATTGTTGGGGTTCAAAGTTGCTCTTAAGGAAAAAATATGTATACACCCTATATTCTTTCGGTAAGCCTCGCCAGCGATGTACGGTAAAGTTCGCCACCGGACATAGCTCAAATGAAAGGTAATAACTTGGAGAAGGCCACACTGAAATGAATTTTTGGGAGTTAGCCCATTCGGAAATTGTTGGGGTTCAAAGTTGCTCTTAAGGAAAAAATATGTATACACCCTATATTCTTTCGGTAAGCCTCGCCAGCGCTGTACGGTAAAGTTCGCCACCGGACATAGCTCAAATGAAAGGTAATAACTTGGAGAAGGCCACACTGAAATGAATTTTGGGAGTTAGGCCCATTCGGAAATTGTTGGGGTTCAAAGTTGCTCTTAAGAAAAAAAATATGTATACACCCTATATTCTTTCGGTAAGCCTCGCCAGCGCTGTACGGTAAAGTTCGCCACCGGACATGGCTCAAATGAAACGTATTAACTTGGGGAAGACCACACTGAAATGAATTTTTGGGAGTTAGGCCCATTCGGAAATTGTTGGGGTTCAAAGTTGCTGTTGAGAAAAACATTATGTATACACCCTATATTCTTTCGGTAAGCCTCGCCAGCGCTGTACGGTAAAGTTCGCCACCGGACATAGCTCAAATGAAAGGTAATAACTTGGAGAAGGCCACACTGAAAAGAATTTTTGGGAGTTAGGCCCATTCGGAAATTGTTGGGGTTCAAAGTTGCTCTGAAGGAAAAAATATGTATACACCCTATATTCTTTCGGTAAGCCTCGCCAGCGAAGTACGGTAAAGTTCGCCACCGGACATAGCTCAAATGAAAGGTAATAACTTGGAGAAGGCCACACTGAAATGAATTTTTGGGAGTTAGGCCCATTCGGAAATTGTTGGGGTTCAAAGTTGCTCTTAAGGAAAAAAATATGTATACACCCTATATTCTTTCGGTAAGCCTCGCCAGCGCTGTACGGTAAAGTTCGCCACCGGACATAGCTCAAATGAAAGGTAATAACTTGGAGAAGGCCACACTGAAATGAATTTTTGGGAGTTAGGCCCATTCGGAAATTGTTGGGGTTCAAAGTTGCTCTTAAGGAAAAAATGTGTATACACCTATATTCTTTCGGTAAGCCTCGCCAGCGCTGTACGGTAAAGTTCGCCACCGGACATAGCTCAAATGAAAGGCAATAACTTGGAGAAGGCCACACTGAAATGGATTTTGGGAGTTAGGCCCATTCGGAAATTGTTGGGGTTCAAAGTTGCTCTTAAGGAAAAAAATATGTATACACCCTATATTCTTTCGGTAAGCCTCGCCAGCGCTGTACGGTAAAGTTCGCCACCGGACATGGCTCAAATGAAAGGTAATAACTTGGGGCAGACCACACTGAAATGAATTTTTGGGAGTTAGGCCCATTCGGAAATTGTTGGGGTTCAAAGTTGCTGTTGAGGAAAAAATTATGTATACACCCTATATTCTTTCGGTAAGCCTCGCCAGCGATGTACGGTAAAGTTCGCCACCGGACATAGCTCAAATGAAAGGTAAAAACTTGGAGAAGGCCACACTGAAATGAATTTTTGGAAGTTAGGCCCATTCGGAAATTGTTGGGGTTCAAAGTTGCTCTTAAGAAAAAAAATATGTATACACCCTATATTCTTTCGGTAAGCCTCGCCAGCGCTGTACGGTAAAGTTCGCCACCGGACATGGCTCAAATGAAACGTATTAACTTGGGGAAGACCACACTGAAATGAATTTTTGGGAGTTAGGCCCATTCGGAAATTGTTGGGGTTCAAAGTTGCTGTTGAGAAAAACATTATGTATACACCCTATATTCTTTCGGTAAGCCTCGCCAGCGCTGTACGGTAAAGTTCGCCACCGGACATAGCTCAAATGAAAGGTAATAACTTGGAGAAGGCCACACTGAAAAGAATTTTTGGGAGTTAGGCCCATTCGGAAATTGTTGGGGTTCAAAGTTGCTCTGAAGGAAAAAAATATGTATACACCCTATATTCTTTCGGTAAGCCTCGCCAGCGCTGTACGGTAAAGTTCGCCACCGGACATGGCTCAAATGAAAGGTAATAACTTGGGGAACACCACACTGAAATGAATTTTTGGGAGTTAGGCCCATTCGAAATTGTTGGGGTTCAAAGTTGCTGTTGAGGAAAAATTATGTATACACCCTATATTCTTTCGGTAAGCCTCGCCAGCGCTGTACGGTAAAGTTCGCCACCGGACATGGCTCAAATGAAAGGTAATAACTTGGAGAAGGCCACACTGAAATGAATTTTTGGGAGTTAGGCCCATTCGGAAATTGTTGGGGTTCAAAGTTGCTCTTAAGGAAAAAAATATGTATACACCCTATATTCTTTCGGTAAGCCTCGCCAGCGCTGTACGGTAAAGTTCGCCACCGGACATGGCTCAAATGAAAGGTAATAACTTGGGGAAGACCACACTGAAATGAATTTTTGGGAGTTAGGCCCATTCGGAAATTGTTGGGGTTCAAAGTTGCTGTTGAGAAAAACATTATGTATACACCCTATATTCTTTCGGTAAGCCTCGCCAGCGCTGTACGGTAAAGTTCGCCACCGGACATAGCTCAAATGAAAGGTAATAACTTGGAGAAGGCCACACTGAAATGAATTTTTGGGAGTTAGGCCCATTCGGAAATTGTTGGGGTTCAAAGTTGCTCTGAAGGAAAAAAATATGTATACACTCTATATTCTTTCGGTAAGCCTCGCCAGCGCTGTACGGTAAAGTTCGCCACCGGACATGGCTCAAATGAAAGGTAATAACTTGGGAAGACCACACTGAAATGAATTTTGGGAGTTAGGCCCATTCGGAAATTGTTGGGGTTCAAAGTTGCTGTTGAGGAAAAATTATGTATACACCCTATATTCTTTCGGTAAGCCTCGCCAGCGCTGTATGGTAAAGTTCGCCACCGGACATGGCTCAAATGAAAGGTACTAACTTGGAGAAGGCCACACTGAAATGAATTTTTGGGAGTTAGGCCCATTCGGAAATTGTTGGGGTTCAAAGTTGCTCTTAAGGAAAAAATATGTATACACCCTATATTCTTTCGGTAAGCCTCGCCAGCGCTGTACGGTAAAGTTCGCCACCGGACATGGCTCAAATGAAAGGTAATAACTTGGGAAGACCACACTGAAATGAATTTTTGGGAGTTAGGCCCATTCGGAAATTGTTGGGGTTCAAAATTGCTGTTGAGAAAAACATTATGTATACACCCTATATTCTTTCGGTAAGCCTCGCCAGCGCTGTACGGTAAAGTTCGCCACCGGACATAGCTCAAATGAAAGGTAATAACTTGGAGAAGGCCACACTGAAATGAATTTTGGGAGTTAGGCCCATTCGGAAATTGTTGGGGTTCAAAGTTGCTCTGAAGGAAAAAAATATGTATACACCCTATATTCTTTCGGTAAGCCTCGCCAGCGCTGTACGGTAAAGTTCGCCACCGGACATGGCTCAAATGAAAGGTAATAACTTGGGGAAGACCACACTGAAATGAATTTTTGGGAGTTAGGCCCATTCGGAAATTGTTGGGGTTCAAAGTTGCTGTTGAGGAAAAAATTATGTATACACCCTATATTCTTTCGGTAAGCCTCGCCAGCGCTGTACGGTAAAGTTCGCCACCGGACATGGCTCAAATGAAAGGTAATAACTTGGAGAAGGCCACACTGAAATGAATTTTTGGGAGTTAGGCCCATTCGGAAATTGTTGGGGTTCAAAGTTGCTCTTAAGGAAAAAATATGTATACACCCTATATTCTTTCGGTAAGCCTCGCCAGCGCTGTACGGTAAAGTTCGCCACCGGACATAGCTCAAATGAAAGGTAATAACTTGGAGAAGGCCACACTGAAATGAATTTTGGGAGTTAGGCCCATTCGGAAATTGTTGGGGTTCAAAGTTGCTCTTAAGGAAAAAATATGTATACACCCTATATTCTTTCGGTAAGCCTCGCCAGCGCTGTATGGTAAAGTTCGCCACCGGACATGGCTCAAATAAAAGGTAATAACTTGGGGAAGACCACACTGAAATGAATTTTTGGGAGTTAGGCCCATTCGGAAATTGTTGGGGTTCAAAGTTGCTGTTGAGGAAAAATTATGTATACACCCTATATTCTTTCGGTAAGCCTCGCCAGCGCTGTACGGTAAAGTTCGCCACCGGACATGGCTCAAATGAAAGGTAATAACTTGGGTAAGACCACACTGAAATGAAATTTTGGGAGTTAGGCCCATTCGGAAATTGTTGGGGTTCAAAGTTGCTGTTGAGAAAAACATTATGTATACACACTATATTCTTTCGGTAAGCCTCGCCAGCGCTGTACGGTAAAGTTCGCCACCGGACATAGCTCAAATGAAAGGTAATAACTTGGAGAAGGCCACACTGAAATGAATTTTTGGGAGTTAGGCCCATTCGGAAATTGTTGGGGTTCAAAGTTGCTCTTAAGGAAAAAAATATGTATACACCCTATATTCTTTCGGTAAGCCTCGCCAGCGCTGTACGGTAAAGTCCGCCACCGGACATAGCTCAAATGAAAGGTAATAACTTGGGGAAGACCACACTGAAATGAATTTTTGGGAGTTAGGCCCATTCGGAAATTGTTGGGGTTCAAAGTTGCTGTTGAGGAAAAATTATGTATACACCCTATATTCTTTCGGTAAGCCTCGCCATCGCTGTACGGTAAAGTTCGCCACCGGACATAGCTCAATGATAGGTAATAACTTGGAGAAGGCCACACTGAAATGAATTTTTGGGAGTTAGGCCCATTCGGAAATTGTTGGGGTTCAAAGTTGCTCTGAAGGAAAAAATATGTATACACCCTATATTCTTTCGGTAAGCCTCGCCAGCGCTGTACGGTAAAGTTCGCCACCGGACATGGCTCAAATGAAAGGTAATAATTTGGGAAGACCACACTGAAATGAATTTTTGGGAGTTAGGCCCATTCGGAAATTGTTGGGGTTCAAAGTTGCTGTTGAGGAAAACTTATGTATACACCCTATATTCTTTCGGTAAGCCTCGCCAGCGCTGTACGGTAAAGTTCGCCACCGGACATGGCTCAAATGAAAGGTAATAACTTGAAAAGGCCACACTGAAATGAATTTTGGGAGTTAGGCCCATTCGGAAATTGTTGGGGTTCAAAGTTGCTCTTAAGCAAAAAATATGTATACACCCTATATTCTTTCGGTAAGCCTCTACAGCGCTGTACGGTAAAGTTCGCCACCGGACATAGCTCAAATGAAAGGTAATAACTTGGAGAAGGCCACACTGAAATGAATTTTGGGAGTTAGGCCCATTCGGAAATTGTTGGGGTTCAAAGTTGCTCTTAAGGAAAAAATATGTATACACCCTATATTCTTTCGGTAAGCCTCGCCAGCGCTGTACGGTAAAGTTCGCCACCGGACATGGCTCAAATGAAAGGTAATAACTTGGGAAGACCACACTGAAATGAATTTTTGGGAGTTAGGCCCATTCGGAAATTGTTGGGGTTCAACGTTGCTGTTGAGGAAAAAATTATGTATACACCCTATATTCTTTCGGTAAGCCTCGCCTGCGCTGTACGGTAAAGTTCGCCACCGGACATAGCTCAAATGAAAGGTAATAACTTGGAGAAGGCCACACTGAAATGAATTTTTGGGAGTTAGGCCCATTCGGAAATTGTTGGGGTTCAAAGTTGCTCTTAAGGAAAAAATATGTATACACCCTATATTCTTTCGGTAAGCCTCGCCAGCGCTGTACGGTAAAGTTCGCCACCGGACATGGCTCAAATGAAAGGTAATAACTTGGGGAAGGCCACACTGAAATGAATTTTTGGGAGTTAGGCCCATTCGGAAATTGTTGGGGTTCAAAGTTGCTGTTGAGAAAAACATTATGTATACACCTATATTCTTTCGGTAAGCCTCGCCAGCGCTGTACGGTAAAGTTCGCCACCGGACATGGCTCAAATGAAAGGTAATAACTTGGGAAAGACCACACTGAAATGAATTTTTGGGAGTTAGGCCCATTCGGAAATTGTTGGGGTTCAAAGTTGCTGTTGAGGAAAAAATTATGTATACACCCTATATTCTTTCGGTAAGCCTCGCCAGCGCTGTACGGTAAAGTTCGCCACCGGACATAGCTCAAATGAAAGGTAATAATTTGGAGAAGCCACACTGAAATGAATTTTTGGGAGTTAGGCCCATTCGGAAATTGTTGGGGTTCAAAGTTGCTCTTAAGGAAAAAAATATGTATACACCCTATATTCTTTCGGTAAGCCTCGCCAGCGCTGTACGGTAAAGTTCGCCACCGGACATAGCTCAAATGAAAGGTAATAACTTGGAGAAGGCCACACTGAAATGAATTTTTGGGAGTTAGGCCCATTCGGAAATTGTTGGGGTTCAAAGTTGCTCTTAAGGAAAAAAATATGTATACACCCTATATTCTTTCGGTAAGCCTCGCCAGCGCTGTACGGTAAAGTTCGCCACCGGACATGGCTCAAATGAAAGGTAATAACTTGGGGAAGACCACACTGAAATGAATTTTTGGGAGTTAGGCCCATTCGGAAATTGTTGGGGTTCAAATTTGGTAGGTTTTTACTATACATTTTTTGGGAAAGGTGTGGGCTTTCCATAAATATTTCTATTGATATTTTTTAAATGTTTCTAGCTTTAAGGTTATATTTCTATTGTTTTAAGAAATATTGTATATAAAATACATCTTTAATGTTGTTTTATTGATAAAAACTATATTTTACAAAAAGACAATTATGGAACTTACATTAGGGATTATATTCGAGGACAACGAAAATTTACGACAGCTTGAAGGGGGTCATAAACTTAACTCTCAATTTTTTATGATTTTCAAATAAATTTGAATATTGAACCGACTGCTCACAGCTAGTTGGATATAGAATATCGAACTGGCGGCTAACTGCACATATATTAGTTATGTAGAAGCTAGATATTTCTATACACATTGACACCAATATGCCGGATTTAGAAATCAAGCTAGTGAGTGCTTTCAGTTACTGACGTCATTTGTGTTGGTTTGTTCAACGTTCACTTCTAAGGCTGAACATCTGTGGTCATTTAGACGTTAAAAAATAATACATATCGTATTGGTAGCTAGAATTTCGAAAAAAAGTGGCTGCTATCATTATTGGTATTTAAAACGAAAAAATCCTTTGAGAATCACTACAAGCCGTGAAATTGTCGAATTCCGCTCTTAAATTACATTTAACTTAGATTTTTGGAACGTTCGAGTCTGTTATAGTTTTTGGGTTTTAGACATATCATCAAAATTGGCTGCTGGAAAAAAGTGGCTGCTATCTTGATTGGCTGCTAAAAGTGGCTGCCAGCTTGAGTCTAGTATGTTTGATTCAACAAATGATACTTGACGGAAGAACACACCAAGACATTTCTCAACACTTGACTTCTTTAGGAATCAAGCATGTATCAGCGCGAACAATAAGCCGTTTTTGTTCTGAAAATGGAATTACTAGGCGATGCGGAGTAGACGAATGAGCATTAAACCATATCGTGGCTGAATGTGTAAAACATGTTAGAAAAGAAGGGAAAATATTAGAATATAAGATATTGTCCATGTCAGTTTCTGTACATGTTCAAGGAGGAGGGTTCGCGGGTGGAGTGAAGTGAGGAGGGATGGGTGTAGATGTTATGTTATTCTGATCACTGCGCTATTATTTGTTTTCAAATTTGTATTTTTCTGCATTGTACAGCATTTCCTAATTTTGAATCTGTTTTTCCCAAGCTTATAATATTCACAATTCTCTGTCGCAGAATATCAAATAAGCATCATCTTATAAAAGAAAATATGAAAGTAACTTGCATGCATGTATGTGTGGTAAATGTATATTTCGAAGGATGAATGACTTTTTATTTTTGTTTCTACCGACAAAAAAAAAAATGTAGCAAAGAATATATCATAATTATGTGAATAGTATTTCAACAAACATAAAACAGTTCCCATGAAGTTCTGTTTTATGTACATTCTATTACCTTTTATTCAATATGATTTTACATCTTTAATATGTGAAAGCAAAACGAGTATTATAGGACAAGTATGTCAACACAAAAAATGCGTCTCAGTCAGTGACAATCTTCTTTTGAAATAAAAAAAAAGTAAAAAAAAAAAAAAAACAAGATCGACACAGATCGACACAAACGTATTCCGAATCATATACATCATGTACATGGAACATATACTTAGTCTAGTAGTTACATTTAAAATATGATGTGCGCATAGTGTGTGTTATTTTCAGGTTGGACCTACATACGGTCTGAAAATGATGACAGGCCATTTATCAAGCAAAGGAATCGACGTGTCTGAGGCTAGAGTTGGTAAAGCATCGGATCCAGAACTTTTCATAAGGGGGAGGGGGGGGCACTGACTGACCTAAGGAGGCCGCTCCAGTCATGCTTAAGTGATTCCTATATAATCAACCAAATTTTCCCACAAAGGGGCGCCCCTGAATCCGCATATGAGCAGGTATAGGAAATAATTCATTTCACAATTATATGCTGGGTTTGACTTAAACATGTAAACCAATACAATACAATACAATACAATACAATACAATACAATACAATACAATACAATACAAAGTTTTTTATTGCTAATTATGACGCCCAATAATTTGAGCAGTACAATTAAGTTCAATTTCATACAAGTGATTACATATTGATTACATTGATTATTTAAAATTAAACAAAATCAAGTCTTTTCACTAGAATAATTTCTACAGGAATAATACATGATATATATTGTTTTACAATATAATATACGAGTATATGGACAAACTACCGGTGACTAAACTGTATCTAGAATTAAATTTCTCTCTTTGAATAGAGTACACAATAATAAACTTACTTTTTAATTATAACATTATCCTCAGATGACATTAACCATATTAATAATGATTTATTTGGGGCTTTAAAGTTAATTATATATTCAGATCTTTTATTTTCTAAAACTGGACACTGAAGAAGAAAATGAATTTCATCTTCAACTTCAGTGCTGCATAATTTACATAATCTATCCTCTACTCGAAGCCCCTGATTTCAGATTTATTGATTTGTTTTATTTTACTTCCTCAATGATTCCTTTTAAATTGAAATATGAATGCTACCTTTTATAGTTTTATTAGGACATTCATCTACATGTAGGTCACCAACGGAAATACATAGTGTTTCAACTTCTGCAATGATGACAGCGTATTATGCACATCGCCGACGCTTTCACAAAGCCAAGAAGTAAGGGACGACATCAAAAGTTCAATGTAGGATAAAAAACTTAATTCACATAGTTTTTCACTGACCCCTCTTATCTTAACTTAATTTGGGAAAAATGATTGTAAAATATGGATATATGTAAAATCGATTTTGGATAAACAAAACTCACAGCAATTTTACACCCCCTCCCCTAAACTATTTGATTGAAGTTTTCATCCTATATTCCTTCTGCTTTCGTGACTGTTACCATGATCGGTCATGGATTTTGCGTTTTATTCGGGACATAAAACATCTCTTTGAATAGCCTTAATTTTGTTTGCTAGTCAAAGAAAGGTAAATAAAAGTTGATATTTTAAAATAGATAAATCTTTTGTCATTGTACAAGTTTCGTGTGGGTGTGTGTTGTGTAAAATCGTCTTCTAGTGAGTCATGTCGCTTTCTTTTATATATCATTATCTTGGTATCGTTCTTTACTACTCCCAAATGGCATGACAGGGACTTGAACCCTACAAACATTCTAAAACAGTAACTTTCTTTTCTGTACCTGTCTACTAGTATCCCAAGCTATTAATTTGTATGAATGTATTACAGTTGTGGTTCTTATTCAATTTGCTGTCAGTCGTAACTTATTTTTCATCGTTTTATTAAAATCTTGACCGTGTTTTTTCCGTTTCTTTTATTGTTTCGATTTTGGGTTTCCTATAATAATGATGATAACAAACTAAAAGTTATAATTAGTTTATTTCGCTTCCTCTACCTAGTATTTGTTTAGCAACCAACAATCAATCAATCCAGCTCTTAATTATTTGTAACAAACGTATATACACGGCCGTCACTCGGCTAACCGAGAGATTGGTCGGTTAATCTATATTGAGTATGCGGCTATATCGGCGGTTGGTCTGTAAATTGGATTGGCTAAAGTCTGTTAATCAGGTGTTATCGAGAAAATACTTGCAAGTTCAGTATGTTTCACATATATATATATATATATTTATTCAAGATAAAAAGGCATGAATTTGACAGATACAATATATTACAATACACAGATATAGCACTAAACAAAGTTTATAGACACTAAAAGATTTACATGTTTACTAAAATTTTAATTTAAAATATAAAATTATGAAAATTTTCATGATATTTTGATAATATGAATAGACTAGATTAAATAATGAGTGAAATTTAAATTTAAATTGACTAGATTTTCACTGTAGCCTAATATCTTAGGATGACCCACAAAGTTATTAAAACTTATTTCCAGTGGGGTCCTTTTATGACGTGACTTCCAGTTTACACCAAGGGTTGACACATAGAAAATACAAACACAAATCATTTAGACTTTTATCACAGATAAATGGTCAAAGCTCCAGTATAATTAATAAAAACAAATTCACTATCAAAGATGGATTTAAATTTATCCATCAAAACTTTTCACTTGTACTTTAAAATTATATTTTTAGAGCAACTTTTAATCATGTCTGGTAACGAATTCCAGTCTTTTATTCCATTATAAAAGAAAGTGGTGGATTAACATCCTTTAATTCCTGGTATATAAAAGTTTTTACTACTATATCTTGTATTAAAAGATGTTTCATTTCTGACAAAATTAGTATGTAAATAATTTGGGCATATATTATTAAAAATGTTGAAAACATGATTGAGTCTTAGTTGTTTGACTCTATTACTAATATTTAAAAAGCCCAATTTCTTAAATTCAATATAAGTCACACTCTTTCTGGGATGTAATTGCAGAATAAATGTCACAATCTTATTTTGTGCCACTTGAAGTCTATTCTTCATATGTTTTGATATACCTTCATACCAGCATGCACATGCATAGTCAAAATGACATTGAATTAGAGAAGAGCACAATATTTTCCTAGATTGAAAATTTAGACACTCTTTGTTTCTATATAAAAATTTAAGCCTTTGGTTGACTTTTTTCACTATAGAGTTGACAATAAAATCACCAGTTAGAAACTGATCAATTATTATTCCCAAATATTTTACAAAAGTTTTGGATTCAATATTAATACCATTACAGGAGATAGCAAAATCACCTGGTATTAAAGATCGAAGTTTTCGACCAGGACCAAAAATTATACTCTCCGTCTTTCCCAAATGTAGGGACAATTTATTGTCAGTTAACCAATCATGGCATGATTCCAGCATTCTGGATAATTTATGTGAGATGACCCCAGGGTCTATATGGGAAAATAAAATTGCAGTATCATCTGCATATATCAAAACTTTACAATCCGAGTCGATGCTAGTTTGAACATCATTGACATATATCAAAAACAATAGTGGACCCAGTAAGCTACCTTGAGGGACACCACATGTAATATTACATACTTCTGAAATCACCCCATTTACACTTACAACCTGTTTTCTGTTTGTCAAATATGACTCAAACCAAGGTATAGATCTTACCCCAATTACTTCTAATTTGTCACATAATATCTTGTGATCTACTGTGTCAAACGCCTTCTGTAGGTCTAATAGGACCGTGCCTGTAAAAAGACCTTTGGCTGTTTGAGTTTTAATGTGATCTACATGTATCAAGTGAATGAGAAAAGAATCAGTTGAATACGAACTTCTAAATCCTGATTGAAACTCAAATAATAAATTATTTGAAATCAAAAAATTTTTCAAGTTGCTTATAGGCAGCTTTTTCTAGAATTTTAGAAACAATACTTAAAATGCTAACAGGCCTGTAATTTTCAGGCTTAAGTCTGTCATTTTTCTTAAATAGGGGCTTGACTTTAGCCATTTTCAGATCGTCTGGTACCGTACCTTCAGAGATAGATAAATTTATCAAGAAAGTAATGGGTATTTTCAGAATTGGGGCTGCATCCTTAAGAAACCTTGCTGGAATACCATCTAGACCCATGCTCTTACTTATATTCAAACTGCATAGTTCTTTATACACAAATTCCTCTGTTACATGCTTTAGGTTAAAAAGAGTATCTGATTTCCTTCTCTGAACATAAAAGGATCTAACAATATTTGTAGTGGCACTATATAAACCCTTTGCAGTTGGTAGTTTTTCTACCAATTTAGCAGCTATAGTTGTAAAAAACATGTTAAAATTATAGATATTTTTTTGTTATCGTGACAGTTTTGCCCATCAATATTAAATATTATATTAGGATTTGATTTAGGATCTTTTTGATATCCTAAATTTTTAAAACTTTTCCAAAGTTGTTTTGGGTTATTTCTATTTTCTTCAATTTCACTGCTGTAATAGTCAGATTTTGCAGTTTTGCATGATCTTTGAACATGATTTCTAAGTTTACTAAACTTTTGAAATCTTCAGGATTTTAGAAATCTTAAAATCAGATAAAAATTCATTGTATAACTTTTAAATATATTTTTATCAGAAAATTATTCATGTCTGACAAAACAATTCAATGTACTGAATCCAGTGGTGTAATTATTTTTTTTTTTCTAGCTTCGATAAATAATCAATAAAATGAAAAGGCGGGTTACTCATCAATAAATTTATACACATTTTACACACACAAAATGTACACAAAATGACAACTTGGCTGAATTTACTTGCATGCAATATTTTGAACATCGAAAAAAGACAGGCATTATGTTTGTCAACCATATTAATATCATTGTGTGAAAAATCTACACGAAAATCTGTAATTTGGTGATATTAATCAATTTTTATTAAAAACCTGGTCTGTTAATGGGTCGGATGTATAAATGTATAAATGTTATGAATGGCAATGAAAATATAATTTGATTGCTTTATGGGGAGTTATCGGATCAAATGGGTAGGCTCAAGACGAGTGGCTAAAATATACGTAAACAACACATGAACAATGAAACATAAATTTAGACAATGGAAATTGGAAATTGATAAAAATGGTTTCAAAAAGTGTAATATTAAAGTAATATTAATTTCATTCAAGAATGGTCGCATATATCATGTGAATTCTGTTTCGTTGTTATGAATGACACCAATTTGTCATCTACATTGGTAACCAGTATATACATCATTTTTATAGTTCGTTCTTATGTTGTACTGTTATACCACTGTCCCAGGTTAGGGGAGGGTTGGGATCCCGCTAACATGTTTAACCCCGCCACATTATGTATGCCTCGCAAAGTTCTTATCCTTTTTTATAACAGTAATATATTACCAATAATTGATTATTGTTGCACCATATGGGGTTTTACCGCAAATTGCAACATTGAGCGGATTCATAAACTACAAAAGCGCACAGCAAGAATAATTTTGAATAAGCCGTTTGATTATCCATCAATATCAATGTTTAAAGAACTTAATTGGATGACCATTTTTACGCGGATAAAATATTTTCAAGCCATTTTAATGTTTAAATGTATAAATGTACTCGCGCCAGATTATCTTACAAGTAAATTTACTGCGTGCAGTGATCTATATAGTTATTCTCTTAGGTCAACAACATCTGGACATCTTCATATACCAAGGCCAAAGTCTGAATACTTCAAAAAGACTTTTCAATATTCTGGTCTAATCATTTGGAATAGTTTGCCAAATGATATAAAGGATTTAAGACATATATAGAAAGCTTTAAGATGAAATGTGCTAATCTCTTTATCACAAAACAAAATGAGTAGACAAACTTTTTTTTTTTTTTTTTTTTTTTAGGACATTCTTGCCATGCTAGTTCTACAGTCTGTTTTCATGCTTGTGTATATACATTTGTAATTGTGTACATCTCTATTGTTTATTGTATTATATGCATTGATTGTTATATGAATTGTTCATTTAAATGTGTGAAGGCCTTGTGTGAGATTAACAATTGTATGTTAAATGAGTTACCTTCGTTAAATAAAGAATTTATTATCATTATTATTATTATTATGTATGTGCCTGTCCCAAGTCAGGAGCCTGTAAATCAGTGGTTGTCGTTTGTTTATGTGTTACGTATTTGTTTGGTATTTGATGCTAAAATATAAAGAATAGAGAAAGAATAATGAGAAAAATAAATAAAATGTAGAGAAAAGTGACATAACAATTTAAAGAATACAGATATAAACAACACCCCCAATCCGGACCCTCATGGTAAACACGAGAATCTGGATGGAGACGCAGAATATAGAATAATAGATAAGGACAGTAGAGAGTGATGCATTGCTAAAAAAGAGAGAAAAATAACAATTGTTTAAGAATACAGACATGAAACACCCCTTTTTACTATTTAGACCCTCCAAGATGATTGTTAAAACAATTTTGGCATTTATTCCACATCTCCTTATTTTTAAATTAATAGTATAGACAACGATATCTATATAGATGCTTTGCAATTTTTTTACTGTATATCACTTTATGTTATTTGAGACTGGAGTCCGCTAAACATTGGCCTCCTGTCAACCGCTGAATCTGATAGCTCAGTAAATATTGTAAAGTGCAAACAAAACAAAATTTCAGGGAGAGGGGGTGGTTGAAACAGTAACGGATTGCGATGTACTCAAATTGGTGACAAATGCTAGAATTTTACAAGCGCACTACTGCAGTTCTCCTCTGCACTTATGTAGAAAGGAACTAAACGGAATAAAATGAATTAAAAATTAAGATAATCAAATGTAGCTGCATTCGCTCCCTTCCATTTACTTCTTTAGAATCATTTGTAAACAACATATGATTAAGTAATAGAAGAAAAGAACCAATTGGATGATGCTGACGAATTAGGGTTTAACGTCCAGTGGCAAATATCATGTCAATATGAGAACGACAACACGTTATATGTACCCGGTGTTGTATAAGACAGACATTTTCAGTCGGATTTTGAACGTGCTTCTTTGAACAGACACAAAATCAAGGCTGATTGAAAACGTTAATAATAAATTCATGCATATTCCAGCGGCCAATCCATATCACGCTATATTGCAGTGACATACCTTTCAATAAAATGCAAAAATTCAAAATAAAATGATCTTACTACAAGGATACTGTTGCACCGTATTGTCATTTTTTTACTCAAGTACGTCTCATTCTTAACTTTTAATGGGAAATTATAAAGGTAGCAAAACTATTGTCGTGGCTAAATAACTCTTAACTGGCACAATTTTAATTGTCCAACCCATTAACAGACTTTATTCCCCTAATAGTCACTAAAACGTGGTATTACTCAGTTATATTACAATTATGAAATATTTAGTAATGTCAATTTATTTTTTAGAACCAAAGTATCATTTTGTGTCCTTTAAATGATATCTAAAATTGTTTGTTTCGCCTTTTATTAAAACAATTGCTATGCGTATAAGCATAAATACCACATACTTGCGCGACGCCTTTTAGTTTTACTGAAGTTTGCGCAGACTATGAAATGTTTTTACTGGTGGAAAATGTTCTATGATAGATATCATTTTGTCAGACACTTTTCTTTTTTTTATTTGGTTCTTATAATATGCCAAAAATCTGTATATTTAACAGAGTTGAACATTTAAATTGTGCGTTTTACTCTTAACAGACGTATAACCGACCCGATTAACAGACCAACCGCCCATATAGCCGCATACTCAATATAGATTAACCGACCAATCTCTCGGTTAGCCGAGTGTCGGCCGTGATATAATGGTCCTTTTTTTATAATTATTATTTCTCTGCAGGGAACGATGTTTTGGAATATTGTTTCATATCATTTTGTAATACGCTTACGGAAATATAATTGTGCAAGGTTTAACTTAATGTAAATGGCAGAAAGTTCATATACTTGGTAGCATAGCAGTCATTACTCTCCTTTTTATGTGACAATATTTAAGATTTATGGAACTTTAACCACTGTAGGGTAAAATCAACTGTTTCATATTAATGACTTTCCCCTGAATTATAAATAAAAATCAAACTTTCCTTTCTGTTGTCAGAATAGGAACGAGAATTGGACAAAGAGATAACAACCCGACCAAAAAGCAAAAACAGCCCAAGGCCACTAGTGGGTCTTCAATACAGCGAGAAAATCCGGAAGTCGTGCTCCAGTTGGACCCTTTACACAAATGTGTACTAGTTCATCGAAAATGGACATCACATTAAATTCCGAAACATATTAATAAACGTAAATAAAAAAAAATTATATACAAAACGAACTAAGGCTACATAGCAAGATAATCACATCAGCTTCTTTTTATTCTATTATAGTACTTAACTTATTTATAAGTAGTTTGTGCAAGCGAATGTTCTTCCAGTGTGACTTTCAAAAATAACTTGATAGTTGCTTAAGGTATATCATACCTTTCAAACGATTCGGAAGTTGACATAATATATGTATAGAGACACCTGTCTTCTGTTGAATACAATATAAGTGCTTCGCAAGAGACTTTTGGTTATGTGTTTAGCTGGGTTGTTATTTCGCTGCCGTGTAAGTGACATCTTTTTCTGTTCATATCAGTATATATCAAATCGTCGTGTTGCGATGTAAAAGATAAAAGGTATGAAGAGAATTATAAAGCCATAGTTTTAATAGAGATTATGCTGAGAATACTAACTTACAGAAAAAAATTGATAAAAAAATTAACTGTCGATATATTTGATACATAATTGATTTATAATCGTAACAGGTGTCGATAATAAAATTACAGTAATTTTTTTTGTCAAAATCCATTGCAATTGTACTGACTGATTTTGTAGGCACAGACACATGATGGTTTATAGGTTGTTATTCGCTTTGAACTAACTATCACAAACTTCGAGCACGCTTGTATCTGTACTATGTGTTTAGCCTTTTTTATAACTTGTTTCTTGGTTTTTATACGCCCGTCTAAGACGGGAAATATTATGGTATACCGTTGTCCGTCCGTCCGTCGTCCACACTTCGGACAATTAATAAAAAACGCTTCCACCAACTTTTATGAAACTTTGTTGAATTGTTTATATCTATTGACGTAAGCTCCCTTTCGATTTTTATAAATTTCAAATTTTTCGTTTCCATGTTATGAAATTTTATCCTTAAAAAAGGGGTGATTTTCCAGTTTTAGGACAATAATTCAAAAATGCTTCCATCAACTTTAATGTAACTTTGGTGAATTGTTTATATATATTGACGTATGCTCCCTTTCGATTTTTATAAATTTCAGATTTTACGTTTCCGTGTCATGAATTTTTATGCTTAAAAAAGGGGTGATTTTCCAGTTTTCGGACAATCACTCATAAACACTTTCACAAAATTTTATGAAACTTTGGTGAATTGTTTATATCTGTTGACTTAAGCTACCTTTCAATTTCTATAAATTTCAGATTTTACGTTTTTCAGTTATGAATTTTTATATTGAAAAAAGAGGAATTTTTCCAGTTTTTGGACAATAACTCAAAAACACTTTAACCAACTTTTATGAAACATTTACATTTTTGGAGTTATGCAGTCTTATTCATAAAAAAATGAGGCTTTTTTTTTCAGTTTTTCGGATAATAAATCAAAAATGCTTTCAGCAGTTTATGATGAAACAATGGTGACTAGTTTATATCTATTAAACTAAGTACCCTTTTGTTTTGTATATAATTTCTGACTTGATGTTGTACAGTTGTGGAATTTTTTCTTCTTACGCTAATCACGTTTTCATAACGACAATACATGCACGATTTATCCGATTGCAACACGATCTTAACACGCTTCTTCTGCGATTATAGAACGCTCTTACATCGATCAGTCTACGACCTTTCCACTTTCATACCGTGATCTAACTACGCTCTCGTCAATAACGCCAACATCATGTTCCATATAAATACTGTTCCATTTAATTCCTTCTAATTGTCATTAATACGTAGAATTCTCGAAAACAACACAGGCATACCACCAAAATATACCAGAACTAGTGGGCATGATGGTAGGAATAGGGGTAGAATCTGAGGAGCCTCTGATACGAATACTGATCCAGTAGACATGTCGGATCAACCAATCTAAACTGAGTCACAACGCGTTGGCTGATCCATCGAGATCAAATGACGATATTTTATTGAACAATAGAGGAAATGGTATAGATGTGTCAAGCATGGTTGTGCTCATCAGACTTTGACCAAATTTCATGGTTCCGTGGTCAAAGTTAAGTTTTTGATATTTGGTCTTTTTTTCTAACACTATATGCAATATGTCATCTTTATTTGGTGTATGGAAATATTTAATGATGTGCATGTCAGTCTGGCAAGTTTTACTTGGCCTTGACCTCATTTTCACTGTTCATTGCTCAGTATTCAGGTTTTTAGTTTTGGTCTGATTTTCTTAAACTATAAGCAATAGGTTAACTATATTTGCTGTATGGAAGAATTGTTAGCCGTACACTTCTGCCTGCCATGGTTCAGATCCTTGACCTTAATTTTATGGTTCAGTAGTCAGTGTTTAGTTTTCTCGGTTAAGTCTGTTTCTTAGAAACTATTAGCAATAGGTCAACTATACTTAGTGATTTATTGTAAGGTGTACATGTATTTCTTGTTTTGTTTATAAGACCTTGACCTCATTTTCTTGGACCATGTTAAGTTTATGTGATAGTTGTAGTAAAGCTTTATATTTAGGACTCTCAACATAGAAGGTGGGCAGGACTATTTTCGGGACGTCCGGATCGGGTGTTTTGAAGCTCGGGATTTCGGGATTGACCCTTTCGGGATCCGGGATTTCTTTTTTCAAATTCCGGGATGTCGGGATTTATCTTTTATACGCCCGTCAAAATTTTGACGGGACGTATTATGGTATACAAATGTCCGGCGTCCGTCTGTCCGTTCGTCTGTCCGTCCGTCTGTCCGGCGTAAACATGTCGCACCGTAACTTGAGAACGACTCATCCTTTCATGAAACTTAATACAGTTGTTCCTTATGATGGTCAAACGATCTGTATACTTTTTGGTGAAAATAAGATTAAAACTTTTTGAGTTACAGGACTTTGTAACTAAAACAGGGGTGTGTTTTGTTTTTTTTTCACATGTCGCGCCGTATCTCAAAAACGATTTATGATACTTGCTTAAAACTTTACACCCTTATTAGTTATATTAATCTTAATATCTGTATACTTTTTGGTTTTGATTCAAAATTTTGTTTTAGAAATATTGAGTTTTTTGTAAAAAAAAAAGGGGGGGGGCTTTCACATGTCACGCTGTATCTCCAAAACAATTTATGATTATTGCTTAAGACTTTACACACTCTAAGTTATATTTATCTTAAGATCTGTATACTTTTTGGTGATGATTCAAAATTTTGGTTTAGAGTTATTATTGAGTTTTTTGTTAAAAAAGGTGGGTTTTCATATGTCACGCTGTATCTCAGAAACTATTTATTATTATTGCACACAAGACGAAGGGCGTATCATGCGCTCATGGTGCAGCTATTTATTTTTTTTAATTCGGGACCTCGGGATTTCATGTTTTTAAGCCCGAGATTTCGGGATCAGGACCATCCGACCCCCTCAACAAAATATCAATGATAATAAAGAAGGCGAGACATTTCAGCGTGCGCACTCTTGTCGTAATTTGAGAAATTTTAAATAATTTGATTAAAACATTTATCGATATTGCCTCTTTGTTGATACTATTATATTTTTTGTAGCTCGTCCGCTCCCATTTTATATTCGTTATGTAAACAGAAAGTCACAACTGTTTTGTTTTTTTAACAGGGATCACGAAACTTTAATCCTATTCCATATCAGGCTGATAATTTTGGGCACAAAATTCATCTTGATCAAAATGAATCTTGCAAGTAGCCCTCGAAGTGGGATATAGAGAGGGGGTGATGTTGAGGTTACAAAAAGTGGATGTTGGATATAGGATTATAAAAATTGGGGTAATGAAATCAAGGGGACAACAAAGGTGGGATCTGGAGTAAAAAAAGAGAAATTTAAGAAAAAGGCGCACACCGAGTCACTCCGACCTCATTCACGTTAATGAAATAAAATTCCATCTGTAATGTCGGAATAAGATTTTAGTGTTGTTCAGACATAATAATTTTGTACCTTCTATTTTTTAAAACAGACAATACCTTTTTCTAAAATTGACAATGGAAATGGGGAATGTGTCAAAGAGACAACGACCCAACCATAGAACAGACAACAGCAGAAGGTCACCAATAGGTCTTCAATGCAGCGAGAAACTCCCGCACCCGGAGGCATCCTTCAGCTTGCCCCTAAACAAATATATATATACTAGTTCAGTGATAATAGACGTCATACTAAACAAATTAAACACAAAAAAGCTAAAATTAAAAATAATACAAGACAAATAAAGGCCAAAGGCTCCTGACTTGGGACAGGCGCAAACATGCGGTGGGGTTAAACATGTTTTTTGAGATCTCAATCCTCCCCCTATACCTCTAGCCAATGTAGAAAAGTAAACGCATAACAATACGCACAGTAAAATTCAGTTCAAGAGAAGTCCGAGTCCGATGTCAGAAGAGGTAACAAAAGAAAATAAACAAAATGACAATGATACATAAATAACAACAGACTACTAGCAGTTACTGACATGCCAGCTCCAGACCTCAATTAAACTGATTGAAAGATTATGTCTTCATCATAGGAATATCAGGCAACTCCCGGTAAGGGTTCAGTATTATACAATCATAAAATATTTAAGAGAAGAACATAACCCGTGTTATGCCAACAACTGGTTTTTAAATAAATGTGTTTAATTCCGATGTAAAGACCCTTTAAGTGAATCAATATTAAAGCCAAAATATGCAATCTTTAATGACCTGACAACAGTATCGTAACTATATCCCTTCTTAATAAGTCTGTTTAAAGGTTTTGTTATCTTCTAATGTTCTTTGTTGTCGTTTGTTGATGTGGTTCATAAGTGTTTCTCGTTCTGTATATAGATTAGACCGTTGTTTTTCCCGTTTGAATAGTTTTACACTAGTCATTTTGGGGACACTTTATAGCTTACTGTTCGGTGTGAACCAAGACCGTACTTTGACCTATAATGGTTTTTATTTTAAAAAATGTGACTTAGAAGGCGAGCTGTCTCATTGGCACTCATACCACATCTTCTTATATCTAGAGAAACGTAAACTAGCTTCACATTTGAAGTTCATTTTTAACTGAAATGCCACCTCACATTCATTCCAAATAATAGAAAATCTGTCTCAAAATGAACAAAGTAATCAGCAATATCAGTGTTGACAACATCAAACCTATTATGACTATACATTTACCAAATAAACCATACTATAAAAATAAAAGACCACAGGAACAATTATACACCTAAATCTCCAAAACTTGTCTCCTAAAGACAGTCGTATCTAATTCCACCAAGCACTGACTCAAATGTCTGCTTCATTCCTGATTAGTTTTCCCAAAATAATGTATTTCAGTTAAAAACAGAAAAATTGCTGTAAAATTCAACATCAAATTGGCGGGACCAAAATGTAGCATGAGTAATTTTGATTGAGATTCGGAGATGTGGACCACAGCTTGTTCTAGTTGTAAACAGAGACGATGGATGCCAAATGTTAAAGCACTATTGGTATCTAAATAGCTAAGTAAATAAAAACCAAAAACAGTGAAAATTATATCATTTTATCTAGTTAAGAAATGGAGCATTCAATCACTTCTAAAATAAGCCATATTTAGATGGAATATGACATTTTCATCAACCTTATATAGGGAGACTGGGAAAAGAACAGCTTTCCTATGTGTTGTTTTTATCTTTACCCCTTTTCTAGGTTGTCACCGAGGGTATCACCAAACCCGTAGCCAGTGCATGATATTACGAAATTTTATGTTAATAAAATTTCCTGTTTCGATAATTTTTTATTTACTTTACATTCAGGTCAACTCTCTCAGCTTCCGGTACACTATTTTGTTGTTGAGGGATTAAGGCACATTGTTGTTGCTTTCAATTATTCATAATCGTTTGGATACCCACAACAAATATATTTTTTAAGAGCAAACATACATGTGCTTTAATCTACAAACAGGTATATTGCTCAGATCTTATATTCAATGTACATTAACTTTTAAAAGAAGTTTACAAATGTTTTGCAACGATGCAAATACTAAACTTGAGAGTAAAAATAAATATCTTTATCAATGAATTCAACATACCAATATCTATTTGATTTAACAGATATATAGAGAATATTTAGTTAACCTGAATGTAAATAACAAAATAGGGAAATATAAAATTCATGGTTTTAAACAAGGGAAATAACAATTGCATAATAATTCTGCGCCACATCAAATAATTTTGCTGGTGCGTTGTTGTTCTCCTATCTTTTCGGGGTAAGGTAATAAATGTAAAAAATAATTTGATTATCTATTTTTCAATATCTTTGATAAATTTGAAAAATGAAAAATGCTCCTCTTTGGAGCATTTTTCATTTTGTCAAACGATTACAAAAATTGAAAAATGCTCCACACAAAAACAGCTAGACTCAAGCTAGCAGCCACTCGCTAGCAGCCACTCCGCTAGCAGCCAGTTTTCAGATATGTCTATAAACCCAAAAGTTGAATAAGATTCAAACGTACTGAAACGTTTTAATTTTTTATTACCACTACAATATCTGTTTTAATTCGAATTTAGCAGTCAAAAACACTATTCAATGAATTTTGAAATTTCATTTCGTGTTCAATATTTTAAAACAATGATATGTGCTTTCAACATCGTGCTGCACGCTTTAAGACTTCGCTTCAACTGTCAACACTGAAAAATGACATTGTTTGAATGTTGGCCTAATTTTCTTGTATTAAGATGGTATTGACTTGTTTATCAGAAAATTTCTGTGCGATATTGTGTGAAATAGCTTTCCATATTCTCGGCATCCTGTAAAATAGTTCCTAAATGTAACAATTTGTATACGCTACAAGAATACAAAGTAGCGTTCGTACTTTAATACTTTCATCTCAAACAAATCTGTTTAAGCGAATCATTATCGTTCTGTAACAGTGGATTTTGTTTTGTTTTGATGACACCAGGGTTTATTTTAGTAATCAAAATATGGTGTGCAAGGACATAACTCACAAGGTATGGTGTGCAAGGACATTATTAATTAGCTATATTATCAATTTAAAAAAAAAATCCGTGCTATACCCCACCTGGATTTTTCAGTCAAGCATGCCTAAGGGTCCCAACTTTCATTTGCACCTAGTGGGGAAAAAGTATTGCCGTAGGAAATTTTTATTAACTTTGAAAGTTAGGGTGGGGTAGGGTGTCGGACCCCAACTTTGGACCAATTTTTAAAAATCCGTGCTATACCCACCTGGATTTTTCAGTCAAGCATGCCTAAGGGTCCCAACTTTCATTTGCACCTAGTGGGAAAAAAGTATTGCCGTAGGAAATTTTTATTAACTTTGAAAGTTAGGGTGGGGTAGGTGTCGGACCCCAACTTTGGACCAATTTTAAAAATCCGTGCTATACCCCACCTGGATTTTTCAGTCAAGCATGCCTAAGGGTCCCAACTTTCATTTGCACCTAGTGGGAAAAAGTATTGCCGTAGGAAATTTTTATTAACTTTGAAAGTTAGGGTGGGGTAGGGTGTCGGACCTCAACTTTGGACCAATTTTAAAAAATCCGTGCTATACCCCACCTGGATTTTCAGTCAAGCATGCCTAAGGGTCCCAACTTTCATTTGCACCTAGTGGGGAAAAAGTATTGCCGTAGGAAATTTTTATTAACTTTGAAAGTTAGGGTGGGGTAGGGTGTCGGACCCCAACTTTGGACCAATTTTAAAAAATCCGTGCTTTACCCCACCTGGATTTTTCAGTCAAGCATGCCTAAGGGTCCCAACTTTCATTTGCACCTAGTGGGGAAAAAGTATTGCCGTAGGAAATTTTTATTAACTTTGAAAGTTAGGGTGGGGTAGGGTGTCGGACCCCAACTTTGGACCAATTTTAAAAATCCGTGCTATACCCCACCTGGATTTTTCAGTCAAGCATGCCTAAGGGTCCCAACTTTCATTTGCACCTAGTGGGGAAAAAGTATTGCCGTAGGAAATTTTTATTAACTTTGAAAGTTAGGGTGGGGTAGGGTGTCGGACCCCAACTTTGGACCAATTTTAAAAAATCCGTGCTATACCCCACCTGGATTTTTCAGTCAAGCATGCCTAAGGGTCCCAACTTTCATTTGCACCTAAAGGGAAAAAAGTATTGCCGTAGGAAATTTTTATTAACTTTGAAAGTTAGGGTGGGGTAGGGTGTCGGACCCCAACTTTGGACCAATTTTAAAAAATCCGTGCTATACCCCTCCTGGATTTTTCAGTCAAGCATGCCTAAGGGTCCCAACTTTCATTTGCACCTAGTGGGAAAAAGTATTGCCGCAGGAAATTTTTATTAACTTTGAAAGTTAGGGTGGGGTAGGGTGTCGGACCCCAACTTTGGACCAATTTTAAAAAAATCCGTGCTATACCCCACCTGGATTTTTCAGTCAAGCATGCCTAAGGGTCCCAACTTTCATTTGCACCTAGTGGGGAAAAAGTATTGCCGTAGGAAATTTTTATTAACTTTGAAAGTTAGGGTGGGGTAGGGTGTCGGACCCCAACTTTGGACCAATTTTAAAAAATCCGTGCTTTACCCCACCTGGATTTTTCAGTCAAGCATGCCTAAGGGTCCCAACTTTCATTTGCACCTAGTGGGGAAAAAGTATTGCCGTAGGAAATTTTTATTAACTTTGAAAGTTAGGGTGGGGTAGGGTGTCGGACCCCAACTTTGGACCAATTTTAAAAAATCCGTGCTATACCCCACCTGGATTTTTCAGTCAAGCATGCCTAAGGGTCCCAACTTTCATTTGCACCTAGTGGGGAAAAAGTATTGCCGTAGGAAATTTTTATTAACTTTGAAAGTTAGGGTGGGGTAGGGTGTCGGACCCCAACTTTGGACCAATTTTAAAAAATCCGTGCTATACCCCACCTGGATTTTTCAGTCAAGCATGCCTAAGGGTCCCAACTTTCATTTGCACCTAGTGGGGAAAAAGTATTGCCGTAGGAAATTTTTATTAACTTTGAAAGTTAGGGTGGGGTAGGGTGTCGGACCCCAACTTTGGACCAATTTTTAAAAATCCGTGCTATACCCCACCTGGATTTTTCAGTCAAGCATGCCTAAGGGTCCCAACTTTCATTTGTACCTAGTGGGAAAAAAGTATTGCCGTAGGAAATTTTTATTAACTTTGAAAGTTAGGGTGGGGTAGGGTGTCGGACCCCAACTTTGGACCAATTTTTAAAAAATCCGTGCTATACCCCACCTGGATTTTTCAGTCAAGCATGCCTAAGGGTCCCAACTTTCATTTGCACCTAGTTGGGAAAAAGTATTGCCGTAGGAAATTTTTATTAACTTTGAAAGTTAGGGTGGGGTAGGGTGTCGGACCCCAACTTTGGACCAATTTTAAAAAAATCCGTGCTATACCCCACCTGGATTTTTCAGTCAAGCATGCCTAAGGGTCCCAACTTTCATTTGCACCTAGTGGGGAAAAAGTATTGCCGTAGGAAATTTTTATTAACTTTGAAAGTTAGGGTGGGGTAGGGTGTCGGACCCCAACTTTGGACCAATTTTAAAAAATCCGTGCTATACACCACCTGGATTTTCAGTCAAGCATGCCTAAGGGTCCCAACTTTCATTTGCATCTAGTGGGAAAAAGTATTGCCGTAGGAAATTTTTATTAACTTTGAAAGTTAGGGTAGGGTAGGGTGTCGGACCCCAACTTTGGACCAATTTTAAAAAATCCGTGCTATACCCCACCTGGATTTTTCAGTCAAGCATGCCTAAGGTCCCAACTTTCATTTGCACCTAGTGGGGAAAAAGTATTGCCGTAGGAAATTTTTATTAACTTTGAAAGTTAGGGTGGGGTAGGGTGTCGGACCCCAACTTTGGACCAATTGTTTAAAAATCCGTGCTATACCCCACCTGGATTTTTCAGTCAAGCATGCCTAAGGGTCCCAACTTTCATTTGCACCTAGTGGGGAAAAAGTATTGCCGTAGGAAATTTTTATTAACTTTGAAAGTTAGGGTGGGGTAGGTGTCGGACCCCAACTTTGGACCAATTTTAAAAAATCCGTGCTATACCCCACCTGGATTTTTCAGTCAAGCATGCCTAAGGGTCCCAACTTTCATTTGCACCTAGTGGGGAAAAAGTATTGCCGTAGGAAATTTTTATTAACTTTGAAAGTTAGGGTGGGGTAGGGTGTCGGACCCCAACTTTGGACCAATTTTAAAAAATCCGTGCTATACCCCACCTGGATTTTTCAGTCAAGCATGCCTATGGGTCCCAACTTTCATTTGCACCTAGTGGGAAAAAGTATTGCCGTAGGAAATTTTTATTAACTTTGAAAGTTAGGGTGGGGTAGGGTGTCGGACCCCAACTTTGGACCAATTTTAAAAAATCCGTGCTATACCCCACCTGGATTTTTCAGTCAAGCATGCCTAAGGGTCCCAACTTTCATTTGCACCTGAAAAAGTATTGCCGTAGGAAATTTTTATTAACTTTGAAAGTTAGGGTGGGGTAGGGTGTCGGACCCCAACTTTGGACCAATTTTTAAAAATCCGTGCTATACCCCACCTGGATTTTTCAGTCAAGCATGCCTAAGGGTCCCAACTTTCATTTGTACCTAGTGGGGAAAAAGTATTGCCGTAGGAAATTTTTATTAACTTTGAAAGTTAGGGTGGGGTAGGTGTCGGACCCCAACTTTGGACCAATTTTAAAAAATCAAGAGAGCTAAATTGAACTCTGACTATTCCTTTTAAACGAAAAAAAACCGGAATTTTACAACAATGATGTTAAGCCATTGAAAGCATGACATGAAACTTTATTTGATCGAAAATGAGTAACAGTTTGAACGGCGGAACCGAACAGTGACAGAAAATATGTTCAAGTATTTCTCATCTTATTCTACTCCACACATTGATGTTTCGTGACGCTATCAAATTGATTCCCGTGGCAGCAAGTAAAAAGGAACATAAAAAAGGTGTTCTTGAAACTCTGTTGAAACAATCCCACAATGTCAAACCCCAAATTTAGTGTGCGAATCAGCAAAAAGGGTACATTTGAAAAGGGATACAACCTTGGTGGACTGGAGAAGTGTTTACTATTTCCAAAGTGTTGAGTAATCAACCATCAACCTACCATATCAAAGATTTTTAAATAACATAAGGATCCATTTACGAGACCGAGCTTCAGAAGACTGTTTCTTCAGAAGAATGATAAAGGTCTGTATCGCATTGAAATTGTCACTGGTCAGCCCGTAATGATGTAAAAGAGCTCTAGGTTAAATTGATAGATTATTTCGCGACGTTCAACTCATGGATCGTGAAGGCTGATATTGCAAAACTCTCTTCAAGATATAAAGTAAAAATAAATTTTAAGATTTGCATTTTATTTTTTATCTTGAATGTAACAAAGAGATTGATGCCGTCAACCACTATCTTTTCATCTACTTTTGTTAGTGATCGCTTAGATGTACTTGTATGTTTGAATCAAACAATAACCCTGCCGAGATCTTCTTATTGTTTCTTCGCACATCGATAACATGTTTTCCACAAGCTAATTAGTTTTCTTTTACATGTTTGCAATTAATTCGGGCCAATTCTGTGCATACCAGCCTTTTCTCATCAATTCATTGACTGGCTTTTCGCAGGTGGATTACTAATTGGATGGTTTGCATATTTAGGTATGTATTTATTTTACCATCGTTGGTTGAAACACATCAGGACTTGTCCATTTTGATCTGTGTTGTTTTTTGTAACATGTTCAAGTTCCTTGATGTTTTGGTCGTATTCTGTCTAAAAGTTTTTGAGCTGTTGCATATCCCACCGTTTTCGAAATTTCCTGCGTTTGGGTATACCCGGGTTTAGGATACGATCATCATTCATGTGGAGGTCTTCGAAAAATATAACCCCTTTCACTTCTCTTTTGCCAATACAAATTTTCTACCGTCTTTCTTGTTTCTTGTGTGAATGAAAACGTCACTTAATCAAAAGGTGAACTTATGATAGCATTTTAATAACATACATACAAAGATGTCCTCACATCATTGTTCCGCGTTTTTGTAGTCAATTTCGGGTTTAAATACTCATTTTTTCTTTTGGGGTTGAAATACATAATAATCAAAATATATCTTTGTCAATTCGTTTTGAAACCACCATGCAGAGTGTATTACAAGTGCCATGAAAGAATCATGGATTGAAATACCAAACTATATTTTCTGTGGTTCATATTGTAATTTTCCCGCAAAAGACCCTTCTTACGTGTTAAATGTTTAAGTCGTTCGCCTACTTTTCGAATCCAACATTAGATATTGATTTTTGGGGATTGCTATATCAAAATGTGTATTACACTCATTTATTAAATATTCCTGATCTTCATACAACTTTTCACACTCTTCTTTATCCGACACTTCGTAGTCCTCTTCATTCGACTTCATTCGACTCATAACTCTCATTATTTGTATTGTCAAGCTCCGCGGTCATATACGGCACAAACTCATCTTCAGTATATTCAAGTTTCCATTCTAGTACAGAAACAATTTCCTGAAGACTTGAGGTATATAGTAGTTGTTTGAACATGTGGTTGCGAAAATCTACGGCCGTCAGGCTATATACAATAGCTTCTTCAAGGGTCAAAGAGATACTTATATCCATATGCATATCCGTATGGTTGTAAAAACTTCGCACCGCCATAAATCTAGGTGATTCGAACATAAATAACCAGGTTCGTTTGATGAAAAATGAAAATAACACTTTATAAATGATATGCGTCAAAATCTGACGCTTGAATAATATGTCTGATCTGTTTGCGACATATGTGGAAGATCGTCGGTTAGAAGCTCATCTTTAAGTATCCTCATCTCACATAATTTCTATAAGTTTATTGTCATGATCTACAATACATGGGATGAAGTTGTGCTGCTTGTCATCTGCTGAAAGAGATTTTTCACTATATGTCTGGTCTCACTTGCTCCAAATTAAGTTCGTTGTGTGGTAGGAATCACAGCCAAATTTTAGTTTAGCTCTCTTGCTTTCAGACCTTTCTGTTTTGATGGCATACCGTTTCAGTCTTAGACCGACAAATTCAACTATTGGTATTCCAGGACACTCGTTCTTAAACATTCCAGGAACATTCTTGTTGACCTTAGTCTTGAATTTGCATTCATGGTCAGTCGAGTAGTTGGACATCTCGAACCGCTAATGCACATTGTTATCTTTGTCTTTGTAAATGTTTGTGGTCTGAATATCTTAAACGAGCCTGTAAGTGTCTGTGTAACAGATCGTGGCTCGCGGTTTTTTGTTGGGGTTTTAATTGTTGTTAACGTTACGGCCAGAAATCACTTTTAAATTGTAGCCAACAAAAGACACAAATCAATAATAAAATTTAACAAGATTTATTATACACAAGTTTACAAGAAGTATTACACAAGTAGAAATGTCAACTTAGCTGTTAAAATATAAGTCCGATCCTTTGTCTTTTCTTTTATCCGTAATCCTTCTCGTAACTGTACGGAAATCCAAACAGAATATTACGTCTAATAAGTCACAATCTAGTATGATGTTGTTCATAAATAAAAGTGTCAATTCAACAACTCCAGATAACCTCTGAGAATCCAATGTCTATGTCTTAAAGTTTAACTTAAGTGTCTGTATATATATATATATATAGTTGTCACGGAAATCTCTAGAACATTGTAGAAGTGAAACTCCTAGAAAACTGTAGAACGAAACTTCTCGAATACGATAAAAGTTTTAATTACACATCGTAGATTATGATCATTCCAGAATTATTATGTAAGTCAAATTGAAAGTTCCAATCTCATTCCATCAGTATCTATGATTGTTCCAGTGATTTCTAAACTGCACAATATAAGTTTACCTTGTAAACAACTATAAGGCAACAAAACAAATAAGGCCAAGATAAATAAACATAATAATTACAATACCATAACAGGAAGTCATATACAAAGTCATCCAACAAAGTTTTAGACAGGTCTGAAATCGCAAACCCTAGGTAGATTGGTTTGTCTATTACCAACTTGGTTCGTGTTATGTGGATTGCAGCCCATAATTCGTCTAATATAGTCCGTTTCTTGAAAATGGATATGGAAGCTAGTCTTAATGCTTTCGTCTTATTATTGACCAGTCGGATATCAACACGGTGTATGATATTTTTCATGCTTTTCCCAACCATCCTCCTATAGAATTCTTTTTTCAAATGTTAGAGTTGGCTCGGAGTTTCCTTTCCTTATCAATATTAGGGTTTCAACTATGGGCCTTGGTTGTACTTGATAATTTACTGTATCTTCCTAAGAATCAAACCCCGGGCCAGATAACTCTTAAGGTTCACACAATGTACCACATATATTGTCTTCTGAAGATTAGCTACCGGTTTCTTGATCGTTAATCTTGCAAAGATTCTGGAGCCACTAGAAAATCATTGTAGTAATCGCGCAGATCTCTTTCCATCTCCTGTGATGTCACAAGCAATCACTTTTTACTTTCTTGAAACATCCTTGATGAATCCGGGCAGTCTATCGCGTGCTATACATTCTTTACGAATCATTAATCTATCGAACACCAACGATGATACATCAATATTTTCCTCAGCCAAGGTATGATTTTTCGCGACAGATCAGACAGTAAGGTTGGACGAGAATTCTTTGTGTCAATCTCATACATATAGTCGACGCAAATTTAAGTTTGTGTCTAAGTTTTCTGGCGTATATTTTGAAATCCGAGTTGAACCGCAGTCAAATTTCTTCCAAAAGCATTCCACTGAGAGTAATGCATTAGACTTTAACGTTTGACATTGATGCTGCCTAGGTAGTCGAGCATTCATTTTATTGTTAGGTATTCTTGTCTACATTAACTCCTATGCTGTAGCGAGCCCTAAGTTGGAAATCATTAATGTGCTATTACTTCCGCCTGTCCATATCTCTCTTATGGTTATGCTCCTACTATTCTCCGAATTGCGTTGTTTCACTTTGTACAATTGCCGGTCATATGATATTTTTCCAAACTTTTCTTTGTGTTTGGAAATTCGACAGGTGGGTTATTCTCTACACGTTCCTATAAATTTGTGCATACATGTAAGGTTGTCCTTCAGTTACTCCCAAGTTCTTAATGAAGAGATGACTGTCGTACCCGGTCAGGTTGTGGAAGATTGCCGGAAATAATTTAAGTACCGTGTATTTCAAGTTGCACTTGTGGTCTGCACCTCTGTAATCCCCGGTAAAGTGACAGTTGTCTCTCACTTTGTCATCTTCTAGTTTTTCCTCAGATCTGTTACGTCGTAACCTGCTCGAATACTTGCAACATCTCCAAGGACATTCGATAATAATATATCTGGTACAGAACTAAAATATCTTCTTCAAGTTTACCCACAAAAATATGAACCACATCTTCCCTTTCTTCCTGCATTGTACATATTGTATAACAAACTTGTTCTCTAGTAAACACCCTGTTGTCATAGCACATTATACAATAGAAAATTCTGGATGGTTTGTGTTTCTGGTAGGGTTTGAAGTCTGGTTTGCAGTCATCAGTTCGAAAGAAGTGACTCATAATATCTTTGTCCGCGATCTCATTCCGTTCCTTAATGTTTTGTCTTGAATTTTTTCTCTACAGTCCTTAACAATTTATCCGGCTTGACGCCCTCAGTAAAACACTCAGATTTTGCGTACACTACGAATTGAACCTTCGTTGATATCGTATGGTTCTTAAATTCTTGGTAAGCCCCTTTATCTGGCATCGAAACTTACACAGTTATCTTGTTATTACAGTACTCTTTTTGCTGGAATAGGGTCTACTCACTGTGGAAGTTATTAAAAGAGAGGGAAAGATACCAAAGGGATATTTAAACTCATAGATCGTCAACAAACTGACAATGCCATGGCCAAAAGAGAATGTGACGAAAAGACAAACAATAGTACACAAAACACAATATAGAAAACTAAAACTGACCAACACGAACCTTACCAAAACTGGAAATTACCTCATGTGCTCTGTAGGGGTAGACAGAACCTGCTCCAGATATGACACCCGTCGTGTTACTGCTATAAAACTTGTTGATACTTTATATCAAGTTATTATACATTACGCGATAGCAATTAAGGTACTTTTACAACAGTAATGTGTCAATCCTTCCATCTCAATCACCAACAAGTCCACATTCAGTTCTCTTTTCTCGAAGTCTTAACTCATTAGTAGTTAGATCTCTTTCGTTTTAAACCATGCACGTTGATTGATATATTCGGATTGTTTTTCTAAAACTTGGTAATGTTCTTGAGATTTATAATGAATCCAATCCTTCAATCCTTCACTCTCGTCTACCCATCACTTTACTAACTTGATCACTCAGGCAGCACTTTATGGTCTATCTGTATTGACGCTAAGATCGTTCACTTAAAACATTGCTCTTCCTGGTTATTCACAATAATTATGACTTTCTTGTCTGCCAGCCACTTAAAACCAGGTTAAATCCACCATTTTCTACATAAGGAATTGCCTATACTAATTCAGGAATATGACAGTTGTTTTCCATTCGTTTGATGTGTTTGAGATCTTGTTTTGCCATTTGATAAGGGATTTTCCTTTCGAATTTTCTTGGAGTTCGGTATTTTGTAATTTTACTTTTGAGGTAAGCCCTAGTATTGAGATCAGGCAATTGGTCTATATTTGTCGATTTGAAATTTAAACTAACCAAAGTAAGTGCGTCATCAGTTTTATCCCCTGCCCAACCTGGAATTTCTCCTCAAAACTATTTTTCAGCATCTTTAACATATCTTCGAAGTTCGTCGCCTCTCTGGTTACTTTGTCCCGCAATGACCATGATGACTTATATTCTTTTTCCTTCTTATCACAAACAATTTTTTCAAACATACAATTTAAAATCACATTAACTTTTGCCCCTTTTCGTTGTACCCCATTTATAAGTCCAGACTTTTGAAACGGGTGGTATTTTAAAAATGTCTCTAGATTCAGCTGGACTATGGATTTGTTTGTCCTTTTGGTAAGTTACAATTTAAGGCTTTTTCCCGGTTTGACTACTTCGAATTTCTCTTTCGATTGTTTCTTGTTTCTACTGGTTTTCTCCACAACACCTTTTAACAAGGCATTATTGTTCAATCTACTGACCTTTTCATTCCCTTTCCTGGGTCCACCTTTGAAGTTCCCTGTATGTTTATTCCTTTTCCGTCAGCTTTATTTCAGTTTTGGATTGAATCCGTTCACTTATCTTAGCTTTTCCTATCTTATAATTTGTTTAAGCAATTGATTCCTAGCAATACCTTTCAACTGTTTTACTGTTTTAACAACCAATATCATTTTATTCGTTCATTTCGTGTTTTATTTTATATCTTTCATATACTTTTATCATCCTTCTAAAACTTTTTTCATTTTAAACTTTATTTGAGTTGTTATACCTACCCTGATTCTAGTTTGTTAATAAACGTGTAGAATTTTTAATTTTATTTTTGGGGTATTTGTAAACCGTAACTTTTAACATAAGTTTCCATCAATGTACCCTTCTTCTATTTGTAAGAGTTAAAACTTTACCCTTTCAAACTTTTCCATCCACTTCTGTAATTTCTTTGATTTTAAGTATCACATTTTTGGTATTTTTCCATTTCATAGTTTCCTGATTCTTTTTATCATCCTCTTGTAGGACCAATTGTTCTTTCAAACAGGACTAATATTTGTAAGGGTAAACAAAAACAGGGAGGGGCGGAGGCAACCCACAAAGATCTTCACCACAGATCCAATATCGAAGTATGATATCAGTGAACTCCTTTCTACGGACTAAATTTAATTCGAAAGAAATCCCAACGACAATACTTTTCTCCGGACTCCTGCATATGAAAGGTAGACTATAAGGTTTTATGGACCAAACAGCCAAGTTGGAATAACTTACAGAAGATCTAGACCATAATGTCCAAATCATAGTCTGCAATTACTGACCCCGTACCATCACTCAATTAAAAGTTACGACAACATTGTTAGCCGCGGGTGATGCAAATTTAAGACAGTTAGGTTTCCTGCAACAAAAGGCCCATGTTATACGACTCACGGAAAGTCTACATTGTTGGTCCAATATAGGGGTCTGATATAAGTGACTCCTTAGCCACTCTAAACGTAACTCCATACATCAATGCTTTTAAAGACTCTAGGAAAAAAATAAAACCAATGCCTTACGGTTTCTTGAGTCAAATGGCCCAACAACTCTTAGAAAGTCTACACCACATTTCCAAAATCGGGGTCTCAACTTACTGCCCCTTTCCACGGCCTGAATTGAATTCTTAAAGATTTCCTACGTCGATAATTTCATCCGCACTAGGTGCATATAAAAGTCAGAGACCAAAGGTTTACTGGACACAAAGGACCTGGTGGGACAACTCAAGGCAGACCTACATCATTGGTTCTTAATCGTGGATTGACCTAACTGACCACATACTTACTCTTAATTTAACACTTAAAACATCCGTACTGCAATGATTTGATCCAAAATAGATACAAATAAAAGATCGTGACCTATAGTTTTTGGACCAAACGGCTAAGGTGGGATAACTCATGGAAGGTAAACACAAAAGGTTCAATATAGGGTCTGGCATTCCTGAACCCTTCCCACCCTAAACATAATTTCTAAAACAATTCCCTCCCCAAGGGTGACTGGGGAATAGAAATATGGTCACCATTTGTCTTCCTCCGACCGGCGGTAAAAAACCCTCGCTAAAGTGGGGCGTCCGTTTGGCTGTGCGGGATGTACAAGTTCGTTGTCACGTCCGGTCAGAATGGGGACGTTAAATCGGAAGCCTCGTGTAAAGAGAGTGCCACGTTCTTTGCACGTTAAGAACCCTTGCAACAACTCTTTGAGGGGTCCGTAGGTGGCCTGTTGCAAGGCTAAATTTCTGTCCTTATCCAATATACCCTCATTTTCCTGTGGCAGTCTAAATTTCCCCGACTTTCATCCCGGACGGCCTCTATTACAGGACCTACCTATTGTATTTATTGTTAACTTGTTCTCGTCCTGAACATGCATGAAATAGTTGCCACTGGACGTTAAGCAACCAACAATCAATCAATCAATAAAACAATTCCCTACGTCAATATTTTAATCTGCACCAGATGGTAATGAAAGGCAGTGGCCGGTGGTTTTTTAATCAACAGGCGCAAATAGGACAATTCACGGAAGGCTTAAATTATAGATCCAATATCAGAATAAGACATAACTGACCCCTATCAACCCTATTTTGACTCGTAATAGGAGAATCGATACGGCAATGCTTTTATCTGCACTATGTACAAAAACAAGCCAGAAGCCCAATGTTTTCTGAACCAAAAGGCCAAAGTTAGACAATTTACGGAAAATCTCTACCATGGGTCCAATATCGGGGTCTGACTTATCCTATCTAAATATTACTCATAAACAAATCCTTATAGATTGAAATGTAAACTGTAAAATGTAAAGGTTTCCCGGACAAAAGGCCAAGGTGAGAAAACTCACGAAAAGTCTTCACCTCAGGTCTTACATTACTGACCTCGTCACTCGCCCTAAATTTAATTTAAAAGAAAATTCTCTTTAACATTATTTCATCCCCACTAGATGCAATAAAAGGCAGTAACCTATGATTTCCAGGACCAAAATGTCCAAGTAGGACAACTCACGGAAGGTCTACACCAAATATCGGGGTTTCACATAACTGACTTCCAACCACCCTTCAACTTGTATTAACATCTTTACGACAATGCTTTTATCCGAACTAGGTACAAATAAAAGCCAGGGGCATAAGGTTTCTTGGACCCCAAAACCTACTTGGGACAACTCATGCAGGTCAAATATCGGGTTCTTGTATAACTGTTTCGCATAGCAATTATTTTATTCGCACTAGGTACAAATAAATGTCAGTGGCCTACGGTATCCTAAGCCAAAAGGCCCGGTGGGACAACTCTTGTAGAGTCTACAACACAGGTCCAATATCGAGGTCAGATATTACTGTGTCTTTCATTCATATACAATTCTCTACGGCAATACTTTTATCTCCACGTGGTGCATATGAATTGCAAAGACCAAAATCTTCCTATATTAAAAGCCCAGCTTAGGGTGAAAAGGGTCGGGTGAGCTGATGGGGAGGAGGTACCGGGTAGGTCACATAGTCCTGCTTTTATTACTGCCTGCTGGCAAAACTAAGAGATTTTCCACTTTTGCTATTGCATGATACCAGAGGATGCTATAGACATTACCTCTAAAATGGCCCATAGCACTTATGGTCCTAGGCATAGGGTGGGCAGGGAGAAGGGTTACCTGGTATGTATTAGTCTAGTATAGTCTAACTTAACTATTGCTGGTTGGCAAAACTGTGATAATCTATTCTTCACGTTGGCCATTGTACCAGAGGTATAAGTAAACATTGCCTCTAAAATGGCCTATATTACTAATGCCCTAAACCTGTAATAGTTTGTTATGATTGGAGGGGGGAGGAGGAGGGGGAGGGGTTGTACTGTCGATTTGATAATTTAGGGACAGTTAAATTACTTCAAACGTTAACGTCACTTTGAGCGCAGTTTTCCATTTTACCATTGGTATCGTCACTATATCCTTTGTTAACTTTGTTCTAGTACAGATTTTAGCATCTATCACAAGCTACCAAAATTGAATCGTCCATATTTTAAGGGTAATTTGTTAAAATGGCAACCTTTCTGGCATGCGTATCTATCAACAATACATGCTAACCAAATATTAACAGAGGTACAAAAGTTTAACGTATTTACATAAACAAATTTTGGGCATAGCCGCACAATGTCTCGCCGGATTAGCACTCACAAGTGCAAATTACTATCAAGTCGTATATGTAGCAATACTATGATAGAGGTTTTATTGATTTACCTGCGCCGAGGTCAAAAGCAGGCAACTTTCCATACAGAACTGAGTGTAGCATACACTGTATAGAATCTCTAGGAACAAGCAAGAGAACATTAATAACCATTCTTACTCTTATTATATACAATAAGTTGCCGTCTGATGTACGAAAAACATAACCCGAGACCGCAAAAATGACGATTGGGACTGAAATCTTTGAGGGCAGCAATAATAAGGAAGTGTGCGTTCAGGTCGCAGGACAATCAACAAGCGCAAATCGTGAAAATGATACATTTTACTGGCCGCTTCGTTTTTTACCGGAACGAGAAAGGGAATGAACGGAAAACACTTTCAGTCGATGACACGTAAGAAATTCTTGTTTTGTGAGGATTCGCATCATCCGAATACGTGTAAATAACGCATAGAAATTTTTAAGCGGAAAAGGTATGTTTTAACTGTTTTGAAAATAACAGTAGTTGAATTTTAATCTGAATTTAATTTTCGACAGTGCTGAAAGAAACAGCACACTTGTAAACATGTACATACACATAATCAAAGACCTTGACATCAAACGAGAATAGCGCACACAAGATCGTAGCACATACTGCGGTAGATAAAACACTATTAGAGCAGACATCATTGTTGCATTCTACTGTTACCGCACATAGAGATGTTTTTCTTGAACCTGCCGTGACACCAGTTTGCTCATAATATCTTACTTGAAGAGGAGCGCAGAACTCATTTTAACTGAAACCTTAGCGCGCAAATTTGAAATTGTGTCCACCGAAAAGATTACACTCAAAATATCTGGATTATGGGACAACGAAGGATACATTCGTCACCTTACCAAAGCAAAAATAGCGATTGAAACAGTTCGTTGAGAAATTGAAGTAATCATCGTACCTAAAATAGCCGCTCCTATTCGGACGAAATCACGAAAGAAAATCAAAGCACTGTCATTCTTACATGGATTACGACTTGCACATTCGATAAGCGCAGAGGGCAAATTCAACATACTTTAGTATGCTTGTAGGTTGGCGCGATTATTACTAGTCAATAGTTGAAGATGAACTTGGTAGAGGAGATGGATCGACCGCAGTAAAATCAGGATGGGTTATCTCTTGTCGGGACCCGTAATAAGTAAGAACGGAAGTAGTTCAAATCAATCTGCCATGAGGAACATTTAGACTAATCACAGATCAGTTGCTTGCGACTTGAAAATGTTTTGAAGCTTAGAATCGTAGTGATTTTAAGGAAGCGATCACATAAAAAGCAAGTAGAAAGTTGTAAGGGAGTTCGGAGAGAAGTGTATAATGGAAAATATAAAGCTAAGTTACAATGGAAATCAGACGTTCGTCCGCTGCTGCATAATATGGAATTGGTTAAACAAAGGATAGAAAACATTATTAGGAGTTAAGCAAACAAGCCCGATTTACTAAAAATTTATGGAGATATTGTAAGCGAGCAGGAGAGTAGACACTTTATTAAAAAGGTTGAGGAAACAAAACTTCCTATTGATCGACCAGTACACTATATTCCGCATCATTCGGTCACCAATAAATCATCTACTACGCCGAAACGCATTGTTTATGATTGTAGCTGCAAAGATGGAAGAGGTTATCATAGTTTAAATGAATGTTTAGAATCACACCCTCCTATTATGAATGATATTACAGGAAAGATTTCGTGCTAAGAAATATGCTACGTCCGCAGATTAAGAAAATGCATTTCTACAGCTCGGCGAAAAAGACCGAGATGCAACGAGGTTCCTGTTGCTTAGCGACCCTGCAAAATACATCAAGTCCGCTAATAACACATTGCTTCAAGTTTGTACTCTTCGCAGCTACATGTTCGCTCTTCAGTTTGAGCGCCACATTCCGGAAGCACTTCAAGGAAAATCTGGGAAAACTTTCAAATACTCTAGGAAATGGATTATATGTGGACAACATTTTTAACTAGATAACGAAAACAGCGTAAAAGATTATTGCAGACGATACATGGACAAACTCACCGAAGGCAGATTCAAACTTCACTTTTGGAATTCAAACATTCCAAAATTACAAGAAATCGATTGCAAAGAAAAAACCTTAGGCAAAAATTCTTGGTATGCAACGGAACGCTCAAACGGACAAGTTGTTTTATCAAAGTAACAACTTCGAGAAAGACGAATAAGAAAATTGACCAAACGTTATATTTTACAACAATCATCCAAAATTTTCGATCCGTTAGTATTATTAAGCTCAGTAACTGTAAAAGCAAAAATCTTTATGCAATCACTTTGGAAGCTAAATTGGACGAAATATTACCGGAAGATATTCAATAAAATGGATATCAATTTCACGAGATCTTGCATTTAGCTTAGAGATCATTCAAGTACTACAACACAAAAGGAGTAACACAAATTTACCGATGCATCAACACATGATAACGGCACATGCGCACACATCATGTACCACAGAAAACCAACAATAGTGATGGCAAAGAATCGAGTTGTGCGTATCAAGAATATTACTTTATCAAAACTAAAGCTCCAGGGTGATGTAGTTGGATCAAGACTTGCTGATCACATCTGCAAAAACTTTCCGGGAACTTTCATAATATTTTTGAGTGACAGTCACATCATACTTGGATCCGTTAAACTACAGAGACAATATCAATTTGTCAGAGTTCGACATTGCATCTAGAATAGCTCATGACACTTATGCCCTAGACAAGTATGAGTTAATCAGCGTGAAAATGGGGGTTAGTGGTACCTGGTATGCCATAGAGTTCAAACTATCTATTGGCTCCTGGCCAAATCAAGAGATTCTCCACGTTGGCCATGGTACAAGAGGTAGAGGTAGATATTGCTTCTAAAATTGCCAATATCACTTATACCCCAGACCCATAGCAGTTTGTCAGCATAGGGTGGTGGGATATCTGGTGTGACAAAATATACTAACTTAACTATTGCCGGCTAGCAAAACTAAAAGATTTTCCACGTTTCCCTTGTTACCAGAGGAAAAGATAGACATTGCCTCTTAAATAGTCTAAAGCACTTACGCCCTATATCCGTATGAATAAGTCAGCATATGGTGGGGAATATCTGGTATGTCAGATAGTCCAAACTTACTATTGCTGGCTGGTAAAGCTAAGATATTCTCCACGTTGGCCATGGTACCAGAGATCGAGGTAGACATTGCCTCTAAAATGGCCTGTAACACTAATGTCTTAGACCCGTACTAGTTTATCAGCATAGGATGTGTGAGTGTGTGGGGTGGGGTACCTAATATGACAAATAGTCCAGCTTCACTAAGAGAGTGAGCCCATATGCACTATACCTGTACGAGTTTGGCAGCATAGAGTTGGTGCTACCTGGTAAGTCACACAGTCTAAGTTAACTATCACCTGATGGCCATACAATGAAATTCGTCACGTTGGCCATGGTACCAGAGGTAGAGGTAAACATTGTCTCTATGTCTGATATTTTTTATGAGATTCTAGACGTAGGCATTGGAAACAAAGGAAGAGATAGACATTGCTTTTAAAAATGCTCATGTCACTTAATTATTGCCGGCTGGCCAAACTAAGAGTTTTTGTACGTTTGTCATGGTACCAGAGGGAGAGATAGACATTGCCTCTAAAATGGCCCATAGCAATTGTATGTACCTAGACCCTAACGATATATTCAGCATATAGGGTAGGGAGTACCTGGTTTGTCACATAGTCCAACTTAACTATTGCCGGCTGGCGGAACTTAATGATTCTCAATGTTGGTCATAGTACCAGAGGTAGAGGTAGACATTGCCTCTGAAATGGCATATAGCACTTCTGCCCTAGCTATAGATTCGTTCGAGTTTGGCAGCATAGAGTGGGTGCTACCTGATATATCAAATAGTGAAATTTAACTACTGCCGGCTGGCCAAACTAAGAGATGCTCAATGTTGGCCATGGCTCTAGAGGTAGACAGTGACTCTTAAATGGCCCATAGCACTTATGCCCTAGACCCATTCGAGTTTGTCAGAATAGGGTGAGGGTACTTGGTATGTCACAAAGCCAAACTTAACTAATGCCGCCTGGCCAAACTAAGAAATTATCCACCTTGACGATGGTACCAGAGGTAGGAGTAGATATTGCCTCTAAAATAGCCTATAGTACTTATGCCGTAGACACGTGCGAAGTTTTCTGCATTAGGGAAAAGGGGTTGCGTACCTAGTATGTCACAGAGTCCAGCTTAACTATTGTAGGCTGGCAAAACTAAGAAATTCTCCATGTTGTCCATGATACCAGAGGTAGAGGTAGACATTGCGTCTAAAATTGGCTATAGCACTTATGCTCTAAACACACCCTAGTTTTTCCACATATATTGAGGGGTACCTGGTATGTCACATAGTACAAATGAACTATTGCCGGCTAGCAAAACTTGGCCCCGGTACCAGAGGTAGAGGTAGACATTGGCTCTAAAATGACAAATAGCACTTATGGCCCTAGACCTGAACGAGTTTATCAGCATAGGGTGGGCGCAGTAGCGGTGTTATCTGGTATGACTTATAGTCCAACTTAACTATTGCCGGCTGGCCAAATTAAGAGATATCGACGTTGGCATTGATAACAAAGGAAGAGATAGACATTGCTTTTAAAATTGCCCATGTCACTTATGCCCTAGACTCGTACGAGTTTGCCATCATAGGATGAAAAGGGGGTTGGCTGGTATGTAACATAGTCCAACTTAACTATTGCCGGCTGGCCAAACGTAGAGTTTTTGCACGTTTGCCATGGTACCAGAGGAAGAGATAACCATTGCCTCTAAATGGTCCATAGCAATTGTATTGTCCTATACCTGTACGAGTTATTCAGCATAGGGTGGGGAGTACCTGGTATGTCACATAGTCCAACTTAACTATTGCCTGTTGCTCAAAACTTTTTATATCTTAATGAATAAAATATGTTTCAAATCAAACTATTGTCGGCTGGCGAAACTAAATGATTCTCAATGATGGCCATGTTACCACAGGTAGAGGTAGACACTGCCTCTAAAATGGCATATAGAGTAAGAGTAGGTGTTACCTGGTATGTCAAATAGTCCTACTTAACTATTGCCGGCTGGCCAAACTAAGAGATTCTATATTTTGGCCATATGGTTCCAGGGAAAAAGATAGACAATGCCTCTAAAATGGCCTATAGCACTTATGTTAAACACCAATATGAGTTTGTCAGCATAGGATGGGGGATACCTGGTATTTTATATATTCCAAACTAGCTATTGCTGGCTGGTCGAACTAAGAGATTCTTCACCTTGGTCATGGTACCAGAGGTAGAAGTAGATATTACCTCTAAAATGGCCTGTAGCAATTTTGCCCTAAACCCGACGAGTTTTTCTGCAAAGGGTGAAAAAGGTTGTACCTGGTATTTCACAACTTTACTATTGCCGGCTGGCCAAACTAAGAGATTCTCCATGTTAGCAATAGCAATACTTTTTTCCCCACTAGGTGCAAATGAAAGTTGGGACCCTTAGGCATGCTTGATTGAAAAATCCAGGTGGGGTATAGCACGGATTTTTTAAAAAATTGGTCCAAAGTTGGGGTCCGACACCCTACCCCACCCTAACTTTCAAAGTTAATAAAAAATTTCCTACGGCAATACTTTTTTCCTTGCTAGGTGCAAATGAAAGTTGGGACCCTTAGGCATGCTTGACTGAAAAATCCAGGTGGGGTATAGCACGGATTTTTTAAAAAAATTGGTCCAAAGTTGGCGTCCGACACCCTACCCCACCCTAACTTTCAAAGTTAATAAAAAATTTCCTACGGCAATACTTTTTCCCCACTAGGTGCAAATGAAAGTTGGGACCCTTAGGCATGCTTGACTGAAAAATCCAGGTAGGGTATAGCACGGATGTTTTTAAAATTGGTCCAAAGTTGGCGTCCGACACTCTACCCACCCTAACTTTCAAAGTTAATAAAAATTTCCTACGGCAATACTTTTTTCCCCACTAGGTGCAAATGAAAGTTGGGACCCTTAGGCATGCTTGACTGAAAAATCCAGGTGGGTTATAGCACGGATGTTTTTAAAAATTGGTCCAAAGTTGGCGTCCGACACCCTACCCCACCCTAACTTTCAAAGTTAATAAAAAATTTCCTACGGCAATACTTTTTCCCCACTAGGTGCAAATGAAAGTTGGGACCCTTAGGCATGCTTGACTGAAAAATCCAGGTGGGTTATAGCACGGATGTTTTTAAAATTGGTCCAAAGTTGGCGTCCGACACCCTACCCCACCCTAACTTTCAAAGTTAATAAAAAATTTCCTACGGCAATACTTTTTCCCCACTAGGTGCAAATAAAAGTTGGGACCCTTAGGCATGCTTGACTGAAAAATCCAGGTGGGGTATAGCACGAATTTTTTTTTAAATTGGTCCAAAGTTGGGGTCCGACACCCTACCCCACCCTAACTTTCAAAGTTAATAAAAAATTTCCTACGGCAATACTTTTTTCCCCACTAGGTGCAAATGAAAGTTGGGACCCTTAGGCATGCTTGACTGAAAAATCCAGATGGGGTATAGCACGGATGTTTTTAAAAATTGGTCCAAAATTGGCGTCCGACACCCTACCCCACCCTAACTTTCAAAGTTAATAAAAAATTTCCTACGGCAATACTTTTTTCCCCACTAGGTGCAAATGAAAGTTGGGACCCTTAGGCATGCTTTACTGAAAAATCCAGGTGGGTTTCCCCACTAGGTGCAAATGAAAGTTGGGACCCTTAGGCATGCTTGACTGAAAAATCCAGGTGGGTATAGCACGGATGTTTTTAAAATTGGTCCAAAGTTGGCGTCCGACACCATACCCCACCCTAACTTTCAAAGTTAATAAAAATTTCCTACGGCAATACTTTTTCCCACTAGGTGCAAATGAAAGTTGGGACCCTTAGGCATGCTTGACTGAAAAATCCAGGTGGGGTATAGCACGGATGTTTTTAAAAATTGGTCCAAAGTTGGCGTCCGACACCCTACCCCACCCTAACTTTCAAAGTTAATAAAAAATTTCCTACGGCAATACTTTTTCCCCACTAGGTGCAAATGAAAGTTGGGACCCTTAGGCATGCTTGACTGAAAAATCCAGGTGGGGTATAGCACGGATGTTTTTAAAAATTGGTCCAAAGTTGGCGTCCGACACCCTACCCACCCTAACTTTCAAAGTTAATAAAAATTTCCTACGGCAATACTTTTTCCCTACTAGGTGCAAATGAAAGTTGGGACCCTTAGGCATGTTTGACTGAAAAATCCAGGTGGGGTATAGCACGGATGTTTTTAAAATTGGTCCAAAGTTGGCGTCCGACACCCTACCCCACCCTAACTTTCAAAGTTAATAAAAATTTCCTACGGCAATACTTTTTCCCCACTAGGTGCAAATGAAAGTTGGGACCCTTAGGCATGCTTGACTGAAAAATCCAGGTGGGGTATAGCACGGATGTTTTAAAATTGGTCCAAAGTTGGCGTCCGACACCCTACCCCACCCTAACTTTCAAAGTTAATAAAAATTTCCTACGGCAATACTTTTTCCCCACTAGGTGCAAATGAAAGTTGGGACCCTTAGGCATGCTTGACTGAAAAATCCAGGTGGGGTATAGCACGGATGTTTTAAAAATTGGTCCAAAGTTGGCGTCCGACACCCTACCCCACCCTAACTTTCAAAGTTTATAAAAATTTCCTACGGCAATACTTTTTCCCCACTAGGTGCAAATAAAAGTTGGGACCCTTAGGCATGCTTGACTGAAAAATCCAGGTGGGGTATAGCACGGATTTTTTTAAATTGGTCCAAAGTTGGGGTCCGACACCTACCCACCCTAACTTTCAAAGTTAATAAAAATTTCCTACGGCAATACTTTTTCCCCACTAGGTGCAAATGAAAGTTGGGACCCTTAGGCATGCTTGACTGAAAATCCAGATGGGGTATAGCACGGATGTTTTAAAATTGGTCCAAAATTGGCGTCCGACACCCTACCCACCCTAACTTTCAAAGTTAATAAAAAATTTCCTACGGCAATACTTTTTTCCCCACTAGGTGCAAATGAAAGTTGGGACCCTTAGGCATGCTTTACTGAAAAATCCAGGTGGGTTTCCCCACTAGGTGCAAATGAAAGTTGGGACCCTTAGGCATGCTTGACTGAAAAATCCAGGTGGGGTATAGCACGGATGTTTTTAAAAATTGGTCCAAAGTTGGCGTCCGACACTCTACCCTACCCTAACTTTCAAAGTTAATAAAAAATTTCCTACGGCAATACTTTTTTCCCCACAAGGTGCAAATGAAAGTTGGGACCCTTAGGCATGCTTGACTGAAAAATCCAGGTGGGGTATAGCACGGATGTTTTAAAATTGGTCCAAAGTTGGCGTCCGACACCCTACCCACCCTAACTTTCAAAGTTAATAAAAATTTCCTACGGCAATACTTTTTCCCCACTAGGTGCAAATGAAAGTTGGGACCCTTAGGCATGCTTGACTGAAAAATCCAGGTGGGGTATAGCACGGATTTTTTAAAATTGGTCCAAAGTTGGGGTCCGACACCCTACCCCACCCTAACTTTCAAAGTTAATAAAAATTTCCTACGGCAATACTTTTTCCCCACTAGGTGCAAATGAAAGTTGGGACCCTTAGGCATGCTTCACTGAAAAATCCAGATGGGGTATAGCACGGATGTTTTAAAATTGGTCCAAAATTGGCGTCCGACACCCTACCCCACCCTAACTTTCAAAGTTAACAAAAATTTCCTACGGCAATACTTTTTCCCCACTAGGTGCAAATGAAAGTTGGGACCCTTAAGCATGCTTTACTGAAAATCCAGGTGGGTTTCCCCACTAGGTGCAAATGAAAGTTGGGACCCTTAGGCATGCTTGACTGAAAAATCCAGGTGGGGTATAACACGGATGTTTTAAAATTGGTCCAAAGTTGGCGTCCGACACCCTACCCTACTCTAACTTTCAAAGTTAATAAAAATTTCCTACGGCAATACTTTTTCCCAACTAGGTGCAAATGAAAGTTGGGACCCTTAGGCATGCTTGACTGAAAAATCCAGGTGGGGTATAGCACGGATGTTTTTAAAATTGGTCCAAAGTTGGCGTCCGACACCCTACCCCACCCTAACTTTCAAAGTTAATAAAAATTTCCTACGGCAATACTTTTTCCCCTGTAGGTGCAAATGAAAGTTAGGACCCTTAGGCATGCTTGACTGAAAAATCCAGGTGGGGTATAGCACGGATGTTTTAAAAATTGGTCCAAAGTTGGCGTCCGACACCCTACCCCACCCTAACTTTCAAAGTTAATAAAAATTTCCTACGGCAATACTTTTTCCCACTAGGTGCAAATGAAAGTTGGGACCCTTAGGCATGCTTGACTGAAAAATCCAGGTGGGGTATAGCACGGATGTTTTAAAATTGGTCCAAAGTTGGCGTCCGACACCTACCCCACCCTAACTTTCAAAGTTATTAAAAATTTCCTACGGCAATACTTTTTCCCCACTAGGTGCAAATGAAAGTTGGGACCCTTAGGCATGCTTGACTGAAAAATCCAGGTGGGGTATAGCACGGATGTTTTTAAAAATTGGTCCAAAGTTGGCGTCCGACACCCTACCCCACCCTAACTTTCAAAGTTAATAAAAAATTTCCTACGGCAATACTTTTTTCCCCACTAGGTGCAAATGAAAGTTGGGACCCTTAGGCATGCTTGACTGAAAAATCCAGGTGGGGTATAGCACGGATGTTTTTAAAAATTGGTCCAAAGTTGGCGTCCGACACCCTACCCCACCCTAACTTTCAAAGTTAATAAAAAATTTCCTACGGCAATACTTTTTCCCCACTAGGTGCAAATGAAAGTTGGGACCCTTAGGCATGCCGAGAATATGGAAAGCTATTTCACACAATATCGCACAGAAATTTTCTGATAAACAAGTCAATACCATCTTAATACATGAAAATTAGGCCAACATTCAAACAATGTCATTTTTTCAGTGTTGACAGTTGAAGCGAAGTCTTAAAGCGTGCAGCACGATGTTGAAAGCACATATCATTGTTTTTAAATATTCAGTTTGTTAAACTATTTTATTCATTTGATAGTAATCATATGATGTTGCCAATTAGGAATTTACTGCACAATGTACCTTCCGTCATAGTATTTAAAGTTTCTACGCAGACAAAATAATTTCCTCTGTTCATGAAACTGAAATAAAAAATGTACAAACAGACGTAGTTAACGGAAAATATGATAACAGAAAATTTTTACAACACTTTAAAAACAAGCCAAACTTTATGTATAGGATTATGAAAAAACTAAAGTATACGATCTTGTTGTTCACATTGTATTGGAAAGCGTACTATAATGGCTGATTTTATGTTACTTGTTCATAACGATTTTGTGCTCTCTTCGTGCCAATTTTTACTTTTTTCACTATCACATTTACATTTTTTTTTTTTCATTTTCTATAGAACATCCACACTTTAGATAAAGGGGGTATAATATTCTATCCAGATTCTCACATTTGAAAGAAGAAAAAAAATGCATTGCCAGTCAAAACAGAGAAAGCAATTATACTGAATAGCTCGTTTAAAATTTTGAAAAATAATATGCTTTTCCGCCGTTACAAAGTCATGAAACACCCTATAATTGTTCCGTTTGGCGTAGATAAATCTACGCGCATAAAAAAAGATTATCCCACACTAATGTGAACGGTAAAATCGAATACCATTTTTTGCAAAGCTTTTGCAAAAATATTTTTTTTTTGCGGTTTATAGTCAGATAATGCATACGGTCGAAAATTCTTACTTCACGATACAATAGTCTCAGATATGAATTGATGGATTGTTTAAGTGTCTTTTTGATACTATTTCCAATCAGTTTCAAGTAGAACAACCTCAAAATGTTTAGCTTTATTCTGGATATTAAAATATTAAACAATTCAGCATAACAAAGACAAAAACGGTATTTGTTTTTCGTAAATTGTTTTGTTATAATTAAGCCGTTAAGTTTTTCAATTGAATTGTTTCATATTTTTTTATGTCGGGGCCTTTAATAGCCGACTATACGGTATTGGTTTTCTCATTGTTGAAGGCCGTACGGTTGCCTGTAATTGCTTACATCCACTTCATTAGTACTTTAGTGGATAGTTGTCTCATTGGCAATCATACCACATCTCCTTATTTTTATATAAGTCAATAAAAAATGAAATCAACACGTTATAAATTTCATGCGTCCGAAGCGCTTTTCTGGGTTTATCTTCATCAGGAACGCTTAAAACCGAATCATTGAAAGCTAAGGGTGTATAAGAACCTAAACAGTCGAAGAGCTATATTACCAAAAAAAATTATCAATAAAATGGTTTATGATTAAATAAAGTATAAACAAATTATTTTCTCCTCGGTTTGTTCGAAGATTTATTTAGGAATTATTTTTTTTGAAAAAAATTGTTAGAATTCTTAAGTGTTTGATTTCTTTTTTACTACAAAACGATATGCGAATCCCATACGTCACTTTCAAAAGGATCGGTTAGGCCTTATGATTAACTTATCACGAGATTGTTATTAAATAATGAAGTTCTTGAATTCTATTTTCAAATGTTGCTTAATAAATGTAAATAAAAAAGATTTTGGGTGTAGTTATTTAATAATTGCAGTAATATTTTAGCTAAATAATCTTGCATTTTTCATATGCGTAAACTTTGTTAGTCAGGATCATAAATATGTATGCTTTATAGTTCATATATAAACTAGCTAGTTTTAAAGAATGTATGATGAATTTTAGATGTTTTGTCCACATACTTGTGTTTCTTTTTGTATAACGTCTTTGATTTTAATGATAATTGATTGTTGTTCATCGTATTATGGAAAAGAGGATACAAACCCTTTTTTAGCATATCCTAGTTTCAAACCATTCGGGCTGTAGGTTATTAAAATCCTTCTTCGGCAGCTGAATTCAGATGCTTACATCCAGTAACAATCCCTAATGTTCATCTTTCAGATAAATAGGCAGGCCTCCTTGTTCTTGTGTGGTATCTAATTCTTCATTGCTCACACTACCGCCTATAAACAAACAAGTTTTCAAAAATATATTCTATTTCATTATTCCTAGTATTTAAATGTCCGCATAAATGTAGCCTTTATTTTATTCAATTAAACATTGATCTATAGAATGTTCCCTCTTGAACATCATGTCAGGTTTTTTCATCAAGAACTATTAAAGTATGTTGAAGTAGAACATACGAGTTCTTGCCTTATTTTCGAAGGGAACGTGTTAGTCAGTCTTAAATTTTCTGTTTAATAATTTGTATACAGTTATTTTTATGTCTTTTCGTTTGGTCATTGAACTGTCTGTTGTTATTCGGTTTTTATTTTCATTAACTGATGAAGAGGAGACAAATCAAGGTACTCAAAACAAATAAGGAAAATCGCGGGAATTTCAGAAGGAACGAGACAGGATGCGCTGATAATGTGAGCGTCTCATGCAATGCATGCATCAAAATTTTCAAAATGTTGCAACAAGGAAAAGTACATAAGCGGTATAAATACAGATCAGACGTCTATATACTGGTATCAAAATATATAAGACCGCGAACACATGTCGATAGTGGGTTGAGACATCGGCACACCGTATCGGTCATCCAATTCGTAATAGTGACCGTTCAATGTCGGCAGTAACGATTTCAGCTGCTCTTCTTCATAAAACTGTCGGAACATTATTTGTGTAAAGAACACACCCTGTTAAAACAAACAATAAGACAAAAGTAAGCATTACACAGAAAACTACAAATTTAGCAACACGAACCCCGCCACTGGGGTACTCCAGAAGAATAGGCAGTTCCCCGTCTACATATTATACCCTAGTGTTGCTCATGCAAGTAAAAACCCGGTGATACATCACATTCGGTAATGGCACAATCGAAGGGAAAAGGACAGGATTGTGGTTACGACAAGTGAAACATATTCATGAAGTTTCATAACGGTGAACCAAATCATGGCGTCTATTAAACTAAAGAAAGAGATAACTTTAACATGACCACGTTGCAATAGCTTCATTGTCAGCTGTAAAGTTGTATGCTTCAATAAATTCACACATTGCGTAGTGATTAAGTTATATAACCATCAACATAGGAAACGCTAATTATATCTTGTCCGTCTTCCTGAGATCGTACAACTTTGTAATTCACTGAAAATATAGATCAATTTATTGACAAAACAATTGTCTACCTCTACAATGTAGTAATCAAGGGAACAAAGTTGATTAAATGCATTATTTATGAATTATCCATTTCCTTACATTATTTAACAGAATGGCCTCAATTCACACGAGTCTTCCATATGTTTTTGAAGATCTTCAAGCTGTTGTCAGCAAATAACAAGTCATTATAATTCATACGATTGGTCTCACAAGACGTCAACCAAGTATGTTTTTTTATATTTATGATAATAACAGTATACTTGGATTCGATTTAAAATTAAGCTTAATTAAGTTTACTTTATTAAAATTTAAAAGATCGAGTAAGAAGACAAATTAACATGAATATAGGCGACAAGAAATATCTAATAAAAACAATTAAACTCATAAAGGAGCGAGAGCTGTTGCGTTTACAGGGCAAGCGTACCTGCTATGCATTCATCAACTGCAATACGAATTCACCCTCAGTTGAAATGTCACAATCGGGAATGGGACACCTTCTTGAAAACGATCGGTAAAATTTCAGATTAAAACACTATTCTGGTATCTAAAGATATAAGACTGGGAAAACATGTCGCTGGTGAGTTGACAAACAGACATATTATATCAGTGAACAAATCAAAGCAGCACTTTATAAACTACATGCGTCCGAGGTTTTTCTAGATACACCTACATAAGGAACGCCAAAAGCCGAATATTTGCAAGCCAGTTGAAGAGCTATACGACCAAAAAGGAAATAATAATAGCAAAATCCATCTAAGGTCAACTTTGCCTGAGTGTGTTGAAACCTTAGTTTCTTCATAATTTCTAAATTTATAAACGGACCATTTTAAAAAGGTTTGTTATAATTCATGTCAGTTCCGACGTAATGCGTGAGTTGAGACACCAACATATCCAACGGTTACCAATTCGTGATAGTGATCGTTAAATTGTATGTTGTGTTGATTTTAGTAATTTTTCCTCATAACTCTGTTGGAACAATTTTGGTGTAAGGAGCTCATCCCTATTAACAAAGTGTGTAAACCGTGTCTTTGGCTTAATAACTTTAAGATTAAAATTATTGATTAATGTTACCATTGCACTATTGTTTTTAACGACTTCGACTCGTAATTATTTAGATAAACATCAATTCGCTAATCTATTATTTGAAGAAATACTTACAATAATGTTTTCCCTTTCTTTATAATTAATTCAAGCGTTGCACACGATCATGTTTTATCTGCAGTGTTTATGACGTTATTTTATTAAATAATCTATGTATCGCAGCGACTAATATTGAGTGTAGAACGGGATGATTTCTTATTAGCAGGTTAATTACTTTGAACTTTCATTCAGAAACTGCGAACATTCTTGATTGCGATATTTGTTTTTTAGGTGTGTGTCTTATTTATTAATCGGAATTTTGGAGTTACTATCCAGAACTTTTCTTTTATTGCGTTTTCTTTTATGCAAGTTTAAGTAATTACCTATAGAAGTAAAATAGAGGGAGGGCCTGGATATCGGAAAGCATGTTTGTCGTATGTTATCTTTTAATTCTTTTCGTTATTAGGAAAATTGGGTGTTAATGACATATTAATAAAACTAAGGAAATGTGGTATGATTGTCAATGAGACAACCATATACCTTACAAATTCAACAAAGATACCAAGCTTTTGATAAATAAAGGCAACAGTAGTATACCCTGTTCAAAAGTCATAAATCGATTAAGAGAAAACAAATCCGGGTTACAAACTAAAACCGAGGGAAACACATCAACTATAAGAGGAAAACAACGGAACTACAGAAACACTGAACTGTAACAAAAACAAACGCCAACATACACAAAAACGGACTATTTGATAACAACTGCCATCTTCCTGACTTAGTACAGGACATTTTAAGAAAAATGGTGGGTTGAACCTGGTTTTAAGGCTAGCCAAACCTCCCGCTTATATGGCAATGTTAAAATTATCGCAAAATGACAACACTACGTGACAGGAATACAGTACAAACAAACGCAAGAACACTCAGCACAGAGAAATGCATGAATAAATAATATAAAAGTACATTAAAACATGTAAACCGCAGAATAACAACGGACATCTCCAATGAATTAACGACAGCACAGCACACAACAAACTGCGTCACATGAACGGATAAACGCCACAAAAAGTGACGTATTTTTGTGACGTACATATAATCTTTAAATTCATCCAATTATATGGAACGAGATCCAAAAATTCACAATTATTTTTACAATACTAGTCCAAATAATTATCATGTTTATGACGGTCTTGAAAGGCTATTTTAGATTAATGCTGTGACGATGTCATAATTATTTTGACTTACACAATACTTTATCAATGGAAAATGGCAATTAACTCGACTATACTGACAAATAAAACATATGTGAAATGTACCGAAAATACAGAATTCAAACCCCAAACGATAATACATAACACAATATCCAACCGTACTTACAAAAGACACATTATAACTAAATACATGAATGTTGGATGTATAAATAGCGGGACACGTCGTATAGCAATGCGAATTTCACACTCGGCAAAACAGTCATATTCGGGAATAGATCACGTTCGGTACTTAGCAGACAGACGACGTAGATGGTAAACCACAATCTAAGACGTGGTAAAAATGTCGTTAGTTAGTTTGGACACAGACACATCGTATAGATCAACCAATTCGTGATGGTGTCCATAAAATTTACGGAATGTCATTTTTAATCTTTCCTTCTCATAACTCTGTTGGAGCAGTTTCTGCGTAAGGAACACACTCCTGTATATACGGACGCGCGGGTTACGTTTATGAAAGAATAACCAGTGACGTTCAAATCAAAGGATTCGGATTTAAGTAACTTCGACTATGGGCAATGTTTTTCTATCCCCATGCATAAATAGTTTGCATCACCTATTTCATTTCTTCATCTGAATTACCTTTAGGGCTTTCCATTGGATGTTATTGATTTTGTCAAATCTGCACATTATACGACTGTAAAACCCATTTGTATCATAGACCCCGGAAAACTAGAAACGATCTCAGAATCTTAACCTTTTTTTTTAATCCAAATTATTTTTTGAAGTTTCCATTACCAAAGCAATTATTTAATCAGTGCTTCCTATAGGGGTATATCTGTTTTGTATCCCTAACTCCTCCTACAAAACCATTTTTACAATTTATTGGAACTTTCTAAAATCTAAACCTTTCATATACATAATGCTTTTGTGTACCTCCTATATTGTCTTTTATCCAAAAATATTGGTGTTTTTTTACCATTTGCAATTGCTTTATTTGAGGGTACCCATTTTGTATTCGCAACACCTGCTAAAGTCCAGCCCGTATTACAATTTATCGAAACTTTATCACAATCTTAACCAAATATGATATTGACCACTTCCAATTTTTAACTTGTCATGTGCAAAATATATTAGATGACATTTTCTAATAATCCTCAAATTGTAATTGTTTACATCCTGTTTTGATTTGATTCAAATATTTTTTGGGTTAACCTTACTAATGCGCATTCGTTAGCTTTAAAAAGTGTGGAGTACAATTATGTGAGCTTTGCTCGCAGTACCTCTAATTTAAGGCTTGATATGTTTCATAATCTCATGTAAGGAAGCTCCCAATGGTCATCTTGAACGACTTCAAATATTTAATGGTGGCAGTTTCACGACTACAATTTTATAATATCAAAGTTCAGTCAATTTTATTACATTTAATTTGATTAAAACTATGTAATATGTCTGACAAAAGCAAAGTCAAACATTAAAGATGAAAATATTTATTTTGAAATACATGTAGTTTTGGTCAAATGATGATTATATTTTATATCTGTAAAATAAATACAGAATGGAAACTTGTGTCTGTTTCGGAAAGAAATGGAGGCGATTATACTTATTTTAGCAAACAACCACTACCTTTGCTCAAAGTTATTTTATGTCAGCTCGTAGATAGTCACAAAATACACCTCCTGTGTAAATATCTTTTCTGGTGAGAATTGTGCTCTATTTTCATGCTTAACATTTGACAGTCATATTGTTATAATTTTTAGCAAATAAACAATTTTTCTCAATTCCTAGTCTTTTCATGACTATCTTTGATGAGTGTTACTATTGAATCTTGCGTATTTTATACTAAAATATGCGGAATTCATTTCAGGTAAATGGTAAGGGTGGTACTTGCTTCAATTCCTATACCAATATCGTAAACTTGGGTAGGTATGATGGCTTCTAACGACGTCAAGACATATAGTTTCACTAGAAATGTTTGGAGTACGAAGTAAAATTCATTATTTTGCAATTTTTCAGAACCTGAAAAACCCTTTGTAATACGGCTTCTTGGGCTAAAAATTCAAAATTTCACACAAAATGTTCACTGGAAATTCAGTTCATTGCAGACCTTTATTATCACCATAGTTTTTACACCGTAATCTATGGTCCTGTTCCTCACCTCTTCAAACCGACAACGCTGGTGGCAATCGGGATATTCGTAGGAAACCTTAGAACGATTCAAACTTTTGCCACGATTAACAGGATCAATTGTCAATCGGGATCATATTGCATCGTAACAGAACGCAACAGGTCGCATACAATCTTGCTTTTTGTGTTGAGATGTGTTGGGATCTCTAACGAGCTCTCTGTAAATTTTCATAAAACAATGAAGTCCATGATCAGTAGGGCTGTGAATAAACCCGTCGGAATCTAGTCGTAGCTTAAATCGTGACCACATCACAACCACAATCGTATCCTATCGCAAAGGTGCATATCGGTTCTTGGTGAACGTATCGGAACGTATGAGCACGTACCAAATCGTCCCACTTTGGGTATCTCGATCGTGATCATTGTGTCAGATTGAAACCCAATCTTGGACTGAATCGAATCAATATCATCAAAACGTATATGATCGTATCTGAATGGAAGCTCAGAACTGGACAGATCCTGACACCTGAAATTGACAAACCGTGAAAAGATTGCATCCGAGTGCAATTAATCGTATCAGAACGTATTGACTTGCATCACCACTTATGCAAACCTGAAATTTTAGAGAAATTCCATGACCAGCTACAAATGGTCCATCGTGACAATCAAAAGGATTTCATGACAGTGGGAACTTAGCAGTAGAAATATTGACCCAAATGGTACCTCACCCTTTAAAAACTGTAAAAGTGGCAGACCATACCGAAAGTTAATGTTACCTCATATAAATGTATTGGTAGTACTATTAACATATGAAAAAGATTTTAAATTCTATTTCTCGGATCAAAAGCATTTGAAATGTCATTTAACAATATAATACTTACCTGACTGTGTGTCTTTAGATCTCCCTAAAGTATAAACGAAAATAAACCGATAATGAAACATTAAAATAATTATACTTGAATAACTATCATTACCATTTTAATCTTTGAGAACATTAAAATCTGTCAAACTTATATCTTACTTAAAACGGATATAGATACCATGGGGTCAATGCAAAGCCATAGGTCCAAGAAGGACTGGCAACACATACTATTTATCATTTTTAAGCATTAATAGATTTGTCAATTCAGGTATCATTTATAAATGAAAATACTATTCAATATTCATCTTGAAACATTTATCCCTGTTCTTATTGTTATGGCTGATATCTAATTTTTTTAAATTGGATATTTTAGGCTATTCTACGTCATTTTCGACATGCATATCATTATGACATTGTGTAAATGTCATAATAAAATGATATTTATTGATAGCAAAGTAACATTAAATGGGAAATAACTTTACTTTTATTCTAATGTTATGACCAGATAAAAATAAGTATCATACCTCTTATGTTATCTGCTGTGAGTGTAAAGATAAACGTAATGCATTAAAACAGAAACATCATTGTTTTGCTGACACCGAGTGTATGACATTGCTATCAATCGCGGTATGTAGAACCAAAAGTTACAAGAGCCTTTATATAATAAATACATAAGGTGCAAATTACACCATGTATCTGGTATGTACCAGCATAAAGTCATGTATCTTGTCAATCTAAATAATTAATGCTATTTGGAGAATTGGATGTTAATGCCAGATTTTGCAGTAAAGTTGAAATATTACAGTAATAATGACGAGTCATGACATTTCAGAACCAAAAATATCATTTAGACTTTGTAATTATAAAACACCCATGCAACCACGCATTTAAAATTCCCTGATAGGAGCCCGACACAATTCTAGTTTTATGGCAGTTTAAGTTTGAGATGGTCATCTTAAGGTCGATGGGGGGTCTAAATTAAAATTGACAGAATTTTTCAATAATTATCAAAATGTAGTTTATGTCATGCATTATTAGATATAAGAAAACAGATTGGTCAGATGGCTTCTTTTCAAGCTACAGGTTGTGCAAAATTGTCAGATTTAGTCTAAATTATCCATGGAAAACCCAATTGTGTGTGATAAAAAAACTTAACGATAGAAATTTAGGATAAAATATGAGATGATATAATTATATTTTAATTCTTCATCAATAGATATTATGATAGATCTGCCATTTGTGCTGCAATAATTCAGTACGATCAATTGATAAAACATAATTAATATTATAAAAAGTAAAATAACAATAAAACCGAACTCCAAGGAAAATTCAAAACGGAAAGTCCCGTATCAATTGGCAAAAACTTAACAAACAAAGTACATGCTTACATTTATTGAGAAAAAAATAAAAAGGTACCAAACAACGCTGTTGTTAGTGTGGTTTGTTTATGTACCAAACAACGCTGTTGTTATTGTGGTTTGTTTGCTGTCTCATTGACTCATATCCGTTATCGCCTACAGTTACATGCCAATTAGTGAACAATCCAAGATCTATCACTATTACGGTCATATCAGCATGTCAACGTTTTGGAATTTTCAAACACTTTTATTTTAGGCATGATTGAAATGCGCATCTAGTGCAGTAAATTGCCAATTTTAAAGGTTCTATTATTTTAATGACAAAAATCCCAATACATATTGTTCCAAATGTATATTTGGAGGGTTTATTGTAAATAACATTTATTGATTATTGATTTCAAAATATCAGAATTGATCAAACACAACTACCTTGTCCTTAGATACTGCCTATGTTGAAGCTAAAGTTAACGTGATATATTACACTAATGTATCTTTTACGATATATTGTTTTATCTAGGTCAAGGAACAGAATATTTGCCATAACGTGTATCCTTAAACACAATAAAATTATATTTATATTTCATTTGGTTCTTTTAACTATAGTAAAAACTTAATCAAAACTAATAGAAGGCTTAAGTTATAGGAACAACAAAGAAAATTCCCTTCACCTTAAAACGACACAAAAGCTCCTGTAACGCTAAGGAAACCACAAAAGTCAAACGGAAGGACAGTTGAAACATTTATAAAGTATTATTTTTATTTCAAATCACCGGGTCGATGTCGATAACTGCTGAATTGCTAGTTATTTTCATTTTACAATTGCTATTCAAAGGGTCAATCTTATGTAAATTTTGTGAAGAATTGTGGAACACATATTTCAATTTATCAATATTTGTTGGTGTTCAGTCGATGTATTCCCGGCTTCTGTTTGTTCCTGCCCAAAGTCAGAAGCCTTTTATTCAGTGGTTGTTGTTTGTTACTGTATATCATATTTGTTTATCATTTATTATTTTGTACATAAATCAGGCCGTAGTTTTCTCGTTTGTATAGTTTTATATTTGTCATTTCGATGCATTTTATAGCTTTCTATGCGGTGTGGTTTTGCTCATTGTTGGCGACCCTTCTACAAGAGTTGTCTCATTGGCAATACCACATCTTCTTACTTTTTAAACTCAACCATCAGACGACAAATAAAAAACACACAGACACACAGTCAAGAGGTCAGTTAACGTTGCAAAAAGAATCATTGGTATGAGGCCACATTCCAAGCTCTATGTAATGAGCCTAACACTGAATACAAGCACTAAATACTGTCAAAATTAATGATATGTATACAAGCATCACCAGAAAAAGGGTTTTGATTTACTGTAGTAGAATGTAGTACTTTTTTTATGAAACTTTGCGACTGGTTGTTTCTGGTTCGTCTTTTTTTCCTAGTTTTATTCTATTTTTTCAGTTTTTATATCTCAAATCCAATAGCAGTACTTTAGTTCAATGTTATCTTATACAAAGGTGTGCTTTATGTATTTTGTATTCATTTTTATTCACTTATTCCTACTGTATTTGTTTACCAATTAGTTTTTCTTATTATCGAATTAAAAATTATTCGAATAAAAATATTTTGAATTAGAACTATATATTCAATACTCACGTTTCTGATGAATGATGATTGTATCTTATTCATTTATATGGCGAATTATCGGCGCAAACTGCTGTTGTTTTGTAGATGTCATTGGTGGTTATCTGAAATATTCTTTTGACTGACTTAAACACGTTTTTCATTTAATATATACGTTTTACAGCCACTTAAAGTTGTAGGTTTAATCTAAACATTTATTTTGTTTATTTAACTGAACTATGTAGATACGCATACTCATTTCTATTAAACTGGAAGCTTTCTATTGATTTTCTCTTTTTAAAGTCAAAATGATTGATATACCCCCGTAATGGTATTATTCAGATATTTCACTCGAGGTATGTTGTGATATAAGATTCCTGTGGTATGAAAGGTAAACATTGTAGCACAAGGAAGTTAATATCCACAGAATACCAGTAGACATTGGTATGGAATTACTAAACCATTTACAGAAGAATAGAAACACTGCTGCAGTAGATTTGATAGATAATGGCACAGATTTGACATTTGTAGATCAGGTAAATTCAATTTTGTATAAAATTTTAATTACTTGATTTGTGACTGCATAAAAAACTAAAGACTTCTAATTACATGGATAATTAAATCACGGCACACTCTAATTGTGTTACCGTTAATTGTAATGTGTAGTAAAATGTGACATACATGTAACGCTATAGACAATGATTGTCAATATGTTTAAATGAACCTCCAAAACTGCATAATATGACTTGAAAACTTGTTTGGCCATCCCTTTCACGCTCTATCTTTTATGTGTTGTAAAGTTATTACAATTTATTCATAATTTTAAGATGATATATATCGTGTTAATAACTAAAATTTAATAAATTTGTCTTGGGCACAGTTAAGGTGGTACCAAACACCTTGACTAAAATAATTTGGCTCGTTTAATTTTCATAAAAATTTTGACAAATATTAACTTCAACCCTTTGACAAAAATATATAAATTTCAAAAAACTTGAACCACACACTTTATCGGAAAAATTTTATTGGATATATAACAGTTTGACAAACACTAATTTTGATCATTGAGAAGCTTAATATTTCCTTAACAATAGAACTTGATAAAAACGTTCAGCTGATTGTAAAAGAGTTATCTCCCTGTAGTGTTATGTACCACCTTAATCATGATTTCAATTGAAATTTGCATTTACTTTACTGGCAAGAGAGAGAGAGAGAGAGATTTGTTTGTATTTGCTTAGCATTTGGTACTGGTACTGGTCGCGTTATCTTATTTAATGCAATTTCTTGTAAATTTGGTTTTAACATATTGACCATGGACATGATACAACAGGACATAATGCATTCAAACGTAAAACCTTAAGATACTTGTATTTAAAATCAAGATGCATTTTTTTTTGCACCAAATTCACTAGTTGCGCTTTCTCTAAGGATTAAAATATCTATTTAAAACGCTTTAACTATATTAAAAATCTTTTAGCATACAAGCTAGTAGAGTTATATAAATAATATTACGTGTTTATATATATTTAAGAGATTGTTTTCTAGTACTTTGAAGTATCAAACGTGTTTTCAGTTATTTTGAAATACTACAACTATAACACTATAACATACAAATAATAAAATTGAGAATGGAAATGGGAATGTGTCAAAGAGACAACAACCCGACCACAGAACAAACAACAGAAGGTCACCAATAGGTCTTCAATGCAGCGAGAAATTCCCGCACCCGGAGGCGTCCTTAAGCTGGCCCTAAACAAATATATATACTAGTTCAGTGATAATGGACGTCATACTAAACTCAAATTATACACAAGAAAACTAAAAGTAAAAATAATACAAGACTAACAAAGACCAGAGGCTCCTGACTTGGGACAGGCGCAAAATGCGGCGGGGTTAAACATGTTTATGAGATCTCAACCTCCCCTATACCTCTAGCCAATGTAGAAAAGTAAACGCATAAGAATACGCACATTAAAAGTCAGTTAAAGAGAAGTCCGAGTCCGATGTCAGAAGATGTAACAAAAGAAAATAAACAAAATGACAATAATACATAAATAACAACAGACTACTAGCAGTTAACTGACATGCCAGCTCCAGACCTCAATTAAACTGATTGAAAGATTATGTCTCCATCATATGAATATCAGGCACAATCCCTCCCGTTAGGGTTTAGTATCATACCATCATAAAATATATGAGAAGAGCATAACCCGTGTCATGCCAACAACTGGTTTTAAATAAATGTGTTTAGTTCCGATGCAAAGACCCTATAAGTGAATCAATATTAAAGCCAAAATATGCAATCTTTAATGACCTGACAACAGTATCGTAACTATATCCCTTCTTAATAAGTCTATTTAAAGGTTTTGTTAGCTTCTGAGGTGAATACTGACATTTTAGTGCTTTATAAAGAATATTACCATAAAAGATTGGATGTGAAATACCTGAACGTATAAGAAGTCTGCATGTTGAGCTATATTTACGAATGATGTCCTTGTACCGATGATAAAATTTAGTAAATGTTTTGACTAGTTTGTGATATCGAAAACCCTGGTGTAATAATTTTCTGTAATACATAAATTTCTTTCGTTAAAATCTGAAACGTTGTTACATACACGAGCGAATCGTACAAGTTGAGATATATAAACACCGTAAGTTGGTGACAAGGAACGTCACCATCTAAAATGGATAATTAACGATAGGAAATGAAAATCATCTCTTTCATCATAAATTTTGAATTAAGCTTTCCGTTAATGATATAGATATCAAGATCGAGGAAAGGGCAGTGGTCATTGTTAGTATTAGCTTTATTTAAAGTAAGTTCAACAGGATAAATTTCTTTAGTATACATACAGAAGTCGTCATTATTGAGAGCCAATATATCATCCAAATATCTAAAACCATGGTTGTTTGATAAATTGTATTGTTTCTTCTAATATCAATTGGCTTGCATCAATCAAAATAAACCAAGGTTGTTTTGGACTATTCTGTAAAGCTTAAAAACCAATACAATACAAACTATCCACTAAGAAAATTTTGACAAAGAGGAATAATAATGCGTTACAGGTATTACGCATACAATTTAATAGGTACTCTAATTATGAGATCTCGAACTTGATCTTATAACAATTTCTCAATACATTATGTTCCTATAAATTTTGTAGAACTTTGACAATTTTGACTCCCTGGAGAGAACGAACTGTCGACGTTTTTTTACCATTCATATAAATAAAGTTACTGAACAAATGTTAAACAAAATAGAAATTAAATTTTTATTATTGAAGGTTAACAAAGTTTGACTGTTCAATGTATTTCCATGATAAGTAAGGGAGTAAAATTTGAGTTATTAGTGGTATTTCAAATTGTAAACTGTAAATGTTGTCTAATGCCTGTGTACATAATGAAAAAAGAGGAAGAAGTCGCAGTTAATCATTTATGTCATAAAATGGGATTTTGAACTCATCAATCAATCAATCAATCAGTAAAAAAAAAATATGAAGAAGCCATTTCAACGCCAATACCAAGGAACAATATACGACAAAGCACTACTCGGGTTAGTGACAACATTTCTGTATAAGTGAAGAGAGGAATTGACGGGAAGAGAAGCAAATGGAAACTAGAATTATTTTTATTGCGATGTTTATTCTATGGAAACATTCAGCATTACATATGAAACCACATATTGTGTCTTAATTTTTCTTGTCAGTATTTGTTTATATCAGCTTACGATTGATATAGCAACAAAACGCTTGTGGTGTTCGAGTTTCAAATTAATATGTTGAGATAACATGAACGTGTAGAACTTGGAAAAACATCTACGTTGTGTACTTACATTTATTTACCCTTCATATAAATAAAGGTACTGATCAGATGGCGAACAAAATAGAAAATAATATGCTTAAAGGTTAGAAATGTTTGACTGTTTTAACGTATTCTATGATCCGTATGGGAATAACAAATTTTAGTTATAAGTGGTATTCTAAAATGTAAACTTCAAATATTGTCTAATGCCCGAGAGCATAGTGAACAGAAAAAATGAAAGTCGGTTGAGAACGGTTTCTATGTGTAATCAGTAATTTTCCTCGTAGTGATATAAACAAAAAAGGATCTAAAATACACATGCAAAATTTGCTCTCTCAAGGAAAATATATAGTTCTCATGTGTATATTATGAGTAAGCTTAATGTAAATATTCTGCAATTTTACAAAAGGATTACAGTTTAAATAAACTTAAGATATATTTCAAACGAATTGTCTCTTGGTATCTTTCTAATATCGTTGTACTCAAAAAAAAAGGCTGGAAATTAAAAAAATTATAAATAAAATCAGGAATATTTAATTTAGATATAGAACAATATACGTACAATACAATAAAATATACTCTAAGGCCCCTCCAAAATGAATACTTGTTATTTGTACCTATGTGTAAAAAAAGTGCAGCGAACGAACACGACTTTTTTAATTTTTTTCTAAATGAATATTCAATCAAGCGATACCTGAAATTTGGTGAAACTAAGGAATTTTAAAATTTCATTCTAAAAGCTTATAGTTTTCAAGAGCTTGAAATTATTTTTCAACATCACAAATATGCAATTTTCTGTGAATTGTGAGTTGCGCAATGACATTTTAAAATGAAATTGTTGATTTCATTGAAATAGAGTGATAATTCAGAAAATATTCAGTGAAATGCGGTAATTGTTTTGACAGTTTTCTAAAAGTGGCCTAAATTGTATATTTTTATTGAAAATATGTAAACATGGTATAATATATGCAACTTAATATTTGTTCTGACAGCACAATAATACAGCTCTCCATTATGCAAGTTCAAAAGGATTTACAGAGGTGGTAGTAAGGATTTTAGAGAAAAACACATCCATGATTGATAACCAAGGACAGGTTTGTTTTAAGGAATCGAAAGACTCATAAAATGAAAGAAGAAATCGTTCAGGATCAGTAGGCTGCCTGTTCCTGAGCAGTTTTTCTTACCTGTCCAAAATAAACTCAGTTTATATATGTAGTCTCTAAGGTTTCTGGTATTCAATATGTATGAAATGTACGATAATAATCACACAATCACCCTTTTGTGCAAAAATAAGGTTTATACTTTTAAAAATATGAACAAAATAATAAATGACACTTATAGGGTTAATAAGACAGCACCAACAACACAAATAACCAAAAACAATTATCTAGGACAATATTCTTCAATAATAGACAGATGATAACGCTATATTTAGGCAGCAGAAGTTTACAAGTAAGACCCATTGGTGGCCTTTGGCCGTTTTCTGCTTTTTGGTCGGGTTGTTGTCTCTTTGACACATTCCCAGTTTCCATTCTCAATTTTAAATAATCAAATCTCGTAAATTTATTATGAAGAGACAAATCAATGTAGCAAACAGAAACTGGGGAAATCGCACGAACTCGAAAATGACCAAGACCAGATGCGTCAGGAAAGTAATCGTCTCCTACTATGCAAGCATCGCAATGCGAATTAACATGCATTACAAATGCCAAAATCGGGAAAAGGACAAAATCGGTAAAATTACAGATCAGACGACTTTCTAAAGAACAACTTAAACTGCGAAAACATGTCGTCAGTGAGTTTAGGCACAAACACATCGTATCGGTCAACCAATTCGTAATGGTGACTGTAAACGTATGTAGTGTCGTTGCAGTCGTCCTACCTCCCCAATCTGTTGGAGCAGTTTTTGTGAAAGCAGCACACCCCTGTTAATGAATTCCACATAGTGAACATGTACGAACGTATCAAATTAGTTGAGACATGTAACACCAAAAGATGGAGCAGGGGGTATGTTACTGTTGAGAAATGGGAGGCTAACAATTCATCACGTTTGTCATTTATTCTAATATATTAGCTGTAAATCAGCCTGAGTCTATAGAAAAGTTTGAAAGATTTTTCAAAAATGAAAGATTTGATATCAACACTAAATTCTCCAAATACTACAATCAAAGATCTGATATTAACACTAAATTCTCCAAATACCACAATCAAAGATCTGATATTAACACTAAATTCTCCAAATACCAAAAAGAACCATTAAAATATGATAAAAGTTACTTTTGCAGTATATTGAAATTTATCAAAAATTGAAAATGCATGGTGGATGCATGTATTGTTCAATTGGAAACATTTTTATTTACTAGTATTTCGTTTAATCCTTCAAGAATGAGACTTCGAAAAATCTTTAACATTTTCTTCAGGATGGACAAACCGCTGTACATAGAGCTTTGCTGAATGGCAACACGGAGACTTTTGTTTCACTAGTGGCATATGGCGCCAATATCAATATATTAGATGCGGTAAGTTCACTATTGCAATACACATACATTATTTGTAGGACAATAATGACAGGAAAAACAGACATTAAGTTGTCATTACCACAATGAATAACCTCATGCTTAATTATTTTGCAAACGGAGAAATAAAACAAATTGGTACTAACTATGTACCGTTAGAAGAATATTCAGTTTTTTTCAAAAAATGTCAGTATCATTTCTAAAATACACTCATGTTGGTACTTTCGTGACCAGAAGTTTGAAAAGGCAAATTTAAAAAAAAAAGAGCATGAAAACTAATATTTTCTAACTAAAACATCTAAAACATTGTTCTAAGCTTGACGGAGTAAATAAACGTATCCTTTAAATCATACCAGTACCAAAGCGTAAGCCAGACGGATGGTACTATCAGTGATAAAGGTTATTCAAAGCCGTAGACCCGGTAGGAAAACTTGTTGGCCCCAAAATATGGCATTTTTACAATGTAGTTGAAAAGGTCACTTTTAGTTATTTAAGTAGAATACTGTTGTTACATACATATAGCCTGTTTTGACCATACATGGACATGCATCAGATACTAGCATCATTATTTCATGCAGAAGTACTGAAATCTTTACAATTTTAGTATTTGTACTAATTTTAAGACGGTTTTTGTCTAAAATGGAAGTGGCCGCACTTGTGTTCAGTCTCAATATTCAAATATATGTTGTATTTAATGAGAATACCTAACATATATAAATGTTGAGACTGAATACGAATGCGGCCACTTCCATTTTAGACGAAAACTATCTGCAAATTGAGGTTTTATGGCATATTTGATAGATTTTTCATATCCAAGCTTAAATTTGAGCGTCTTTAATGACCAAATCAGTTCAAATCTTTAACATAAACTAATTGAATCGACTGAAGTAGACACTTGAGTGTTTAAAAAATGTCAAAAATCTTTCATCAAATGTTCTTCGAATTTTAGGCCGAAATTAGCCCTTACCGGACTTTCTCCTTTGTAGTTATTTTATGTTGAGTATCATTTTTGCCGAAGTCTTTTACATATTGTTTTGTCTTTAACCTATATAATTTATTTAATATTGAACCATCAACTAATATCTCCAAATGTGACAATTTCTTAATATTTACTTGCCAATTATATGTTGTCTTTGTCGCTGCCTATGTTAAATTATCTGCGTCATTCGTATCAGTTTAATTAAGTGACACGGAATATTTAATTCAGTTCGAGCGAACATCACTGAAATATAAAAGTAGCGGAATCAGTTGTACTGGGAAAAAAGATCTGTCGATATTTTACCAAATAATCATTTTCTGAACTGATTGAAAGGGCAACTTTAGGTTAGTTGGATGTGAATCTGGAATAAATTCGAGCCATCTAAAATTCGATCAATCGCTGAGAAAAAAACGGAAAGTAATTTGTGTCAATGCTTTTCAACTTTCAATTCAAAACTTTCAATCGCTGGTGGTGTGGCGAATAAAAGTTGTTTTTTCTCTGACTAATATGATTAATATGTCAGCGGACTAATTTGTTGTCAGATTAAGGGACGCCTGATTAATCCCTGTCAGACATAGTGTGTGTCGGACCTGACAAGTTCTAGAAAACCTGGTTATCCTCCAATTTTGATGACTTTTCTTTGTTTCAGAGTTCATTTCTTATAAATATTTTATAAGAAAGGTGATAACTTATTTTTGCTTAAACCGAATCACCTAATATGTTGCTATTTTTCTTAAAGTAACAATACATGTAGCTCCTCGATCAAAAAGCAAGTTGCCTGATTTTTTTTATAATATCAAGACGAATGGCACTAATCTCTCTGGCGAATTTTAGGATTTTACATTAGTCGTTCCAGATTTAAGAACTGCAAATGCAAAAGCTAGACATTAATAATTTTGTCTTAGGATAACTCAAGTATCCCGTCATGAATCCTTACGATTTTAACCATGTTGTTTTTGTTCCATAAATTAAAATACCACATATACACACACATACACCTCTTTCGAAAAATTAACATACAAATGCAGACAAACAACAACTTACAAGTATTTATTAAATCTTCATTCAATATCGACAATATATGATTTATTTACAGTGGAGCCATGCGCTTCTTGCATAGCTGTTTAATGTCAATATACAATATAAAATAACGCTTCTTTTAATATCGAAAATGTATTTATTTTCTGAAATCCTGCCTTTACCTTGTTTAATGAACTAATTTTGTTTTTATGAGTATTGGTTTTTTCTTCTATTGTTATGGGGGTTAAAAAAAGAATGTGCATTTGAATATATTCAAAGATTTTTTCATTCCTGTATCATTCCAGAAAGGACAAAGTGGTTTAGATATGGCTATGAAGAGAAAGGACTTAAATTTAGTAAAGCTGTTGTGCTACTTTGGGGCTGAAGTCGCACTACAAGACTGGGTTCTTCTATCTGGTGATATCAATTCATTGAATAAACAAGATCAAATAATACTGAAGCAAATTCTGGATCAAAATGACAGATTGGCTGCAATTAACCACGGGTAGATACATACATTTATATTAGTAGTAGAGCCCGGAAATAGTTCACTTTAAGATATGGGCTTTTCTTGTTCAACTTTTTCAAAGTAGTCTTATTTTTGTGTTGCTAAAACAATGCATATTATATTACCATTCATGACAAGTATTTGCACGTCTTAAATTTTAAGTAATGGTCCTTTTTTTTGAAGAAGAAGAAGAGTGTTTAAAACTTTTGAATGATCTATGTCAAAGTATCTTTTTCATATTTGGAATTTGTTTTACACAGTTTCATTTTGTCGTATAATCTGATCGAAACCTACAATCTTGTATCTGAACCTATATCATATTATAAATCAATCCCAGTGTTTTTCCATAAAAAATACAATGTAATTGTTTTATCAATGCCGAAAAATTAGTATGACTAAAAGTGTTTGCGCATTAAACAAGTGCATTAAAAGCAAACGTTTGTTTAAAAATTTGAAGTATGTCGAAATATGGTGATTTTGGCATTAATTTAATTGGTATGTATGCGCACATGATTTTGAAATTTAACGAATATTCATTTTGAGATTTTGAGGTCAAAATATAGAATAATTACATAAACGGTAACCAAATTTATTGCACCAGATGCACATCTCTACACAAAATACAAGCAAGAAGGGTTTTTTTCATGGCAAATATCCTGGTAAATTATTTAGTTGGTACTTCCATGTTCTCATTACATGCAAGTTGAACAAAAAACCTTATCGATAAAGTCAAAATCTTATACTAATTATGCTTCCATTAACATAAATCAATTCCTTTGGTTGTTGTATTAACCCATAGTTCAAGTGTTGGAAATTATGAGGTGTGGCTATCTATGCCTGGGGCTGAGAACCCAAGTGTTTCGGATAATATAACGGTTGTATAAACTTACAGTAAATTTACAAAACTAATTAACGTAAAAATGATATGTCATGTCAACACTATAGAACTGACATTTGGAAAATGTCCACCAGCAATGGCATCGACCTAGTGGTTGTAAACACTCATCACAGTTACGAGAAATATAAAGTTGTACGCCACACAATCGTATCGTCTACATGAGAACTATCAGCGGCGCTCGATTCATACAGTTGAAAGATCTATCAAATATTATCAAATTCTTCAATCCTTTAAAAGTTATGCTTTTAAACACCTGAATAAAGAGGTTGATACGATTCGATCACTGTATTTTTGCAATGTCAGTTGTGGGGGTCACTTTGATGTCAAAAACACGTTCATGGTTTTTTTTTATCAAATTAAATATGAGCGAATGCATTGCTAACGATGTAAGCAACTAATCATATAAAAACATAACATTAAAAAATAACGACATCTGACACACTGATTTGATATGAACTTTTTTGGTGTTGTTATTTAATATTTTTTTGTCTTTGAATTAACGTTTCATTGGGTTAAAACGTAGTATTGTGATACCAATCCTTCAAGTGAAAAGATGAGGCCGAATACGGCCCTTTTCGCAATCTGTTCTTTTGTAGGATTTTATAACCTGCGAGTAGTACTTTCTAGTTTCTTTGAATTTCAGAGTATGAAAAATTTTGAAATACCTAACAATTTATAAAAAAGGAATGAACGATATTAGATGCAGATAATTAAGACGCATGAGAAGCATAATGCCATTAAATACATGCTGGACACATGTCCATTGATGATGTTGCTATCTCATTGGCGTATAGTGTGCAAATTCTCCATTTCTTTTTACACATATGAAAGTATAATACATGATGCAATTTGATATGTTCTAATTGTTTTTAAGGTCCATAGGTTATGAGCTGCATCAATTAAAACCAAAAGATAACATCCAGTATTTTTCGGGACTCTTCGTTGATATGAATACAGAGAACATAACGTCAAGCTTCTTCATGTATTGTGCTAAAGAATCACCAGAATTCACAAGTAGTCAAATCCAGAAAGAGAACGACGAACATTTCTTTTCTGATGTTTTTGAAGTCATCGCATGGGGTTCTAAGCCAGACTTTATTGATTTGGATATTAGAGTTGAAGGGAGACCTCATTGCAATGAAAAATTAAGATTATTATCTATAACAGGTGTATTTCTCAAGGATATTGAAATTCAAAAGAACCAGAATCATAACGATGAGGTAACTAACTGAATTACCTCTATATTTGCTAGAAACATATATGCACAATAAAAAAATTACATGATGATAATTGGCTAATCATTAAATTCACAAATAAGTTACCTTGGAGCGTTTGTGCACTATGGGCAACAGTGAAAAAGTATAACAAAAATAAAAAACTCCAAGTCAAATTCAAAAAGGGAATTCAAGCCATCAACGGAATAAGTGAAAAACAACTGCCATATTCCAGTGAATTGCAGAAAAAGGAAGGGGAGATGGTTAATACTTCTTGAAAATTCTGTGCGCTTTTTATGAATTTGCCTTCATCAGGAACGCTTCAACCTTTAAAATCCAAGACTGTATAAGACATTAAAACGTGAGGAGGTATATAGCCAATAAGACTTATAAGAAATACCAAAAGAAGGTTAACAATTTTGATTATTTGCAACGACAGAAATCAAAATTCAGACAAAAACTTTGGAACCCCATTCAAAACTAAATATTGACAAGTATGTTCTAGTTCCAAAATTGTTAAAACAAAATTGGAATACTTATGGAGAAGTGCTTCCTTATAAAAGCATCACTCATTTGGAAAACTTAACACATATAAATGTATTTAAAATGCAATCTATCAAATAGATATTGTGTGATCGAACCTGATATTCTAGCTAAAAAGGCATGAAGAATACAAATGTGTCAGCATACCGTCTTTAAATGGTCCAGCATTAGCACTTCTTTATTATTGAAACGCCTAAAAGGAATCAATATCACTAAAGCATGAATGAAGACGTATAATTAAATTGGTAATCTTCATGAAAATGCAATATTGTATCATTGATCAGTGGCTTTTAATACCATTCTTCTTCCCTATTATACTTGATAAAACAATGCCACATTTTAATGTTGAAAAAATGTCAATCTTCAAATTCTCTATGATATTAAAGGGATGGATACTTATTCGACTACAAAAATAATCATACCCACACCTAATCGGAACTCCAAAAATTTATATTTTGAATTCTTTGAATTCAACAAGGACATCACAACTGCATATATATATGCACAATTCAAATGTTTTGGTTGAAATCAAATGTATACCGAATATCAAGGAGGTCTCGCCATAGCTAAGTCTTACTTACTTACTTACTGTCCTATACGCCCTTGGCGTGTAGGGCAGTAGCGAAAGTTTTCCACTTTTGTCGAACGTTGGCAGTTTTCTGTAGTGTGCCCAATGTCTGTTGAGGTTGACTAGCCTCTGCCTCTACAGTTCACCTCCATATTATTTTGGCTCTTCCTCTCTTTCGTTTCCCCTTCTGAGGTCCAGCGTAGTACTGTCTTAGTCATTTCCGCATTCTCTTTCCGTAGGACATGTCCAATAGACCTCCAGCGTCTTCTCATTATAGTTGTGGCGATATCGTCATGTTGGCATCTGGTAAGAAGGTTCTGGTTCCTGAATTGTTTGTGGCCAAAAGATTCGCAGAATCCTTCTGAGGCTTTTGGTATGGAATACAGACAGTTTGTTTTGGTCGTGACCTGTCATCCTCCAACATTCTGATTCATACAAAAGTACAGGCAAGACACAGCTGCTGTAAAGTTTGAGTTTGGTCAGAATAGTATATTGCCCCTATCTCAATACAGCCTGCAGGTTGTTAAGAGCTGACCAGGTCTTAGATAATTTTCTTTTGATGTCAGTTTATGCTCCGACATTGATGGTACAGTGCTGCCAAGGTATGCGAAGGTGTCAACATGTGGTGATATTTTCCAGTCAGTAAAACTGGCCCTTGGTTCTTTACATTTAGCGTCATGATTTTTGTTTTCTTTGTGTTGATTTTCAACCCCATTTGTCCTGAATATTTTTGTAGTACTATGGTTTTATCTTGAATATGTTGGTGTGTGTGTGAGACATTAATGCTATATCGTCAGCATCATCTAGTTCTTTCAAAGTATTGAAGGTGCCCTATCTAATGACTCTTGGTATGTTAGCAGTTGTTTGTCTCATTATCCAGTCTATGACATGACACATCCATGTCTTACCCTGGTTTTAACTTGGAAGTATATATCACTGTTTTCAAACTTGCACCTGAAAATGTTGTAGAATACTTGTATGAGGTTTATGAGATGTTGTGGAATGCCATATGATCGTTATATTTTCCAAAGTCTGAAAAAAGTAAAATAACAAATATACCGAAATCCAAGGAAAATGCAAATCGGAATGGTCCTTATCAAATGGCAAAATCAAAAGCTCAAACACATCAAACAAATGGAAAACAACTCTCATATTCCTGACTTGTTACAAGCATTTCCATATTTAGAAAATGGTGTATTAAACCAGGTTTTAAATGGATTTAATAAAAAAAAATCTTTATTTTCAATGTTGACGACGATGAGGAAAAACGAACATTCGTCAAAAGCAAAGTAAAAACTTTTAAAAAGATATTTCCTTTAACTATCAAGATATTTTCTTCGAGCACCGGTCATCCTTCATCCTTCATGGTTTTTAATGTTCAAACCTTTTATTTTCAGCATAGAATACTGTCTTGACTATTTTTGTAAATGAAAGGATCGAATTGTATAATTGGTTAGTGGTTTTATTTCAAAGACGCTTTGAATATAACACTAAATAAAATAATGTTTTATCACTTTCAAACTATATTTTTTTGAAGGAAACAGTGATCTCCGTGCAAGTCAGTCTATTGTCTGATGCCAAGTTTACCATTGTTTCTAAGGTGGTACCGGAAATATTTAATGTGACTAACGAATCACTCTGTATACACCCGCAAATGGAAAAGGAAGCAGAAATAGCAATTCCAGAGGGTACTTTCGATTCAGCTGGCCAGCTGAAAGTAAATGTATGTTTTTAACTTATTTATGAGGTGCAATGTTTTTACATTCTGTGGAATGTAGAATCAATAGCAGACAGAGAGCACTCTGTTTCAGAATAAGGACTTAATCATATATTTGAAATTCATTTATTTGTATTACTTATATGACGTGCTCACTTCTGTGTTTGTGTGATAAGCATATTCGGTCTATATTTACTGTATTGGATGGACGACAAGGGTCCCCTGACAACACATCTTATGTCTTATAATGAAACTGATCGCTAGTATATTCATAAGCATTTGATCTACATAAAATGTAAATGTTATGTTTCAAATACTAGTAGATAAAACTGAAAAGTCATGGTGATATTTTAAAACTGATGAGTCTACTTGCAAAAATTTATTCAATAAATACTGGGGTTATGTCTACTTCAATTCAACAAGTCAATGGTCAATCGTTTGATGTTCTATCGACATTTTACACGCAATGAGACAAGGTCTTCTTGTTAAGCCATTGGAAATTAGTTCTCCACGGGAATTAGGTGTAACCCAATTTGAAGTTTTCTGTTTGGTGTTTTGTGGACTGTTGCTGGTGTTTTTGGTTTTTGTTTCAATTTACCATGGTGTAGTCTTTTTTTTATTCGACTTACCGTTTTTGATTACCCCTTTTTAATGTCTCCTTTCATCAGGTGATTCGCCTGATAAAGCGTTTATAGACACTGTTACTATAAAAGAGAACGAGGACCGAATATGTTCATGTATGGGTTAAATGATAATTGTCTATCATATTTTAATTTCTAACAATTAGATTTCAGAAACAAAGGCATGGAATCATGAAGAGGATGAAGTTGTAGATCCTGTCTTATTCACAAATGCAATTGATTTGACAATGCTGAATCACAGTCAGCCGCAAAAACCTGTTAAACTTACATTACCAGTGCATTCTTCAGATCAAAACAATGACGACATTATTATATTAATGTCGGATAAAGAGGAACCAGAAGAAAATGAATGGGAGATACGCAGCAATGTTGACATTCATGGCAAATTTATAACATTTGATGTCAACCATTTATCTGTGTAAGGTTACACCTCATTATCTTTCATCTCTTTTCGATTCCTTTGCAATCAGACCTCATTGCCTGTAGATTGTTTCAAAACTCCCCAATATTCAGAGTCTTCAGCAATATTTAGGCAGAACTATATTCAACATGGCTAAATCTGATTCCCCTTTAAAAATATTCATCTATTTGAACAAAACATGCTGACAATGAACTTGACTGTCTTCGTTTTACATTTTTGGCAAATTAGAAATAGGCATTAAAATAAAGGGCATTGAATTATAAAAGAGAGACAAAAGATACCATAAGGACATTCAAAATCGTCAGTCGAAAACAAACTGACATTATATTAATGCCCACGCAAAAAACGAAAACCGACGAAAAGACAAAAAACCTTACACAAAACAAAGCATAGAAAAACTAAAGACTGACGTACAAAAACCTCAGCAACAAAACGGGGGTGTTTACGCCATATGGTGCACCCGTCGTATTGCTCATGTAAGTAAACACCCGGTGATAAATCTAATTCGATAGGTCGCTTTTGTTAATAGTGAACAAAAGGGTAAAACATGCTACACAGAGGAACAAGTGATCAGTATGCTGGAGTTTCTTATTGACAACATATTTGTTGAATTTGGAGGTAGACTTTCTCAACAAATTGTCGGCATTCCTATGGTAACGAACTGTGCGCCTCTCCTTGCCGACCTCTTCTTATTTTCATATGAATCGGAGTTCCTTCAGACACTTGTCAAAAACAAGAAGATCAAAGAAGCCAGGTTATTTAATTTCACTTTCAGATATATTGATGATGTTCTTTCCATTAACAATCCGAACTATTCTGATTGGGTTCCATTAATATATCCACCAGAACTAGAAATTAAAGAAACAACAGACACGGCTTCCTCCGCCTCATTTTCAGACTTATACCTCGAATTTGACATACACAGTCATCTCAGTACCAGAATCTATGACAAACGAGACGATTTCGATTTTGAAATTATCAATTTCCCCCACCTTAGTAGCAATATACCAACTTCACCTGCATATGGGATATACTTTTCCCAACTTATTCGGTATTCAAGAGCTTGCAGCTCCTACTCAGACTTTGTAAAACGTCACCAGTGTCTGAGCAGAAAGTTGATGAACCAGAGGTATGTCAAAGAACGTCTCGTCCTTTTTCTAAAAAAGTTCATCGGAAGGTACCAAGAACTTGTTGATAAATATTCCGTATCAACTTCACAAATAATACACGATGGTCTTGAAGTATAGAGTTTGCGTACTGACGTTGTTTATCATCTTAATAACGTGTTATAGTATTCTTTTATTTATCTTTATTAATATTACTTTTACAGTTAAGTCTGTTTTTTGAGATATCCATTTGACGTGACTCTGTGCTTATGTATCCCGTCATACTTTGAACGACAAAATTATTTTATTTATTAATATTACTTTTACTGTTAAGTCTGTTTTTTGTTATATCCATTTAACGTGACTCTGTATTTATGTATCCCGTTGTACTTTGAACGACAAAATTATTTTATGTCTACCTGTGCGAATTTCAAACGCGCGATTTTACGCCACTACTTAAAACCTTCCATCCTTTATGGGTGGATTTTACATAGATAAATAAAATCGTATAATATAAGCAAAATGAGGATGTTAAATTTGATGTATGCCTTTTGTGCTTCTTCGTTACATTTGTTTGTTTTATAGTGATTAAGATGATAACACAATGTTGACTGCTGTACCCTATTTTGACATTTTACCTATTGCGTCTGTTTGTTTTGTTAACGCATCGTTGTCAATATAATGGAATTTGATGCGACTGTCATACAAGTGAGAGGTTTAGCTAGCTATAAAACCAGGTTCAATCCACCATTTTCTACATAAGAAAATGCCTGTACCAAGTCAGGAGTATGACAGTTGTTGTCCATTCGTTTGATGTGTTTGTTTTTTTGATTTTGCCATTTGATTGGGGACTTTCCTTTTTGAATTTTCCTCGGAGTTCAGTATTTTTGTGATTTTACTTTTTTTTGAGAAAAAGAGGACATTTCATTTAAACCCTTTATTTACCTTATAGGTATATAGCTTGTTCCAAGCAACATCTGAGTAAATCAATAACGCAGGCGACCAACGCAATCAAGAGGGAGGTACAAGTGGAATGTTTTGCTATGATTAAAAAAGCATCGGACGGGAAACTATCTTTAATTATTGAATATGCATTGAAAAATAAAGGGAAAAGTAGAAGGAAGAAATGGAAAGACAAAGGATTCTCCACAATGTCAGTTGAATACAAAGATTGTGTGATGAAGGAGGCACAGACATGTAAGGTAAATATGCAAACCTACACACACTCAGTCGATCTTGCCTTGCTTCACATGCTAGAAGTGGCAAGACAATATAATCACATAGTTCGACAATGGCAAGATGAGTATCATGATATTCCAGATCTGCCAAGTCAATTAATACATTGTAATCCATTGGGTGTAAACATCGTTAAACTCGCACCTGTATTTCAATCATTTTAATGAGTTTCAAACATATTATATCATATGTAATGGAGCTCAAGGCAAATAACAAATAATAGATAAATCATGTTTCATAGACTAAAATCTATCAGTAAGACACCTGTGTAGAAAAAATGTTTTAACGTTATGTTTGTTTTATCCAATAACCAAACTTGATTGAAAACTTAGTATGTAGAACTCTTGGTTCTATGGTAATAGGTGTAGATGTGGTTCAAATAGTGATGCTTTTGTTACCAAAAATCTAAAGGTGTGACCTACTTTTGGTGTAGTGTCAAGACTTGATTTAAAAACAAAGCTTGTTGAAACCTGTTCGTTATTTTTAAACTTCTCATGTGTTTATGCACAAAAATTATATATTTTTCACATGCCCTCCTTTTTTACCCATTTGATCTCATACAACAACTTTTCAAGAAGAATGAAAGTATTCAACATTATCACACTACTAAACGTTTCGCTATATACTGGTCAATAATATCATCTAAGTAAAAACAATCAAAGTTAAGTTGCCAATGTTGAAAGCTTCTACACCATCGAACTGGTAATAAATGATACCACAGATACAGTAATGTCTGCCTCATATATTGACTTACATCTGGTTGACAATGAGGATTGATTTTAGTTCAAATCTGACAACAAAACGATCCCTTCAGCTTCATATTTGTGAACTGTCTATTTGTACGAAGCAGCATCCTAGACGATACTGTATATGTAGTAAATATCTATCAGTTGATACGGCAGTCCAGAGCTTGCGTTTCCTATCAAGATTTCATTACTAGTAATAGATAGTTGCTGCTTAAAGGAATCTACTAGGAGCATTGATATGTTCCAATTGTTGTTACCACAATCCTGTCCTAATATTCTAGATGTTTACATAACCGAATGAGACTAATCAACTTATTTGAACTTACTATGAGCGACATGGTGAGTGCCACCAGGGTTTGAACTACTGAGGCAGGGTCTGCTTATCCGTAAGGAGCCCCTGAGATCATTCCAAGTTTTGATGTGTTTCGTGTTGCTAAGTCTTTAGCTTTCTACCTAGTGCTTTGTTGAATTGTTGGATTTTTCTATCGTTTAGATCTGTTGCGTGTCAGATTCTCATTGACATATGATTTTTGAATGTCCTTGTGGTATTCTTCGTCTATCGTTTAGATCTGTTGCGTGTCAGATTCTCATTGACATATGATTTTGAATGTCCTTGTGGTATTCTTCGTCTATCGTTTAGATCTGTTGCGTGTCAGATTCTCATTGACATATGATTTTGAATGTCCTTGTGGTATTCTTCGTCTATCGTTTAGATCTGTTGCGTGTCAGATTCTCATTGACATATGATTTTTGAATGTCCTTGTGGTATTCTTCGTCTATCGTTTAGATCTGTTGCGTGTCAGATTCTCATTGACATATGATTTTTGAATGTCCTTGTGGTATTCTTCGTCTATCGTTTAGATCTGTTGCGTGTCAGATTCTCATTGACATATGATTTTTGAATGTCCTTGTGGTATTCCTCGTCTATCGTTTAGATCTGTTGCGTGTCAGATTCTCATTGACATATGATTTTTGAATGTCCTTGTGGTATTCTTCGTCTATCGTTTAGATCTGTTGCGTGTCAGATTCTCATTGACATATGATTTTTGAATGTCCTTGTGGTATCACAGAGAGGCGAAAGATACCAACATGGACAACTGAAAAAGACAAACACCGGCATACAAAACAAATTATAGAAATCTAAAGACTGAGCAACATTAAATTTTTTTTTTATTATTATTTTGAATAAATGGAATAATGAGTTTGATGTTGTTGGAATTGGGTCTACTACTGCGCCTACTTTTTTAACTGGCAGTCATTTAATATAATATAGAGTTGGATATTACATTTAAACGCATGATTTAGCTAAACGATTGACCATACAGATATACATTACGAAAAGACAGATTTAAGTAAAATTCAATTCATAGTTATTCAGATAAGCAAATAATGTATTGATATACTGAACAATAAATAAGTGCGTTTTCACTTTTTATATTATCAAAATAAACCCTGCAAATACTTAATCTTAAATCATTTTCTTTCTGTATTTAGTACCAATGTTATGAGTCCAACTCCTTTATATATAATCTGTAATGTTTGTTCTATGTTTTACTGTTACAACATGTCCCGATGGATGTAGGGTTGAGCGCAAACAAACATGTTTGAAATTGTCTTATTCCTTAGGTACCCGCTTGTAATGACAAGTAATCTAATGGTTGTCATTGGTTTTTTTTCTGATCACATTGCTTACTTGTGTTTATTTATTTTAGCATAAATCATCATAGTATCTAGGGGCCTTTAATGCTTGTCATACGATGTGAATTGTTGTCAATAATTGTTGATGTGCCTGTCCCAAGTCAGTAGCCTGTAGTTTCGTAGTTGTCATCGGTTCGTGACTGACATATTTGTTTTTTGTAAATTGTTTTGCTATAAATTAGGCCGTTAGTTTTTTCCATTGAATTCTTTCATATTTTTCTTGTCGGGGCCTTTTATAGCTGACTATACGGTATAGGTTTTGCTTATTGTGGAAGGCTGTACGGTTGCAATAATTGCTTACATCCACTTCATTTGAACTTTGATGGATATTTGTCTCATTGGCAATAAAACCACATCTCCTAATTTTGATATAGTTGTCTCAAAGACAACTATTCACCTTAATTTCATATAGCTAAGCTAAATGTGATGATTGTTGAATGATGTGTTAAATCTTAACATTCAGGAAAATGATTTTGTTGATAAGAACAATTTGCAAACGTCAATTTTACAACTAGAAACAAAATACTCTGACTTTGAATTTTAGATTTTTAAATGTGAAAATGAAGCCGTTATGAAACAGAATATTTTCCACATCGCCTGTAGATTACTAGCTTAGCTGTAAATGCTGGGTTAATTCTACATTATGTACTTTTGAGAATTTCTATTTTTATACAAAACTTATCTACTTTTTAAGAGTTACTAGCTTGAAACTTAAAATGATAACTTACATTGATAACAGATAACAGGTCACTTAAATTATTATCTATTCATTTTGTTAAATCTTTTGATTGATGGTTTGTTTTATGTTTGGTGAAGTAAACTCTTACTCTTACAAAACTATTCGATCATGCATTCAGAAACGCATTCAGAAACTACGATGTACTATGAGCACAAAGGTTTCGAACCAATTCAAGATTGTGGATGCTTTATCCTTTTTGCATGACAAATATGTCGTTATTCCAACAGATAAAGCCTCCAATAATATTGTCTTCATATGTAAAAACCAGTTCTTGGAATGTCTCACAAAAGAGCTTGGAATAAACAGCAAAACTGGTAATCCTACATATTCTTTAGCATCATTTAAAGAGGATGAAATTTTACAAAATCACAAACCTACTCTTCTTTCTTTTGGTATTAACATCAAAGAAAACGAAGAAAATTTACCGTCATTATACTGGATACCAAAACGATACATAGCCGGATCATTAAGATGTTCAACTGAACATCTTTCTAAAGTGCTGACTACTATTCTTTCTACAGTAAAAGATGGCCTTCAAAAATATTGTGATGAGATATATTCCACCAGTGGTGTCAATCAGATGTGGATTCTTAAAAATTCTAAAGATCTACTGCTAAATCTTAGATCACAATCTCTGCAATTTTGCAGCAACATTAAAACTTTTAATTTTTCTACGCTTTACACTACTATTCCCCATGCTCAATTGAAAGATCGACTTCACCATCTCATCAAACAGAGCTTTATCTATAAAAATGAGAATCGTAGATATAAATTTCTTGTTTTGGGTTATAATAATTTTTATTTTGTGAAGAACCACACTGATTCTATAAGAAAATATACTGAAGATGATATTATCAAAATGCTGGACATTTTTATCGACAATATATTTGTTGAGTTTGGAGGATTGATATTTCAACAGACAGTCGGTATTCCAATTGGTACTAATTGTGCACCCCTACTGGCCGATTTGTTTTTGTACTCGTATGAAGCAGAATTCATTCAGAACCTTCTAAAAGACAAAAAGAAAAAGCACCTTGCGAAATTCTTTAATTTTACTTTCAAATATATTGATGATGTCCTATCACTGAATAACCCATATTTCAGCCAGTACTTGCATCTCATATATCCCAGTGAACTTGAAATTAAGAATACTACTGATACTAGAAGGACTGCTTCATACCTTGACCTTTTCCTCAATATTGACACAGATGGACGACTTCATACTAAAATCTATCACAAACGGGACGATTTCAACTTCCCAATTATCAATTTCCCATTTCTCAGCAGTAACATACCCTCTGCCCCATCGTATCGTGTTTACATATCTCATTTGATATGTTATGCTTGTGCATGTTCACACTACACGGACTTAATATACAGTAGTGTGCTTCTTACGCAGAAATTGCTCCAACAGAATTATGAGGAGGACAGATTTTAAATGACCTTCCGTAAATTTTATGGACACCATCACAAATTGGTTGAACTAAACGATGTATCTGTGTCTAAACTAACTAACGATATTTTTACCACGTCTTAGATTGTGATTTACCATCTACGTCGTCTGGTCTGCTAAGTACCGAACGTGACCTATTCCCGAATATGACTGTTTTGCCGAGTGTGAATTCGCATTGCTATTAGACGTGTCTCGGTATTTATACATCCAACATTCATGTATTTAGTTATGATGTTTCATTTGTAATTCTGCTTGGATATTGTGTTATGTCTTATCGTTTGTGGTTTAAATTCTATTGTTATTTTCTATATGTATGTAAAAGTAAAGATAATTAATCAGCTAGTCTATTTATATGATTTTTAGTATGGAGCAACTATATGCACATGATTTATTTGTTTTTACAGTTTGATTTAGAAGAAAAGCCGACATGGTTAGAAAATACAAATAATTACACCATTACTAACACAATTATATATTAATATTCTTGTAATGGTTAGAAAATACATCAAATAACAATTACAAAATTAATCCCAATTTTATATTCAATTTTTAGAAATTTACCTGTTGATACATTCGTGCGACGCACAGTTCATAATTCTTTTATGCTGTACTTGTATTGTCGTAAATTAATTTTAGGTGTTCGTTGTTATTCTGTGTTTTACATGTTGGAATGTACTATTATATTGTTTATTTGTGTATTTCTCTGTCCTGAGTGTTTTTACATTTATTTGTACTGTATTCCTGTCACGTAATTTTGTCATTTTAGCGGTATTTTCAACATTTTATAAGCGGGAGGTGTGGCTAGCCATTAAACCAGGTTCAATCCACCATTTTTTTCTTAAAATGTCCTGTACCAAGTCAGGAATATGGCAGGTTTTTTTTTTCAAATAGTCCGTTTCTATGTATGTTGTCGTTTGTTTTTATAGTAGCAGTTCAATGTTTCCGTTGTTCAATGGTTTTCTTCTTTAATATAGTTGATGTGTTTCCCTCAGTTTTGGATTGTGACGCGGATTTGTTTCAATTAATTCGATTTATGACTTTTGAACAGCGGTATACTACTATTGCCTTTATTTACCATAACTTTTGTATACATTAGACGATATTTGACAATATCTTCCTCTTTTTCACAGCAATAGTGTCTTTTGAAATCTATATTCCAAAAATCATAAAAAATGAAATATAGTGAATCCTGTTTTGAGAGGCCATTTAAGGAAGGGCAAAGTAAGTGGTCTCATAATACAGGTTCAATCTATATGAAATGAACTACCGAGAGACCTAAAATTATTGGTCCTATAGCACATGGTTTTGCTTTATACGGGTTGGCTTTATACAGGTTAGCTTTGAAATGGGTTTGACTGTATAAACTTTCTTGCCAGCTTTGTTGTTCACAAGATGCGCTGTTATTTATAACATTTTATTGTATTTTGACTGTTCATAAATTATTTTCTGTATAGTAAAAATATTTTATTTTGTCGTCTGTATTAAATAGATAACACTTACTGGAAACATTCAAACAGACAGCCTGAGACACCAGGACCCCTTTCTCACATTGAATCCAAAGAAATTCAGGACAGGGAATTATCGATCTTTTCACTTAATCAATGACACGTCAGAATCACCATTAGAAGGAGAAGTTCAAATTGAAAGGCGTCATGAAATAATAAAACAGCTTCAACAGCAGCAACACGCATCATCTGGTACAAACAAAGAAACCCGTATGTTTACCAACTGTTGTCACAAATCTGTGGAACATTTTGAACCTGAAATGCCGTTAGCATATGATACGGATTTTGAGCTGGTTGTATCACTACCAATTGACTCAAATATACTAGGTAATTTTTATAATTCAGATAATTCAAAACAATCATTTCAATTGTCTGTCAAATAAGAAAATCAACAAAAATAGAATATCACTTCCATGAACTTTACGTATAATAGAAAATTAGAAAAGTGACAGAGCTGCTCCTGCATCTCCATATATCAATGGCATTTTTGGATAAATAACAAAACATGAGACCAAAGGCTATCTAACCTTTTTTCAAGACGTTACATAACAATCAGAATGCATATCATTAACCAACTATCAATAACTAAATTGGATATTAGTAAATCCATGTAATGTGTGATGAATAATATTTTAGTCTAGATAAAATGATTCATTTTTTAACTTTTTATAGGTTTTGAACTTTCAGACTGCCAGTTCTCTTAGATCGGTGTCTTTTGTCTTTATGTTAATTGAGTTTTTTGTACTTCGTGCAGATTTAATGGGTAACACTTTTTACACAGATTTTTACAGTTTAGTCTTATGTTCGATTGTTACACCACAGTCCAATGTTAGAGGAGGGCTCAAAAACATGTTAAACCCTGCAACTTTAAATGTACCTATCCAAAGTCTATATTGCAATGGTTTCATCGGTTGCTGTCTGTCATATTTGTGTTTTCGATTAGTGTGTTGGCATAAATTAGGTCATTGTTCTTTCTCTCGTTTGAATTGTTTGATTATTTTGACATTTTGTGGTTCGATTTTGCTGACTATACGGTATACGGGCTTTGCTTTTGTTGAAGAGCCTTGCTGTGACAAGTAGTTGCTTCATATACTGTGTTCTCTGGATGATAATTATCTCATTTAAATCAAACCATATCTTCATTTAACGTAAACAGAGTTAAGTAAGAATTGCGTGTCGGGCAAATATAGTGGTAAATCTGTTTACTATAACAAAAAAGGAAATGCAGTATGATTCCCAAATGAGACAATAACAAATTACAGTAAATTTCAATTTCAACAAACCGGGTCTTACATTAGACGTTATTTGACCTTTTATTTCAACATTAATAGTGTCTTTAAAATGTTTTTTTTATAAGTTAAATCATCAAACCGAGCTATATAAATGTTCATTTAGGCGTCATTCAGTAAGACATTATTATATTATCAGTGCGCACGGCAGAGATTCACATTACTGACGTCATTTGGTAATCTGTATCGTTTGGTTGCTGTATATTTGATATCACTCTACACTACTTTTTTCTTTCGAATACTTTTAACATTACGGAATCATTTCATTCTTACAGATATAAAACAGGACGAAGTAGGTGTAGCCGCGGATGACCATCAATGTAAGTTATTATTTCAGACCGATCATTAGTATATGCTGATCCAGGAAGCTTACCCTTAGGAGGCCATAATTTTAATCTAAACTTTAGTATATAGCGTAACATGGTAATTAAAAGATGAAAACAACGCGATATAAATTTAATTTGTGTTCATGAATGTGTTCTATAGAGAGATCTGATAGTATACAAGTTGTAAAGACCAAAAGACAATCAACAGTATACAAAACACAATAAAACACAAGGCTGATGGAGCAACTATATGCACATGATTTATTTGTTTTACAGTTTGATTTAGAAGAAAAGCCGACATGGTTAGAAAATACAAATAATTACACCATTACTAACACAATTATATATTAATATTCTTGTAATGGTTAGAAAATACATCAAATAACAATTACAAAGTTAATCCCAATTTTATATTCAATTTTTAGAAATTTACCTGTTGATACATTCGTGCGACGCACAGTTCATAATTCTTTTATGCTGTACTTGTGTATTGTCGTAAATTAATTTTAGGTGTTCGTTGTTATTCTGTGTTTTACATGTTGGAATGTACTATTATATTGTTTATTTGTGTATTTCTCTGTCCTGAGTGTTTTTACATTTATTTGTACTGTATTCCTGTCACGTAATTTTGTCATTTTAGCGGTATTTTCAACATTTTATAAGCGGGAGGTGTGGCTAGCCATTAAACCAGGTTCAATCCACCATTTTTTTCTTAAAATGTCCTGTACCAAGTCAGGAATATGGCAGGTTTTTTTTTCAAATAGTCCGTTTCTATGTATGTTGTCGTTTGTTTTTATAGTAGCAGTTCAATGTTTCCGTTGTTCAATGGTTTTCTTCTTTAATATAGTTGATGTGTTTCCCTCAGTTTTGGATTGTGACGCGGATTTGTTTCAATTAATTCGATTTATGACTTTTGAACAGCGGTATACTACTATTGCCTTTATTTACCATAACTTTTGTATACATTAGACGATATTTGACAATATCTTCCTCTTTTTCACAGCAATAGTGTCTTTTGAAATCTATATTCCAAAAATCATAAAAAATGAAATATAGTGAATCCTGTTTTGAGAGGCCATTTAAGGAAGGGCAAAGTAAGTGGTCTCATAATACAGGTTCAATCTATATGAAATGAACTACCGAGAGACCTAAAATTATTGGTCCTATAGCACATGGTTTTGCTTTATACGGGTTGGCTTTATACAGGTTAGCTTTGAAATGGGTTTGACTGTATAAACTTTCTTGCCAGCTTTGTTGTTCACAAGATGCGCTGTTATTTATAACATTTTATTGTATTTTGACTGTTCATAAATTATTTTCTGTATAGTAAAATATTTTATTTTGTCGTCTGTATTAAATAGATAACACTTACTGGAAACATTCAAACAGACAGCCTGAGACACCAGGACCCCTTTCTCACATTGAATCCAAAGAAATTCAGGACAGGGAATTATCGATCTTTTCACTTAATCAATGACACGTCAGAATCACCATTAGAAGGAGAAGTTCAAATTGAAAGGCGTCATGAAATAATAAAACAGCTTCAACAGCAGCAACACGCATCATCTGGTACAAACAAAGAAACCCGTATGTTTACCAACTGTTGTCACAAATCTGTGGAACATTTTGAACCTGAAATGCCGTTAGCATATGATACGGATTTTGAGCTGGTTGTATCACTACCAATTGACTCAAATATACTAGGTAATTTTTATAATTCAGATAATTCAAAACAATCATTTCAATTGTCTGTCAAATAAGAAAATCAACAAAAATAGAATATCACTTCCATGAACTTTACGTATAATAGAAAATTAGAAAAGTGACAGAGCTGCTCCTGCATCTCCATATATCAATGGCATTTTTTTGGATAAATAACAAGACATGAGACCAAAGGCTATCTAACCTTTTTTTCAAGACGTTACATAACAATCAGAATGCATATCATTAACCAACTATCAATAACTAAATTGGATATTAGTAAATCCATGTAATGTGTGATGAATAATATTTTAGTCTAGATAAAATGATTCATTTTTTACTTTTTATAGGTTTTGAACTTTCAGACTGCCAGTTCTCTTAGATCGGTGTCTTTTGTCTTTATGTTAATTGAGTTTTTTGTACTTCGTGCAGATTTAATGGGTAACACTTTTTACACAGATTTTTACAGTTTAGTCTTATGTTCGATTGTTACACCACAGTCCAATGTTAGAGGAGGGCTCAAAAACATGTTAAACCCTGCAACTTTAAATGTACCTATCCAAAGTCTATATTGCAATGGTTTCATCGGTTGCTGTCTGTCATATTTGTGTTTTCGATTAGTGTGTTGGCATAAATTAGGTCATTGTTCTTTCTCTCGTTTGAATTGTTTGATTATTTTGACATTTTGTGGTTCGATTTTGCTGACTATACGGTATACGGGCTTTGCTTTTTGTTGAAGAGCCTTGCTGTGACAAGTAGTTGCTTCATATACTGTGTTCTCTGGATGATAATTATCTCATTTAAATCAAACCATATCTTCATTTAACGTAAACAGAGTTAAGTAAGAATTGCGTGTCGGGCAAATATAGTGGTAAATCTGTTTACTATAACAAAAAAGGAAATGCAGTATGATTCCCAAATGAGACAATAACAAATTACAGTAAATTTCAATTTCAACAAACCGGGTCTTACATTAGACGTTTTATAAGTTAAATCATCAAACCGAGCTATATAAATGTTCATTTAGGCGTCATTCAGTAAGACATTATTATATTATCAGTGCGCACGGCAGAGATTCACATTACTGACGTCATTTGGTAATCTGTATCGTTTGGTTGCTGTATATTTGATATCACTCTACACTACTTTTTTTTCTTTCGAATACTTTTTAACATTACGGAATCATTTCATTCTTACAGATATAAAACAGGACGAAGTAGGTGTAGCCGCGGATGACCATCAATGTAAGTTATTATTTCAGACCGATCATTAGTATATGCTGATCCAGGTGAGCTTACCCTTAGGAGGCCATAATTTTGATCTAAACTTTAGTATATAGCGTAACATGGTAATTAAAAGATGAAAACAACGCGATATAAATTTAATTTGTGTTCATGAATGTGTTCTATAGAGAGATCTGATAGTATACAAGTTGTAAAGACCAAAAGACAATCAACAGTATACAAAACACAATAAAACACAAGGCTGAGCAACACAAACCCCACAAAAAACCTAGGGTGGTCGCAGCTGTTCCGGAAGGTTAGTAGATCCTGCTTCCACATGTGGCACCCGTCGTGTTGCTCATGTTAATAAAAACCTAGTGAAAAGGCTAATTCAGGTTACATTGGAGGAAAAGAGGACGGGATTATCCGTCGTCATCTGTGAAACAGATATTCCGTAATGGGCATTTAACTCGTGGTTAAGTCCGTAAAATTTCGAAGGGTTTGATTTCAACTTCACCACTTCGAACTTTTGGTTAACTAGCTTCCTTGAAAGCAGCAATCCTCTATCAATGAAATCATAATAGGAAATGCAAGATCTGGAATATCGTATTAACTCAGTCTGCAAGATAAACACTCCACATGCAAGCGACTCTAATTGACGTAGAGAAAATATGAGATTTTAATTGGTCGGTACACGACACATTTGTAACTAATTCGAACGTCGAGAAATTTCTAATACAAATTATTGAAAGTGTTCATTCAAAGTCTATTTAAGTACAACACCATACCTTATCAGATACTTCTGGCAATTTGTGTTAAAAGGACAGAAAATAAAATCGGACTATATACCAAATACCATAGAAAAAGGAAAAACGACAACTCTGTGGCCAAAGAAAAGCGACGGAAATTCAAATAATTGTCCACAAAACACTTCACAGAAAACTAAATAATGCAAAAGAAACGCATGTGCTCATGAAGAGTAAGTAGTTCCTGTTGAACAAGTAGTTCCCGTCATAAAATAAAGTCTGATACTTAGCATTTCGGGGATGTCACAACATAAGAAGAGAGATCTGGGTTGTGGCGTCGATGGCGGGATCTATGTTTATCTGCGACACAAATAATTTAATATACATGAAGATAGCCTATATTTTTTTAACTTCTCATAATGGTCATTTGGTCTCTGGTGGAGAGTTGTCTCATTGGCAATCATACCACATCTTCTTATTTTTATATGACGTCCGTAAAACTTTCAAAAAGATAACTTCAATTTTACCATTTGGAACACTTGGTTTAACAGTTGCTTTCAGTTGAACTTGCATAATAAATAAACACAGTAAAGTCGCTTTTCTGTCACAATATATTGTAGGTACAATTCCAGTACTTCGAAAGACATCACTAAACCGCATCACAGCTAGTCTGTCAATAGAAGAGTGCAATCAGTTGGGCACGCACTTACATGTTTCAAAGAACAAAATAGAACAACTGGAAACTAATGGAAAATTAAAGGAAATACTTCTAATCTGGAGACCAGCACGACCCTATGAAAAATTAGTTCACAACCTATCTGAAGGTTTAAAAGAAATAGATAAAGATGATATGGCAAACAATGTGGAGGAAGCATTTGAAAACAATATAGAATATCCTGCATAATTATGATTCACATTGGAACAATGTCATGAACTAACACATTGAATTTAAAAGCTGTTGCTACTTCTCTGTGGTATTCAGTTACACAGATATGTGTGTACTTTGTTTTCCGAGTATGTGTGGTTTTTTCATTAAAAATGTGTAATAAAATAGGATTTATTTAATAAATATCTTCTTTTATTTAAATGAAAAATTTATACATGATTTAGTTTTCAAAAAGTCAATCGCAAAATATATAATGTTTATCTGTACAAAATGTGGTGAATTTAATCTATCAGAAAAATATTTAACGTACTAAAAACGCAATTACAGCCGTTGTCGACTTGCGGTATCCCGCTCACCTCTAGTGTGGAGATGATGGGTTCGATCACTATCCAGGAAAACCAAAGACACAAACATTGTAATTAGAATTCTCACATACCGTGCAGAATTTAGGAGAAAGAGAGAAGACATGATGGCTCCCAAGTAATAATAATGTGTGCAAGATAGGGTGACATATTTACTTTGAGAATGTTACCATTTGTACCAGCACGCTAAAATTCAGGTTCGGTGTATTTGTCGTATGAACAGATTTCCCATTCACATCATAGTACATATGTACCTTTCGTCCTGAATATGCATATAAAATAAGCTACTGGACTTCAAACAGTCAATTATTTTGATAATCAAGGTATATAGTTACGATACTGTTGTCAGGTCATTAAGGATTGCATATTTTGGTATTAATATTGATCCACTCATAGGGTCTTTGCATCGGAAATAAACACTATTATTCTAAAACCAGTTGTTGGCATGATACGGGTTATGTTCTTCTCATATATTTTATGATTGTATGATACTAAACCCCTTTTACTTGATTTTCGTATGATGAAGACATAATCTTTCAATCAGTTTAATTGAGGTCTGGAGCTGGTATGTCAGTAACTGCTAGTAGTCCTTTGTTAATTTATGTATCATTGTCATTTTACTTAGTTTCTTTTGTTACCTATTCTGACATCGGACTCGGACTTCTTTTAAACTGAGTTTTATTGTGCGTATTGCTATGTGTTTCTTTATCTACATTGGCTAGAGGTATAGGAGGAGGGTTGAGATCTCACAAAACATGTTTAACCCCGCCGCATTTTTGCGCCTGTCCCAAGTTAGGAGCCTCTGGCCTTTGTTAGTCTTGTATGTTTTTTTTTAATTTTAGTTCATTTATATGTTTTGGAGTTTAGTGTGACGTCCATTTTCACTGAACTAGTACACATTTTTATTTAGGGGCCAGCTGAGGACCATCTCCGGGTGCGGGATTTTCTCGCTGCGTTGAAGACCCATTGGTGGCCTTCGGCTGTTGTCTGCTCTTTAGTCGGGTTGTTGTCTCTTTGACATATTCCCCATTTCCATTCTCAATTTTACTTTGTAAAGAACTAGTTTTAACATACGGTATGCAGTGCCACATAAAAAGTATGATTGATAGACATATTCCGCTCAAACGATGCTAGGGGTCGTCTTAAACTTGCAGTGAGGTGAGAGTTTTTTTGCGCCTCACTGTAACTACAGGTGAAGAACAGCAAAAAAAGCACTGTTCCTTTGCTTTTTGTGTTTTTTGCTGTGAACATACTGATGTGGTGTCATGGGTCGATACCCCATATCATTTCTTGCTATTATATATTTTATCTGGTAATATGCTCACATTGTGGAAAAGTAATAAAAGATTTTGTACGTCATAGTTTTGTTAATTATAGTATAAAAAAATATGAGTTGAAAACAACGATTTTTTACTTACCTCAAAACGAGAAATATATGAAAATGAAATTAATTTTCTATTTAAAACACAGCGTAACATTAACACTGTTGAAAAATATCTCTATTGGTAAACAATAGCTCCGCATTATTTCTTAGACTGTCTTCATCTTTCATATCAGAGTGTCTAAATATAAGGAATAGTTTAATAATATGATATATATATGTATTAATATGTAACTTTTAAATTTTCATTATAGCATGTCTTTTAATATAATTATATATTTATTGTTAATGAGTTTGTGCCAATAAAATATGTGTATTGTATTGTACTTCGTTACTGTCTTAGAAATATTCCATTCTAAAAGTATGTTAGTCTCTGTATTTTACAAATCTAACTTTAAAGGGAAGAGGTCCATATGTCACACCAATTTTACCTACAATCGGTGGAGGTGATTGACCTTCTGGAGGTAGGATCTTAAATTTCCAAAGTAAAGAGGTAAAGAACAGGAACAGTTCATTCCGTGCCAAGGCTTCACCTGGACATACCCTTTTACCTACAAAATCAAAAATAAAAATCAAGATAATCTACCTTTATTCAACCTACACGACTATCAACAAACTCATCATAGATGCCAGAATTAAAATTGTGTACGCTAGACGCGCGTTCATTTATAATTAACAGGTGTTTTCTTTTGTGAATAGGCTACTAAAGTATAACAGTATAAATCAGAACATCGATTAAGAATTGAATGGGTTTTTTTGTAATTTTATTGGGGTGTAAAAGTGGTGACGGAAGCACATTTTTGCTGAAGCGCTTCATGTCAATAATGAGCGAACGATGAACGCTTTTACAACCCTATAAAATTACCAAAAGAAGCATTCATTTCTTATAATTAAATTTTTATCTTACATCCATAAAATGAACAGTTATATCAAATTGTTCGTATGATTTAATTCCTATGCATTATTGTGACGTTGTCCTGGGAAGCACGAGCTGTCATGAATGTTATTTTTATTGGGAAATAAAATCTTATTTTGGAAAGCCTCGCGATTGTTGTCTGCCAATCAAAATTACGCACTCTTGTTAAGAATTGAATGCTTCTTTTTGTAAATTTATTGTGGTGTAAAAGCGTTGACCGAAGTACATTTTGCATGAAGCGCGAAAGCGCTTCATCCAAAAAATGTGCGCACGGTCAACGCTTTTACAACCCTTTAAAATTACTAAAATAAGCATTCAATACTTATAATTACATTTTTTGCTAGGATCATGAAAACACGATTTCTATCAAGTTTTTCTTTTATTGACTGTGCACTTTATTATGGAAGCTCGTGTCATCATGAATGTTACATTTAGTTTTGAAATGAAGGTTAATTTCAGAATGACGCGAGATTGCTGTTTTATCAAAATAACGTATTATAATGAAACATACATGTAATGTAATTATTGGAGCATATATGTAATGTAATTATAAATTAATAGCATCAATAGATTAAATAACCATACACTCATGCAATTTTAAATGCTATATACATGTACATGTTTTAGGTACAATATACCATTTCATAGTCTTTGACTTGGTACGTTTCGGAAGTTAACATACAATCTGTGTGTATGTTCACGGATATGTACTCGGCTTCAAGCCCCGAGACTTCAAGCATAAATTTGTTTGATTACTACTTAACATGTGATTTTATTTTTGTACATATAATTGGCCGACGGTTCACACAATGCTGACAAATTTCATATTGAATCTCTCTGTCCATAAAATTAAATAATTAAGTACGATAAATAAACTCATCATAGATACCAGGATAAAAATTGTGTACGCCAGACGAACGTTTTGTCTACAAAAGACTCATCAGTGACGATCGAATGATAAAACGTTAACAAAAAGCCAAATAAGGAACGACGAAAGTTAGATGAAAAATAATTCAAGATGCTGATTCATCTTATTAGGTTATCTGAGTTTATTATATTCTTTAAGTTGAAATGCCAGATTTGGTTTGATTAGTACGAGGGAGACATTCTCCTCTATCCAATGGCTTATATATTTTATTACCCTTCGCGAAGACACTTCATTATGTGTGCGCTTTATGACATATGGATGGTTTTTATATGATTTATATGACATGTCATATTTTTCTTACTTTCTTGTTGTTCAATTTCATTTGAAAAGACAATTATAAAAGAACATTTAGTATGATAAATTAAATAGCACATAGCTGAGAGGGTGATAGAACAGATACATGTATTTACCCTTTGAAAAAAAAACGAGGCTTAGCCAATGTTGGCAATGTTTTCGCGTGGTAAACATCTGTTCTATCACCATCACAGCAACATGTTAATAATACAATAAGTAATAACTAACACCACGAAAAATCAAAATAGCATGTTTTTTGTAGTTTTGACTTTTTAATACACTGAAGGTACGATGCAGGATATAATTTACCTAATGGAAATTTCCCAGGATCAAACTTATGTAAATCATTACGTAGTGATAGGTAGTGATAGGTAGTGATTATATTACGAGGGAGACATTCTACTCTATCCCATTGCTTATATGTAATAACCCTTTGCGAAGATCATTGAAAGTAACGAACTATGACGTCATGCAATACACAAAAGAGAAGCGAACGTAACCAAAGGGACATTCAAACTCATAAGACGAAAATAAACTGACAACGCCATGGCTAAAAAAGAAAATAAACAACAGACAAACAATAGTACACAAAACACAACATAGAAAACTAAAGACTGAGCAACACGAACCCACCAAAACTGGGGTGATCTCAGGTGCTCCGGAAGGGTAAGCAGATCCTGCTCCACATGTGGCACCCGTCGTGTTGCTCATGTTAGTACAAACCCGGTAATAAGTCTAATTCGGTAGGTCACATTCGGGGAAAGGGGGCGGGATTGTAGTTACGACATTAGGAACATATCCGTTATCATCTGTGAAACGGATTTTCCATAACGGTCAACCAACTCGTGATGGCGCCCGTAACAAGACATGTATTGCATGAAGTCATAGTTTATTACTTTCAATCGAAAATAAAAAAGACAATTATAACAGAACATTTAGTATAATAAATGGAATATCACTTAGCTGAAAGGGTGAAAGAGCAGATGTTTACCCTTTGAAAAAAACCGAGGAGAAGCCAATGTTGACAAATGCTTTCGCGTGGTAAAAATCTGCTCTATCACCATCACAGCCACATGTTATTAATACAAAAATGATAACTAACATGAAAATCAAAATGGTAAGATATGTTGAAATCGTTACACGCCAGTATGTAATAGAATTGTTATTCGTGCTTCATATAAGATGTGGGCTTAGGGGATTACAAAACTTACAGAGAATATGAGATCATATCCCCTGTGAAGATCCAGAATGACATATGATATTGAAATATTTCTAAATTCGTCTGGATGTGAGAACTATGTGTATGATTTAATAATCTGTCCAGTAGAATATCTTAAATGTGTATGCTTTGTCATTAAAATAATATAGGTTACGTTTCCTTTGCATGTTTTGTGGTTTTAAGTTAATACACTGAAGGAACGATTGCAGGATATAACTTACCTAATGAAAACGGCAAAAACTTTTCTGGCGCATGGAACTTGCCGTTACCGTCTAGAAATCTCCCAGGATCAAACCTGTGTGAATCAGGAAATACTTTCTCATCATGCATTACAGAATATAAATTTGGAACAACAATAGCACCCTTAGGAATCCGGTAACCGTTGACGACGGTATCTTCTGATGCAGTATGGGATATGGACATCGGTAAAATTGGTTCCAATCTCATAACTTCATGTATTACTGCTTCACAGTAAGGAAGATTATGTCTATCAGACAGAATAGGAGGTCCTTTGGATACGTTTTTCTGCAATTCAGTTCGAATCTTTTCTTGAATTTCAGGATGGTTCACAAGACACAAGACCGCCCATCCAATAGTCGACGAGGTAGTTTCAGTTCCACCGCTGAACAGATCTAGTATTACATATTTAAGATTTTCCTCTGAAATAATATTTTAAAAAACCGGAATTATCTATTGAGTGTTTCTTTTCGTGTCTTTTATGTTAAAGGGTATGATCCTTCGATTAGTGTGCCAAGTCTTAAAATCTACACTCATTCTAGATCTTTATCAAATGTATTGTTAGGACTCTCTTTAGATATTTTTCGAAATTCTATTTATCATATTTTATAAATTATGTCAATCAGAAACATCCGTCTCCAAAAATGATGATATTTACAAGATCTTATTTTTTTAAAGAGCATTTACTTCATTTTACAAGTATATACATGTTAAAGTACTGCAATTATTTCAATCTCCATTACAAATTTGAAATTATAAAAAGAACGAAGTTTTTGTAGATCAAAACAATAGAGGAAAATATATACATCTTTTAGGGGTGTAATATTTCTGTAAACTGAAAATTAATACTGGCAAGATAAATACTACTTACTAAAGTATAAGTAAGACAAAGAGATCAAACTGGGTTTTTTTGTTGTTTTTTGTTGTTTTTTACTTTTTTTTAAATAATTATAATCACTTCCGATGTCATTGCTATATTTTTTTTAAATTGCCAAAATGGTTGAAAAATTTGGCCTTATCGATGTAGAGTTCACTAAAGTGCCCTTAGTCTTGGTGAAGTTTTTAAAATCTGGAAACTGCTTAAATCGATCAAAGAACAAACCTGTAAATTGTGTGTCGGATTCTCTCTTCATCTTCTTTATTTGAACTAAGTAAGCATCAATAAAATCTCTCCAGTGATCCTCTTTTAGCGTTTCTTTGTGTTCATCTATTTGTTTTTGAAACCAAGCTCTAATCAAATTATTTTGTTCAATGCAATTATCACACCTCATTTTCACTTTCGGTATATGAAGTAGTGCCGGCAATATGTTTACCTTTGGTGTGTATTCATTGACTACTGTTTCGGTTATGATTTTTACGAATTTGTCAAATTCTTTGTCATCGTAACTGAACCGTTTTCCTAAAACAATGGAACAAATAACGTTAGAGACAGCTTTATTTACTACTCCACTGATCGCAAATTCTTTCCCCTCAGTTTTTGCTAACAGTTCACTAAACTTTTCACATTCTTCTGTAATAATGGACTCCATTGTCCTCGTACCAAATCCAAATCCTCTTAGGAGGTTTAGTGTGAAAGCTCTCTGTTCCTTCCATGGATAACCTGCAGCAAGACCTGTTAATACAAAACCAATCCATACTTGAAATGTTTGGATTCCAAATAACCGAACCGAACCTAACGTTATATGTTTCTTGATACATAGTGCTCTTATTCATTCCCGTTGCAGAATTCTTATTAAGACTTAATCTTATACTTTACATTAAGCTGTATGCGTATTTCAGATAACCTTACGCGATCACAGCCTTGTTCGATGTTGCACCTAAAATAGGATCAACCAGCGTTTGCACTGACCGTTTTAATCAACATTATATGATAATTAAAGAACTGGTAAAAACTGAACCATATTATGGTTACCTGATAGTTATATAATCTCATGCTATCACAGGATAGATGAAACAAATCTAAAATAATCCGGACCAAATAATTATTCATATTTTAAGAGAGTGTGAAATGTCAATCTCCCACTGCTTATTTTATTTATTGCAAGTGTTTCATATAAACTATGGCATTTTCGAAACTATAATATAATCTTTTTTTTCCCTTTTTTGTTGTATATTTTTTGCAGACACAGAAACATAGCAAAAAATATACAACAAAAAACAAAACTCTTAAAATATGAATAATTATGATTATTTTAGATTAGTTTCGTCTATCGCCTATTTTAGGTGCAATATCGAACAAGGCTGTGATAGCGTAAGGTTATCTGAAATTCGCATACTGCAAATAACTTTGAAAAAAAAGTTCCATCCTCCGATCCATAGTTATTTGTGTATTTCTAAATGAATATTTTGCTAAGATTGCCTCATTTTTGCTGAAACGTGATCAATAAATAGTTGTTTTACAGTGAGTGTTACCTCGTAATAATGTGATAATTGTATAATTTTAGTGTCCATTAAAAAAATCATAAAAAATATCGGACTTATAATTTTGCACGCCAGACGCGCGTTTGTCTACAAAAGACTGATCAGTGACGCTCGAATCAAAAAAGTTAAAAGGTAAAAAAAAAGTACGAAGATGAAGAGCGTTGAGGACCAAAAATTCCGAAAGGCTTTGCAAAAAACGGCTAAGGTAATCTATTCCTGGGGAAGAAAATCCTTAGTATTTCGAACAATTAAATCTGGAACTGTTTTATTCATGTTATTTTTATATCTATAGTGTATCATAATTTTCTTCACGGATACATTTTATTTTACTAGTATTTTTTCTTTTGCAATAAAAAGTATGGTTTTAAAAATAAATAAAAAAGTAAATCTAAGATGGCAGGATAATTGACAATTTGATATTATTGCGCATTTGCTTGAGCTTGTCCAAGAAGAAGTGTTCATTATAATTTCCAGTCTATTTTAACTATTATAGACATCAAGATTTGGTTTGATATCTATGCCAATGCCATGATCAACACGACAGATGTCATAACTGGTGCAGTAACTATTTACCCCTCAAGAGCACTTGAGTTCAACAAAAGTTTTTGGTGGGGGTTCGTTTTTTTCAACCTATTTTTTTTCTGTGTATCGTTTTGAGGCCAACTGTCACTTCTTCGTTTTCCATTTAGCCATGATGCTGTGTGTGTTTTTTTTTTTTCGAATTATGGTTATGATTTCTCAATGGTATCTTCTCCATATCTTTAAAACCTATAAGCATGGAGACAATATGGGAAATTCTTTTCTTGTATAATTGCAAATGAGTAGAATAACTTTCTTATGGATACAAAAAATAAAATTGTATGGGAACATTATTTAATGGAATAGTTTTTATGAAACTAAAGCAATAAATAGAATAAGCAGTGGGGAATTGACATTCCACACTCTCTAAAATTATGAATAATTATTTGGTCCGGATTATTTTAGATTTGCTTCGTCTATCCTGTGATAGCATGAGATAGCATAATCATCAGGTAACCATAATATGGTTCAGTATTTCCCAGTTCTTTAATCATCATATAATTTCGATTAAAATGGTCAATACAAACGCTGGTTGATCTTTTTTTAGGTGCAACATCGAAGAAGGCTGTGGTCGCGTAAGGTTATCTGAATTACGCATACTGCAAATAACTTTGAAAAAAGTACCATCCTTCGATCAATAGTTATTTGTGTATTTCTAAATGAATATTTTGCCAAGATTGCCTCATTTTTGCTGAAACGTGATCAACAAATAGTTGCTTTTACAGTGAGGGTTACCTCGTGATAATATAATGATTGTATAATTTAAGTGTCCATTAAAAAAAATCATAAAAAATATCGGACTTATAATTTTGCACGCCAGACGCGTGTTTCGTCTACAAAAGACTGATTAGTGACGCTCGAATCAAAAAAGTTAAAAGGTAAAAAAAGTACGAAGATGAAGAGCGTTGAGGACCAAAAATTCCGAAAGGCTTTGCAAAAAATGGCTAAGGTAATCTATTCCTGGGGTAGAAAATCCTTAGTATTTCGAACAATTAAATCTGGAACTGTTTTATTTTTATATCAATAATGTATCATTAATTTCTTCACGGATACATTTTATTTTACTAGTATTTTTTATTTTGCAATAAAAAGTATGGTTTTTTAAAAATAAATAAAAAAGTAAATCTAAGATGGCAGGATGATTGACAATTTGATATTATTGCTCATATGCTTGAGCTTGTCCAAGAAGAAGTGTTCATTATAATTTCCAGTCTGTTTTAATTAACTATTGTAGCCATCAAGATTTTGTTTGATATCTATGTCAATGATGACCATGAATACGTTCCACTTCTCGTAGCCGCAATCTTTTCCTCAATCTTGATATCACGGAAAGCGACTTGTCAACAATTAAATTTGTATATGCCATGATCAAAACGACAGATGTCATAACTGGTGCAGTAACTATTTACCCCTCAAGAGCGCTTGAGTTCAACAAAGGTTTTTGGTGGGATTTCGTTTTTCTCAAACTAATTTTTCTGTGTATCGTTTTGAGGCCAACTGTCGCTCCTTCGTTTACCGTTTGGCCGTGGTGTTGTTTGTATGTGTTTTTCCCGAATTATGGTTATGATTGTCCAATTGTATCTTCTCCGTATGTTTTGAACTTATAAACAGGGAAACCAGATGGGGCATTCTTTTCTTGCATAATTGCAAATTTATAATAAAAATTAAAAGTTCTTATGGATACAAAAAGAAATGTATGGTAAAAAACTTATCGTTAACTAATGATTTTAGCGTGGCTTAGAAAATTCAAATGAACTACAATATTTAGGTTCAATCATGCACACCTTACCTTTCTTCTTCTTCACTTCTCGCAGGTACCAGACATCCGGTCTATCTGAAAATGTATTCCCATGTTTCACAAAAACATCTCTTAGTGCATCGTATCGGTTTATAAACACCATCCAGTATGGCCCAATAGACAGGCTAAATATATCGCCATACTTCTTTTGTAACGTTGCTGCAACATCTAGTAAATTTTTGCCCCAAATTACTTTGAGGTTACCCAAAACGGGAAGTGGTGTGGGTCCTGGTGGCAGATCAGAAGGTCTCCGACATCGCATCAACAAATACGTCACCAGAAATACTATCAATGCCACCAAAATAGTACCGACACCTACTACCATGATTGATTCAAGGTTTGTATAAATTTAGAACATAAACGGAAATCATATCTATATGACATACACATTTTTACCTGGGGTCAATTTTGTTTATCAAATCTCGACAAGTGCAATGTGCAACTCTTTAATACGTTATCTGAATTAGTTAACAATGTATTTTCTTGATGTTTGATAAATGGGTTAAGTTTATGCAGTTCAGTGTCATCTAATTGTTTACGCCGATTCCCCCCTTTTTTACACTGTTAGAATGTTTATAAAAAAGTTAACAATAAAAAATCAACAAGTTAAAGAAACAAATGATTTAGCAAAATGAACTTCCACCAAAAACGATAGTAAGCACAGGTATAGTGGTATTTTGTTAAGATACATAAATGAGCTCTTAATTCGATAAGACTTAATTGATTTGTCAATTTTTCAACTAAACGAAACATACGGGGGCCCGATAAATTTGTAATGGTGTAAAATAATAATAGGGTCACCGCCTTTTTGTTCGGTGTGCATAAGACAAAGTGGTGTTGTAGGGGAAAAAATATCACCAAACGTCGATCTAATCGTAAAGTCGTCGCGTTGTAAAGCCATAAAATGTCGGTTTTCGATGATTTTCACTACCAACTATATACGTAGCAGATTTGATAATACACCCAAAACGAAGTCGTTAACCTTATTATGATTATTTCATATCGGAATAATATCGGAAACGTTGTATCTACAACATATCAATTTGTAAGAAAAATCTATGTATTGGGTTTGGTGTTTTGACAATTTAAAGAAAGTTTTCGCCGATTTTATATGCTTTCTATACATAAAGGGTCAGTAAAGATTTTATATGCGATTTTATATGCTTTCTATACATAAAGGGTCAGTAAAGATTTAATAACAGATTCCAGAGGGAAAAACTTGCTAGAATTTTGTATAGGTAATCAATTACGTATCTTGAATGGGCGTATGTGTGGTGATAGCAACGGTAAATTTACATGTTTCAAACCTAACGGATGCAGTGTAGTTGATTATGCTATAGGTTCTCAAAGCTTACTCCAGCAAATTTTATATTTTAATGTATCAGATTTTAAGGCAAATTTTTCAGATTACCACTGCAAAATAACTTTTAAGATCTTAGCATCTTTCCAGTTGGAGAAAAATAAAAGTCATATGAAAGACTTCTATTACGTACATGGGGGAACATATACTTGCCTCCCCATGCCGCTAAAGTTATATTTGCTTAAGAGCAACAAAAATACATCTATTTCCATATCACGTTTATTTCAAAGAGCCAGAATACATTACATGACAAAATATGCATCATCATCATCATACAAAGGGACACAACTCTCACGACTTAACTACAAAACACATACGACCATACAATACATATCGGGTCCTCCGCCATATTACGTACATGGGGGAACATATACTTGCCTCCCCATGCCGCTAAAGTTATATTTGCTTAAGAGCAACAAAAACACATCTATTTCCATATCACGTTTATTTCAAAGAGCCAGAATACATTACATGACAAAATATGCATCATCATCATACAAAGGGACACAACTCTCACGACTTAACTACAAAACACATACGACCATACAATACATTCATATAACACTTCCCTTTGAGATATAAATGGGACACAGAAAGTATTCAGAATTTCCAGGAATCATTTACACACCCTGTCATTCAAAATGAGCTGAAAATTTTTTTGAATAACGAAATTGTCTTAGACAAAAAGAATGTAAACGATGCCACATATAGTATTCATTCAATTTACGAGAAAGTATGCAAGGTATCATTGAAAAAGAAGAAGAAAAGGTAAAAACATGTAATCATAGAAAATGGTTTGACCAAGATTTATGAAAAAACATGTTAATGATAAAGCTGTATTAATGTCAAAATTTCCGAAAGATCCGATATTGCGTGGCTCTTTTTTTAAACTAAATAAACAGTTTGCCATATTAAGGAGGAGTAAGAAAAGAGAATTTAGAGAAAATATTTTGGACCGTTTAAGCAATCTAGAATCAGAAAATCCAAAAGATTATTGGAACCTTGTTAATGAACTCCGTTATGAAAATAATCAAGAAACTAAAAACAACATAGATGGTGACATCTGGTACAAATATTTCTCTGAGTTGTCATCAATTCCTGAAAATGAACATATAAAGTCAAAGATAAAAGAGATAAAGAGTAAACTTGAAATTAGAAAATAAAAACTTTTGAGATATAAATGGGAGGGACCATATTAGATTCAGTTTTAAAATTACCCTGATGAACTCCAAAATTCCTGAAATGAACATATAAAGTCAAAGATAAAAGAGATAAAGAGTAAACTTGAACTATTAGAAAATAAAAACTTTGGATTCAGTGAGATTGACTTTAAAATTACCCCTGATGAACTCCAAAAAGCCCTGAGGCAATTAAAATCTGGGAAAAGTCCAGGTCTAGACACTTTTACAAATGAAATGTTAAAAGTTTCACAGAGTTGTATGCAAGATTGCTTACTAAAACATTTTAATGCAATACTTCTATCTGGCATTTATCCCAGCAAATGGTCTGAGAGTTACATTACTCCTATATTCAAATCTGATAACCCACAGAACCCTGAAAATTACAGAGGTATTGCCATCAATAATAGTCTTGGCAAACTTTTCAATACCATTCTGTATAACAGACTTGATAAATATCTATCTGATAATAATATCATAAATAAAACTCAAATTGTTTTTTTCTAAGAAAGCTCACACTTCGGATCACATTTTTGTACTAAAATGTCTCATAGGAAAATATGTTAAAAGAGGCAAAGGTAAATTATATGTATGCTTTGTAGATTTTCGCAAGGCCTTTGATAAGGTTATTCATATTGGTATATTATACAAATTATTACAACGTACATATAATGGTATTTTTTATAATATATTGAAATCTATGTATAGTAATGACAAAGTGTGTGTCAAAGTAGAAGACAAAATAACTGGGTTTTTTTTTAGATATAATGTTGGTGTACGACAAGGTGACATTTTGAGTCCCACATTGTTTAAACTATTTATTAATGATTTGCCAGATATATTGTCAAACAATTATGATAATGTCAATTTAGATAATGAAAAAATACCGTGTCTACTATATGCTGATGATCTTTTATTAATATCTGACTCAAAAGAAGGGCTTCAGAAGAGATTTGATACTTTGTGCACATTCTGCAAAGATTGGTGTATGGAAATAAATGTGAAGAAAACAAAGATTATTATATTCAATAGGAGTGGTAGACTCCTTAATGAAGATTTCAATGTAGGAAATAATTCTATCGAATGTGTTAAACAATACAAATATCTTGGCATAGTCATCCAAAATACTGGAAACTTTAATGAAGCCAGGAAACAATTATTCCAAAAAGGTCAAAAGGCCAGTTTTAAACTTTATAAAGATTTGAAATCATCAAATCCTCCTATTAAAACTCTTTTGCATTTATTTGATCATTGTATATAGCCAATTGTAACGTATGGTTGTGAAAATTGGGGTGTTATTAACATTACTCCTAAAAGGAAAAAATATCCCTTTATGACATATTTAAAGATTGGGAGTTTGAGAAGCTAAATTTAAAATGTTGCAAGTATATTATTGGGGTTACAAAGATGTGCACAAATGTAGCAGTCCTGTCTGAACTGGATAGATATCCTCTTTATATAAATTTGCTAACACATATGTTTATGTATAGGCATAGACTAGAGAATTCCCCATCTGATTTATTGAAAAGTGCTTATGCTGAGTTAAATATGATTGAGAGTAAAGCTCAAACTAGCTCCAATAACTCATGGCTCTCTAATATCATTTTCTACAGCGAAAATTGGAAATTGACCTAAATATATGTAAAATTTAGGCAAAATGAATTTAAAATTTACTGAAAAATAGCTCAAATTAAATTTTCAAAATGATTTGGAGAAAATGCGAGATTTTATTTACAGAATCAAGGCAAATTGGACACTTATTTTTCATTCAAGAGGTCATTTGACTATGCCAATGTAGAATAAAGAAACACATATAGCAATACGCACAGTAAAACTCATCAGAAGTCCGAGTCCGATGTCAGAATAGGTAACAAAAGAAACTAAACAAAATGACAATGATCGATACATAAATGAACAAAGGACTACCAGCAGTTACTGACATACCAGCTCCAGACCTCAATTAAACTGATTGAAAGATTATGTCTTCATCATACGAAAATCAAGTACAATCCCTCCCGTAAGGGGTTTAGTATCATACCATCATAAAATATATGAGAAGAACATAACCCGTATCATGCCAATAACTGGTTTTAGAATAAATGTGTTTATTTCCGATGCAAAGACCCTATGAGTGAATCAATATTAATACCAAATATGCAATCCTTAATGACTTGACAACAGTATCGTAACTATACCCTTTCCGAATAAGTCTGTTTAAAGGTTTGGTTAGCTTTTGGGGTGAATGTCGAAATTTTGTGCTTTGTAAAGAATATTACCATAATTATTGGATGTGAAATACCCGAACGTATAAGATGTCTGCATGTTGATTTATATTTACGAATGATGTCCTTGTACCGATGATCAAATTTAGTATATAAATGTTTTGACTAGTTTGTGATATCGAAAACCCTGGTGTAATAATGTTTCAGTAATACAGAGATTGTTTTCGTTTAAATCAAATACGTTGTTACATACACGAGCGAATCGAACAAGTTGAGATATATAAACACCAAATTCGGTTTTCGATGATTTTCACTACCAACTATATACGTAGCTATATATATATATATAATGTTATTTGATAATACACCCAAAACGAAGTCGTTAACCTTATTAGGATTATTGTATTGTAATATCGTAAACGTTGTATCTACAACATATCAATTTGTAAGAAAAATCTATGTATTGGGTTTGGTGTTTTGACAATTTAAAAAATTTTTCGCCAATTTTATATGATTTCTATACAAACATGACCAATGTATACATCTATTTTGAAATAATTATCTTAATAATATTTCAGAAAAGAAAAGAAATAAATTCATTTTTTTTTTCTATTTTCAGAACAAATTTAACATACCACAGCTGTATGCAAAATCTTTCACGAAGATCTGCCACATGACGTATTTACTATAACTCGACCTTTTTTAAGATATATTCCTTTCACATCGGCCTGTCATGTGAAGAAGTGCACCTTTCTTATCGATTTTTCATTAGTTCAAACCCGATTATTTAAGAACATTTTAAGAACATTGTAGAAAAACAACTAGCATTATTCATTAACTTGAAATTCTGCTAATTCCGAATGATATCCTTTCACTGTTCAAGGATTGCTGTAAACATTCTATTAGATTACTTGAACAAACCCGAATTCGCCCCCGGTTTTTAATGGGGTTCGTTTTGCTCAGTTTTTAGTTTTCTGTGTTTTGTTTTGTGTACTGTTGTTTGTCTTTCGGTCTTTTGGTCGTTTTTCGTTTTTTTCCCTATGGCATTGTCAGTTTGTTTTCGACTTATGAGCTTGAATATCCTTTGGTATATCCGGCTTTCGCCTCTCTCTTGAATAAAACCTGGCTGTAGTATTCATAATGTAAAGGGGAACTGTGTACTCTCTTCATATACGAACGCAACAACGTTTATATCGTTTTCGATTTCTGAAAAAAAATTCAGATCAGCACCTGAAAACTTATACATGTTAGACTATATCCACCACAATTAATCAAGTTATAAAATTGAAAAATCATAATAATGGGGGAGAAGGTAGTATTTGGGGCCAAATTGTTCCTAGAATCAATATATTTCAAACTATCTCAGATTATTAGAATTAAAAGTTAAATGTATTTCAAATGTATTTTAATAAAACAATGGTGTTTTCAGGTTGGACACATACTAATACCCTTTTCATGATTTAAACAGTCATGAAATGACTGTAAATGACAGAATTATGCAAACTCTTGACTATTTGACTTGTTCATGCTTAGAATATAGATCAATCATCGATAAAAGAGATATTTAATAACACTGGTAATTTACATTTGATGCACATGCAGGAGAATAGAGTCCTTTAAATCAGGAGGTTAGATAAGGATAAGAATGCACTACATAATCTCGTTTCTGTCCCCTGTACTGATAGTTCCAAATTATTGGGATGCATGAAAAAACAATTAAAGGTATTAACTAACAGAAAAAAAAAAAAAAACAAAGATTGCCTATATACCCTGAAGTACGGATAAATGTGAAAAAGAATATTCCTTAATCTCACAAAATTTGGTAAAAGTAGTGCATCACCATAAGATTCAAGATTCATGAATTTTTGTTGCCATTCTTCTTCTTTAGTTTGTATTATCCACCACTATATTGGTGCACCCCAAAGTGGGTAAAAGTTCATTAGTAAAATGTATAGTCACATTAGGGGATAATCTTATTAATAAGTATTTACATAGAAAAATTTAATGATAAAGTTTGAATTCTGGGCCTGATTAATCGAATAGCATTTTGATATTCAATACTGGGTACTACCCAGCAATACTTGAGTACTCGTTGACATTCCTAGTTTTTGTCCAGCCTGCTACTTCTGTCGCAGAAAGCTCGACATAGGGATAGTGATCTGATGGCTGTGGCATTAACTAACTTCTTAAAAACTGAATATTTCAGAAGGTAGAAGACCTGGATGCTTCATACATTGTATATAGATGCCTTATGATATGAAGTTTCCGTCTGTCATATGTTCATTGTCCTTGACCATTTTATCATATTCCAAATAATTATAACGCCTTGATAAGCTGGTTCTCGGCTGACTACTACACTTTGTTCATAGACAGCTGGTGAGATCCGATCTAATTTGTAGAGTGATTAGTCATGAGACTTTTTCCATCTTCAAATCAAATCACATGTATTATACCGCAATTCACATTGTAAACATGAAATTTTATTTTATACTACAACCCAAGAAATGTTATCGCAAATCAACTAATAAAGATTGAAAGAATATTCTTTTTTTCAAACCATCAATTTTATGGAACAATTTTTTCATTGGCTAATATTTTAATAATACTGACATATCCACAGTGGACATACCATATATCATAATAGCCTTCAGTTAGAAAGTTTTCATTTTGTATGAAGTCACATTTACCATGACGTTTATGTGCCCAAACTGTCATTCATGGAGTTTAGCGGAATTTTATTTGATTTCAAATTGATGACTTTTTTCATTATCTATTTTCTTAATTAAAAATATTTTTATAAATTTAGAATAGGAATTTATTTTATGCATTAATTTTATGCTTTATGCAACAAGAAACAAATTGTTCTGTTTGTTTACATTTTCAGATATTGTACGTTGCTATGTAACAAAGTACCGTCAAATCTCGTTAAAATCTCCAGGACAAAATTTTGCCCTACAAGATTGGGCCGTACCGGTTGTTTGAGTGTATCGTAATTCAAGCGGATTCCAGTTTAACGTCTTGAAGGACTATTTTAATTTTTATTTGGACTAGGACCCTCAAGGTGATATATTCAAAATATAACAATTTTACATAACTTAGCTGATGTCCGAATTGGGGTCTTGTACAATATACCTTGTAACTGAGCTTTAGGGGGAGGGTTGGCGCCTTCAAACTAGTTTGACCCGCCACATTCTATATGTGCCTGTCCGAAGTCAGGAGCCTGTAATTGAGTGGTTGTTGATTGTTACACATTAACATATTTGTTTTTCGTTTATTGTTTTGTATAGGGTGTTCTTGTTTTGTGCTGTTGCACCACTGTCCCAGGTTAGGGCAATAGGGGGAGGGTTTGGCACCTGCATCTAACTAGTTCAACCCCGCCACATTCTATATGTGCCTGTCCCAAGTCAGGAGCCTGTAATTCAGTGGTTATCGTTTGTTGCTGTATATCATATATGTTTTTTTTGTTCATTATTTTGTACATAAATCAGGCTGTTAGTTTTCTCGTATGAATTAAATTGTTTTACATTGTACATTTGTTATTTCGGGGCCTTTAATAGCTAACTATGTGGTATGTTACTTATTGTTAAAGGTCGTACGGTGACCTATAGTTGTTAATTTCTGTTTCATTTGATCTCTTGTGGAGAGTTGTCTCATTGGCAATCATATCACATCTTCTTATTTTTATATTAAGGTCCACAAATGGTAAAAAATTATAACAAGGACATTAAGAGCTAATGTAGGTTCCACAATTACTTGTGATTGATGTAAAAATGAGAAGATGTGGTATGATTGCCAATGAGACATCTATCCACCAGAGTTAAAATTAAGTGGTAGTAAGCAACTATAGGCCACCGTACAGCCTTCAACAATGAGAAAAAACCATACAGTATAGTCAGCTATAAAAGGCCCCAACATCATGAACATGAACAATGTGAAACGATTCAAACGAGAAAACTAACGGCCTAATTTATTACAAAACCATTTACAAAAAAACAAATTTGACGGGCATTAACAAACAACTACTGTGGCTCTTAATTTCGGACAGGACATACAGAATCATGTGGCGGGGCTAAACATGTTTGTGAGCACTCACCCCCCCACCTGGGACAGCAGTGTAACAGCATAACATAAGAACAAGCTATAAAAGTAGTATCGTAGCTTAATTAAATAACTCAAAAAATCGGTACGAGGCACAAAAGCAACTTCCATAAAAACAATTGACACAAAACATTGAAATAAGAGAAATCGCAGTGACTTGATTTTCATTCTGTGGTGAACCCTAGGCCTGGTCTGAGAAATGCATGACCTGAGACTACAATTAACAAAGAGATTGTTCTTTCGAGATTTTGTTTCAAAACAGGGCATTGCGGCAGAGTCAGCTGCAATAAAAATAGTGTAGTTGCGTATGTATAGTTTTTGTAATAATATTTATCAGTATTCATTCATTTTGCTTTTGATCATTATATTATTTTTTTACACTGAAAGAATAATGTTGTGGCAATATTAATATGTCTGTCATGTGTATGTGTGAAATAAATCTTGGATAAATATATTGACAACAGAAATTTTTTTTTAGTCTGATAGTTATTTTTTTTAATCTTCAAGTTCCTGCTGATCATGCTAATTAATCAAAATAAGGTTCATCATTGATACAAATAAATTATCAGCATAAAATGCAAATAACTGCCTAATCATAGAAATGTAACAGGAGGGGGTTGGTGTCAACACCGCCCGGGACATGTAGTGGCCAGTACTTCATCCCTATTTGATCATAGGATACCTGATATCAGATTTTGGCTGAACAGAGACATAAATCAATTAGACCTCAACAATTTATTTACAAATGTACAATAATCAGGTAAAATATATAGTCAAATGAAATAAAAAGAGTAGTATTTCAAAAGTTAAGTTCAAAAATGAAATGTAATTGAATAGTAATAGTTGGCAAACAAAATTAAAAAGAAAAGTATTTCGAGTCAAAAGAAATCAAATAAGAACAGTAATTCAAAAGCTAAGTTTAAAAAGTAAATTCAATTGTATTTTTATACTTCGCGTTGTGTTTTAGAATTTAGAAAATAGTATGAAACTAATGCCAATGTAGTTGCTGATAATTAACTCAAGTGGATTCAGTGGATTCCTATTAGCTGTATATTAGAGAAGAGTGGCAGTGGTACACTGCTGGCTCATATGTTACTTGATTTATTTCACTTGACTGGGCAGGGTTTAACTGATTCACTTATCATAGACCAGTCCATCTATAGACAGGTGTTTTGGGAGAAACTCATCAATGAAGTGTCCAGTTATGGTCATTGATTGGTTAAAATACTTAAACACTATATGTGTATTTGCAAAGTAAATTGTGAGAGACAGACCTTGATTTTCTTGTAAAAATTTGTAAAATTGTCACATTTTGGAAATTGTGGATATGAAAAAACTGTATTATATAACTATGACGTGTTGACTGGCTAGTTGTAAAATATGCATATGTAAAATTGTCATTTTTTTTTATTATATAATTATGTTCCTTTCATTCAGAATGCATTTTTTTGTTGGGAGGGGGAGGGGGCACATGGTTGCAAGTGGTACTCTATCTTATTGATTTTCTTTATTTTTTATAAATTTATAAATTTTTAAATATTTTATTCGTCCCATATCATACGCTCAGCTCTTTGTATATCCGTTTAGTGACACTGATAGGTGTTTGGAAATCAGTAATAATAATTATAATGGGAATCATCCTTATCAGACACATCTTCAAATAGACTGTCCTTATGCAAATTAAAACATAAGCTCCGCCCAATCAGTTGAAAAAACATTGGTAATATATAGGTGGAAAGTGAACTTCTCTCCATTAGAGCAACTCCTGATCAATGTTTAGAGAAAAACTTATAACTTTTATAGATATATTAAAAGATATGGTATTGAAGAAATGTTGAATAAATGAATATTCATCAGATATATGAAGTGACTTGCAATTAGAATACTTTTATAGTCAAATCAATAAAGCTACTTTGTGTTCTAGTAATGTTTCAATCAAAATCAAACATAAAATAAACATTTGATTAAGAAAATACTAATTTGAAACTATTAAAGTTGGTTCATGTCTGTCATATTTGTTTTTCATAAATTGTTTTGTTATAAATAAGGCTGTTTGTTTTCTCAATTGAATTGTTTCATATTTTTCACGTCGGGGTCTTTTATAGCCGACTATACGGTATGGGTTTTTCTCATTGTTGAAGACTGTACGGTTGCCTATAATTGCTTACATCCACTTCATTTTAACATTGTTGGATAGTTGTCTCATTGGCAATCATACCACATCTCCTTATTTTTATAAAGGGAGACTATCCAAATCACATCCATTACAGAAATATATACATGATATAGAAAATCTTAAAAAATTGGAGAAAATCTGAAGGTTGTGAAAAGCTCATTTTGTCAAGTTTAACCTTCTATGTACTTACTATATTTATCAAATTTATCAGACTGCCCTTTATCTCCTGATAAATAGCGAGTTATAATTGACATGAAACAATTATTTTCTAGCAATATTAGCATTATGCTGTCTATCTTAAAGACTACAAAGTATCCTAGATAGACTGAAACTGAAAATGATTTTGAAATAACCATCAAGGCAAGATAAAATAAGTGACTGAAATTAACATAGTAAACATGAGCTCTGTAGAGCTTTTAACCAACTTGATATTTAAAAAACAAATACCAAATTATAAGCACATTTGACAGAATACACAGCACACACATAAATAAAACACATGCATAATATAATAGATAAGCAACATGCATAAATCAAAGCAAGCAAGCTAAAAAAACACATTTTACTATAGCTGGCTAAGAGACAAAAGCACTGTTAAATAAATGAAATAAAAGCAATGTAATTTCTTGTGGAGCATTTATATATACAGAAATGCCTGTTTTCATTGGTTAGATTTGCAAAAATTGTCTTCAAACATTAGATTTTCTTTGTATGACCATATATTAAGTTTAACTTTTGAAGTTTGGTAGTTATTCTAATTTCAGACAATAAAGGATGTAATAAACATGATAAAGCACATGGCTACCAACATGACCAAAGGGTTTGTTTAAAAATGGACAAATGATGGATGAAATCTGCATGCAGTATCAGAGTAATGGATATGGCAGGAAAGACTTTGTCCTTCAGTCAATGTTTGACCTTCAAAACAGAAAGCTTTTGTGTGATATTACCATAAAAACAAAACAGGAAGTTGTTAATATTCATAAACTTGTGGTGGCTTCATCAGAAAGTATCAAACTTCAGCATGATATTTTGAATGATGGCCAGTCCAGGATAGACTGCTCAGCATATAATGTTGAAGTTGTGAATGCATTGGTTAGATATTTATATACGAGCGATATTTTCATCAGTAGAAGATTTCTCAATGAATTTGTAGATATTTGTAAGCATTTTGGTTTAACTGCTGTAACTAAACAGTTAGAACTATTTATGACAAAGCATGATGATTTTCCTACAAAGATAGAACCAGATGTATTGCAGCTGGAGGAAAAGGGAGAGAACTTGAGAACAAATGATATTCAGTTAGGTGAAGATGTGAATAAAGGTGAAACAATAGAAACTTTCAAAACTGAAAAGGATGATATTCCAGAAGCAGAAAGTATGAAAATTCCATTGAATAATGTTCTGGAAGACAGCTCCATTGATAGTAATCTGGCTCATTGTAGTAATTTTACAAAAAAACAGGCATATCATGATGCCAAAAATAGATTTATAATGGAAGAAAGTAAAGATGAAGAACAGATGAATGAGTCGAAGGCTTTTTTTGAGGATCATTGTGATGGGGTCAATATTTTGACCTCTGCAAAAAATAAAAATCAGTTACAACTCTTCGTTAACGGTGAGAATAAAGGCTGTGGAGAAATGTTTTTGATAGACTGTAGCAATTTACAGAATTCTAAAACTTGTGATATTGGGGCTGATGATAAAGTATTATGTAGCAATAAATCAGATGGGAAGGATTGCAGAAAGTCACCCAAGAAAAGAAAGAAAATTACTACAGCAAATCAGTCGGTCAAATGTCAGAAAAAATTGAAGATCAGACTAAAAGACCAAAGCGACAATGATACCAATTCTCAAGATCAAAAACTTGAAAAGAAAAAGAAGGCAATAAAAAGCCAAACGTTTGATTCTGAACAAAATGTGTTAAAATTTAGAGATGAAAAAGATTCAAATCCTGAAAAGGTTTGCAGTCAACATGATATGCAAACTCAGAAATCAGTTCCTGATGCCAAAAACTCAATAAAAGCTAGAAAACTTAAAAAGAAACTCATTGAAAATGAAATAGGTAAAGGCAAATATAAACTTAGAACGTGTAAGAAATGTAACCTGAAGTTTTTTACTGAATCAAGCTATTATAATCACAACAAAGACACTCATCCACAAAAATGTTCGGTCTGTAACTGGACTGGGGCATACGAAAGTTTGTTAGCTGAACACATGTATGGACAACACAAGTTACTGCTTGATCCAGAAAAGTATCCATTGAAGGAATGTCCACGGGAGGTATGTAGGTATTATGTAAATATATGTTAAAGGATGTTACAAAGCTAGTTTCGTCCTGCTACAACTTATGAATGTTTTATTTTCAGTACATACTTATATATGAATATGATGATTAAGTATTCTTGATATTCCCAAATGAAGTTTTATTAAAGTACATTTTAAATGTGCACTTTTATTATCAAAGTTTCCAGGAATCTTGCTCTGCATCTATATATTTCTTTCTATCATGTTTATCACATAAAAACACACCATTTCATCATGTTAGAATTGTACACAGCTGGAAAATTTGAAAATAACATCATAAATGTATGATGGCTAATTTCTGATTTTAAGCTGTAAAAAAACAAATTATATATGTTTTGGATTTTCTTACTAAAGTAGGGTGGGATTAATTTGTTATTTTTCTAACTTTTGAAAATAAAATATACTATTGGTCATGATGGTAGCTATAGGTAGCCATAAAATATACTATTGGTCATGATGGTAGGGAACCCTAACATTTTTTTTAAATTTGGCGTAAGGAATTCCTTTACCTGCCAAATATATCTGTTACAGTCGTGTCAGTATAACAATGTATATCATTATATATATAAATATGAATACTATTAAAATTTCAGGGTTGTAATTATAAAGGTTTGAAGAAACATCTGCTTTCTCATTTGATCCAAGTATGTGACAAGAAGACCCAAGTTATATGTGACATTTGTGGGTTAAAAGTGGCATGTAAATTTTCTTTGAAAAAACATATCAGACATTTACATACTAAACCAGAAGAAAAACATAAATGTCATATATGTGGAAAAGAGTTTTCCTGGAAAGATTGGCTACAGGTAAATACAGCATATACATAAAATGTGTCTTTAGTGAACTGATATGACAGTTATACAGGTGTCTATCATGTAAATTATACAAGTTGTCATTGTTGAAAAGAAAGTATCATGGCTAATGTAGATGCAATTTGTACATGTGTGACACAACAGTGCAATGAATCAATAAGAGATAACCTATAAACAATGGTGGTTAATGCTGTGCTTCATATTTAAAGTTGCATATACATCTTTATATCTTTAACTATGAAAAGATCAAGTCTTACGTTTCTAATTGTGATTAATGGAAGATGAAACATAGAAAATTGCCTTACATTTTAAGCATTGACTGCCATTTTTCAGGAAATCCTAGAGATCTAAAGAGATAGACCCATCAAGAAGGTTTTAGGACTAATTTTGACTGACCTTTTTCTAAAGCAGCAAGCCTAATCATGCTAATGGTACTTTTTCATTCCAATTAAACTCAAAACTAATAAAAAATTGCAATCATATCAGAAAAAATTGAGACCTACATTGATTTTTCTAATTTCATATGACTATGTTCAAGTTATGTTGATGTCTACTCGATCAAACCTCTCCACTTACACTACAGCTCAGGTGGATTATGTCATATCTCAAATTGAACAAGATTTTGTAAATTATTGAATACAAAATTACTAATGAATTGCATGTGCCCCTCCATAGGATCTGCATAGGGGATCATCTAAAAAATATCGGCCCCACTCAGTGGCTCTTTCACAAAATATCTTAAGAATAAAAACGATTATAAGTTATACTGAATGTTAATGACTTACAAGTATTTTTTTTCTTAAGAATTTTTGTGAAATTAGTCGTTGGTTGTGGCACTGGTTGGAAATGGAGCTGTAGTGAATATGACATGTGATTGTAGTTTTTGAAGTTCTGGATCAAATTCTTATAACTCATAATAATGTTAAATATTCCATAATAATAAAGTTTTTGTCGGTTCAAGCTATAGTATTTAACTTATATCATTGTACAGGTCTAGGAAATCAGCTGCATCATATCAGAACTTTTGAAAATAACATATATAGCAAGAGGAGATGTCACTAACATATGGTAATTTTGTGTTTCTTTTTTTATTAGAAACATATTCGTGTTAATCATGAAGAAAGGTTTCAGTGTCATTTATGTCCCTTTACATGCAATGGAGAGAAGCTGACAGCTGCTAATCATCTCTACACAAGACATGGTATTCCTTTACCACCTAATATCAAAGTGTGAGTATATCTCAACTGAAAAACTTAATTATTGATGGAACATTGATAAAAGAATTTTTTTTATAAAGAATAATCATTGATAGCTTTAGGGCTTTGTTAATGTGACTATTCTATTTGTATGAGTAATAGAGAGAAAAGTGACATAAAGAGTTCTCTAGACACAATAGCTCCAATGGGGCTTTCCTTAGTTAAAGACATATTAATTATGTGTATCAGTGGAAAAAATTATGTTTGACTATGTTATTTGTACTTTGATTTCATATTCATGATATTTGATCTTCAGTTTAGAATGGAATATCTAGGAAATCCTTACACAGTAAAAATCATATTGATATTGACCTTTGAAAATCAAAATCTAAAGGTAATAAAATAAAATGAATACAATTGCTAAAACCTTATATATGATTCTTAATTCAATGCAAAAATATAATTTTTGTAAATGATTTCAAAATATTTTTAACATGTTTAACATTTTAAGTTTATTTAAAATATAGATGAAATATTCAAAAGGAATTATTTTGTCCACTTTAGTTACTACATGTATTATCATATTGTGATTTCAGGTATCAATGTGAAGATTGTGATTATAATACAGTATTTAGATTAGCTTTCGTTGGTCACAAGAAGACACATACTGGTAAGTATCAAGATAGAACAAATTTGGAAGAAAAAGTAAGGTCAAATAAGGAGCTGATGAGTTCAAACATATAGTAAGTATACAATATATCTTAAATGAAAAGAAAAAAAATATGTCATAGTTCACATTTATTGCCTTCTTTTTATTGAACCTCTCATTATTTGTTACTTTTAATTTATTCATACGAAAATCAAACAATTCTAGGCCTTTTAAAATCATTATTTTTGTAAGCACACTATGTTGAATTATTGATTTATACCATTATTTGTGAACATTTCAATAGCTTATACTTCATGTACTTAGCTAAACTTAACTACAGATTGTTGGGTTTAGCAGAAAAATGTAAAGTTTTTCAAGTCTAGATTCTGTTTACTTAGCTAAAGCTTTGACTTCAGGGAAATTGCCACAAATTTAAGCTGCATTTTTTTAAGGACTTTTTCACAACTGAATTTTCAATACTGAATACAAATCCCAACAGCACTTTACCTTGACTAAACATTTAAAATTATATTTAGATTTTTAAATGATCCTGTAGAGTCTCAGAAAAGACATTTTGAGAAAAATGATGTTGTACAAAAAAATGTATTTATTGTTTGAAAACTCAATAAAGTTTGAGTTACTTCCCTTGGTCTTTGTTGATTTGTCAATTTTATTGTATTGTATTGAATTTTTATGGTGTGAATATTTTTGTTCAATGTATGAAGTCATTCTCTGATTTCTTTCCAGGGGAAAAGGAGCACATATGTTCAGAATGTTGCAAGGGCTTTAGAACTAAATGGCAATTGAAGTCCCACATAAAGCGATGTCATTCTGGTAAATATATGGAGTTATATTTGGTAAATAATGTTCACTATAAAATATCTAATCAAAGGAGGAGGTAGGCTTGGTGCTCCTTTCAGCCTACAACAATTACTATTACAAAAGTAGGTGATGTTAGCTTGAAAATAATCTTTAAGTTTGTGAAAAGTTTAAACCGAAATATCTTTGAAATATTACGAATATTTACAATCGAAAGATAGCAAAAATAAAAATGACAAAAAAAAAATGACAAAATTTACAAAGTTTAGAACCTATTGTTAGTAGGAAATATTGAGCACATACCAGTACCACAAGTATATTTACATGAAATGTGTAGCTCATATAGACAAACATTGAGGTAAGTTAATAATTTGGAACTTGTATGCCCTCTATATTTGCGGATCCAAAAACTATGTAAGAATTGAATGAAATCTATTTATTTTTCACAAAAAACATGTAGAAGGGCTGTTTTCATGACGTCACAACTGCATTTATTGTTACATCACGGTACAAAACGACTGGTTTTTAATTTTGCATTACCTCAATCTAAAAACAAACATAAATGGAAATCTTTTAAAGGTTCAAGTTTCAGTAAAAAATTAGGTAAAAATATGGCCCTTATTGCACCCTGACCTTTAAAAGAATAAAAAAAAACTAATTGTTTAAGGTAACCAGAACCAAAAAATAGTGTGAGATTTCCACATCACTTTTTATCTATTTAATGCTTTTTCAAAGATGTTTTCTTATACCATTTAATGGTTTGTAAGTCACATTTGGTCCTGAGGACATCCATATCATGAGTTTTATCAAGCTACCATGCAAACTAACAAAGATGTATTTCCATGTTTACTTTGCTGTATAAAGAATAATAGTTTAAAACATCTAAAGATGAATATGTATGACTCTTCCATTCAATGTTTAAAACTTGTGCATTTATGATCTTTTCCACAAGTAGAGTGTAAGGTCAAGTCCATTATCATACACATTTGTCATCAATTTATTTGGTGAATATACCTTGACAGAATCTAGAAATATAATATCTTCTATAATTGTGGCTACCAGTACTTGATACATGTATATAAATTAACAATTTTGGAAAAGAAAATTACTATATAGCTGTACTAGGGGTTTGGTTTTGTTTTGTCTAAGATTCGGATGTAGTTTAAGAATATTTATTTTTCAGATGAAGAAAAAAGGAAATGTGAATTATGTGATTATATTGGAACAAATTATAGGGACCATTATGCTTCTCGGCATTCAGTAAGTTACATCAATAGGATCACAGAATGTGTAATATCCTTTTCTTCTGTTTGTATTAAAATAGTGGTATCTCTATATAAAAAGGGGAGATATATGGTTTGATTGCAAATATCCCTTCTAAAGACCAGATGCCTGAGATGTTTAACAACTACAAGTCATTGTGTGGAGCAATACTCATAGAAAAAAGGGCACTGTAATAGCAAAATTTGATTCAATTCAAATAGAAATCTAAATGACCTGGTTGAAGCTTATACCATTTTATCATCCCTGAAAATAAGTACAAACATTGACCTCTCACTATTTTTGTCTCGCCTGCGAGACATAGGGATTGCTTTTCCGGCGATGGCAAGATGATGATGGCGTCAACAATTGTTAAGTTTTCTGCTTAAGTTAGAAATTGACAATGAGGGTCGGTTGAAAACAAACTTTACGACAAAAGAGATGATTTCAGCTTCCCAATTGTGAACTTTCCATTTCTATGTAGCAACATTCCAGCAGCGCCTGCATATGGAGTATATATCTACCAGTTGATACAATATTCCCGAGCTTGTGTTTCCTATCATGATTTCCTTGATAGAGGATTGCTGCTCACAAGGAAGCTATTAAACCAAGAGTTCCAAATGGTGAAGTTGAAATCATCCCATCTATAAAAATTTTACGGACGCCATCACGAGTTGGTTGACCGTTATGGAATAATCGTTTCACAAATGATATCGGATATGTTCCTTATGTCGTAACTACAATACCCTTCCCACGAGTTTTCACGAATGTGACTTATCGAATTAGACTATTTACCAGATTTGTAATAACATAAGCGACACGACGGGTGCCACATGTGGAGCAGGATCTGCTTACCCTTCCGAGCACCTGAGATCACCCCAGTTTTGGTGGGGTTCGTGTTGCTTAGTCTTTAGTTTTCTATGTTGTGTCATCTGTACTATTATTTGTCTGTTTGTCTTTTATTTTTGGCCATGGCGTTGTCAGTTTGTTTTCGATCTATGAATTTGACTGTCCCTCTGGTATCTTTCGTCCCTGTTTTAGTTTGATAGAAACTACTTGTGATAGATCGTAGATATTAATACAAAGTTGCATTACTATCAGTACATATCAGTTTGACAACTATTTTGAGGCCCTGCCCCCTAGGTCAAGGTTTAGCGACTTTGAATTAATAAGCAATTTTAAAGTTTTCTTCTTAAGTTATTTTGATTATACATACTTTCGATAGATCATTGATATTTAATGCAAAGCAGCATTACTATCAGTACATATTAGTTTGACAACTATTTTGAGGCCCTGTCCCCTAGGTCAAGGTTCAGCAACTTTGAATTAATTAGCAATTTTCAAGGTTAAGTTTTCTGCTTAAGTTAGTTTGATGGGAACTACTTGTGATAGGTAAATGATATTTTCTATAAAGTTGCATAACTATCAGTACATATCAGTTTGAGGATTATTTTGTGGCCCTGCCCCCAGGTCATGGTACAGTGATCTAGAATTAATTAGCAGTTTTCAATGTTAAGTTTTTTGCTTAAGTCAGTTTGATAGGAACTACTTGTGATAGATCAATGATATTTTGTATAAAGTTGCATTACTATCAGTACATATCAGTTTGATGACTATTTTGAGGCCTTGCCCCCTAGGACATGGTCCAGTGACTTTGAATTAGTTAGCAATTTTCAATGTTAAGTTTTCTGCTGAAGTTAGATTGATAGGAACTACTTAAAATAGACAACAATATTTTCTATAAAGTTACATTACTGTCTATATCTCAGTTTGTCCATCATTTCTAGGCCCTGCCCACAAGATCATGGCTCAGTGACTGAAATAATAAGCAATTTTGCTGTCCATCAGATTATCTTTTTTCTGAATTGTATGCCGACAGGCGAGATATATCTCTGTGTCAACAGTTCATTTATATAATAAATCATTTCTTGTCCAGAAGTTCTATCTAAAAGGAATCTTAATAAAGATGGTCATAATGTATATAAATAAGTATGATTGCCAATGAGGCAACTCTCTACCAGAGACCAAATGACATAGAAGTTAACACCTATAGGTCATTGTATGGCCTTCAACAATGAGCAGAACCCATACAGCATAGTATATAAAAGGCCTTGAAATGACAAATGTAAAACATTGCAAACAAGAAAACTAACAGCCTGATTATGTACAAAACAATGAACAAGTCAAATATGATATACAGAAACAAACGACAACCACTGATCACAGGCTCCTGACTTGGGACAGGCACATACAGAGTGGGGCAGGGTTAAACATGTTTGCTTGTGCTAAACCCTCCCCCCTAACCTGGGACAGAGGTACAACAGTACGACATAAGAAAAAAAACTATAAAAATCAGTTGAAAAGGGCTAAACTCATCAGATCAATACAAAGCACTAAACACCCTAACAATAAGACAAAAAGTATAGATCTGAGAGTACCCACAGTTACTGGAAAGCTAGTAGTTTAGTATGACATAACTTTGTAAGTAGCTACTTATAAGTAAAGTGCACTACCAAGGCTTTAAGTTTACGGAATCTTCAAATTTGTAATTGCTTAGTATGTTTTTATTAAACATTCTCAAATAAGTGAGAAAACATCTAATTTTGGTTTGTGAAAGGAAATTCATTAGTTTTTTATACTTATTCTAAATATAAGTCCAAATCACAATTTATAGTTACTGTAAATTCACAAATTATTGCGTGCATTTATTATTGTGATTTTTGCTGAATGGACAAAAATTTGAGATTAATTATTGCGATTTCAGGAAAATCTGCATAAAGATATATGTATTTGATATCAGAATGAGAATTGTGATACTCACCAACTTACATTATTTACATTTATAAAAACCTCACAAAAATTTATAAATTTACAGTACAAGGTTGTGGTTTAGAATCTACATGATACAAAGTGATTTTCTATGAAATATTGATGAAGAGACATTTGGTATTGATTGTATTTTGATGTCTATTATAGGATGTAAAACCATTTGCCTGTGAGATATGTGAATATAAATGTAAGCTGAAAGGCAACTTGAAGTCACACATGAAACACAAACATAAGATTGATATTGTTACAACAAAGACTCTTTATGATAAAATGATGGAATCTGGCAAAGGTTATGCTGAATACAGACAAGCACATAATAGTATGAAAGAAATATAATACAATAATGGTCATGAAAGATGTTGAGATGTTGTTCCTTGATTCCATTATGTTAAGGAAAACACATAGATAAGTTATTACGGATCAGACATTTCTTCAGAGTCTAGTATAGCAACACATCTAAAGTTGATACAGTGGCAATATTTCATAAATGCATGGATTTCTGAATAAGAAAGGTTTTGGTAAATCTATAAGCTGTTCATTTAGAATTCAGTGTTATGATTTTATTAATGTTGAAGAGTTCATATATATGTTAGGTGTTTGATTGATCAAAGAATTGATATTGGGTAGGTCTTGAGACACAAAAGGCAATCTTCAGAAATCTTAAAACAAGGTCACATTAAAATTGCATTATGAAACCATAGCTATTATTTTTTTTTCATAAAGTCTTCATTCAGATGATTAAAAAATGTGATAAACCATATAATCATGCAATTTTAGTTTTTTACCTTAATATCAGTTTCATTATTATAAGCTAGAAATTAGAAATAACATTAAGGGTGTATGTTCCTAACACATGTGTTATGAAAAATCTGCAATCTGGTTGTCTTCCCAAATAATTGAATGGACAAATTAATGTTATCAGTTATTCACTCTGTAGAGTATTTGTGAATTCTGTTTCTTAGTTTCTAGTTTCCATACAGGAGGGTCTTAATGGGGATACCTTCATGACGAATAACGGTAAAAAATCTTGCCAAATGACGTTAACGGTAATTTTTGGTGCATGACGATAAAATGTAGTTTCTTTAAGATGATAAAAAAATCGACTGATAACGGTAATTATTTGAGACCTCCGACGAATCACGATAAGGATATTTTGACGAATCACGTTAAAATTTTAACCAATTTGACGCTAACGGTAGCCGAAAATGACCGTTTGACGCTTGACGGTAAAGGGCATTCCTACCCTCATACAGTGGATCAAAGTTGAGTGAAATTGTCATTGATCTACCTAATGAAAAATGAACAATTTCTTTTATCTTTCTATGCTTTAGAAGAAGCAATGTCTCCCAATCTTGTATTACCTATTTTCATTGTAGTAATTTTAAGTGTTATGTACTATTCATTTTAAATATATGTTTGTGTCATTCATGTGTTCCTAATGTAAGATCTATTTAATAGTTTAATGTGTTGGAATATCCCAAGGATTAAAGAAGTTGATAGGATGTATGAATGAGTCTCAGATTTACTTGTATTTATCATTTTATGTTTAGGAATAATTTTATTTATTTAGAATTATATGTATTATGCATACCAACTGCTTGAAAATTTTATTTGTTTGATATTTATACTTATTTGTTTATTTTCTTATTCATACATATATGTTTATTTTCTTATTTATACATATATGTTTATTTTCTTATATTATGTACTATGTTGAGCAATGTGTAGTTAAATAAAATGTAATATATTGCAGTGAAAGATTATGACTCTAATATTTGTTTATCCGAAAAATTCACCCCTCATAAACATCCTGTTTGCAGAATACTTATATTATACATCTAAATAGTAATGTATGAAATTTTTGTCACATTTTTCTCAAGAACCACAAAGAGCTTCCTGAATTTTTTTGTTTTATTCATGTAAACATGATATACTGTGTGGTGTATTCTCACATTCCTCTCTTATCAGCTTCCTGTTCATTGAAATTCTTGCATATTTTTAACATTATGACATTTTCATTCTTATTTGATTTTAGCAGAAATCAATTTCTCTGTATTATATAGTTTGTAAGATTATAGCCAAAAATACTAAAGGAAAAGGAATGTAAAATCATCATCTTAAGGAGGCTCGAGGGTATAAAAATTTCAGAAAAAAATTAAAGATATTTTTTACATTACAAATTTTATTTATTACTTTATTAGTTGTTACTTTATCATAAAGTACAAAAATCATTCAAATAAATCAATTCGTTTTGGCCCCAGATGACTTTTAAAATGTATGTATCATTGAAAAAGCTCCAAATTATCTCCCTTTGGTGCAAAATTGCCATTTTTTGGTATTAAAATTGAAATATCTTTTTTAAATCATCGGTGACCTATATTTTTTATTATTATTTTCAAATAAGCTGTACTTAAACTAAACTATTGTAAAATTTTAGCGATTTCTGTAATTTAGTTCTTTTTTTATTTCGATATTATCTCTTTTTCTCCTATCAGTTCAACAGAAAATAAGTACTTTTACAAAAATGTATGCTTCTTTCGAAGGCAGATTGTGAGCGTAAATGGACGGTGACCCCATTTTTTTATTTTATTTTTCTATCAAGTATAAGGTAAAGTTCATTCATAGAAAAATACAGCGAAATCCTATATTAAGAAAAAAAATTGATTTAGACCCGCGAGCCCCCTTAAGGGAAACAGTTACATACAGAGTTGATCAATTATATAGTTTGTAAGATTATAGCCAAAAATACTAAAGGAAAAGGAATGTAAAATCATCATCTTAAGGGAAACAGTTATATACAGAGTTGATTAACTATTAGCAGTATTAACTTATTTGTTGATCTTTTCTCGATGACCATTTTTAGCTGTTTACAGCTTGTCTCTATTTTCGAGTAGACATTCCCCAAAAATGCAAAAAACTGGTATAGTTCCTTGTTGAAAGGCAGAAACACCTATAAAAAAGAGCTAAAAGATACCAAAGGGACATTCAAACTCATAAGTCGAAAAATAAACAAACAACTCCCATGCAAACTAGAGGCTCTAAAGAGCCTGTGTCACTCACCTAGGTCTATGTACATCTTCAACAATGGGTACTCTCCATCTTTGTGGACTACAATAGAATTTATGACAAGAGATTTCTTTGTTGATCTAGTGCTGATCATTTTTGCCTATTTAAGTTTCTATCTAATATAGTTTTCAGATGGTAGGCAACAACGCAAAAAAATGATAAAAATCGTTGTTAAAGAGAACAACTCCAATAAGGGCTCACCTGTCACCATGTTGACTTATTTGTAGATCTTGTCTTGATGATCATTTTTGCTATTTAAGTTTCTAATTATGTACATTTTGTATTACAGTTTTTCATATTTAAGTCAAAATTGCAAAAATTTGGTCAGAACCATCATAAATGGACAATAACTCCAATAAGGGGTCATCATATAATTTCAACTAATTGACTTATTTGTAGATCTTGCCTTGCTGATCATTTTTGCCTATTTAAGTTTCTATCTATCTATTACACTTTTTCAGATATAAGGCAAAAATGCAAATAATTAGTAAAAATCGTCATTAAAGGGCAATAACTCTAATAAGGGGTCATCAGACTATTTCAACCCTTATCAGATTTTCTCTATTTACAGTGGTTTTCAAGATAAAAGACAAAACTTTCATTTTACCCCTATGTTCTATTATTTAGCCATGTCAACCATCTTGGTTGGTAAGCGGGGTTTTCAGACACATTTTTTAAACTAGGTACCCTTATGATGATTGTGGCCAATGTTTGGTTAAATTTGGATCAGTAGTTTCAGAGAAGATTTTTGTAAAAGTTAATGTCGACGGATGAAAACAGTTGACAGACGACGGACACCAAGTGATGAGAAAAGCTCACTTGGCCCTGTGGACCAGGTGAGCAAAAAAAGGATAAAAAAGACCAAAAGACTAGAAGGAAAACTAAAGACTGAGCAACACAAACTCCACCAAAAACCAGGGGTGATCTCAGGTGCTCCAGAAGGGTAAGCAGATCCTGCTCAACATGTGGCACCATCATGTTGCTCATTTAAGTACAGACCCAGTTATAAGTCTAATTCGGTATGTCACATTCGGGGAAAAGGAGGACAGGATTGTGGTTACGAGAATTGGAACACATCCCTCGTTATCTGTGAAACAGATATTCCATAGCAGTCCACCAACTTGTGATGGTGTCTGTAAGATTTTTGAAGGGATGATTTCGACTTCACCACTTGGAACTCTTGGTTTAATAGCTTACTTGTGAGTAGCAATCATCTATCAAGGAAATCATAATAGGAAACACAAGCCCTGGAATATCATACTAGCTCGCAGATACTGTGGATTCATTTATTTTCGTGGGTACCAATTTTCATGGATTAAGGAAAACTTACATGTTCGTGGATATTTAAATTCGTGGTTTTGCTGAAATCTGCATACAGGCCTATAGGAAATTTGTCATTCGTTGAACATTTAATTTTGTAGTTCACCTGTACCCACGAAATCAACGAAAATTGGTATCCAATGAATAATAATGAATCCACAGTATGTACTCCATATGCAGGCGCTGCTGGAATGTTGCTACATAGAAATGGAAAGTTCACATTTGGGAAGCTGAAATCACCTCTTTTGTAGTAAAGTTTTGTTGTCAACTGCCCCTCATTGTCAATTTCTAGAAGATAGTCAAGATATGAGGCAGATTTAATTGTATCTGTTGTATCCTTCATTTTAAGTTTAATGTTAATGCGTTCAACATGCATAGTCACCAAACTTTGAATTACTTGATGAGAGGACATCATCTTTATAGCGGAAAGTGAAGTTCAAGAATACTGCTAGCTTCTTTCCATTCTTCCTAAGAAGCTTCTGTATGAAACTAGCCTCATATGAATAAAGAAACAAGTCAGCAAGAAGATGGGCACAGTTGGTTCCCATAGGAATGCCAATTGTTTGTTGAAAAACACCTCCTCCAAACATAACAAATGTGTTGTTAATAAAAAAATCAAACATCTTGATTATGTCAGTTTCAGAGAATTTTTTGTTTGAATCAGTAATTTTTTACAAAGTACAAATTATTCCTCCCTTAGACAAGATACTTCGATCTTTTAATTTTGTTCTAAAGGCTTGAAATTCTTTTAGTGCTTAATAGCTACTGCATGAATGTCAGTTTGTCTGCATTTTATGTTTGCTTTTATATGCTTTGATTTGCTATAATTTGCTGTGCTTGATACCAGTATTTATGCTATGCATGATGTGCTTTCTGTTTTATGTGTTTTATGTCTTGTGTTTATCATATATATGTATGTTGGTTCTACAGATCTTATGTTGTATTGTTATATGCAAACCGACATTAAATAAATCTTTTATGCTATATGATTTATGCATCTATATTGGCCATTTTGTTTTATAAAACAAAGCAGGTACAACTCTTCCAATTTGTTACAAGGAGTCAACTGATGATTTAGATCTTGTTTAGCTTACCATTTTAGCTGTTTAAAGTTTATTTATCTATTATAGTTTTCAAGATTAAAGCTTAAGACATCTTAAAATGGGTGTAAATTGTCATTTATGGTAAAAAAAATTATAAGAAGTTGACAGGGTGTTGACCAATTTTGTTTTTATCTACTTTAGCTTTTGTCAATATTGAAAAAAAGATAAAAATCATCAATCAAGTGCAATAATTCCTATAAAATGGAAACTGACAATTTCTAACCATGTGGCATGTTGACTTTTATGTAGATTTCATTTTGCAGAATTTTATTCACAGTTTACAGTTTTTCTCTATCTCCTATAGTTTCTGCAAAAAAGTATGGATAAAAATGTCATTCAAGGACAATAACTTGTATTAATTAATAGTCAACTGATAATTTCAGTCATGCCAACTTATTTGCAGATCTAATTTTGCTAATTAAATTTATCATTTACAGTTTCCACCAAAATACACAAAAATGGGTTAAAACGTTATTCAAATATTCATATAAAGAGTTGACAGACAATTTATGCCATGATGACTTATTTGTAGATGTAATTTTATCCATCATTTTCTTTCTATTATACCTCCTGCAAAAAAGTATATCCAATTTTGCTGATAATTTTTGAAATTTACAATTTTTCTCTCCTATAGTGTTTGACAACAAAAAACACACAAAAATGGGTTAAAAACCTCATTCAAGGACAATAACTCGGGGTTACTCCTATAAATTTTTTTACTGAGGATGACTTTTAGGAAAATCTAATATTGCTCATCATTTTTAGTTCAACCATAAGTTTTATTTTGCTAAAAAAAAAACACAAAAAATGGGTAAGAAATTATGATTTCAGGGAAATAAATCATATGTGTCGACTGGTGGTTTTTTATTTTGCTATTTTATTTACTATAGTTTTTGTCTCGCCTGCAACAAAAGTCCCCGAAAGCGAGACATCAGGATTAAAATCAAGGGGTGATGGCAGCGACGCCATAAACTATTTATATAAAGCTTTAATATTTCAGAAGGTAGAAAACCTGGATACTTCATACCTTGTATGCAGATACGTTATGTTACGAAGTTTCCGTCTGTCATATGTCCATTGTCCTTGGCCTCATTTTAATGATCCAGTCAGTGATTGCTTGAAAAAAATTATAGTTTTTTTGTCATGTAAAAATACTCACCTATTGTGAGTTAAAGGATATCTATATTTGGTATATGGCTTCCTTGCAAGGTCTACATGTCTGTCAGAAAGGGTTCATCTGACCTCGACCTCATTTTATGGATCACTCATCAGATGTCAAATCCGTATCTCCGATACTTTAAGCAAAAGGTACTATATATTTGGTGTATGGAATGATTGTAAGGTGAACATGTCCGACTGGCAGATTTCACCTGCCCTTGACCTCATTTTCATGGTTCAATAAACAATGTATGTAGTTTTTGTGGTTTGGTCTATTTCTCAGATACTACAAGCAATAGGGCCACTATATTTGGTGTATGGAATGATTGTAAGGTGTACATGTCCGACTGGTAGATTTCATTTGACATTGACCTCATTTTCATCGTTGAATGGAAAATTATGTAAAGGATTTGTGGTTTGGTCTATGTCTGTCGGGAAGGTTTCATCTGACCTTGACCTCATTTTCATGGTTCATTGGTTAATGTTAATTTTTCATGGTTTTGTCAGTTTATCAGATATTATAAGCAATAGGTCAAAAATATTTGGTGTATGGAATGACAAGGGATACATGTCTGTCTGGCAGGTTCATATGACCTTCACCCCATTTTCATGGTTCATTGGTCAATGTTAAGTTTTGTTGTTTTGTCAGTTTATCAGTTACTATAAGGCAGCAACCATTTGATTTTCTGGGGGGCTTTGGATTTTTTTGTTTTTGACCCTGAGAAAAAAATTTGTTTGTTTCACCCTCAGCTGCCACTATATGTAATGCTAAAATTGAAAGAAAAAAAATGTTTTTCGACTTGTCGCCAAAAAAATAGATTTGTTTTTCGCCATAGGTGAAAAAAAAAGTTTGTCCGGAAAAAAATCCATAGCCCCCACCCCAGAAAATCAAATGGTTGCTGCCTAAGCAATATGTCAACTATATTTGGTGTATGTAATAATTGTAAGGTGTACATGTTTGTCTGGCAGGGTTCATCTGACCATGTCCTCATTTTCATGGTTCATTAGTCAATATTAAGTTTCCTTAGTTTTGTCTGTTTATCAGATACTATATACAATATGTCAACTTTACTTGGTTATGGAATGTTTGCATGTTGTCTGAAAGGGTTCATCTGTCCTTGACCTCATTTTCATGGTTCATTTTGTAATTAGGTCTGCTTCTTAGAGGATATAACAATAAGATAACTATATTTGGTGTATGGTGTACATGTCTGTTTGGCAGGGTTCATCTGACCTTGTTAACATAGACCATTTCATAATGCTAAGTTTATGTGATACTTGTATTAAAATATTCATATTACACTTTCAATCATAAGTATATCAGGCAAAACCACTCAAAGTGTGCACTTTTGATATCTTGTTAGTTTTTGAGATACAAGCCAAAAGCTGCAGTTAAACAATTTCTATTTTAGCAACAACTTATATGGTTGTTGATAGATCAAACCCCAGTTATAATTACTGGATTTCCCAAGAAGCTCTAGTTTAAAATTGTAAGCATTCAAACTAAATTTCAAAAGGTTGAAAAAGGAATAGCAAAATAGTGCTATTAGATAGCATTTGGCTATGTATCAATCTGTTCTATTACACAGATTTTGAATACCATAAAGGCATCAACTTTTTCATTTTTTGTTATACTGCGTACTTGTAACAAAGAACAACCAAAGTAGTAAAACACTTAAGTTTATACTAATATGAATCTGAGTTATGCGGCTTTGTCCAATGAATATCACTTTAAAGGACTTAAAACTGATCAATATTCAAACTTTCTTCACCTCAACATATCTTTACAAAACTTATATGACTGTTAGAATATGATACAACATTTATCCTGAACGGTGCTTCTCTTTGCAAGCTGCATAGAAAACTCAAAATATAAACTATTTCACACACATCGGTAAAAAGGTTGGATACAATTTCCTATTAGAATGCCTTAAGTTTGGTAATATTAGTCATAGTAGTTTCAGAGATGATCTTTTAAAAAGTTATGACAGATGCTATGCCATGGTAATCGCTAATATGGCCCACGTGAGCTCTCAAGTTTTTAAAACATACTTATATTAACAAATGTAATAAACAAACATGATGATTGCCGTATACTTCCCTATCTGTGAAGCGAGTGCACTTACAAATTCTTTCTAGGGTTTTATTATTTGAATAACACCTTAACTGGATTGTGCGCAATGGTTCTTTGATATATTAACCATTCAGCAAACTTCTACTATAAATTTGACATCTGTGTAATCTACTGTTCATTTTCAACTACTTTCCTATTGGTATTGCCATTTCAGGATCAAAACTATGAGTAACAAGATTTCTTCAACAGTAGAGTGCCCTCTATCCAACTTATGGAGTGGACTTGTCATTCCTTATTTTTCAAATGAACTGTTTATAGTCTTCCAAGGAATAAGTGTGTAATATAAATAGAAATGGTTATTTGCATGTTTTTTTTTTCGTATTAAAATTAAAGTTTAAATGGCAGTTCACAACTTCGGGCACTGTAGAGGAATCTGTTTTAGTTATACCAAAGTGTGATTTGAACAACAGAGGACAGAAGTGAACCATTGGAAGCCTAACCCAGCTTGACCCTGTCAGCCAGACAACCAGCACTTATGATACCTCATAACGGGGTTGCCCCGCTATTCCGACACCCCATTAATCCGACACCCCAATAGTCCGACACCCCGTTTGTCCGATACCTCAAAAGTCTAACACAAGCAGTAATTGAAAATATACTTCATAAAAAGAAATGAAGAAGACAGCACTGGTATGTAAAAAAACCATGATCCTATATATATATATATATATTTAGACCCCTCTACCAAGAAATTTGTTTTACATGCACACGTATAAAAATTGCGGTTTTTATCCAGCGCAATCATAGGTCTGAACGTTGTTTTCAATTTAGACTTGTTTATATTTTTTCGTTTGGGCTTGTATTATATTTTCCTTCGGGTTTATATGATCCGTTCATCCTATTTCGACTCTTTAAAATTCAATAGTCTATCCAAATTTGAGGTAAATTATATGGCCTTCCAAATACCGTTTCAATCCCTAACATCACTGAAGAGACATTGTCAAAATCAGGATATGGTGTACAATTTTTTGCACCTCATGTTTGCGGTATACTATCTTCTCCGCAAGTTTATTGTTTTCTGTTTGGTATTAAATTAATAATTATATATATAAGATCCATGTTACATCTCGTGATCAATTTATTTGGCAACCGTCAATGGCAGTCAGCAGGGTTTAAGAACATCAGTTGTTCGGCCTGTTAGTCAAATGCGATTTGTTAAAATATACTTTTCACTTTTTTGGTCTTTTGGAAAATGTTGTTTGAGCTGTATTTAGACCCCTCTACCAAGAAATTTGTTTTACATGCACACGTATAAAAATTGCGGTTTTTATCCAACGCAATCATAGGTTTGAACGTTGTTTTCAATTTAGACTGGTTTATATATATATTTCTTAATTCGTCTAAACAACAGCTTAACAATGTTAGATCTGTAAATTTGCGGAAGAAAATTTTTTGTTCTTCCCTGGCCGGGATCGAACTCATGCTACTGAGATATCGTGGCACCAAATCGCCTTGTAACACAGTACATGATATATAAGACATGAAGATGGAATTGTTACAGATCAGCTGAATTATCTATTGTAAAGGATCCTACAAATTAATGTAAGATGCAGTCACAGAAATAATTATATTATAAGTACATCTGAACCAGTGACGACTCTACAACTGATTTTATCCATCGGATCACCAGCCTAACAATGTTAGATCTTTAAATTTGCGAAAGCAAATTTTTTGTTCTTCCCTGGCCGGGATTCGAACTCATGCTACTGAGATATCGTGGCACCAAATCACCTTGCACTATGCCCGACGCGCTAGACCACTCGACCACCTAGGCTGTATATAATAAAGCTTTCGGTGACCGGGTGTTACCTTTCCTCGTCATTTTTTATCTAGCGTCGTAACACAGTACATGATATATAAGACATGAAGATGGAATTGCTACAGATCAGCTGAATTATCTATTGTAAAGGATCCTACAAATTAATGTAAGATGCAGTCACAGAAATAATTATATTATAAGTACGTCTGAACCAGTGACGACTATACAACAGATTTTATCCATCGGATCACCAGCAGTGATGGTGATACAAGGCTGAATATATATATATATATATATACAAGTCTAAATTGAAAACAACGTTCAAACCTTTGATTGCAATCGACAACCTTGCAATATTTTGCTTAACAAATACAAAGTGTGACCTGGCTCTTTCACAAAAAACCGTGACTCCGCTAAAAACGGAATTTGATTGATTGATTGCTGTTTTCTTAACGTTCAGTGGCAAACAGTTCATGCATGTTTAGGATGAAAACAAATTAATAAATAATACAAAAGATATGTCCTGTAATAAGAATCGACCAGGATGGAGGGTAGAAAAGATTTACTGCCACGGGAAAATGAGGGTATATTGGATTGGAGAGAATTTGGAATTGGAAGAACAGTCTCTCGTCGTACAGAAAAATGCCCAGACTGCAATATACTCTCCAAAAAGGTCAAACTGAAAATATATCATTTACAATAAAAACAGAACTTATAATTTATCCAAGCATGTTGGTTTCCATTTACACCGAATTAGAATTTTAAAATCGAAAACTTTATAAAAAACAAATGATATGAAAGTCAAAATATCCATCGTAAAATTGTACAATCGATAATATTTGGTTTTTTATTGGATACTTTATTAAGGTTGTTAAACTCAATAAAAACGGATAGCATTTGCCGTCAGCTGGCAGTAAAAGCGCTGTTCCTTTACTTTTTGATTGTTTTCTGTTGTGCATGTACTGATTTTGTGTCATGGATGGATACCACACCCGTATCCTTTGTTTTTCTATAACAGTACATATTATTGCCTCCAAATTACCATCCTTCATGATGGTCGACCCTTTTAATGGACTTACCTATTGTATCTATTGTTAATTAGTTCTTATCCTAAACATTCACGAAATATTTACCACTGGACGTAAAGCAAACAACTATCAATTAGCACTAGTTCTTTCTTTAACATCTCTGCTCTAGCTTCAAACATATGAGGAGTACTGGCATGTTCCTATGACATATGCACCTGTTAAAGAAATAAATAGTGGTTTCCGTGTCCGGTTGGATCTGAATATTTTTCATAGCAAAAACCATACTGATTTTGTACAATACTCCAATAACCTTATGATCTCATCGGTTGTCACGTCGAGGAAAATTATGAAATTATTAATATATGATAAACTTATCACCAGAACATATTTTGTAAACTCCTATAGGTTAAAAGGAAGTAATTAAAGATGACTGGCGACACCTAGTTTTCAAATCCAAGATAATAGGTAGAAGTAAAATTATTTTTTCTGCTGTCCTGTTTCACTGTGTATCATCGCCACCGGAAATTGGGTACTAACGAAGCGGAGAGAAATGGAAAAAAAAGTAAACAAGGTAAGAATTCATTCAATTTAAAGCATTTCGACTGATTTGACGAGGGTACCGCTTAAGAAATGATTTTCTGATATATAATTCTTTAAATTATTAAGCCGATAAGTACAAAATTAAGACAAGATTTTGTATTATAATCCAAAGCTTGCCACTTAGTACCTGAAAATTTCGAGGTCGATTGTCCTCTGTCGCCCTATTGGCAAGATATTCAACTGTTTTTCATCATTTTCCAGACACATTTTTAGATTATGATAGTGTAACATCATATTGACTGAAATTTGTTGTCATAAAGATGTTTTTAAAGAATATGGACCAACACATTGTTTGTTTATTGTACGGCGAATTGCAGGACTTTGTACGGCGAATTGCAAAATAACAACTTTTATCTGTACGGCATCTTGCAATATATTGAAATTTAAAGATGAAATTAATCACTGTTTAGATAATATCAAGTGACGATATTTTGGCTGTATCAAAGCTTTACCGGCTTACAAATATACAAAATAAACTACTTATCAAATATTATAAAATACATGCCAATAATTTCGTTCAGAAGTCGTCGTTGCGTACCTCTATTTGACTTTGTGTTTTTAAAGACAAAAAGGTTTTTTTCAACCATATCATCCTAAATACATTCATATATCGATATAAAACTAACGACTGTTGTCTTATTTGTTGTCAGGGTGAAATTTTGTAAGTTCAATAAGAAAAAAACGACCATTCATCTTTTGTTGGTGCTGTTTTTTTTTAAATATAAACAGTGGAGATGTTGTATGATTGCAAATAAGATAATTATCCACCAGGGTCAAATAAAGTGTATGTAAGCAATTATATGCTATCGTTTGGCCTTCAACAACGAAAAATCGTACCTTATAGTCGGCTATAAAAAGCCCCGACATGAAAATTGTGGAAGGATTCAACAAGAAAACCAACGGCCTAACTCATAACAAAACAATTTACGAAAAACAACAAATATGGTAGAGATAAACCAACGACAACCACCGAACTACAGGCTCGTGACTTCGGACAGACACATAAAGAATGTGCTCGGTTAAATAGATATAGGAAGATGTGGTATGAGTCCCAATGAGACAACTCTCCATCCAAGTCACAATTTACAAAAGTAAACCAAAATACTTTGCTTTCATTGAAAATTAGGAGAAATAAATCATGAATTGTGTTTCGAATTGATTTTCTTGTTTCTTATTGAAAATACGATTGTATTTTTTTAAGTTTAAGTAAATTCAATCAATCTTTTTATTTACAGGGAAAAATAACAAAAGACTGTTGCTAAGGTTGTTTGGCCTAAAATTAAAGGAGTAGATGGAGGGGTAGTGAAAAGGAGTGTATTCGCCCGAATTTTCATTGTAGTACATTTTCATGATTACTATGTATAATATTTCTCAGTACATTTTAATGTGATATTGCGCCAATTGAAATTATATAATTAATACAAGTAAGACTTGCATTTGCCTTAAAAGATATAGCAGTACGTGATTATTTATTTTCAAACACACCTTCTCTGTTTTGAAACTTATAAAGGTATGGATCTCGGCCTATCTGTTTGGTTGAATCATAGATATAATAGCCATAGAAAAAGTACTGAACCCACATCAAAAGCAGATGATATTTGCCGAAATTTTATCACCCTCTTATTATATACATGTCACACTTGGTGTTAATTAGCCTTTATTGGCAATTGCCGTCGACTAAATAAATATCTAATAAATTGTGAACCGAGAGAGTAATATGTCATTCTTCGGTAGTTATCGTAATCTTCCGGTACATCATTTACATGGTAGTTCCTGAAAGTTGATATTTATTATAAAGCAATGCGAGAAAGAAAAAAGGAGGAGATACATACGTACAAATGACACTTAACACCTTATCTCTTTGTATTTATACAAGACTACTCGATATGAGCGTAAAACTATTTTGTTAAAAATAGGTTATTTGATACAGTTTTAATTTTTATATACCTTTCATTATACACGATGTAATTCCTTGGCATTTTGTTTGGAATGTTTATATACGTGCTTAAAATGCAAGTAAAGATGACCGACGTTTACATGGTTCTTATTAGTCCTGAATATGCATCAAATATTTGCCACTAAACGTTGTGAATCAACGATCATGTAATCAATCACTGTAATCTAAAATACACACAAATGGGTTCATACCAAATTAAAGAAGTGATATAAATAAAGTACACAAAAAGTACGTTGACAACTGAACGGGCAGACTTACAGAGGATATATATATATATATATATATATAGCTTATTTATGGTACAAATAATACCTTTAGCACAATTGTAAGAAGGAAGGGAAAATAAACCACGAATGACACAGGACAAAACTCCTATATTTTAATTTTCTCATAGCCATTATAACGCTTAATATATATATGTTTTTTTTTCAAAAATGAAATAGACAATCAGAATATACCACCAGCTATTTAATTAACAAGCACGAAAAATTTGTAAGGGTTCCGCGGAACCCAGTGTCTCGCCTACTTTTGCTGTTAATCGCAGGCTCAACAAAAATGAGGAAAAAATTGATAAAAATATTCCTCTCTATACTATCTTTTGATTGTAAGTAGCTTCTGTCCAAGTTTGGTAAAAATCCAGGATAGTTTATGAATCTAATAAATGTTTTAATAAAATGCAGGGCTTAGCTTGATACGACCGCAGAGGTCGAACCCTTAATAGTTGGGGCAAGTATGGACACAACATTCAAGCTTGATACAGCTCTGAATTTGGATTGTGATTAAATATTTGACACAGCATAGGTTTCTGACACAGAATGAATGTGGTCTAAGAACTTAAAAATTTTAAATTGGACATTCACCTATTATGGTCCAATTTCCAAAATCTAAATACATGGTTAGATTCAGCATATCAAAGAACTCCAAGAGTTCAATTTTTGATGAAATCAAACAAAGTTTAATTTTGGACCCTTTTGACCTAAATGTGGACAAAGTTGATAACGGGCCCAAAAATCAAAAATCTAAATACATGGTTAGATTCAGCATATCGAAGAACCCCATATATTCAATTTTTGTTGAAATCAAACAAAGTTTAATTTTGGACCCCGATTTGGACCGACTTGAAAACTGGGCCCATAATCAAAAATCTAAATACATGTTTAGATTCAGCATATCAAAGAACCCTAAGAATTAAATTTTTGTAAAAATCAATCTAAGTTTAATTTTGGACCCTTTGGACCTTAATGTAGACCAATTTGAAAGCGGGACCAAAATTTAAGAATCTAAATACACGGTTAGATTCGGCATATCAAAGAACCCAAAGAATTCAATTTTTGATGAAATCAAACAAAGATTAATTTTGGACCCTTTTGACCTCAATGTGGACAAAGTTGATAACGGGGCCCAAAAATCAAAAATCTAAATACATGGTTAGATTCAGCATATCAAAGAACCCCATATATTCAATTTTTGTTGAAATCAAACAAAGTTTAATTTTGGACCCTGATTTGGACAAACTTGAAAACTGGGCCCATAATAAAAAATCTAAATACATGTTTAGATTCAGCATATCAAAGAACCCTAAGAATTCAATTTTCGTTAAAATCAAACTAAGTTTAATTTTGGACCCTTTGGACCTCAATGTGGACCAATTTAAAAACGGGGCCCAAAATCAAAAAACTTAATACACGATTAGATTCAGCATATTAAAGAACCCTAATAATTCAAGAATAAAACCCCATTGAAATTGGTCAAGAAATAAGCAATTTATACGAAGTATCTTCTTTTGCACAATACTGTGCAATTGAATATTTCTTGCTATTGTGTAATACTGTACAATTGACAATTTCTTGCTGTTGCGCAATATTGTGCTATTGGATATTTCTTGCTATTGCGCAATACTGTGCAATTGAAGATTTCTTGCTATTGCACAATACTGTGCAATTGAAGATTTCTTGCTATTGTGCAATACTGTGCAATTGAAAATTTCTTGCTATTGCACAATACTTATTATATAATAATTTACACATCCTGTTCGGTGTGTATCTCCTACCATATCATTATTATTTGCTTTTAAATATAAATCAGAAATAACCAACTTTTGTGGAAAATTTTAAAAGAAAAAACAAAAAAATCCCCCCCCTCCAAATTTTTTGAACCCCCTTATGATTCATCACCCCCAAACTCAATCCCAGCCTTCCCTTTGTGGTATGGTACCTTGCAGTACAATTTCAGAAAGATCCATACACTTACACACAAGTTATTGTCCTGAAACTAGAAAAATGCTTGTTTTTTGGCCCCTAATTCCTAAAATATTGAAGCAATTACCCCCATCATCAATCCCAGCCTTCCCTTCGTGGTATGGTACCTTGCAGTACAATTTCAGAGAGATCCATACACTTGAACACAAGTTATTGTCTGGAAACTATAAAATGCTTATTTTTGGCCCCAATTCTTAAACGTTTGGGCAATTACCCCAAACTCAATTCCAGCTTTCCTTTGTGATATGGAACCTTGTAGTACAATTTCAGAAATATCCAAACACTTACACACAAGTTATTGTCATGAAACTAGAAAATGCTTGTTTTGCCCTAATTCCTAAAATTTTGAGGCAATTACCCCAAAATAAATTCCAGCCTTCCTTTGTGATATGGAACCTTGTAGTACAATGTCAGAGAGATCCATACACTTACACACGTTATTGTCTGGAAGTTACAAAATGCTTTTTGGCCCCTTTTCCTTAACTGTTGGTACCATAACCCCAAAATCAATCCCAACCTTCCTTTTGTGGTATTGAACCTTATGGTAAAATTTCATAGAGATCCATTCACTTAAACTAAAGTTAGAGTGCGAAAAACCAATGTGTCTTCGGACGACGACGACGCCGCCAACGTCATACCAATATACGACCGCAAAATTTTATTGCGGTCGTATAAAAAGTACGTAGCATTCAATAATGTCCGTCATACGGGATTCTTTCGATACACTAGGGCTTTTACTTTATATTTAATACTAAACATTTGTAAATATCGTACATAGTAAAAATTGTGCAGGAAAATGTTCATTCATGAAATATTCATGAATGAAACGATGTCTCGCGTAGATTTCTTTTAATTTTCTCTTCAGCGCATGGAAAAATTGTAATACTTATAGCAAAAAGTCCCATCATAAAGAATCAAAGCTTTCCCATAATAAATAAAAGAGCAGTAATCCAAAAATAATGTTCTCTTCTAAATACTGTAAAATATCATGAATCAATCGAATGCTATCCCTTATATAATGCTTAATGGTCCAATATCTATTTCATAAAGATCCAAAGACCAATACTTAAGTAATTGTCAGTTAAACCAGGAAACCCTTGTTTTTCCCCCTAATTCCTAAACAGTTTGAGCCATAACCCCCAAAAGCCAATCCTAACCATCCCTTTGTGGTATGGAAACTTGTGGTACAATTTCAGAGAGATCCATACCCTGTTCCACCAGTAATTGTCTGGAAACTAGAAAAATGCTTATTTGGGCCCCTTTTTGGCCCGTAATTCCTTAACTGTTTGGACCATAATCCCAACCTTCCTTTTGAGGTTTCAAACCTTGTGTTTAAATTTCATAGATTTCTATTTACTTATACTAAAGTTATTGTTCGGAAACCAAATGTTTTCGGACGACGCTGACGACATAACAATATACGACGGCAAAATTTTTTGCAGTCGTATTAAAACTGCATTTGACCCCTATGTTCTATTTTTAGCCATGGCGGCCATGTTTGTTAAGGATCAAAACTTTGGTTACAATTTATAAACTAGATACCCTAAGGAACATTTAGTTAAAGTTTAAAGATATTTGGCCCAGTAGTTTCAGAGAAGATTCTTGAAAAAGTTTATGACGACGGATGCCAAGTGATGGCATAAGCTCAAATGGGGCCCTTTGGGCCTGGTGAGCTAATAAAAGAAACGATGACATTTTTTTTTACAAAATTTATTTGTATCTATACACAATAGCATCTACATGTACATGACAAAAACTATATTTCATTTGAACAAAGGCAATGACAGGATAGCAAGTTTTCGAAATTAAAACAGGTAACAGTCAGAACACCAAAGATTAAAATCTTCACACAATCAATGACCTCAAGTGCAATAAGGTATCGACCAACAAATGGCATTGTTAGGTAACAGTCAAGAACTTAGGAATGCATATTACACCTGAAAAAAAAAGCATTTTAAAATGAAGGAATACTTTATCATATCTAAATGTAAGCAAAGTAAAGTAAATTTAATCACAACTTTCTCCTGTATGACATCTTGTTGAAATTTTTGAGAAGCAAATGAAATTTTAACAACACAGATGCAAGTTTTGACATGAGCAATAACATCTTTATTTTAAAGTTCTTTTATAAGTATTGTTATGCCACAAAAACGGGTTGCTATTACGAATTACATGGACATTCATTACAGAAGAAGCTACCATGACAAGCTCTATGAACACTAAATGAAATAAATCCTGTTCTATTTCTTACTATCCACAGAATTTCAGTGAGAAATTCTAATAAAAAATAGCACAGGACAACCTCTTAACTTAATTCGCCTAAATAAAGGGTCGTCTAATGGTAGTTCAAAAATAGTAATTTGAATGAAGCTGAAAACTTGATCAGACAAGAATGGAATTATATTCAAACTTTTCAGATTTAAAATTTCCCCATCAAATGTTCTTCATACACTCTTCACACTTGTGTATAGATGATACATGATTTCTTTTTATTATTAAATATTCCGTTTATTTTCTAGATTTATTATTTTCAACTTTATTTGATCATTGTGACCTTCTTGTACCTGCCATTAACTTTAATCTACTGTTACCATAGATACATGTACCTTTGCTTGCAAAGCAAATTATAAAAAGTATAAAAAGATGTTTTCTTACATACTACTGCCATTTTAATTATTATATATTAAAAGCCTGTGAAAATGAGGTGAATCCATATGGCTATTCCATTGAATAACAACTTGTATCGGGGGGAAAAAGTAAAACAAACAAGATAATTCTGCTCTCTAATAGTTTGAAGGTAAACAGATATTCAGATTAACTTCTATGTTATGCTGTGAATTTAGCACTGTTATAATTAACATTAACATATTTCAGTTTCAACACTAGGTTTCAGTTTCTGATTTATTTAATGAGGAAATGAAGAACAAAAAAAAAAAAGAATTCAACACTTTGAAAACCAATCAGGAAAATTTGAACAGTATTAAAATATTGAAATGATGCTCACAATTCTATTTGAGAAATTACAGTAGCAAAATATAGAAGTTTAACAGAAGAAATGCAAAGAATATCATCATCAAGATTGGAGGGGGAAGGATATAATCTACATTTCTTCTGTTTTAATCTCAGAGAAATATATTTACATATATTAAAAATTATGTACAATAGACACAAAATATTTACACATCTTGACGTCTGAAGAATATTTAATTACCTCCCTTCACCCCTTTCCCTTGTCTAGATTATATAAATCTTTAATACACCTGTTGCTTACCAAAATGTATTTATTTTTTCAAAATTAAATTTACAACAATTTTACAGGCACATTTTTATAACCAAACACTATCTCTAACAATATATAATTTGAATGTTATTTGACACATAATTCCAGAATTTGTAGATTTACAATATATGACATATATTACACTGTACATCAAATGTTTCAATAAATATTTGGACACAAAAAGAATGTACAAATCAGATCACAATCACTTCATACCAATTAACTTTGGGTTACAATTTTCTCTTAACAAATTATGACAATATGAATCGATTACAATATGAGAATATGTAGCTCAAAGTTACTTTATAACTGCAATTAGAATTGACAGGTTCCCTGTAAATTAAAGTGGCACTCATTCAAAATGGAGCTCACACACATACACACAATTTATTTGCCTTTGGCCTAAAGAACTTCAATGTAAATGAGCTTTCACTCACAAAATATTTAAAAATTTGACCTCTGAAATTATTTCTTTGAGATCTCCAACAAAGTTTCCACTGAATTAAAATGTTCACAGTGATTTAGCACTGTTTTTTATTATCCATATCAATTTGAATGTATTACACTTTTCCCTTGTTTTTGACCTGTCCTCTTGGGGGAGTGACTGGACGGCCTGCATTTAATCCACCATAAGGAAATTTCTTCTTATCGGCTGGTTTCAGTATCTGAAAAAATAGATGTCCTGTTAGAAAACATTCTACATTCCATTTTTTCTAATATTTTACAGTATCAATACAAAAGAGTTGACTGGTTTGTACAGAAATTAGTTAGATTAGGCAATCTCACTAAAATGACTTACAAGTTCCTCTTAATTAAAAGTATAAAAATAATGAAAGAGCAGTAGCAAATTTAATACTTCAGTAGAAATTCTTAGCAAATCACAATGCATAATAGAAGTGCAGTGGGTAACTGTTACAGTTGTACATGTATGTGTTGTATAATGCTACTTTCAACAAATCTGGCTATTTCATAGCAGCAAATATTTATTGGTAGAGGAAGCCAGATTATCCTGAGGAGAACCTAGATCTTGCTAAAAACTGACAACGCTTCACAACTAATTACAGTTTAGTTTAATTAAATTTTTTTTAAAGTTCGAAGGGATGTAAACAGGTATTAAAATATTGAAATATTAAGATTGATTTTTCAATCAACCTACTGAGGACAGTCTGAGATGCATAAAGTGTACCTTATGACATGATCAGAGGTGCATAAATAGTTATGATTAAATGAACACAATTTTGCTTAAACATTACCTGGAATGAGCACATGAGAGTTTCATCAACACTCATCATAGCTCCTGCATTATCAAATTCACCACAATAGTTCGGAGCAGAGAACAAAGTTACAAGCTGTCTTTTGGCAAAGAATTCATATCCATCTTCTACTACCTGAAAAGAACAATTATAAATGTAACTTAATAGGGAGGTAAGTATCAAATGATTTCAATTCTGAAATATCTTTATAATGAAACACGTTTTGCATTAAGAGCTTGTCCTTGTTTATACATGAAATTACTTAGGGAAATTGAATGCGATTTAAACCCATGCAATGAGCTTCAGTTTTTTGTTATGTTTATTTATCTACATTCTGTGTACATTTACCGTTTATTCCCATTTGTTAAATTTCAGTACTGAACATCAATTTGTACAGTAGGGTTTTGTACAATGTTGGAAATCCAAACTGCAACCTATAGTTAATTGATGGTCTCATCGACATTCACACTACCTTCTTACTTCTATAGTCAGTAAATATGTACTTTCATACAACTTTGCAAAATATGGTGATAAGACTATATGAAATAATTATATTTGGTTGTTATACAATAAATTTACATGATATATGTACAGATGAAAACTACTCCTTTAATTCTTGTCAATTACCTCGTGCACTATTTTAACATTCGTTGGGAGAATAAAATCATATTTTACTTTAACAACAAGAGACAAGACATTTTATTCCATAAACTACGAAAGATGCAGATGAATTACAAATCATACACCAACAGAACTTTGTACCAAAACAAGTCAAATGCAGCTCATTCAATATCAAATTAATTTCTGAAAGTATCACATTATTGCATATAGCAATGTATAGTAGCTGATCAATATAATTTTCTATTCTAAATGAGTTGACACTTCATACCAAATAAATACATGAGCATTTAAAATCAGTTAAAAGTTGAGATAAAAAAAAAAAAAACACCACATTTAATGAAATATCTATGTGACTTACCTGATGAGCCCTGCATATAAGATCAAGGTCATGTTTATGTAAAAACTTAGCAACAACTTCTGCACCAAATGTGAATGATACACCTCTATCATTTTCTCCCCAGCCCATTGTTTCCTTATCTGGATCGGACCATAATAAATCACACAATAATCCCTGATCTGGTACATCTGTAGGCCTCATTATTCTTCTGATCTGCTCCATAGATTGTAAATCTGGACTCAGACCTACAAGAAAACCGAAATGAATTATCCATCTGCATATTACAAAATTTTTCTTCTCTAGGTTTAGGGACCAGTTTTAATTGCTTTTCGTTTTTTTATGTGTATTTTGTAATTTGGAATAGCTTTAACAAACACATACTAATGATATATTCAACTTATCAACACAATTGTACATTCATGAATTAAATATTTAGAGCATAACTGATTGTTGTTTGATCGAAATTCTAATAGAAAATATTTCATATGCAGATTTTAATGCAATATGCTGCAAGATAAGAAATCCTCATTTTACAACCATTTGTTAATCAGCTCTTAGAATTTTTTATGCAACTGAAATTAATTCTTGTTCCCCATCTCAGTCTAACATTGTCTAAAGACACTTGCTGAAAGTACATGTATGACCTTTTTGTTTTCCGGCTAGTTTTATATGTATGACAAGGGCCTCAGGCATTAAAGATGTACACCTTAACTGTGTAGCCATTCAAAATATATATTGTTGTTGAATAAATTTTTCTGCACTTAAATCCACATTCAGTTTTTACACAACTGAAAGGCAATAGGTAATTTATATATTTCGGAACAAGATTCCTTACAAATCAAGTTCATGTCAGATATATCATCAAGTCTCCCCAGTAGGTTCTCAACACATCTCATGTCATATATGCTTGTTTCAACATCAGATCTCTACACTGAATGATAATGGTGACTTGAAATTTCTGCCATCTCCTAGCACAAGTCAATACGGTTAATCTTCTAACTGCTTATAAAATAAACAATCATCTGTCTTGGTATTTTTAAAAACAATATTTATGCAGAGAATGTAAATCCTTATTTCCACCAACAAGTAAAAAATCCTTATTTCCACCAACAAGTAAAAAATCCTTATTTCCACCAACAAGTAAAAAATCCTTATTTCCACCAACAAGTAAAAAATCCTTATTTCCACCAACAAGTAAAAACATCACATATCTCTGTATGATTGTTTTGCTGTTGAAGTTTACGACTAAGAAATATATTTTTTGTTAATAAGATGGAAACTATTCTTTGCTTTAAATCCACACATTCAATGACACTAAAACTGGGAATTTCTTGTCATTGTCCATGTAAACTTTTTCTATTTTGAAAACAAAATGACACTCAAATACAATGAAATATTCATACCTCCATGACAACAGAAGATTTTCTCATCAATAATTGCAGCTATAGGTAAACAATTGAAACAGTCTGTGAATGTTTTCCACAACTTTATATTGTATCTTCGTTTACCTGTAATTAACAAAGTTATATCAATACAAGAGGATCTATTTTGCACAAATAAAAATATCCATAATATTTCCAAAAGATTTTTTTTTTAGATAAAATATTTTAAAGACAAATCAGTGATTTTCCTACCCTTTTTCAAATGGGGCCTGGACCCAAGGCAATTCGGAAAAATATGTCGTACAACGTATGAATTGGGAAAAAAATAAATCATTGTGTTCAACTTATTTTAATGATGTTATTTATTATTTTAAAATTCCAATTTTCTTTCATGTTCTAATTTGAACATATCAACCAGTTTGTTTAGATTCTCATCTGTGAGAGTTCCAAGACCCTCTCTGCAAATCCTCATTATGGCACCCAGGTGATCCTGTATCAATCTATTCCTCTCTAGTGTGCAAATGTTATTCATGAGACTAAATGAGACTAACATTTAGTCTCATGAATAACATTTTGCACACCATAGAGGAATAGGATCAACATGAGGGTCGCACTCGAAGTGGGATCGACGGTCAGTTTCACTTTGAAAAAGAGCAGAGTTCATTTCAAGTAAATTATGCTCGGGTGTTTGTGCAGAAACAATTTGTTCAGAGCTAGTACTAGGGTCTGAGGTGACTGCTTTAGTGCCTTTATCCTCCACAACCTCAGCTTCATCCTGTTCTACATCCGTAATAGTAGGAACATTTTCGTTCAAGATATCAGTCCTTGTAGTATCAGTACTAATTTTGGATTTTTCAAAGCCTAACATATCAAGTTTTTTACAATCAGTGGCATCTTTGCCTTTTTTAATTTGCGAGCATATTTTCAATCATGAGAGAAGGATCATCATGTTGTCTGTTTGGGCATGCTCAATTCACAACAAATAAAATGCTCCAGGGCGCAGCTTGATACGACCGCAGAGGTCGAACCCTGAACAGTTGGGGCAAGTATGGACACAACATTCAAGCTTGATACAGCTCTGAATTTGGATTGTGATTGACTATTTGACACAGCATAGGTTTCTGACACAGAATGAATGTGGTCTAAGAACTTAAAAATTTTAAATTGGACATTCACCTATTATGGTCCAATATCCAAAATCTAAATACATGGTTAGATTCAGCATATCAAAGAACCCTAAGAATTCAATTTTTGTTAAAATCAAACTAAGTTTAATTTTGGACCCTTTGGACCTTAATGTATACCAATTTGAAAACGGGACCAAAAATTAAGAATCTAAATACACGGTTAGATTCAGCATATCAAAGAACCCCATATATTCAATTTTTGTTGAAATCAAACAAAGTTTAATTTTGGACCCTTTTGACCTCAATGTGGACAAAGCTGATAATGGGGCCCAAAATCAAAAATCTAAATACATGGTTAGATTCAGCATATCAAAGAACCCAATATATTCAATTTTGTTGAAATCAAACAAAGTTTAATTTTGGACCCTTTGGACCTCAATGTGGACCAATTTAAAACAGGGCCCAAAATCCAAAAACTTAATACACGGTTAGATTCAGCATATTAAAGAACCCCAAGAATTCAAGAATAAAACCCCATTGAAATTGGTCAAGAAATAAGCAATTTATACAAAGAATCTTCTTTTGCACAATACTGTGCAATTAAATATTTCTTGCAATTGCGCAATACTGTGCAATTGAATATTTCTTGCTATTGTGCAATACTGTACAATTGACAATTTCTTCCTATTGTGCAATATTGTGCTATTGGATATTTCTTGCTATTAGCAATACTGTGCAATTGAAGATTTCTTGCTATTATGCAATACTGTGCAATTGAAAATTTCTTGCTATTGCACAATACTTATTATATAATAATTTACATATCCTGTTTGGTGTGTATCTCCTGCCATATCATTATTATTTGCTTTTAAATATAAATTAGAAATAACCAACTTAAAATGGAAAATTTTAAAGAAAAAAAAAAAGGAAAAAGGAAGAAAAGGGGGAAAAAATCCCCCATTTTGAACCCCTTATGATTCATCACCCCAAACTCAATCCCAGCCTTCAATGAGGTATGGTACCTTGCAGTACCATTTCAGAGAGATCCATACACTTAAACACAAGTTATTGTCTGGAAACTAGAAAATGCTTATTTTTGACCCCTTTTGGCCCCTAATTCCTAAACGTTTAGGGCAATTACCCCAAACTCAATTCCAGCTTTCCCTTTGTGATATGGAACCTTGTAGTACAATTTCAGAAAGATCCATACACTTACACACAAGTTATTGTCCTGAAACTAGAAAATGCTTATTTTTGCCCTTTTTGGCCCCTAATTCCTAAAATTTTGAGGCAATTACCCCAAAATCAATCCCAGCATTCCCTTTGTGATATGGAACCTTGTGGTACAATGTCAGAGAGATCCATACACTTACACACAAGTTATTGTCTGGAAGTTACAAAATGCTTATTTTTCCTACCCTTTTTCAAATGGGGCCTGGACCCAAGGCAATTGGCCCCGTAATTCCTTAACTGTTGGTACCATAACCCCAAAATCAATCCCAACCTTCCTTTTGTGGTATTGAACCTTATGGTAAAATTTCCTAGAGATCCATTTACTTAAACTAAAGTTAGAGAATGAATAACATTCAACATGAGGGTCGACAAGTGGGATCGACGGTCAGTTTCACTTTGAAAAGAGCAGAGTTCATTTCAAGTAAATTATGCTCGGTGTTTGTGCAGAAACAATTTGTTCAGAGCTAGTCTAGGGTCTGAGGTGACTGCTTTAGTGCCTTTATCCTCCACAACCTCAGCTTCATCCTGTTCTACATCCGTAATATACAAGATATCAGTCCTTGTAGTATCAGTACTAATTTTGGATTTTCAAAGCCTAACATATCAAGTTTTTACAAAATTTTTGCGGTCGTATAAAAAACAAAAATAAACCAGACTGGCATATCTTTGATTAGTAGGACATTACCAAAAAGACATATAGTAATAAATGTGGATAGTGTCCACATGTGGACACAGATGATGCCCCCGCTTGCATATCATATAGTTATAAAGGGACATAACTGAAGAACGGTAAAAGTGACGCTACCCAAATTTATACTTGATCTGAGTTTTGTGGTAATAAGTATTGTGTGTAAATCTCATAACATTTGGTTGAGGCTAACTTAAGTAGAGAACAGAAACTAAAAATTCAGCAGTTTTTCTATTTGTAAACACGCATAACTCTAGAACGGTTGTGTACAAGTTTTATAACATTTGGTTGAGAAAAACTAAAGTTAGAGAACGCAAACGAAAATTCAGCAATTTTTATGTTTATAAATGGACATAACTCAAGAATGGTAAAAGTGTGGCCACCAAATTTCGTATTTAATCTGTATTATGTAGTAATAGCATTGTGTATAAGTTTCATAACATTTGGTTGAGGCAAACTAAAGTTAGAAAATGGAAACAAATAATTTGTACTTGATCTTAGTTTTGTGGTAATGAATATTGTGTATAGGTTTCATAATGTTTGGTTGGGGCAAACTTAAGTTACAGAATGGAAACTAAAAATTTTGCAATCTTTCAATTTATAAAGGAGCATAACTCAATAATGGTTAAAGTGACACTTCCCAAATTCAACTTGATCTGTATTTTATCAGTGGAAGTCAAAATTAAACATTGCATTGTATAAAGCATTGATTGTAGTTGATTCAACTATAATCATGGACAAAGGAAGATAACTCCTATTTTTATAAAATGCTCCGCAGGGCGCAGCTTGATACGACCGCAGAGGTCGAACCCTGAACAGTTGGGGCAAGTATGGACACAACATTCAAGCTTGATACAGCTATGAATTTGGATTGTGATTAAATATTTGACACAGCATAGGTTTCTGACACAGAATGAATGTGGTCTAAGAACTTAAAAATTTATTAAATTGGACATTCACAGGGCCTAATCTAGGATTTTGAAGAGGGAGAAGTGACTTCTCCTTCCAAGAGAGAGAAGGGAGAAGTGGTCAATTTCTTGGAGAAGTGAGATTCCATTACAGTTTCGGTTGCATCGTGTTTTCATTGTTATCACTAAGGAAATTGTTTTATATATATTCAATAAAAGATATACTTGCAGTTTTTTCATGTGTTTTTGTACACAATGTATATAAAAAAAAGTTCTAAATAAAAAGGTTTAGACAATATATAGTTGTTATTTATTTATTGATACCATTGTGTTCTAAATAAAATTTGTTGATTGGGACATGAGGGAGTAGCCTAGTAATATTATCATGATTATGATGCATTAAATTCATGTGCATCTGCCTCAATTTATTTCTAAAAGTCCAGAAAAAATATAACTCCCAATTTACAATGATGAAGTTGTAAATTGAGATTATCGTTGAAGATTGCAAGTCTGTAAATGAAAATATCTTTCAATCGCATATTGATTATCCGACAAAGAGCTAATTTCTATCATTTTTTTAAAATATCATCCGTATAAGCGAAAAGGTCGTGAGAAAAAAATCCACTGCTGATCACAACCGGTCGAGTGTCGACGCTTGCAATCACATTATCCATCAGCAGTCTTTCTACCTTTTATATTTCAATTTTAATCAATCAATATAATAAATTTACCCTTAATTCCCACCTTTTACCTACCGAATAGTAAAATTGATCGACTCGTGTAAGTTATAAAAATAAAACAAATCAGCTGAGTGATTACGCAACATCCTCAGATGAAAATCATCGTAAAATGATAACTTAAACAGACGGTCAGTTTTCTGTTTGAATAGTTTTGAAAGTTATATACAAGGATGTTCAAAGTCGCCGTTGTATTTATTAATTTGATCGTTGACAGTATTAGTCCTGGGTCGTTTCGAAAATCTCGATTTTTCCGTGTCAGCCGCCATTTTCTTTTTACCTGTGAGACTTGTCAATCACAAGTTGTCTCCCTTTTACTGATTTTGATAGCGATTTGACTTCGCTATGAAGTCAGTCGGCCGGCGAGATTTAGTGATTTTCAAACTTCTTTGGCGACTTAAATCGTCATTTCGCCGGCAAGATTATGGCCTGCATTCACCTATTATGGTCCAATATCCAGAATCTAAATACATTTTTAGATTCAGCATATCAAAGAACCACAAGAATTCAATTTTTGATGAAATCAAACAAAGCTTAATTTTGAACCCTTTTGACCTTAATGTGGACAAAGTTGATAACAGGGCCCAAAAATCTAAATACATGGTTAGATTCAGCATATCAAAGAACCCCATATATTCAATTTTTGTTGAAATCAAACAAAGTTTAATTTTGGACCCCGATTTGGACCAACTTGAAAACTGGGCCCATAATCAAAAATCTAAATACATGTTTAGATTCAGCATATCAAAGAAACCCTAAGAATTCAGTTTTTGTTAAAATCAAACTAAGTTTAATTTTGGACCCTTTGGACCTCAATGTGGACCAATTTAAAAAACAGGGCCCAAAATCAAAAACTTAATACACGGTTAGATTCAGCATATTAAAGAACCCCAAAAATTCAAGAATAAAACCCCATTGAAATTGGTCAAGAAATAAGCAATTTATACGAAGTATCTTCCTTTGCACAATACTGTGCAATTGAATATTTCTTGCTATTGCGCAATACTGTACAATTGATAATTTCTTGCTATTGCGCAATATTGTGCTATTAGATATTTCTTGCTATTGCGCAATACTGTGCAATTGAAGATTTCTTGCTATTGCGCAATACTGTGCAATTGAAAATTTCTTGCTATTGCACAATACTTATTATATAATAATTTACACATCCTGTTTGGTGTGTATCTCCTACCATATCATTATTATTTGCTTTTAAATATAAATCAGAAATAACCAACTTAAAATGGAAAATTCTAAAAGAAAAAAAAGGAAAAAAAAAAAAATCCCCCAAATTTTTGAACCCCTTATGATTCATCACCCCCAAACTTAATCCCAGCCTTCCCTTTGTGGTATGGTACCTTGCAGTACAGTTTCAGAGAGATCCATACACTTGAACACAAGTTATTGTCTGGAAAGTAGAAAAATGTGTTTTTTGGCCCCAAATTCCTAAACGTTTAGGGCAATTACCCCCAAACTCAAACCCAGCTTTCCCTTTGTGATATGGAACCTTATGGTACAATTTCAGAAAGATTTATACACTTACACACAAGTTATTGTCTGAAACTAGAAAAATGCTTGTTTTTTTTACCCTTTTTGGCCCCTAATTCCTAAAATATTGAGGCAATTACCCCCATCATCAATCCCAGTCTTCCCTTTATGGTATGGTACCTTGCAGTACAATTTCAGAAAGATCCATACACGAACACGAGTTATTGTCTGGAAACTAAAAAAATTTGTAAGGGTTCCGTGGAACCCAGTGTCTCGCCTACTTTTGCTGTTGATCGCAGGCTCAACAAAAATGAGGAAAAAAATATTCCTTTAGATACTATCTTTTGATTGTAAGAAGCTTCTGTCAAAGTTTGGTATAAATCCAGGATAGTTTATGAATCTAATAAATGTTTTAAAAACTTTAACTGCAGACTGTATTTAATGTTAACTGAAGAAAATATAAGTCCATTTATAAGTAAAATACGAATAAACAGGTACAAAATTTTAACAAAATTTCCTTCTAGATACTAGCTTTTGATCATAAACAAGCTTCTGTCCAAGTTTGGTACAAATCCAGGATAGTTTAAGAAAGTAATTAAAATTTTAATAAAATGCTCCGCAGGGCGCAGCTTGATACGACCGCAGAGGTCGAACCCTGAACAGTTGGGGCAAGTATGGACACAACATTCAAGCTTGATACAGCTCTGAATTTGGATTGTGATTGACTATTTGACACAGCACAGGTTTCTGACACAGAATGAATGTGGTCTAAGAACTTAAAAATTTTAAATTGGACATTCACCTATAATGGTCCAATATCCAAAATCTAAATACATGGTTAGATTCAGCATATCAAAGAACCCTAAGAGTTCAATTTTTGATGAAATCAAACAAAGTTTAATTTTGGACCCTTTTGACCTCAATGTGGACAAAGTTGATAACGGGGCCCAAAAATCAAAAATCTAAATACATGGTTAGATTCAGCATATCAAAGAACCCCATATATTCAATTTTTCTTGAAATCAAACAAAAGTTTAATTTTGGACCCTTTTGACCTCAATGTGGACAAAGTTGATAACGGGCCCCAAAATCAAAAATCTAAATACATGGTTAGATTCAGCATATCAAAGAACCCCATATATTCAATTTTGTTGAAATCAAACAAAGTTTAAATTTGGACCCGATTTGGACCAACTTGAAAACTGGGCCCATAATCAAAATTTAAAGACATGTTTAGACTCAGCATATCAAAGAACCCTAAGAATTCAATTTTGTTAAAATCAAATTAAGTTTAATTTTGGACCCTTTGGACCTTAATGTAGACCAATTTGAAAACGGGACCAAAAATTAAGAATCTAAATACATGGTTAGATTCAGCATATCAAAGAACCCCATATATTCAATTTTGTTGAAATCAAACAAAGTTTAATTTTGGACCCCAATTTGGACCAACTTGAAAACTGGGCCCATAATCAAAAATCTAAATACATGATTAGATTCAGCATATCAAAGAACCCTAAGAATTCAATTTTTGTTAAAATCAAACTAAGTTTAATTTTGGACCCTTTGGACCTTAATGTATACCAATTTGAAAACGGGACCAAAAATTAAGAATCTAAATACACGGTTAGATTCAGCATATCAAAGAACCCCATATATTCAATTTTTGTTGAAATCAAACAAAGTTTAATTTTGGACCCCAATTTGGACCAACTTGAAAACTGGGCCCATAATCAAAAATCTAAATACATGATTAGATTCAGCATATCAAAGAACCCTAAGAATTCAATTTTTGTTAAAATCAAACTAAGTTTAATTTTGGACCCTTTGGACCTTAATGTATACCAATTTGAAAACGGGACCAAAAATTAAGAATCTAAATACACGGTTAGATTCAGCATATCAAAGAACCCCATATATTCAATTTTGTTGAAATCAAACAAAGTTTAATTTTGGACCCTTTTGACCTCAATGTGGACAAAGTTGATAATGGGGCCCAAAATCAAAAATCTAAATACATGGTTAGATTCAGCATATCAAAGAACCCAATATATTCAATTTTGTTGAAATCAAACAAAGTTTAATTTTGGACCCGATTTGGACCAACTTGAAAACTGGGCCCATAATCAAAAATTTAAAGACATGTTTAGACTCAGCATATCAAAGAACCCTAAGAATTCAATTTTGTTAAAATCAAATTAAGTTTAATTTTGGACCCTTTGGACCTTAATGTATACCAAATTGAAAACGGGACCAAAATTAAGAATCTAAATACACGGTTAGATTCAGCATATCAAAGAACCCCATATATTCAATTTTTGTTGAAATCAAACAAAGTTTAATTTTGGACCCTTTTGACCTCAATGTGGACAAAGTTGATAATGGGGCCCAAAATCAAAAATCTAAATACATGGTTCGATTCAGCATATCAAAGAACCCAATATATTCAATTTTGTTGAAATCAAACAAAGTTTAATTTTGGACCCGATTTGGACCAACTTGAAAACTGGGCCCATAATCAAAATTGAAAGACATGTTTAGATTCAGCATATCAAAGAACCCTAAGAATTCAATTTTGTTAAAATCAAATTAAGTTTAATTTTGGACCCTTTGGACCTTAATGTAGACCAATTTGAAAACGGGACCAAAATTAAGAATCTAAATACATGGTTAGATTCAGCATATCAAAGAACCCCATATATTCAATTTTGTTGAAATCAAACAAAGTTTAATTTTGGACCCCAATTTGGACCAACTTGAAAACTGGGCCCATAATCAAAAATCTAAATACATGATTAGATTCAGCATATCAAAGAACCCTATATATTCAATTTTGTTAAAATCAAACTAAGTTTAATTTTGGACCCTTTGGACCTTAATGTATACCAATTTGAAAACGGACCAAAATTAAGAATCTAAATACACGGTTAGATTCAGCATATCAAAAACCCCATATATTCAATTTTGTTGAAATCAAACAAAGTTTAATTTTGGACCCTTTTGACCTCAATGTGGACAAAGTTGATAGTGGGGCCCAAAATCAAAAATCCAAATACATGGTTAGATTCAGCATATCAAAGAACCCCATATATTCAGTTTTGGTTGAAATCAAACAAAGTTTAATTTTGGACCCGATTTGGACCAACTTGAAAACTGGGCCCATAATCAAAAATCTAAATACATGTTTAGATTCAGCATATCAAAGAACCCTAAGAATTCAATTTTGTTAAAATCAAACTAAGTTTAATTTTGGACCCTTTGGACCTTAATGTAGACCAATTTGAAAACGAAACCAAAAATTAAGAATCTACATACACGGTTAGATTCGGCGTATCAAAGAACCCCAATAATTCAATTTTGATGAAATCAAACAAAGTTTAATTTTGGACCCTTTGGACCTCAATGTGGACCAATTTAAAACAGGGCCCAAAATCCAAAAACTTAATACACGGTTAGATTCAGCATATGAAAGAACCCCAAGAATTCAAGAATAAAACCCCATTGAAATTGGTCAAGAAATAAGCAATTTATACAAAGAATCTTCTTTGCACAATACTGTGCAATTAAATATTTCTTGCAATTGCGCAATACTGTGCAATTGAATATTTCTTGCTATTGTGCAATACTGTACAATTGACAATTTCTTCCTATTGTGCAATATTGTGCTATTGGATATTTCTTGCTATTAGCAATACTGTGCAATTGAAGATTTCTTGCTATTGCGCAATACTGTGCAATTGAAAATTTCTTGCTATTGCACAATACTTATTATATAATAATTTACATATCCTGTTTGGTGTGTATCTCCTGCCATATCATTATTATTTGCTTTACATATAAATCAGAAATAACCAACTTAAAATGGAAAATTTTAAAGAAAAAAAAAAGGAAAAAGGAAGAAAAGGGGAAAAAAATCCCCCAATTTTTGAACCCCTTATGATTCATCACCCCAAACTCAATCCCAGCCTTCAATGAGGTATGGTACCTTGCAGTACAATTTCAGAGAGATCCATACACTTAAACACAAGTTATTGTCTGGAAACTAGAAAATGCTTATTTTTGACCCCTTTTGGCCCCTAATTTCTAAACGTTTAGGCAATTACCCCAAACTCAATTCCAGCTTTCCTTTGTGATATGGAACCTTGTAGTACAATTTCAGAAAGATCCATACACTTACACACAAGCTATTGTCCTGAAACTAGAAAATGCTTATTTTTTGCCCCTTTTTTGGCCCCTAATTCCTAAAATTTTGAGGCAATTACCCCCAAAATCAATCCCAGCATTCCCTTTGTGATATGGAACCTTGTGGTACAATGTCAGAGAGATCCATACACTTACACACAAGTTATTGTCTGGAAGTTACAAAAATGCTTATTTTTGGCCCCTAATTCCTTAACTGTTGGTACCATAACCCCCAAAATCAATCCCAACCTTCCTTTTGTGGTATTGAACCTTATGGTAAAATTTCCTAGAGATCCATTTACTTAAACTAAAGTTAGAGTGCGAAAACCAATGTGTCTTCGGACGACGACGACGACGACGCCAACGTCATACCAATATACGACCACAAAAAATTTTTTGCGGTCGTATAAAACTTTAACCACAGAGTGAATGTATTGTTTCCTGGCAGAAAAACTAAGTCCATTTAAAAGTAAAATACGGAAAAATGAAATTTTTTTACAAATTTACTTCTGGATACTATCTTATGATCATAAACAAGCTTCTGTCTAAGTTTGGTACAAATCCAGGATAGTTTAAGAAAGTTATTAAAATTTAAAAACTTTAACCACAGAGTGAATGTAATGTTTCCTGAATTTACTTCAGGAACGGTACAACAATCTATATTTTGAACCAAATCATACGAACAACAAAATTTTCAATTACCTTTCCGCTACAACTTGATTGAATTGGGAATTTACGGGTTCAATTTGGAAAAATTTTAGGTATTTTCTGATTGGGAACGGGGCTGATAATCGGCCCTAAAATAAAGGCAGGAAAATCACTGCAAATCTTTACAATAGTAAAATTTAAAACTACTTTCAGTGTGTCCTTTAACTTTCTATTAACATAATCCTCTTCTAATACAATACTTTTGACAAAATTTGTGCAAGTAAATGCTGTTGAAATTTTGCAGTAGATTTCAGCAAATTATGAGTATCCGGTCTTATCCTATAACATTTTTAAAGTTTCTATTTTCAGTGGTTTTACTGACTCTAGTTTAGTAAAATGTTTAGTTCCAGAACATCAACAGTTATTAAAAGACATTATTTTTTGTCACTAAGAAGTAAATACTATATTAAGCTTGCCTTACTGTCAAAAACAAATAGTGACATTTCTCAGAGAAAAACAATACTCTTCTTAGTGTACGTTATTTAAAATTTATTTGTTTGGTGTCAAGACGTATGCTGTTTATAGGAGCATACATCTCATCATTTATTTCTAGTTTAATTTCAATACAAAATCAATTTTAAATCTAAATTAAAACAACCCTTGAACTTACATTCATCATAAAATCCATAGATTCTGTTTATACTAGCACATTCATGATTGCCTCTGAGTAAGAAGAAATTTTCAGGGTATTTGATTTTATATGCCAGTAGGAGACATATAGTTTCCAGTGACTGTTTTCCTCTGTCTACGTAATCCCCCAGGAAGAGATAGTTACTCTCTGGTGGGAACCCACCATATTCAAACAATCGTAGTAAATCATAATACTGTCCATGTATATCACCTGAAACAAGAAATTTAATAACATAAAGAAATGAAAAATAAGTAACAATATGGCCTGCAATAAAACACAAGAATAAATTGCATTGCCGGGCGCAATTACTTGCCAAAGTAATTAATTACAATTCAATAACATTGATTTTTAAATGTAATTAATTACATCACAATTACATCAATTTTCAAATGTAATTAATTACATCACAATTACATTGATTTTCAAATGTAATTAATTACATTTCAATTACTTTTGTTCAAAGAAATGTAAGAGCTACATCATTTAGAATAAAATCATAAAAATGGCAACAGGCTAGAATAGAATGAAACTTTTATATATACATACACTTTTTAACAGTAAAAACATTAGTAAAAGATTCAAATTTCGAACGACATTGTTACATTTAATCACCATTAGACTTTCACTGTGATTATTTGATTGCATTTCTTATTTTTATAGGAACAAATTTATTTAATATATATATATATAGATCAAAATGAATAAATTTTTAGTTCTTAAAAAATTTCTTAAAAATTCAAGTTTCTACTTAAAATGTTTATTTAGATGTTAATGGTTTTCTTATGTACCACATGTGAAATTTGAAGTAACTTTCAAGCTTCCATTTATTACAGAATAGTAATGGTAGCTTTTTCCAGACTTGTCTTTTGGCAAGTCAAAATTGTCAAGTACAAAAAAATGTAAATTAAACTCCATTCTTATATGTTTTGATTGTTGCATTTACAATTTTGTAGAAAATATTTAAAAATAATATCCATCTAAACATATTTTAACATATAAATATGATGATTAAAAAGTTTAAAATAACAATGACATTTGGCATTCTAATCAAGGGACCTTCTTGTACTTCATAATTAGTTAAGTGAAAGGAATAACCTGAGGCTAAGATTATTGTTAATTGTACAACAACATACTTACAATTTGTATGTTAATGAATTGGTAATTTTTTTTGATTTTTAGATTTTTATGTAAACATGTGAAAATGTTAATGAAATAAATACAAATAAAGATAATTATACATGCTACATGTATAATGATTAATGAAATATAAAGGAATATTGTATTTTTCATCATGATAAAAGTTAAAAAAAGTTAACAAATCAAGTACCTAGTGTATACTAAACTATAAATTGCATCAGAAAAGCCAAAAATGTTTAAAATTTCCAAACAAATATTTAAATGTAATTCAAAGTAATTGAAAAGTAATTCATAATTACTTGGAAAAAGGCAATGTAATTCATTACTTTCAATTACATGTAATTGAGAATATGCTCAATTACTGAACAGTTGGGGCAACAATGGACACAATATTCAAGCTTGATTCAGGTCTGAATTTGGATTGTAATTAAATATTTGACATATTATAGGTTTCAGAATAAATGTAGTCAAAGAACTTGAAATTGGTTATATGAATTGAATTTATATTCAATTAAAGCTTTCTTGCTGTTGTCAGACTATAAACAAATAAAGTTCAATTTATGCTCAATATTAGAAATTTATGAAAATAAAAAGGGAGCTTACATTAATAGATATAAACAATTCACCAAAGTTTCACGAGAATTGGTGACAGCATTTTTGAGTTATTGTCCGAAAACTGGAAAATCACCCCTTTTTTTAATGAATAAAACCCCATACCTCAGAAATGTAAAATGTAAAATTTATAAAATTCTAAAGGGAGCTTACATCAATACATACAAACAATTCACCAAAGTTTCATAAGAATTGCTGAAAGCATTTTTGAGTTATTGTCCGAAAACTGGAAAATCACCCCTTTTTTTAATGAATAAAACCCCATACCTCAGAAATGTAAAATGTAAAATTTATAAAATTCTAAAGGGAGCTTTTATCAATACATACAAACAATTCACCAAAGTTTCATAAGAATTGCTGAAAGCATTTTTGAGTTTTTGTCTGAAAACTGGAAAATCCCCCCTTTTTTTATGAATAAAACCCTGAAACTCGGACACGTAAAATCTAAAATTTATAAAAATTGAAAGGGAGCTCATGTCAATAGATATAAACAATTCACCAAAATTTCTTGCAAGTTGGTGAAAGCATTCTTGTCTTATTGTCCGAAAACTGGAAAATCCCCCTTTTTTTAATGAATAAAACCCTACAACTCGGAAACTTAAAATCTTAATTTTATAAAAAACGCAAGGGAGCTCACGTCAATAGATATATACAATTCACCAAAGTTTTATGCAAATTGGTTAAAGCATTTTTGAGTTAATGTCCGACATGTTGACGACGGACAAACAACTGTATACCATAATACGTCACGTAAACCGGCGTATAAAAACTGCTCTGAATGCTGGACTTGCCCTTTCCTATTAAGTAGACCATGTTATAAGAGGGTTCACCTATTGATTTTTAAAAAAAAGTTTTCAGTAATATTTGACATTCCATTAAGCAGTTTCTGGTTCCTGTCAAATCTTTAGGGTCTATTTTGTTGTAGTTTTAACTTTTGGTTGATATTGCAGCCGAAAAACTAAGTGAACAATTCTTGAAATTGCACAAACCTATATGTTTACAGGTGAACAAGGACCAACAATAATGCAATTGTAAGAAAATTCTTTGAACATGGGGCAGTCCAACTTTGCAACTATAAATCAACTAAATATGGACATTTTTCATGTTTATAAGCCAGGCCCCATGTTTGTATGGTTTTTTATTAATTTTCATAATGATACCCTTGTTTATTCAACTCACCACATATCTTCAAGGGAGCTTCTAGTTCTAAAAGGATTGGTTGACTTAGAAATATTTCTCTCGACTTGAGACAAAGTCCTCTTATTTCTGATTCTGTCAGCTGTACATTTTCCCGGTCTTGATCCTCTCACTATAAATGACCAATAAAATTGTGTTAACAGCAAAAAAGACATAGAAAATTCAAAAACTTGGTGCACTACATTTAAATATTGCAGTTATAGAGTTGCAATGATTGAATTTCTAAAATAACCATTGATTCTCCTTAAACATGAATGCACAAGTTACATGTACATAATTATCCGTAAATCTTGTTTTTTTTCACAGCAAATGAATGCCTATTTGAACTTTATATTAATTATACCATTTCTGTTCAAAGGGAAATTACTCAAAGTAAATAAATCATATACTAAGCACTTTAGCTACTGAAATGGTCTACAACTCAACAACGAGAACAGCTCAAATCGTGAAAATTGAACTCGACCTTCATTTAGTCACAGGAAACAACATATCTTAATTTGAAATGAATTTGCCAAAGCCTTTTCATGTTAATGAACGGACACTGTTTGGCAGACGCCCACCCGCCTGCCGTACATTCCCAAATCAATAACTCTTTTTTCTTTCGAAAATCCAGTTAAAAAGTACACAGCAAAATCCAGTTGTTTTAATTTTCTAAAACATCAAATCAATTTGAATCTTATTCAGCTAGGACATGCTACGCCTTAAAACTATTCATTCAGATGCACTGGGTAGTCTGTAATTGGAGGAAATGTTAAGGTAAGCCATTTAAGCCATATAAATGTATATATTCAGAGATCCCCTTTTTTCAAAAATATTTTATTGTTCAAATAATTTAATATCAAATGTACATTTAAACAAAGGGATTGTACAAAAGGCAACGCCTATGCAAATCCTGTCCCATACGAGATTGATTGAATAATCTGATAGTATATAATATATTTCTGATAATTCATAGATCATTCATTATTGCAGTGAGTCAGGGGAGGCAATTCCCCCGCTTTTTTTAAATATTTTATTGGGTGTGCATATATAAATAAGAACTATGTGAACCTTTGCAAGTTCACTACTGAAGATGATGTCAAATTTTATACCACATTAATAAGAAATGGTAACGAATCAAATAAATCTTTTAAGTGATATTTACTCAAATACACAAACTCATTGCAACAAAGTTGTTCTATTAGTATAAATGATAATTATTACCCCTTATTTTGCAATATTTATAAGTAATTTAGTAAACCATCTTATGACAGACTTAATTTCTTGATTTTTTTATAACATAAGTATGAATAGAAAATATGAAATAAAATATTAGTAAATTTATTTGCAAATAAAATGCTCCATGAGGCGCAGCTTGATACGACCGCAGAGGTCGAACCCTGAATAGTTGGGGCAAGTATGGACACAACATTCAAGCTTGATACAGCTCTGAATTTGGATTGTGATTAAATATTTGACACAGCATAGGTTTCTGACACAGAATGAATGTGGTCTAAGAACTTAAAATTTTTAAATTGGACATTCACCTATTATGGTCCAATATCCAAAATCTAAATACATGGTTAGATTCAGCATATCAAAGAACCACAAGAGTTCAATTTTGATGAAATCAAACAAAGTTTAATTTTGGACCCTTTTGACCTCAATGTGGACAAAGTTGATAACGGGTCCAAAATCAAAATCTAAATACATGGTTAGATTCAGCATATCAAAGAACCCCATATATTCAATTTTGTTGAAATCAAACAAAGTTTAATTTTGGACCCGATTTGGACCAACTTGAAAACTGGGCCCATAATCAAAAATCTAAATACATGTTTAGATTCAGCATATCAAAGAAACCTAAGAATTCAATTTTGTTAAAATCAAACTAAGTTTAATTTTGGACCCTTTGGACCTTAATGTAGACCAATTTGAAAACGGGACCAAAATTAAGAATCTAAATACACGGTTAGATTCGGCATATCAAAGAACCCCAATAATTCAATTTTGATGAAATCAAACAAAGTTTAATGTTGGACCCTTTTGACCTCAATGTGGAAAAAATTGATAACGGGGCCCGAAAATCAAAAATCTAAACACATGGTTAGATTCAGCATATCAAAGAACCCCATATATTCAATTTTTGTTGAAATCAAACAAAGTTTAATTTTGGACCGGATTTGGACCAACTTGAAAACTGGGCCCATAATCAAAAATCTAAATACATGTTTAGATTCAGCATATCAAAGAACCCTAAGAATTCAATTTTGTTAAAATCAAACTAAGTTTAATTTTGGACCCTTTGGACCTTAATGTAGACCAATTTGAAAACGGGACCAAAATTAAGAATCTAAATACACGGTTAGATTCGCATATCAAAGAACCCCAATAATTCAATTTTGATGAAATCAAACAAAGTTTAATTTTGGACCCTTTGGACCTCAATGTGGACCAATTTAAAACGGGCCCAAAATCCAAAAACTTAATACACAATTAGATTCAGCATATTAAAGAACCCCAAGAGGTCAAGAATAAAACCCCATTGAAATTGGTCAAGAAATAAGCAATTTATACAAAGTATCTTCTTTTGCACAATACTGTGCAATTGAATATTTCTTGCAATTGCGCAATACTGTGCAATTGAATATTTCTTGCTATTGCAATACTGTACAATTGACAATTTCTTGCTATTGCGCAATATTGTGCTATTGGATATTTCTTGCTATTATGCAATACTGTGCAATTGAAGATTTCTTGCTATTGCGCAATACTGTGCAATTGAAAATTTCTTGCTATTGCACAATACTTATTATATAATAATTTACACATCCTGTTAGGTGTGTATCTCCTGCCATATCATTATTATTTGCTTTTAAATATAAATCAGAAATAACCAACTTAAAATGGAAAATTTTAAAGAAAAAAAGGAAAAAAGAAAACCCCTCCCCCAATTTTTGAACCCCTTATGATTCATCACCCCAAACTCAATCCCAGCCTTCCCTTTGAGGTATGGTACCTTGCAGTACAATTTCAGAGAGATCCATACACTTGAACACAAGTTATTGTCTGGAAACTAGAAAATGCTTATTTTGGCCCCTTTTGGCCCCTAATTCCTAAACGTTTAGAGCAATTACCCCAAACTCAATTCCAGCTTTCCTTTGTGATATGGAACCTTGTAGTACAATTTCAGAAAGATCCATACACTTACACACAAGTTATTGTCATGAAACTAGAAAATGCTTGTTTTTGCCCTTTTGGCCCCTAATTCCTAAAATTTTGAGGCAATTACCCCAAAATCAATCCCAGCATTCCCTTTGTGATATGGAACCTTGTGGTACAATGTCAGAGAGATCCATACACTAACACACAAGTTATGTCTGGAAGTTACAAAAATGCTTATTTTTGGCCCCTTTTTGGCCCCTAATTCCTTAACTGTTGGTACCATAACCCCCAAAATCAATCCCAACCTTCCTTTTATGATATTGAACCTTATGGTAAAATTTCATAGAGATCCATTCACTTAAACTAAAGTTAGAGTGCGAAAACCAATGCGTCTTCGGACGACGACGACGACGACGCCAACGTCATACCAATATACGACCACAAAAATTTTTGCGGTCGATAAAAGATGCTAACACAATTGATTGTTTTTTGTGTTAGATGCTTGGGTTGTCTTTAATTCAGACTAAAGATATAGATTAATTTTAAACAGTTATATTATTACATCAAATATTATAAAAATCTTCCAGTTTCATGAATATATTGTTGGTCATATGTAAATACCACTGTGTTTCCATCAATATTTAATCTGAGCAACCCTGTAGTATGATATCAAGATTGACATTATTTAATATCCAGAGTTTTCGAAAGAGCTCACATCTCTGATAAATGTAAAATGGACAAACATAAAAGAAAATTATCTTCTTTCGATCTCCTTAGGCACACACAGAGCTGTCCAACAAATGATCACAGAAGAGGTGATATTTTAGGTCACTAGCCTCATTTCTTAACTGATGTGAATTATATTTTAACTTTTCGTGAACCAGTGGAAAAGACAACTGGACATGGACTTATATCCTCATTCAGCTTTCTTTTGAATCCTGTAAACAGGTAAAGCTTACAATATTTTTAACTTCTCCATCAAGTGAATTCCACTTTTCAAGAGTATGTGGAATAAAACTGTTCTTATAGGCTGTGGTTCGACACTGAGGAGTTGTAAATTCCCTTTCATTTCTCAGACCATACTGGACATTAGTGTTTGCATATGACAGCAGCAATGTAATTAGGAATCTCCAGAAATGGTTTTAAGAAGAAACATTAATTTGTTTTTCTGTCGCCTATTCAGGAGAGATCCCCCTGTGATTACTGTGATGGTTGGGGAATCTGTGTACACACCCTATCAGGATTAATGGTGATATGTCAATTAAAAGAGCAACTTATTTACAACCCACCACCAGGAAAATGCAGGGAAGTCTGGAGGAAGCCAAAGTACTCAGAAAGAACCACTAAGTTCCATGGCTGGAATAGACTGAGGAGATATCTAGATTGATCTCCAGGTCAAAGTCGGGGGTTGGGGGACTTTTAACAAATTGATTTACTTCCCCAATAGTAATATATATTGAAAACACTGAGCGGATCAACTGAACTTGGCGACCACAATACTCGTATACCAGTATTGACACTATGGTCAACAATACTCGTATATTTAAAATGTACAAGTATTGTATACCAGTATTATCTTAGTATTGTTTATATAAAATATTAATACATTTAAGTAAAGTGTAATTTTTACTGCATTTATTCAAAAATATTCAAAAGTAATGTATTGATTTCAAAAATATGTATTTCATGATAGAAAATTAGAAACATTTATTCATTTGTGTATCTCAAAAATGTTAATTATAGTTTATTTTGAAAATAAATGTTCTTTTTCATGACAAAGTGTATTAAGGGGAAATAACCCAAGGATTTTTTATTACTACACAACAATTTCAGACTCTTTTTGTACTATTTAGTTAGTCCTTAAAAGGACTGTTTGGCCACTTTGGGACTTTCCAGTATATTAACTGTTTAGACTGGGTATTGTTCAGCGATGTGGATACACAAGTTGTTGAATGCGTCTTCTGTATTCTTCCCCCATCTGATTCGCCACATTCTTTCATCTAGATAGGAATAGAGTACTTCACTTGAAACCCCTTTCATTACCTTGAATTTCTGTTTTGTTTTGGCCCAGCAGGATTCAATAGTTTGTATATATTTTCTTGTGTAATTTATTATGTATTACTTTAGGTATGTTTTTGTTATTATGAATTATGTGATTTCTTTGTAATTTATTAAGTATGTTTTTGTTATCATGAATAAATAAAAGTATAAGCAACAGTCAATTTTTATATCTGACTAAATGCATTAGAACAAAAACACACCAACAAGTTGTTAATAAAACACAAATAAAAAAAAACAAACCCTATTGATTTTTTTTGATATTTTTTACAATACTAGTACATTAATTATATACGAGTATTGTTGACAATACTAGTATACGAGTATTGTGGTCGACAAGTTCAGTTGATCCCACTGAGTACAAATAGGAACAGGGGCGCAACCAACATACAACTGTCATCATGAAACACAAAATTCTTTTTTTTGTTACATCGAAGGTACCAATTCTGGCTTTATTTTTTAAACACGATTTCGAGTAGAATACACATTATTGAGTACCTATCCAAACTTATTAGGCTTTACAATTGTGTCTTTCGATAAATACAAATGATGACTTGCAACACAATGAAAGCAATTGGTTTTTTCAAAGGGGTTTATGCAGGTGTCAACAGGTGCAGCTATTTGCAGGGATCCTTAGACTGATACTACTATAGTACGATTAAGAGTCTCAATAACGGGTTTATTTTTCATTTCAACAGTTCAGATGTCACAAATTTCAAATACAATTTTCATAGCTTAAAAATGTTTATGTTAATCTGAACTTACCAGCGATCATCCCCTGTAAGTTGACAGAGAATCGAAAATATATCGTTTTGGGACGGAAGCTAATCCTTACCTTCTAATAATCTTGCTATTATGCTATCTATATTTAATTTATCAGTGTCTGCCATTACAAAGAAGATTTGTCCTGAGGTCTACGATGTTTTCAAAAATTTAGATGACCCCAACAGCCGGATGATTACGGATTTTGTTTGATCCCCCTCCAATATTTCAGAAGTATTAAAATGGCGGTCGTCAAGATGCGTAAGAAATTATCACGCACTGGGTAGTTAATCGGCTCTTAACGACATTAAATATTAGGGACTATATTTTCTATCAACAACAAAATTGTAGAAAAGATAATGGTTCCATCGTACACGGGCTTGAGTTTATTAACTTAATGAAAATTTTGAATGAGAATTACATATATTTAATAATTTTATTGAAAATCAGAGAAATTTATTCTGTCTGGATACAGACCTGTTGCATGATGGGATTTGTAAACTAATGGCGGCGAAGGGCACCAGCAATGGGGTGAACATGTTTTGATGATAACTTGTATACAAATGGATATGCGGAATTCACCTAGTCCTTCACAGTATAAATCGTACTTTCATACAGCTCATTTTGCTATACTGGGATCATGACTATAAAACGAAAAGGTTAGTTTTGCACCGTACCTATTATTGTATTAGTTGTTGACAAAATAACAACAGTAAATAAACTGTGAACAACATAATTGAATGCACAAAGTGATAAATTTCATTCCAGGTAGTAGAAACATGTGATAGATATGTTTAATTAGAGTTCTTTCTAACCATCAAACTGTTAAACAAAGCCAGTCATATGTAGAAAATGAGGTTATCAAATTAGAATCTTGACCCAATTCTGTGCCTCACAACAGCATGTTCAGCCTTGTTCTTCATCACTTTTCAGATAAACCAATATCACATTTTTTTGTTGTTTGTTTTTACATTCTTTTTTATTTCCCTTTAAAAACAGGTGTAAAGAGTTGTCATTTCAACATTTGGTTTTTTATTAGCATTATTGTATTATATTCATCTGGCTACTGTGTCTTTTTACCTCAGTCATGCATTTTTCCCCTGAATATACGCTTTCGAGACGTGAAGGCCATAATTCCAAGTCGTCTATAGAATGTGTCTGCCATACCACCACATTGTCATGATTGTCCTTATGACGTATCGTCCATAGGACCATACTTTAAGTATTTTTAGTTCCCTACCAAAGAGCGACTGGAACTCTACTTTGGTGCTGTTGTTTTAATAGTGACTTCTTTATATTTCCTTCACAATTTCTTGACAAAAGCATAATCAATACTTATATTCATCGAAGAAATGATAATAAGCAATAAACAAGCTTCTTAAATTCTAAAATTAATCATTATCTGATTATTAAGTTTTATATTTCAAAACTCAACTTATTGTTTTAACTATAAAAGATATTAATCTCCCATTTTGGATAAATTCATTTTTATTTTTTCAGTTTGTTTTATAATAAAAAATCCATTTAGAAAACATTTTATTCCAAGTGTATAACATATAAAAACATGACAAATAATGTAAATACAGCATAATACATTTATGAGTTAAAATAAGCTTCCCATGATGCTAAGTCAGCTGTAAATGGTTACATTTGGTGCCCAACTAAAAAAACTCATGGTAGTTAAATAGGATATCTAACCATTTTTCCAGATCTCTGTGCTTAACCTGGGATTGGTACTGGAATTTGGCTCTTGTATATTTTTACCCACAGAAATCCTTTCCTTACATGCTTACATAAATAGGCTTAAAGTTGAGGAAGAGAAAACTCATAAATAAATACCAGGGTTAAATTGAATCTGGGTCCGTTCGCGCCCATTCACGTTCGCCCCCCTTTCACGTTCGCACCCTACACGTTCGCACCCTTTTTATTGATTTTGTGTCGTATTTTGGTTAGTGTATTGCTATAAATATTTTTTTGTACACTGTTTTAAAATAAACATGATAAAGTGACTTTCTAAAAACAATTTTTGTGTTGAATAATTTTTTAATCGTGTTTTGGTTATTGTATTGCTATAAATAAGTTTTTTTTCATTGTTTCAAAACATGCAAAATAAAGTGACGTTTTTTTGTGTTGAATATTTTTTTAATCGTGTTTTGGTTAGTGTATTGCTATATTTATTTTTTTTTCATTGTTTCAAAATAAAGTGACTTTCTAAAAAGGTTTTTTGAGTTGAATATTATTTTAATGTTAAGATACCAAACCGCTATTAAACTCAACAACAATAACATTTTGAATCTTAATTGTTTTTACTCATACCAAGTTAAATACATGCTAACTACATGCAGAATTTACATCAAGTTTAGCTGTGTAAACACCATATATTAACAGTAATCATACATAATTAACATATAATAATTAATCATCAAATCAATTTAAAACAATATTTCATTTAAAAATTAAAAATTGCTGAATTTTTCTTTATTTTGAGATAAACATCTTAAAAAACATCTTATAATTCATCAGGTTTTTGAATAAAAAAAAGGGTGCGAACGGACCCAGGGGCGAACTGTGGGGTGCGAACGTGTATTGGGCACGAACGGACCCGATACCGGTTAAATTCATATATACATTGTCAAATCATCTTTTACTTTACTTTTTTTCAAGCCTTCAAGGCTTTAAAACTCATTGATATTATATATAATTAACATTGATTAAGGAGATTTCAAATTAAAAATCCCTGAAACTCTAACTGGAGAGCATGATTCTGAATACAAAACCACATTGTCTTCTCTTGATTAAACCCAAGACCTCTGTGTTAAAAGTCAGCACTCTTACTAACTGAGCTAAAGAAACAATTTCCTAGCTGAACCACTTACTGACAATGCAAGATAAGCAATCCTGTCACACTCTTACAACATAAACTCTGGCTTTATTCAGTGTTTTCATTATAGAGAGAGCACATTACATTCTGAAAAACAATCCTGAGCTCTGTGATTTAGGTAGCACAGCAGCGAGGCTTGTATTGGGTATATTGGGATGCGGGATATTTGCCGTTTTAATTTTAGGGATATGGGATATTTGTCCTAGAAATAAAGGGGATATGGGATATTGATGCATTTTTGATCATTTTTAGGGATATTGAATTTTGAACATGAAAAAACAAATTGTGGAATTTAAAAGTTAAGTACAGAAATATTTACATCTCACTTGAAAAAATTGCCAAAAATAATTTACTAGAAAAGGTCATTTTAGTGCTTTGTTGATTTTCATTGAGTTTATGGTCGTTTGCTGTACCACAAAGTATAGAAGAGAGTGTTATTGAAATTTTACTATTAGATGACTTTCAAGCTGAAGACGATGTAATAGTAATTTCTGAAGATTCTTATTATAAAATTGAGAATGGAAATGGGAAATATGTCAAAGAGACAACAACCCGACCAAAGATCAGACAACAGCCGAAGGCCACCAATGGGTCTTCAATGCAGCCAGAAAATCCCGCACCCAGAGGTGGTCCTCAGCTGGCCCCTAACTAAAATTGTGTGCTAGTTCAGGGAAAATGGACGTCACACTAAACTCCAAAACATATAAATGAACTAAAGTTAAAAAACATACTAGACTGCATGCATGAAAAAGTTGTATAGGATCAGATATAAATGATGTCACATTACAAGAAGGGGTGGAGATGGATTAAGAGGCGAGGCGTGTTTTATTGGTCTCTTCTGTACTTCTCCAGAATGTTTTCTGGTGAAGAGTCCAAAAAAATGAATCTGGACCTCTTCTGGAGATATTCTGTAGAAGAAGCAATAAAACAAAAATTCACTCACAAACATGTTTTATTCTGCCATAATCTGTATGTGCCTGTCACAAGCCAGGAGCCTGTAGTTCAGTGATTGTTGTTGGTTCATTTCTGTCGACTCATATTTGAATTTTTGTAAATTGTTTTGTTATATCTAGTTAGGCCGTTAGTTTTTTCGTTTGAATTGTTTTATATTTTTCATATCGGGGCCTTTTATAGCCGACTATATGGTATGGGTTTTTCTCATTGTTGAAGGCCGTACAGTTGCCTATAATTGCTTACATCCACTTCCTTTGAACTCCGGTGGATAATTGCCTCATTGGCAATCATATCACTTATTTTCATCTTATATACTTGACTTTAAAACTCGAGTTTTCCTGAACATGCATGAAATATTTGTCACTGGATGTTAAAAATAAGCAACCAACAATCAATTAATTTAAACTTGTTTGTGTTAAATAAGGGGAAAACCATTTGATATTTATTTTTTTAGGGTTGGGTGGGGGACAGGAGGATTTTGAATCTGAATATGGTAGCCTGGTAAGAGCTGATAAAATAGGCATTATTAGCGACAGATTAAAATGAATAATAAATCTGAAAAAGCCTCCTGCCCCCTCCCTCACTCAAGAATATCAAATAGTCGTCCCCTTACTGTTAATGTCCGTAAGTTTTTATATTTATCCAGCTTATCGTCACTTCAGGGATGTCCCCTAAGGCTGCAATACCATAAAAACATTTCTCTAACTCTTCGTCAATTTATCCCTTTCTGCACCCATTGTATAAAAAATTTAATCAACGTGTGGTTCATTTGATCTCAGTTATCCATTGGTTAAAATCCGATTATGACGTCGAATTTTCTTGCTTTCCTGTGAATTTCCTATTGTGACGGCATGAAAAAAGACGACCATGCCTGATGACATCACATAGAAAGAACACATCTTTTTGCAGATCATTCGAAAAGACGGAATAAATTTGCCTGCATATTGTTTGAAAATCATTAGAGAAACAGATTCCACCACCAAATCTTGTGTAATACGATATTTATCCACTCTCGAATGTTAAATTTTAAATATTTAAAACGCTTGGCGAGCCTCGCGTTTTAAATTTGAAAATTTAACTGTCTCGAGTGCAGTGGCGGATCCAGAGGGGGAGTTCCGGGGGTTGGAACCCCCCCTTTTTTCTTGACGATCAATACATTTGAATGGGGACATATAGTTGGAACCCCCTTTTATTCTGGGTTGGGCACCCCCCTTTTAAAAATGGCTGGATCCGTTCCTGCAGTGGATAAATATCATATCACACTCAATGCAGTGGTAGAATCTATATTTATCCCTCAGCTCACATTCTATTATATCTGCATTCATAAATTTATTAACGTCATTTAGACTAAGCGATGCCATGTTTGTAATGTGCCTCTGCCGTCTAAACTACCTATTTAAAAGGAAGAGGTAGAAGAGAGCCAAAAGATATTCCCAATGCAAAAAAACAGAAATGGATCTCTTCTGGCTCAATACTGAAGAACAAAAAAAACACGCCCAAGGAATCTGCAACCAATATTGCCTGTTTACCCACGAGAGGAAAGAGGAAGCGAAAACCTCGATCTGACACTGACTTCATGTTTTACTGATTTATTGATAATTACTGTTAAATAACATGCTTATCTCTACAGTAACTTTTTATCTATCCACTGACGTTACAAACGCTTAATTATATATTGGTTATTCCAGAGACATGTAGACTAAAATTTAAAGATCTCTGGTTAATTCTCCATGATCAACTTTTCTCTGTGAAAAAGCCCATATCCTTACTGCAACGCATACAACATGTATTTACGAATGTTGTGTACAAAAATGGGTTTGGGAATGAATTAATGATTTTTGGGGATATTTCAAAATAGTTTTAGGGATACGGGATATTTGTAAAAAATATTTATTGGAATATTAGGGGTAAACATTATAGGGATATTGGATATTGGGACAAAAACTTAAAGGGATATGGGATATTGATACCCCCCCCTAAACAAGCCTCAGCAGCCATCTCTGGGGATATCTTTTGTCGAAATACCAGAAGAAGTGGAAAGCTGAAAAGAATGAAACAAAAAATTGAAAAAATATGAAAAAAAGAGAAATAGGAGGTTTAATGGAAACACGACGTCAACATACCACATCTTCTTATTTTTATGGTGCCTCAACATGCAATTTTCTTTAGGTAAAAGTCTTTTAACCATAACTTTATGTTGACTGTTGTAATTTACTATCTTGTGGAACAGCTAGTTACTAAAATTATTTTTTTTTTTAGATTTTCAGAAGGCTGCTGCCTTCTTACATGAATTTCTCTTAAAGCTGAATGAGGAATCAGAATGTGCAGAACTCAGGGATGTTCTAAATTTAGCACTGCTACAGTTACAGAAATACTATCGCCAGCTGCAGCATCGATCACAAGACAAAAATGTAACAACTTTATCATTAACTGCAAGAGGACTAAGTCCTATGACACCTTTTGTGGACGCACCAGACAAATTTCAATGGAAATGGCTAAACTTAGACAGTATAAAAAATATTACTGGTGTACGGACAGACGAAAGTATGAACATAACTGTGTTACCTCCCTTGATAGATGCTACAAAACGAGGAGATTATCACACAGTAAAAGAATTAATAGCTGATGGTAAATATTCAGTTCCTAGAATGTGTACACTACAGATTCTGATTGACCAAATTTTCAGATGAGTCCAAGGACTTATCGTCTTCATTATCATGATTATTTATAAAATGATCATGTAATGATAAATGAAATAAATCATTTTCTGCTCTTGTAGTAAAGTAATAGAGATGATGATTAGTATAAATGTAAGGAGATATGGTATCATTGCCGATGAGACAACTGTCTTCCACTGACCAAAGGCTCAGTTCATTAAATCTTAATGTATCTACATGGTCTATGGACTCTTCCATTATACATTTTGTTATATAAAAAGCAAAACCAGTCTCCTTTTCTGACCATAGAAATCTACTGGGCACAAATTTTAAGTACATGTAACTGATCAAGGCCTTCACAGATTGTTTCCCTGGAAGCTTCTATACATGTATATAGCAGCAGTTTGAAAACAACAGACAAATAAGATTGTCCATTGTCCATGAAATTATGCTTTTATGCATAGTAAAGCCAACTATTGAAGACAGATACATGTAATTAGAAACACAACATGTATTAGCAGTCAGGGGACTTACTTAAATCAGTGATTTTTAAATCCAGGGACTAATTATGTTGCTAAAATTATCAGAACCAACATCTGTGTCGATAGGATGACCAGTCATGTCAGGTGATGACCTTGTACTGAAACTAGGATAATGACATGAAAATCACTTGTTTAAGTATCATACCTCTATTTTCTTCCAAAAAATCACTTCTTTAAGTATTATTATTTCAATTACCCCCACTAATTTCAACACCCTCGAACAGTGAAATTTTTATTGCGAACAGTAAAATTTTATTACATAATCTGTAAGATGAAGCCTTGAATTTTACAGGAAAATTACTCCCACTGCTGGGGAAAATCTGTTAAGAAAGTATCAGTTCATTATGTAAAGCCTTCATTATAGCATTTTTTCAACAAATATAGAATTTACAGCTAAATGATTGCAGCAAAGGCATAAACCTTGCTATTTAAAAGAAAAAAAGATTCATTTTTTTCCAATTTTACTAATAATAAGATATAATCTAAACCTATATGGTTTAAAATTATGGTAAAACTACAAAATTACAATTTGTGACAAAATTTCATATTTGCTACTTAAATAAGTGATTTTATAAATCACTTATTTCAGTAATTCCCTTGACTGATTAGAGCAGATTAGTCAAGAAAAATTCAAGAAAAAAAGAAAATATGACTGGTACTAAAAGATGTACATGTACATTATATACTTGATGTATGTAAGTTAAAAAAAACCTGAATGACTATGGGAGATAACTCCTCTGCCTCCAATTTTTAACCTGCACATATGCAAATATTCTTCCTATAATCATGATAAGAGAGTGGGTTTATAATTATAATTTTTTAAATATCTAATTTCAGATCCATCACATGTTGAGGAAAGAGATGGCACTGGACGTACACCTTTGTATTATGCCATACATTTTAAACACATGGAAATTTTACATCACTTACTGGAAAATAGCTGTGAAGTAAATTCTTCAGCACATGGCAAGTAAAACAAAACAATTACAACCATGTGACAAATATATTTAATGAAATAGTTTTAGAACTTTGTTGTATGTACATCATAATGATGAATTTGAACTCAAAACCTGTATATTATTAAGGACAATAAAGGGAAGCAAAATATGAACTCTTTCTGAGCAGGGGACCTTTTTATACAGAGGTTATTTTGCAGCTTTGTGCATGAAAGTGATATTTTTACATTGCTTATTATAGATAGATATTTACAGATGGGCTTAAAATTGTTCTGAAATGTTCTGTACATGATATGTCAATAACCTGAGCTACATTTGACCTCACATTTGAAATTCTCCTAAAATTTAGAGGAGCATATATACATGTTATTTTGATTGTTTAACAGTTGAGAATATCCATTTTATCTTTATTCATGTGTGAAACAAAGTGATTGAGAACTTCATATAACATGTACATTATTTATTTATCCCACAATCGTCCTTTCTACAGATAATGCCAGGCGTTAAAGGTATATTATATATGTTTAAAGTCTCCTGGTATCCTGCTTCTATTTTGCAAGCAAACCGTTATATTCAAATTACTCTTTAAGTCACAGTTTAATTTGGAGTCCTCATCAAGGTACATGTGTAAGTCATGTTGATTTTATTCAAAAACAAAATTAAAAGGTTGGGAATTAAAATAACTATACATTTAATAAGCTCAATGTTAAATTGTGGAATAAAAACAATATTCATAGGAATGGTGTAGGAAAAATAGAATGTATGAACAACCATGCAGCTCACTTGTAGACATCATGAAATGATAGTCAAAATGCTTTTAAGTATTCTGACATGAATTATTTATTCAAGATAGTCCCACTTCATTCATATATACATTGGTCAAGTAAATGTAGTAGTGTGTTTCCTTCAAGTACATGTGAGTTCTATATGCATGTAAAATACTAACAGCCTACCACTGATTATTATCATTTACTGTCTGAGTAATACAAGTGCCTAATACCTGCAACTCTATTTAAACCACCTTAAGAAGGACTATCCTAAATTAACATAATACACTCAAAACTTCTTGTAAGGGCATGAACATGCATACACGTCTTAAATATATGACTTTCTGAGTGGATATACCATTTCACTTGCTAACAATTATTGCAATAATGAGCTTAATCTCATCAGTTATTGAGATAATGCACCAATGGCTCATCAGTTATTGAGATAATGTACTAATGGCTCATCAGTTATTGAGATAAGACACTAATGGCTCATCAGTAATTGAGATAATGCACTGATGACTTATCAGTAATTGAGATAACATGCTAATGGTGCATCAGTAATTGAGATAAGACACTAATGGCTCATCAGTAATTGAGATAATGCACTAATGGCTCATCAGTAATTGAGATAACACACTAATGGTGCATCAGTAATTGAGATAATGTACTAATGGGTCATCAGTAATTGAGATAATGTACTAATGGCTCATCAGTAATTGAGATAACTCACTAATGGCTCTGTAGTAATTGAGATAATGCACTAATGACTCATCAGTAATTGAGATAACGCACTAATGGCTCATCAGTAATTGAGATAATGTACTTATGGCTCATCAGTAATTGAGATGATAATGTACTAATGGGTCATCAGTAATTGAGATAATGCACTAATGGCTCATCAGTAATTGAGATAACACACTAATGGCTCATCAGTAATTAATTACTAAGCCATGCAAAGCAAAATCTTAACAGATGTCGTTTAGAAACATTTTCAGTTTTCTTGATAGGATATGAAATTGAGCTGCACAGTATATAGAAAGACAATGTTGTGCCTAACAAATTTACTGAATGTGACAGAGTATTGAATCTACTGTCTGTGCTTGTATTGCTTTCATTGTATAGCTACGTATAGCTGAATATTATTCACAAATTCTATTTTCTTTTCACCCGCTCTCTGTTAGTGCATTCTTTTGATGATTTACCATTGAGGAGGAATTTCATTTAAATGGAATATCTTTGTGTATTTCTGTGTCCATCGAATCTATGTATGTATGAATCATTTTTTATGTGAAAGTTATAAATCAAACCGGTTTTGCATGTTATGTAACATGTATGCAATATTACATTGTACATTAATGTTAACACTAATGTTATTTCAGATGGATCAACTGCCTTACACCAAGCTTGCCATGATGGGAATCATGTAGGACTAAGTTTATTACTCCAATGTGGGGGAGATTTTACTATCCAAGATACACAAGGGAGAGCACCCATACATTGGGCAGTTACTACAAAGACAACAGAATGTCTTAAGGTAAAGTATGATACTAGATTTGTTAAGTCTGAGACAAGGATAACACAATTACTGATAATAGGGATTATTTATAACATTTTTTGTTTGTTTATGTGAAATTAAGCAACAGTCAATCACTTCTTAAATTTATGTAATCAATGTTTGTCATATGGTTTGGGAAAAGTTGCTGTAACATCTTATTGTTTTTTTTTCATTTACAGAATTAGGTGTGGAAAGTAATCTTTAATAGATATTGTATGTGAAAATATTGAATTTGAATGAAGGGATTTTAGTATTTTTATATGATCAGGAAGCATGTATTCCTAATCCATATGCTGTGATTGCTAAAATATCCTTATAAATTTCAAAGCAGCCAAACAAAGACACAAGTATCTTGTTGATACTGTGGATTCATTTATTTTCGTAGATTAAGGATAAATAGTTTATTTGTTAATATTTGCTTTTATGTTTAAACAAAAGTCAGCATACAAGCCTTTAGATAATTTGTCCTTTGTTGAATTTGAACTTTTGATTCACCTGTACCCACTAAATCAACATTAACTGATATCCAACATTATATACTATTTGTTCGTTTCAGAGGTCCTGTTTGTTGGAGAGTTTGTGATATCCTATTTGTTTATTGGCCCATTATGTCCTGTTTTTTGGGGGTATTTCATATCCTGATGTTCTATTTGTTTAGGAATGGATGGTGTGTTTGTTGAGTGAGTCCCGATATCCTGATTGAGTTGTGGTACTTGTACTCCTTATAGTTTATAAGCACGATTTATATCTTCAGGGATTACCACATGCTAACTAAGGGGTGTTCTCCTCTACCCTTGATTTTTTTAGCACCACCATTAGATATCCTGCACCTCTCTTCAGAGTTAACCTGAAATTGTGAAATTATATGAGATAGTTGGACAATTTTTCTTATTCAGTACAATGTTATTGATTTTGAAAGACCATAGTTCAGTTTTAATTTTTATACGACCGCAAAAAATTTTTGTGGTCGTATATTGGTATGACGGTGTCGTCGTCGTCGTCGTCGTCGTCCGAAGACACATTGGTTTTCGCACTCTAACTTTAGTTTAAGTAGATGGATCTCTATGAAATTTTACCATAAGGTTCAATACCACAAAAGGAAGGTTGGGATTGATTTTGGGGGTTATGGTACCAACAGTTAAGGAATTAGGGGCCAAAAGGGCCAAAATAAGCATTTTGTAACTTCCAGACAATAACTTGTGTGTAAGTGTATGGATCTCTGACATTGTACCACAAGGTTCCATATCACAAAGGGAATGCTGGGATTGATTTTGGGGGTAATTGCCTCAAAATTTTAGGAATTAGGGGCCAAAAAAGGGGCAAAAAATAAGCATTTTTCTAGTTTCAGGACAATAACTTGTGTGTAAGTGTATGGATCTTTCTTAAATTGTACTACAAGGTTCCATATCACAAAGGGAAAGCTGGAATTGAGTTTGGGGGTAATTGCCCTAAACGTTTAGGAATTAGGGGCCAAAAATAAGCATTTTTCTAGTTTGCAGACAATAACTTGTGTTCAAGTGTATGGATCTCTCTGAAATTGTACTGCAAGGTACCATACCTCAAAGGGAAGGCTGGGATTGAGTTTGGGGTGATGAATCATAAGGGGGTTCAAAAATTGGGGGGGTTCCTTTTTTTTCTTTAAAATTTTCCATTTTAAGTTGGTTATTTGTGATTTATATTTAAAAGCAAATAATAATGATATGGCAGGAGATACACACCAAACAGGATGTGTAAATTATTATATAATAAGTATTGTGCAATAGCAAGAAATTTTCAATTGCACAGTATTGCGCAATAGCAAGAAATCTTCAATTGCACAGTATTGCGCAATAGCAAGAAATATCCAATAGCACAGTATTGCACAATAGCAAGAAATTGTCAGTTGTACAGTATTGCACAATAGCAAGAAATATTCAATTGCACAGTATTGTGCAATTGCAAGAATATTCAATTGCACAGTATTGTGCAAAAGAAGATACTTTGTATAAATTGCTTATTTCTTGACCAATTTCAATGGGGTTTTATTCTTGAATTCTTGGGGTTCTTTAATATGCTGAATCTAACCGTGTATTAAGTTTTTGGATTTTGGGCCCGTTTTAAATTGGTCCACATTGAGGTCCAAAGGGTCCAAAATTAAACTTTGTTTGATTTCATCAAAATTGAATTATTGGGGTTCTTTGATATGCTGAATCTAACCGTGTAATTAGATTCTTAATTTTTGGTCCCGTTTTCAAATTGGTCTACATTAAGGTCCAAAGGGTCCAAAATTAAACTTAGTTTGATTTTAACAAAATTGAATTTTAGGGTTCTTTGATATGCTGAATCTAAACATGTATTTAGATTTTTGATTATGGGCCCTGTTTTCAGGTTGGTCCAAATCGGGGTCCAAAATTGAACTTTGTTTGATTTCAACAAAAATTGAATATATGGGGTTCTTTGATATGCTGAATCTAACCATGTATTTAGATTCTTAATTTTGGTCCCATTTTCAAATTGGTCTACATTAAGGTGCAAAGGGTCCAAAATTAAACTTAGTTTGATTTTAACAAAATTGAATTCTTAGGGTTCTTTGATATGCTGAATCTAAACAAGTATTTAGATTTTTAATTATGGGCCCAGTTTTCAAGTTGGTCCAAATCGGGGTCCAAAATTAGACTTTGTTTGATTTCAACAAAATTGAATATATGGGGTTCTTTGATATGCTGAATCTAACCATGTATTTAGATTTTTGATTTTGGGCCCGTTATCAACTTTGTCCACATTGAGGTCAAAAGGGTCCAAAATTAAACTTTGTTTGATTTCATCAAAAATTGAACTCTTGGGGTTCTTTGATATGCTGAATCTAACCATGTATTTAGATTTTGGATATTGGACCATAATAGGTAAATTAAAAATTTTTAAGTTCTTAGACCACATTCATTCTGTGTCAGAAACCTATGCTGTGTCAAATATTTAATCACAATCCAAATTCAGAGCTGTATCAAGCTTGAATGTTGTGTCCATACTTGCCCCAACTGTTCAGAGTTCGACCTCTGTGGTCGTATCAAGCTGCGCCCAGTGGAGCATTTTATTGTGTCATGAAATTAAAATACTTACATTGTTGTACACTTATACACATTTGTTTAAGATCTAGAGTACTGATAGCAAAAAGTATAACATTTATTTTATTGGTATTTTTCAAAGATTAAAATAATTTTTTTTTATAGATTTTACTCTTGAAAGTTTGTCTTTGAGGATTACTGTTCCTGTTTGTTTTATATAGGGGTTCATGATATTCTGTATGAGTATCAGGGTACTTAGTTGTCACACTGCCATTTATACCAATTAGCATTGAGAACATGTGTAAAGGTAGCTCATCAAATCTGACAAAACTTAGTGCTTTTGTTGTTGTTGTGTATTGAAACTAACAAACAAATGTTCATAAATGAATTTTGCTGAATGAGAAATATGTTAACCATTTTGAACCCAAATTAACCTGTTTATGAACTTAATTGCCCTAAAATATTAGTGTAGACATACAAAATGTACTTAGTAAAGGTTTTCAGAAAACCTTAGTGCTATCTTAAGAGTAAGTGGCTTCCAGAATGTCTTATGAAATAAGACTTAGTAGGAAGTTAGATTTATAATCAATTTCTATCATTTCTTTTTTTATCATGCAATGTTTTACTGTTTTGAATATTTATACTTAGCATGCTTAAGGATTAACTTGGGTATGGAAATGTGATCATCTGGAGTTCTTCCATCCAGCAGTAAGATCCATGCTGTGGAGACATCCATTTGGATGATTTTGATACAGCAAATAAACAGCCAAAACTCTTAGCTGGTCTTTACATGTTCTATTGCAAGGCATCATTTTTGCCCCTACCAAACATACTCTCATTGCCCAGTGACAAACCACATTTAAATGCTCTACTCGTGGTACACACACTTTGTAGAACATTATTGATGTATTGTTGAATGTGATCTTGTCCCGAGTTTCATGAAATATTTGCCATTCGGCAATTATAGTAAAATGAAATCAATCAATGAAGCAATTTTGTTTTAAGTGGTTTAGTCCAAATAATTTTTGATCAGTTTTACTTCGTATTCTATGTCTTTGTCAACTGGACGTTAAGCAATCAATAATCAATCAATCTATGTCTTTGACATGTATTTGAATTAAAAAAAATGAAACCTTGCTTTGTGAGAAATTAGAAATAGTGAGTGTTTACCACAGAATTGATATCAATTTAGGTGTCACAGTAACATTGAAATAAAATGTCAAATGTAGAAATATTCCATAGGCACAGAAATTAAATCATTTTTATGAAAATTGCCATCTTAAAAATCATGACAATTGCTTGAATATTCACTTTTTCAATTTAAAGTAAAATCCATTTTAAAATTTACAGTAATGATGTACATGTACAAAATTGAAGTGAACATGTACATGATATAAAGTGGTACTTGTCAAGTAGCTATTGTATGGGAAAAAATGAATTTTATCATAAACGGAAATACTTTCCTTAACAAATAAACAAATATGTATTTCTTCTCAAGTATTGAAAATTCTACTTGAAAACCGGTATTTATTCAATTGCCTGAAGATTTAAATCACTTGTAAAATGCATGTAAAGTAAGCCGTTAAATACACGTAATGTGATGTAAATATGTATGAAAAGATGTTGAATGTTCTTTATTTGCAAAGTAGTGCATAAAAGGTAGGATTTTCTGTGTAAGGAATCTGAAGGGTATAACTTGAAAGTTTGAGGATTGTTATGTTGATTTTGTCAAATGTTGAATGACATTTAAAAAGATAAAAGTAAAATTTCAACCTGCTTACCTTTGGAAAAATGCCAGATATTTATTGTTTTGGTACTTTCAATCAGAAGTTTTATTAGCTCAATAGGTAAAAGTAAACTTTTCAAAACAAATTCAGGTATATGTTAATAGTTTGGAATCTTATCAAAGTTTATAAAACATTATGTTCATCTCAAATGAATTATGAATATCAAGCCAAAAATGTATTTTGCTGGCTACAATATTTGAATTAGCGCAGGTGTACTGTAAATTATTTAAACCTTGGGATAGATATGGTCTTATGATTATGGTATTTAAATGGTACAATTTGTGTCAAACTGTTTAACAATGTCAATGACCATGTCTTACAATAAGACATTTGTGTGATTATGGATATTATCGGACAATGAACCAATATCTTCATTAAACGATAATATGTAATTGTTTAACAGACGATGGGGAGAAAAATATCATTTTTTATTTAGATAAGTATTTCTATTAATAAAGTATACTACATAGATGTTGACCTGGAAAATCGTCAAACAAATAACAAAATTTTGTCAATTTTATAGTTTCATGTATACTATAAGACTTGTGTAAAAAATTGTTATGCCAACAATTGTATGGTATGGCCTAGGTCCATTTAACGTCATAGACATAGAGGAATGATAGTGTCACTCATTGCAGACATGGTTCCAGACAAACATTTTGGTCACCTTTTATTCAGTTATCTTTATTATTTGCATGAGGATTTTTTCTCAATTTATTTTCTTTTTTTATCTTGTTTGTAGTGTAATGAAATTAGCTGGTACTTCTCTATTGTAATTAAGGTCCTTAAATTTAATTCATTTATATGTGTACACGAAATGGTCATTGTTATAGAAAATAATGCACCTGATTACCAAACTGTGAAATATAAAAAACTGATAATTAAATTTTTGAAATATAAATTTTTGAGATCTAAGAAATATTTATGTAACCTTTGAAAGTAATGCATTGTCCTTAAACATGTTAAAAAGACATAAAAGTAATCCTTTGTATTGCTATGAAGAATACAAATGTATGCCACTGACTTTGTTGTTATTTGTTGCTTAATAATTAGAAACTGATGGTGTGAAAATCAATTTCAAAATCATTGAAAAGGGGATTTTTTTTATTGTTATTAGTAACACATTGAAGTTAACAGTGAAAGGATTTACTGTAATAAAACACCAGACATTTATTGTATAATTTAAAATGTCATTATACAGTTTTACTCTTTTATTATTGAAACTTTAAAAGTAAGAAGGAAGTTAAAAGCTTTGTGCTGAAATTTAACATAATAAACAAGGTTATAAATTTGATAAACATAATTTATAGTGGACTGAAGGTATAACTTAGATAAGTGCAGGTCACTAGTTGATAGTATTTAAGCCCAAGTAAATAATATTACAAGTGTAGATTAATAAATTCATAATTAAATTAAAGTTTATTTATCCATGTCGAAAGGCTGACTATATTTGATATGTTACAATGGAAATATAGCTGGCAGTATTTTGTATGTTAAAAATTAATCAGTGCTACAGAAATGAAATTCAATTTTACATTTTAGCCATAGAATTGAAAATAATTAAACAACAGCTTTAATATAATAATCCAACAGACCCTGTTTTTGTGCAAATTTGATGAATGGTGTAAAATTTCTTTTAATATACTATTCTTTATGATCACATTACATTAACTTCTGATTTTTAGAATTAAAGTTCTGTAAGACCTTTAGTTTGTGATGTATACATAAATTTGACTGTTGTATAACCAAAGTTTATTAGTTAATATGAATAAAAGGAGATGTGGGGACAATGCATATCAATTTGACAGCAAACTAGTAATACAAATAACCAAGGACATCTTTTGGGCATCATACAGTCCTAAACAAAATATATATTTCTGTACAAATTATCAAGCTCTAAATCGTCTAAAGTGTAAACAAAGATTTAAATGATTAAACAGAAACTATTCAAGATCATCTACCTTAAGCTTCTTCCCAATGCTCCAGATAACTAAAATAACTTGGGAAAAAAACAGTTTTTTACCATAGAATGACTAGAACATGAATTTTGTAGCAAATTGTTAATTTAATTATCATGATTATTTTATTTAATTACAGTTGTCTCTTATGATTTCAGTATTTGATAGCAAACCAGGCTGATGTCAATGTACGAGACAAAGATGGATTGACGCCATGTATGTGGGCATGTCGTCTTGATCATATTAAACATTTTGAACTATTGACCTCAGCAAGATCCTTCCGTCCAGAAGAGCATGATGGGATTGAACGAGATAATGGTGGAAGGACATGGATGCATTGGTCTATTAGAAGGACAGAACCTCTTGAATGTTTACAGGTCTGTTACAACACTAAATAGTATTCAATACTATAGAAAAATAATTTTCCATTTTGTGGTTATGTCTCTAAAAGAGTATTAATTGGGATTTATCTCTATGGTTAAGAGTGGAAGAAAGGTATATTCTCCTTCCATGCAATGGAAAGGGAAGATTAGTTCATGGCTCAAAATTTGTACATTAGCAATAGCAAAGGAACAGTGTTTTTATTGCTGCTCTTCATTTTAAAGTCACAGTGAGGCCTTTAACACAGAAAAATTGAAGATGGCCACTGGTTGAGCTGTACGCTATGCTATTTGTCAATAACACTACATCTGTGGATTAAACACACAAATTTTTATTTTCAGTGGGGAGGGGGGTTCATTTTCATGGATAATACCTTTCCCTGCAATAAAGAAATTTAAAACCATGCAAATTTTTGGTTTTACAGTATATTTTCACGGAAATTGAAAGTGCACTTTTGCCAGACACAAATTATGTAGTATCTGCAAAAAGAAACATTTGTTATTATACAAGTTATGTGCGTAATTAATTATCCTTTTTACTTATTTGAATTATTTTGCCAAAGTTTATCTGAAAGGAACCCAATAGTAAGGTTAGCATGGGCAGAATGGCAAATAATAGAGTATTCACCTTACTGAAATTTACTATCTGACTTTGATTGTGGAAGTACTGTAAAGCAAATATCAATTAATTGTGGAAGTTTTTCTTCTTTTCATTTGATGACAAAAATTATGAAAAAGTAGGCAACAATCTTACTGGTAATATTAATTTTTCCATAAACATTGTACCTGTACCTAATTTTCATGTTTTACTTCACTACCAATTTGCTGACTTATACATGTTTTATTTCAGACTTTACTGACAGCAGAAACAGCCACTATACAAGATGAAGAAGGCAAGACAGTATTACTGCTAGCTGCTGAAATGGGTTGGTATATTTATGTATAAAATGTGATTCAGAACATAGCGAAAGAGTTATGTCCATACAAGTCATAACTCTTGCCTTCTTATTATTTCTGTAAGTTCATAACTGTTTGATGAATTTCAAAATATTCTTTAATGGCAGTATGATTCAAAGATATTAAGACCATTGGATGATTTTGGTTTTTCCTTGTTTCATTTACATATACCCAACATCTCCTTTTATTCATTACATATAAAGTAAAATAGAAAAGATTACAGATCACAAATTACGAAAACTATATGAATATAAAAATATGAAGATGTGATGCGATTTCTAATTAAACAGCTATCTACCAGAGACCAAAATTTGTTATCCGCTTGCTGAACATAGTCTTGGGATGTTATCTTTACAGCATTTCTTTCTTTCTTCCTTCAGTCTTGGGATGTTATCTTTACAGCATTTCTTTCTTTCTTCCTTCAGTCTTGGGATGTTATCTTTACAGCATTTCTTTCTTTCTTCCTTCTGTCAGTCCCAGTTAAGCTTTGCTTTAAGTTTCAGATCTAAGTAACTATAAATTATAGAAGAATGATCTTTTGTAAGTTGGTATCATTGTAGTGAAGAAGGATCACACTTAAATGAGGTGACCTTGACCTTCATTAATCTTTAACAAAAAATTGTTTAATATGTAGCAATTTTTTTTCAATTTCTGAATATACAGTATGTGAATGTCTTAGATATTTACATCACATTTCCTTTTATTCATAAACAATACTGAGAATAGAAAGCCACCTGTCTATTATATAAGAGAGTCTAAAGATACCAGACGGACATTCAAACTCACAAGTCGAAAATAAACTGACAATTCCATGGCTAAAAAAGAAAAAGACCAACAGACAAACATTAGAAAACAAAATACAACATAGATAACTAAAGACTGAGCAACACAAACCCCACCAAAATATCAAATATAAATATGTAGACAAGACCTTAAGGAAATCAAAACCTATATTATGTTTATATATTAAATAAGTAGGTATTTTATTATCATAATATGAAGATATTTTTAAATTGATAGGTTCTCTGTTAGCCTGCAAGATAATAGTAGAAATTGGAGGATATAATCGTGTGCACGACAGAGATAATCAAGAAAGGACAGTGTTACATCTGGCTGCTATTGGTGGTCATGGTGATGTGGTTAATTATCTGTTGGACAAGGGAGGTAATAACTACTGTAGTTGTATGCACCAGACTGATAATATTGTCATAAATATAATTGTCAATTAATTTATAGAGTTTTATGATTCTAATTGTCCATAGACATAATCATTTTTTTTTAACAGTGTATAAGTGGGAATAAAACAAATTAAAGGGATAGGGGGATGTAAATGATAATAGAATCAAATGGTATATACGAAAACAACCTTAAATCAAAGAAACTGTGCATTTATTGCTGATCTATAATCAGAGATCTTCTGCAATGAGTAGAAAATCTCAAAACAAGATTAGAATAACCAATAGAGTTGCTCTGTTACTTTGGTAACTGTAAGCATATGCACGATTACCAGTTAATCTGTAAACCACAAGTCACATCATTGCCATGTGGGGTAGAAGAATTCCACAGAAACAAATATTAAAACTGGTATGGGGTTCAAAAAATATGTTTAACAATTAAAAATAAAATTACAACAGAGAATGGGGATTAAATGACATAAATTTTAACAACTATGCACAGGGTTAAATAAGAATAATGAATTTTGTCAGAAACAAATCTTTTTACATTAATCACCAGAAGAGAATTTACAGTTCTGCAATATACTAATAACTAATAACTCCTGCTGGATGATCTTCATTTTGCTGCATGATTAATATATTAAACTTGTTAATGTCTTATTTCAGCTGATCTGGAAGCTAGGGACAAGTTCAACATTTCACCATGGGACTACGCCAGAAATAAACAGTTACATTATTGTCAGTTGATTATAATGTCACATCAGCGGCAAAGATTAAAGAGTAATCCCACAAGTCCTCTTCCTAATGGCCTGGGTCTGAGTCTTGGCAGTTTAAACGGGTACATGAACGGTGATGATTATGATCACATGATTGTAAGTTATTGTGATAGAAATATATGTTTATTTTAAACCAAGGATTTGTATAGTTAGAAGGATTGGAATCTCGCGGTTTATCGTAATCTCTTCCATGGCGAGACTTCGCTACTCGCCACTACTACTACTCGTCACTTACGATATCGGAACGTGATTTTTTTGTACACATGTATCGAGTTGTTTTCTTATTTTTGTCACGTATAGACAATGTTGTAATGGTAAAGGACTTTATTCATTCTTAAATGTAATTATTATTGATTAGCACTCAAGTTTCAATTGACGAAAAAGCGTAATTTAAGGGATTTATTTGATGTACATTGTAATGCAATGTGTATAACGACAGTTGACAATGTGTTTGTATGTTAACTTCTGTAAATTTTTATTTTCAGTCAATTGCCAAAGAAATGAAAAAATTCTCATTCTTGTAAATGATGTCATTATAGCTATATGCGATTTGCATCTTGGAAACTATCAATCTCGGAAACAGGTGCAAAACCATTTTGTGGCAAGCTCAGCTAATCTTACCACAACAAGCGATATTGTGAGCTGCTCTTTCGCCAATTATTTACATAGTTGAAGAACTGACCACACATTTCAAGACGAATTACTGCATTGCGTTTTATATACATGTCAGTGGCTGATCATTATCATAAGGTTGGGACAAGTACTGTTAAAGAGGGGGCCCACTGGTAAACCCTATAAAACTGCCTCTGCATGTTACTGTAGCCGGTTTCAATCATTATAAACATGGTAAAGGCATTGAAGAAACGTTAGCCAGTGTGTTATAAATTATCAACTGCAAGCAAATTTTTTTAATTGTACTAATAACATTACATCTTTAATTAAATGCACTTTTCTTTCTTGTCAGAGCACTTAAATCAATTTGTGCATGAATTAATAGGGCAACCTTATAGTGTCAGCTCTCTGTCATAACGGCCTCTCAAGTAGTCAATCATGGAATTATTCATGGTTATGTATTATACATGTAGTATAATACAGAAATTAACTTGAAAAGAGTGACTAGTCATATATCAAAGAAGACTTAAAATAATCTTTCATCTTTTTCTGACTGTACGTTGGTACACTTTCATATGAGGTAAGTAACAGAAGTTTACATCAAGTATTAAAACAAAAGTCTTACTTTTCTGTTTGTAACTTGCATGTTTGCTAGGTCTAAACTGTATAAACATAACTAAAATGTTTATTGTCAAACAGTAGATACTTTTTGTACAATTTTGCCTTGTATTGACTTTATAGCGCACACTTACAAATATACATGTAAAACACTGACTTTTGTCTATCAAGATAAGAAATAACGATAGATTGAATAATTGCTTACATCAACATCATTTGAACTTTGGTGAACTGAGCCGTCTCATTCGATTGGCAATCATACCGCATCTCTTATGTCTTAACTTCAAATTTGGTATAAAAACTATTTTTTGTACATGTTTTATGTATAGGCTGTTGGTTTCATGTGATAATATTTATCGACCTGCTATGCTGCATGGGTTTTGATGATCGTGGATGACATACATTCATCGATTGTACATGTAGACTACTAGTTTTTAAAATCTTCATTTGATATTGGATGGATAGTTGTCTCATTTCAATCATATCCCATGTCTCCTTGCTTATTTTACTACACATACTCATAGACATTAATCACACAGATTTATATGAAAAACTGGATTAATAAAGGCAGTGACAAGAAAGAGAATCCTCAATATACACTCAACACCAAGCAGATTAGGCGAATATTAAATGAATCTGGCATGTAAAGGAATTTAAAAAAAGATATTCTATGATTTATTTTTACGTTAAAATATAGATATAATCCAATTCAGCTGGTATCACATGAATCATCTATCAAGTCACTATCAAAGTTCCCTACACACAAAGTGTAGCTCTCAAGTTTTGATATAAGAGATTGAATGTTAATGATCCAATGAAATACTGTTGGTATATCTTTCCATAAATGATATTCGGAGGAACGTTCTGGTCAATAGTCGCATTTAGTTGTACCGATACACTAGTATTTCTATTTGAAGGCATGCCATATGTTAGTCCACATGATTAGTGCATGAATGGCCAACTGCTGTTGGCACACAACTGCTTAGACTTTTTGGGGGACTTTCCTTGTGCCTGGACTTTTCTTCTTAACATTCACCAGTTTGGGCATTTTGGAAAATACTGGAAAAAAAATGTGTAATATAGTTACATGTGGCAATATGAATAATAATACAATAGCATATGGCTTAAACAATTCCAATATCAAATCTGTCTTAACAATAGCCATATTACCTCAAGATCTCTGCTCGAACAATTATATTTGCAAGATTTATGTTAGTTTTCTATGGGTTTATGCTACATATATGCCAGCTTATGTAAATTCAGGAATTATTTATACATGTAGCAATGTTTCTATTGTTTTTAATATTTTCAATATTGTAGGATCATAAGATGTCGCAAACAAAAAAAATCATATATTTTAATTTAATGGTGCTTGCTTAACTACAAAACTATGTATATATACATTTACATACATTTGTATCATAATAGGTAATGCAGGACCTAAATTAATCATTAATTATGTAGCACATTGTCATACCATGCATGTGGGTCTTCAAACGACAAATTGATATTTTCATATCTTCATAGTATTGAAAACAAACAAACAAAAAATATCGGAAAATTTAATATTGAGTGACTTAGAAAACAAAGGTGAAACTATTTGGGTCTATCTTGATATGAATATAAATATATATATATATATATAAAATGACTGAATAATAGCCAACGATAAATCTTACGGGGCGATGGATCATAAAATTATGATACAGTACACTACAAAATATAATATATAACCAGTCTAAAAGGGTACAACATCACCAAAAATAACAATAAAAGGAATAAATGTTACATATTTCGGATAACAGATATCCTTCATATATTATATATATAAAACTGCTTACTGGACTTGACTGAAGTATATAGTTAATAGCAATTGGGCCTAGAAAAGAAAAAGCTCATGTACATTTGTAATGCACAGGTTTAAACAAAAATTAGACATCTTGGCGTCTTGCTATTTTAATTTTTTGCTTTGATGCCTTTGCAGGAAGACACCTTGCAAGGCTATTTTGATTTTTGCTTTGACATCGTTGCAGGAAGACACCTTGCAAGGCTATTTTGATTTTTGCTTTGACATCGTTGCAGGAAGACACCTTGCAAGGCTATTTTGATTTTTGCTTTGACATCGTTGCAGGAAGACACCTTGCAAGGCTATTTTGATTTTCTGCTTTGACATCGTTGCAGGAAGACACCTTGCAAGGCTATTTTGATTTTTGCTTTGACATCGTTGCAGGAAGACACCTTGCAAGGCTATTTTGATTTTTGCTTTGACATCGTTGCAGGAAGACACCTTGCAAGGCTATTTTGATTTTTGCTTTGACATCGTTGCAGGAAGACACCTTGCAAGGCTATTTTGATTTTCTGCTTTGACATCGTTGCAGGAAGACACCTTGCAAGGCTATTTTGATTTTTGCTTTGACATCGTTGCAGGAAGACACCTTGCAAGGCTATTTTGATTTTTGCTTTGACATCGTTGCAGGAAGACACCTTGCAAGGCTATTTTGATTTTTGCTTTGACATCGTTGCAGGAAGACACCTTGCAAGGCTATTTTGATTTTTGCTTTGACATCGTTGCAGGAAAACATCTTGCAAGGCTATTTTGATTTTTTTTTTGACGCCGTTGCAGGAAAAAATCTTGCAAGGCTATTTTGGTTTTGCTTTGACACCGTTGCAGGAAAACATCTTGCAAGGCCTTTTTCATTGTTTGATTTGACGCGTTGCAGGAAAAAAATAATTTAGCCTTGTAAAACGCCATAATTTAACAGGCATAATTATTTAATTGGACTTGTAATGCATGTGATATGTGGTATAAACAGATAGAGAAGAAGGGAGTCCATAACAATAACATGCATAATAAAGCCGGGTGGCAATGATTTATAATGAAGACAAAAACAGCAGTACCTATGCATCATTAAAGTAGATGAGCTGTGTTGGTGTATTAACGTCAGTAAAAAAGTACATTCATTTGTACACAATGTACTTTCACAATACTAGATCAACGATACTAGGAAGGTCAGCTGCCGGGCTGAACTGGTAAACATTGGACTGAACATTTGAAAAGATTACCATCCATGCATTGTCCCTTTCCACATCGGCAAAGGCAAATCTATGGTGTTTTCTATGGAACATGGCTTGTTAAAATTGATGTAAAACTATTTCAAAACACATGGTTTAACGATTTCACTTGGTAGAAACAGGAAGAAAGTATCAGATGATTATGACAACTGGATCCCTCCCAATTTAGGCCTGGTAAATTGCGATTCATCTGAGAACCACATTGATTTTAAAGACAGAAAAGTATCACAATTCCCTTATTTAGCGATTTGAGCTTTCTTCTATACACTTAATCACCAATGTTTTACGTTTATAAACATGTTTGAACATTAATCTAGGCCCATTGTAGAACTTTATTGATTTTTCCTAAGCCATCCCAATTTTCGCTCCAGAACGCCATTTTTGTTGGAATCAACTCAAAGAAACAGAAAAATTAGGAAAACTAATGCATAAACCACTACGAAATTTACTCAATACATGAAGAAATCATATATCTATCAGAAAATATAAATTTTATCACTCATCTCCGTTTTTTGAGAAAGGAGTGTCAAAATAAAAATGATGTTAGGACCACCCAATAGGCGGGATAGGGTGGGGTCACTTGATCAATATGCAAATTCATTCTATGGAGCCGTGTATTCGTACTGCAATCGTAAAAGTCATTAATTACACCAGAACCATTTTAAACTTCTTATTTCAATTATAACATTTGATAAATATGGATTGTAATACTTACATATCGTATGTCTATTTGTTTAGGTGATGCAAATGTCCGCCATTAATCAAGGCACGTTGAGCATCTTCCAGATGCATCACGGGTAATCACACAAAATCTCGCTGCATAAGACATTATTCTACAGTCTATGCAAAAGTCCACGAGATTCCAATCCTTCTAACTATACAAATCCTTGTTTAAACCTTTGTCAAACAAATATTGACAACTTTCACATTTAGTGCAATTTCACTAAACATTTACAATGTCACAATGCTTATGTTATTACATCACAGTAAAAGTTGATTGTTCAATTTACTCCGTAACCTCAGATCAAATGGCTTAACTCATTCACAAGGAATGACTCAAATTTTGTCTATAGGGATTGTAGTTGATTAACTTTAAAGTCAGATCTTTCATGCATCGATTGGAAACACTAGAACTTGTTGACAACATTGAGTAATTGATTGCTAATATGAGCATAGATGTGTCTTATAGACATGCTGATATGATGAAATGGTAACACTGAGCACCAGCAATACCTAAGTTTATAAAATCTGTGGCTTTCAATGATAACAAGAAAGTAGCTGTAATCAGTAACCTGTTTAAAATTGAAAAAAGCTGTTTAAGACAACTCTCAATGGGATATTATTAAAGGTAGATGAGGTGTCTAGATGTTTGACGATAGTTTTTCTTATACTACTGGAAAAGACTTCTGGGTCAATGTACTTTCAAATTTCAATATAAATACTGGGGTCAAGAACCTTGTTTTTTCATTAAAATACATTGAAATTAACAAAATCCTTGTTATTTTATAAGGGTTTATAGGGGAAACTTATTTTTCCTTATTGAGGAAACATTAAACAATAGATTTGGTTAAAATCAATAAGAGAATTGCTTTTCATGAATATTATCAAAATATTAGATTAAAAAAAATGGAGGGTCACAGGCCTTATTTTCTTGAAAAAATTTTAAAGCATAAATTATACTATCAAATTCAATATAATTATCTGGCCTTGATTTTAAAAGTATTTTTTTGAAAATTTTAGATACACTTAACGACACTTAATTTTTTGAAAGTTAAATCTTTAAATTTCAAGTGTTAGATGTTTCTGTTGTATATTGAATGAACTTGGTAAAATATTTTTAAACCAAAAAGTATTTTTGTAACATGCACAGAAGGGATGCTCAGAAAAATCTGATCTACTTTAAGCTATAAACACCTTTCAAAAATTTATGGTATATGTTATTTTTTGCAAGATAAGTAACAATTTTTTATACACTTGATTTTTGTATAAATGTAGAAGATAAAGGAATTTTAAGGACAGATATTCTCTATGTACCTCTATCTTTATCTAAAGTGGGAACTTAGGGATGTACTTAGGTGAAATTTTGAAAATCAAGAAATTAAAATTAATACTATAAGTTGAAGGAGCTTCGTTAAGGAACAAAATAAGCTAAAAATATTGATAGGTTATGGAGCTCCTTTTTGAGATATTTTAGTTTTGAAATATGGCGGAAAAGGCTGACTCTGACTTTTACCTTACATTTGCATTGGTTTTATTTGGGTCTCAAATCGAAAGAAAAGGAATCAAGAATCTGCTTAAATTTTGGAAAATGACCTTTTATGAGCTAATAAAGTCTTTTATGAAAAGAAAAAAGGTGTTATGGGGCAAAATATTTTACCCTGTATCGTTGGAAAAAAAACCAAGGAGTCCGAACATCTGACACAACTTTCCAAAACCTCACCTAAGTACATCCTTAATTTACATTACAATGTATATTCAAACTTAGAGTCAACAAAAATCGAGAGAATCTTAAAACCACTCACATAGATTACAAACTTTTGACAATCACAATATTGTAGAGCAAAATTGAATAAATATGATAAGAACTCAAACCCTCCAAGGGTTGATCAAGTGATAGCTTTAAAGCTCTTAAAATCATCACTAAAGTATCTAGAAACAATGCATAACAAAATGAAAAGCAAGGCTTTAAAACCATCAATTGTATTTGTGACATTCTAATGTGCTGGGTGTTGGTTTAAATTGAACTGGTTGCAAATAATATTTTAAAGTAGAAAATATATGCTGAAAGATTAAGGCAGTTCATGTAGCTTATCCTCAAGTCAAGTATATATTATTTCAGAATACTCAAGACAGTTTTGATAATATGCCAATTACTCCACCTCATCCTCCCAAACGACCAAGGACAGGGAGACATCCAATCAGAAGATCCCACAGTCTTACTTCTCCTGACAGAGGGCGCTCTTACATTCCAGCAGACCAAGAAAGACTTATTATTAGTGCTGGTGGAGATCTCCAACAAGGGAGATCATCCTTAACAAGTGACAATAGACCTAGCTCCTATTCAAATAGAGAACAGTATACAAGGAGAGATACAGGGAGACCCAATGAAAGAATAGAGGTACAAACAAAAATTGAATTATGTGCAATATCCTAGATTTGCCCTTGAAGTTTGATGCAGTATCAAGTCATTACTATTTCTTTTTTTTCCTTCTTACCCAATTTAGAGTTCAGAAAAAAATGACCGGAAATAAAAGTTTATAGAAGATAGAGTGCTTACAAAATGATGAAATTATTCAAAATTCAATAGTATATATCATTCTGTATTTCAGATAGCTGACCCTGATCACAGTTGCTCCTCTTTCTATTGTTTAGTTTTCTGACTAGATTTACAATAAGCAATAATGATAAATTGTAGATTTTTGGTATGGAGTTTTAAATGATTGCTTTGTTCAGTAGACTGATATATAATCAGTAAGCTTTAAAAAGGGATATCAACTCCCATGAACATGCAGTAGAGTTGCTGTGTAGCTGTTTATAAATTTTATGTTTTCAATTTTGCTGCAAAGTAGGCAAGACATATTCCTGCATAGACCAATGTATTTTACTTCAAAATTTCAAATCAAATAATTATTTTTGCAGGTTTCTTTAAATCCCAGGCAAACATCTGCAGATGGTAGAATACCTAGTGAACATAGGAGGAGAGATGAAAACAGATTTGACCCTCATAGTGAACATAGGCGGACAGAGGATAATAGATTTGACCGTCCCAGTGAACATAGGCGGACAGAGGATAACAGATTTGACCCTCCTAATGAACATAGGAGGAGAGATGATAACAGATTTGATGCTCCAAGTGACAAAAGGTTTAACCAGCCAAACAATAGATTTGAATCTTCTAGAGACAATAGGTTTAATTCGGAAGATGGATTAGATTCAGCAGACGGTCGTTTCAATTCAACTGTTGATAGTGGATTTCATTCGAACGTTAATAGACGATTACATTCCACTGGGGATGGACATTTTAATGACGACAGGAGATTTGATTCTGAATACGAAGTGCTAGACCGACCTAATGATGTCGATATGGAAGATGATAATAGATGTAAGTAATTCAGGGTTCTTGGTAGTAATTAACTTGAGGTAGTCCCAAGACAATGTTTCAAAACTTTGATGAGTCCCACTATTTTATAGATCCTCTTTTCAGAAATTTTTGTGAGTACAAGACCACAAAAATTGGTGATTTCAGGACTTATCCAGGATCTTTACAGAGTACCGGGAGTATATTTTTATGATTAAAATTGTTCTTTTAATTATCTATTTGTATAAGACTCCAAAACATCTAGCAGTCATTCAAATTATTTAATGGTGTGTGGTGATGTTATTGTCCTAGTTAAAAAAAAAGACACTATGCTGAAATAGTTGTATCCTTTAACTGGTAGTCATGCTAGAAGTCCTTTGTTAATTTATGTAATATTGTCATTTTGCTTAGTTTCTTTTGTTACCTATTCTGACATCGGACTCGGACTTCTTTTAAACTGAGTTTTACTGTGCGTATTGCTATGTGTTTCTTTATTCTACATTTGGCTAGAGGTATAGGGGGAGGGTTGAGATCTCACAAAACATGTTTAACCACATTTTTGCGCCTGTCCCAAGTCAGGAGCCTCTGGACTTTGTTAGTCTTGTATGTTTTTAAATTTTAGTTCATTTATATGTTTTGGAGTTTATTGTGACGTCCATTTTCACTGAACTAGTACACAATTTTATTTAGGGGCCAGCTGAGAACCACCTCTGGGTGCGGGATTTTCTCGCTGCGTTGAAGACCCATTGTGGCCTTTGGCTGTTGTCTGCTCTTTGGTCGGGTTGTTGTCTCTTTGACATATTCCCCATTTCCATTCTCAATTTTATTTGGTCTGTGGTGGTCTATGGTGGATAGTCTTCTCATTGACTATCATACCACATCTCCTTATTTTCATATTGCTGAAATATAATGTTTTGTATGACTGAATCCTTTAGTCATGTACTAGATTTCAATTTATTTTTTCTTGCCAGCCAAATGTCTTTTTGACGAGACTTTTTCAAAGTTTGTGTTGTTAAATATGGAAGTAGTTCAAATGATTTGAAAAATATGTACATGAACTAACATCAATTTTTTTAATTTTAGCCAATCCAGATGATGATATTGATAATGTCAGTGTTGGTGGAATGGATGTATCAGATATCGAGGATGATGAGAAAGGTCCTCCCATGACATCACGGAGGTCAGATACAAGGTCAGATACAAGTGGGTCAATGCACCATCCAAGACCACCACCAAGACGAAATCAACAGAAATCCTATGCACAGCCTTTGGTATGTTGTAATTTAGCATTCTTATGTATTTATATTTATGTATTTATTAAGGTTACTCAGTTTAAACATGTTTAATAACACCAAAAAATCACTTTTCAAAAACGTTTATGCCATTAAAATCTGATTAACAACAACACTGTTGAATTAAATATAAGTCTTTTTTTTAGCAGTTTCTGGCGTGAAAGTCATTTAAATGCAAAATAAATTTTGCTGGCTAAACACAAATGATGTTCTTTTAACACTTTCTAGTGTAGAAAATATTATTTTAATTTTTTTGGAGGCTGAAATGTATGCAACAACACTGTTGAATTAAATATAAGTCTTTTTTTTTAGCAGTTTCTGGCGTAGAAAGTCATTTTCAGTTTCTTTGGAGGCTTAAATGTAGATAAAACTATTTTATTTTTCAGAGGTTAAAGTTATTAAATTAAAATACATTTTGTACTGCTCAGTACAAGGTCTTTTTTATAGGAATATTGTTTTTATGTTTGTTAATATGATATATTGATTGTGACCTATTTTAGGAGCCTCCATACAGACAGCAAAGCTCACCACAAGATTATAATGAGTACCCAGATGATAGAAGGGATCATTTCCGTCAAAATGAAGCTTTAAGTCGTTCTGATGGATTCTCAAATAGCCGACAGGATAATTTTCCAAAAAATCGATCAATGGAATTTCCTGGCAATAAATCTATGCAACCAAAACCTCCTTCAAAATTTAACCAAAGAGTTATTTCCCAAATTTCAATCCCCCATCGAACAGTAATACTGACAACTTTCCACCAGGAAAACCGAGGCCAGCACCAAGGCAACCAAGTATGCCCAAGCCACGTCCGCCCCCACGAAGAACACCGTCACCCACACAGCCAGGATCAAGAGAGCAGATATACAGTCCACCACTGTCAAGTCAGAGCAATGATTTGCCTATACAGAAACCATCTCCTCCACCTCCAATAGATTCAAACAGACCAGATTCTGGCTCTAAACCCCCAGGTTTGTTGTTTTCACATATTGTTAATTATAAGGATTTTAATACTTTAAAATTGTATGCATAGGGAGGTTAAATAAAATGTACATTCTGACACCCGCATACTTACTTTCTGAAACAATCATAAATTGATTTAATTGTAATTCGGATTAAAAACTCACTTATTTACATGTTTGTAATTAGAAAGTATCAAGTAACAAATAAAAACAAGTAAAAAATAAACATGTAAAGTTAAAATGTTTTAGTTAAATAAAAGGGGTTGTTGGTAACTGTCAATGAGACACCAACCCAACACTACCAATTACTAGAGGAGACATGCATAGAACAAAATGCTGTCTTCAACAATTAAAGAAACTGGTTAGAAAATCCACTAGTCAGATGCCCGGGACTAAAACATTTACGCTTCGGGCAATCAAAACGGGTCATTGATATGCCCGACGGTAAAAAAAGTTCTTGGTGTTACCAAAATATAAATAGAAAATCCCTCCCCCATCTCTTCCTCACTCGGCCAATAGGATTCAATTACTTCATCCAGGATTCCAGGAATTTTAACTGAATTTTACATGATTTAAAGTAGAACGAATAACTGGGCGGATCAGTATCATGTATTTATCACAATTCCCGTACTTTCAATATCGATTTCTCAGTACTGGGGGTATTGTACATTGCTCAAGCCGAGACTTTCAATTAAATGTACTGGGAGTATGATGCATTGATTGATATGACCTGTTGCTTAGTAAAAATGATTTAGCCTATCAGAAATACATATTAAAATAGAATTTTAATTATAGATTTAAAAAAGAATTCAAAAAAATTTTAAGTAAAAATTTGACAGAACCATATTGTTGAAACTAGTACACGTGTGCACATATGTGAAGGTGTGAGATTTAGTTTTGCATCCTAATTCTTCAATGATGCTTACAATATCATTAATACCTTTATCTTACGTCCATCTCAAGTATTTTCAAGAAGAAATAGCGTGGAAAGAACTATTCAAACTCAATTTTGCTTTGAAAGCTTACACAGATTTTATGTGCCTATCTCTGATCTGTGTTTTATTATTGTCAAGTCAACATCTGGTATTAGGAAATGTGATTTTTTTTTTTAAAGTACAGTCCTGACAGCCTGATATTGCATTCATAAAGAGTCTAAGGCAGATTTTGGTACATTTATGTTGAACATTTTGTACGATGCACTGTCAATTTAACAGTTTACGTCATAACATCAAATTTATATCAAAAGTCTGAAGTTTAATATCGTTTTATAATGTCTATCATTGTTATGATACCAACATTTTTACAATGATTGCCTTTGTTACAAAGTCTTACGGGACTGAAATCTGAATCAGAAGAAAATATCCAGCTTACTCAAATATTTGTTGGAAGCCGGGCTAGCAGGTCTGTTTTGCTGGACTAGCAGTTCTTCCAACAGGACTAGTAAAATCCTGCAACCAGTAAGTCCTTGGCTAGTGAGCTGTAACCAAATTTTTTAACTCCTGAGAAAAGTTCATACTTTATGCCAATCTCTTCTCTTTAGACAAGTTGTAAACAAATATAATAAACATTACCAGAGATCTGTCATCAACAACAAATTATTTGTATTTCAGGTGTTGTGGAAGGAAGACGTATACCACCACCCATGTTAATGCCATTAGAAAATGCACCAAAACCTCCAATGCTAAGTATTTTCGATAGAAAGGAAGAAAAGAGGAAAAAGAGAAGGAAAAAGAAAGAAAGGGAACAAGAAAGGGAGAAGGAGCGAGATTTGGATTTGAAATCTCCACCAATGGATATAGAACCTCCCAGGGGATATGCTGCCCCACTCCATCCACCACCCTCTGCAACTACCCGACCTCCAAGGGCACAGTCTGGTGTACCTGCTCCCAAGTTTTCTAAACAACCACCTCAGAGGCATGAACAAAGGTTAGATAAGACTAGCTGGATATAAAATAATATTATGAATAGACAAATTTGACCTTTATAAGATACAACTAACAATTAAATACTGTCAAGTTCTATTTTTATGGTTTTGTAATTTACCATTCAAGCTTTATACCATTTAGTTGATTAAATTTTTTTTTTGGTTTACCAATGATAACTTTAGTACCACTTGACCAAATCGATTCAGATTTAACATATTTCCATAGACCATAATCTACAGGGTGAAGGTGATTTTGATGGATTTGACATGATGGATCAATAGTTATGCCCCTTACTTTGCTTAAATTTGGAATTATTTTTGGTTTCAGGATAGTAAATGTTCTATTCACAGAGTCTAGACACATGGACTATAGTATACAGGTGGAGATCTATTTTGACCGAGTCTACATTTTTTATTCAACAGTGGAGTACAGTACTATCTTTGATCACTAGGTCTCCTTATTCTATTTTTATCCAGAATCCATTAATGATTTATTCAAATGTTCCTATAATTTGTAGATTGGTTTATGAGAGCATGGATGAAGAAACAAAAGATGATTTTGAACCACCAAAAATAAATGGCCATGCAGTTCCAATAAAAGAAGGTCCTCCAAAATCTGGAAAGCCAGTCCACGGACACAGTCATTAGAGAGTGAAGATTTAGAAATGGAACTGATTGGCCAGTCTTATGATACAATAAATGAGGAAGATGATCAAGCTGGACCATTAATTCCTCCACCTAAAGGATTTGGAAGTCCATCTAAATCTCCAGCAGGGAGACCGCTTTCACATTCTGTTCCACAGGTAGGTGAATCATTGATTCAATCACAAAGGAGTTAGAAATTATATCAATCCTCCTGAGAGATAGTTGATTGATAATTCCTTGATCCACGGAAACTGTCTCTGTGTAGTGGTTGTGTGCTTGCCTTGAGTGGTTTGATCCCCGTCGGGTTAAGCCAAAGACTTTATAATTGGTATTGCTGCTTCACTGCTAAGCAAATGACATTAAGGAGTAGGTAAGAACGACGACTTGTCAGCTCAGAGTAAGAATAATGTGTTTAGGAAGGTTGACATGTCTTTCTGCTGACTGTTGCCTTGTGAACTAGCGCGTATAAAATCAGGTTCAGTGTGTCCACCTAGTACAAATCGGTTCATATTCATATCGAATTGACTTGTTCTCGTCTACATTTAAATTTGCCTCTGGACATGATTAAACAAGTTATCCATCATCATCGTTCATCCAAGGATTAGTAAATCTATCCAAATATTTTACATTGTCCCATATGGTAGATAAGTTATTAATTCTTGTACTAAGGAGAAATTCATCTCAAGGATAACCACTTTTATATTTGTTCCACAAATAGGTGAATTATAAATTACTTCACATAGATAAATCTAATTTCAAGGGAGACTATTATCCCATTCACAGTCTTTTCAATTTACTGGCCAAGTAGATATATACAAATTTGGAAACTATGGTGTTTACATGAGGGATATGTCATTTCTTTTACATGGTTGGTATTCTTGTGTAGCTCGTTTCTTTTCAGTTGTGGTGAACTTTTTCATTTGATGCATACACACCAGTATTTATTAAATTTTATAAAATGAAATTATTTTTTATTAAATAATACAAATGTATTTTCCTATCAATGATTATTAATCAGTTATCAAAATCTCTCCGAGGAGCCAAGATTTTATGCAGAGAATACTGTTAACATTCAAATTTGTACATCCAGACATTTGAAAAAATAAGATCTTTAAAATCTATTTAAAAACATTAAATTGATGAGAAGTAACAACTTAATTTTAGAGAATTGGTCATGTTGCAATAATGCTTTAAAGTTTTTTAAATGAAACAATTCAAGATATAAAACAAGAAATATTTTAAAATATAAATACATGTATATCTGTAATAATGAAAATATTAGTCGGCATAGTTGATTAAGTATATAATTTTAAACAGGATTCTGATATGTCTCCGTAAGTAGTAAAAACAATGCATGGTTAGGGATTAATAAAAGACAGCATGATTTATATGTATTTGGTTTAATAATGTTGTATCTTCTCTTTAAAGGAGCTTTATCTTTTATTTCTCCTGTTAAGGTTGTTGGTTAAATCACATTAATTAGCATAGAAAATGCAATTGTACAAGTTTTTGTTAGTTTGGTTTGCATGCCATATTCAATTGTAATTTATCCATTTGAAAATTATTTGAATAAGATAGTTTATATTTATTTGAAAAATAATGAAATACTATTGTAACCAAGGGATTAGTTTGAATCATATTAGAATTCATAAAGGATTTAATACTGGCTTGTACGGGTTGGTTTTTCTCATTGTTGAAGGCAGTAAGGTTGCCTATAATTGGTTACGTCCACTTCGTTTGAACTTTGGTGGATAGTTGTCTCATTGGCAATCATACCAATATCCTTATTTTTATATTGTAAAGGAATTTCGCAATATTACGACTGATAGCACTAAGCGGTTTTAAGTTATGTGCCAAAATACTTAGACAGAAACAATCACTTTGAATCATGACAGCAAATATTTGCTCATTTGATTTCATTTACTTTTTAATATGAGATAGTTAATTTCCTTCAATGAAAGACTGACTTGAACTTCCTGGATTTATGAAACTTTGACAGTTGGTCAATTAAACAAATGTTCATAAAGAATATTGCTTATCTCATTCATAGACAAAGTTGACCTTTGATGGTTGTTGGCTTTTTGTCGAGCCTTCGACTTTTGTCGAAAAAGCGAGACATAGCGATCCTACATTCCGTCGGCGTCGTCGTCGGCGGCGTCCACAAATATTCACTCTGTGGTTAAAGTTTTTGAAATTTTAATAACTTTCTTAAACTATCCTGGATTTCTACCAAACTTAGACAGAAGCTTGTTTATGATCATAAGATAATATTCAAAAGTAAATTTTGTAAAAAAAAAATTCCATTTTTTCCGTATTTTACTTATAAATGGACTTAGTTTTTCTGCCAAGAAACATTACATTCACTCTGTGGTTAAAGTTTTTGAAATTTTAATAACTTTCTTAAACTATCCTGGATTTCTACCAAACTTGGAAAGAAGCTTGTTTATGATCATAAGATAGTATCCAGAAGTAAATTTTGTAAAAAAAAAATTCCATTTTTTCCGTATTTTACTTATAAATGGACTTAGTTTTTCTGCCAGTTAACATTACATTCACTCTATGGTTAAAATTTTTAAAATTTTAACAACTTTCTTAAACCATCCTGGATTTGTACCAGACTTGGACAGAAGCTTGTTTATGATTAAAAGCTAGTATCTAGAAGAAAATTTTGTTAAAATTTTGTTCCATTTTTTCCATATTTTACTTATAAATGGACTTAGTTTTTCTTCCAGTTAACATTACATACAGTCTGCAGTTTTAAGTTTTTAAAACATTTATTAGATTCATAAACTATTCTGGATTTTTACCAAACTGGGACAGAAGCTACTTACAATCAAAAGATAGTATAGAGAGGAATATTTTTATCAATTTTTTCCTCATTTTTGTTGAGCCTGCGATTAACAGCAAAATTAGGCGAGACACTGGGTTCCGCGGAACCCTTCTGAATTTTTTCTTTTATTCTATTCACAAACTGTTAAGTTGTTCTGCTTCTATGCTGTCCATGTTCTGTGTGTATACTGCTTTTCATGCTATTTTTCTCAAGTATACCAGGAAAAGTCGAATACAAATATTTTCTTAATTACACAAGTCATCCCACCCTTCCCTCAGTAGGAGGGGGCTTATACTGGTTTACCCCTGTCCGTCTGTCTGTAAAGTTTATATAAAATAAGGAGATGTGATATGATTGCCAATGAGACAGCTATCCACCAGAGGCCAGATGACCTAAAAGTAAGCAGCTATAGATGAGCAAAATCCATACTTCATAGCAAGCTATAAAAGTACCTGACATAAATAAATATAAAACAATCTGAAAAGAAAACCAACGCCCTGATTTTTGTAGCGAACAACAAAAGAAAAATAAATACTATATACAGCAACAAAGGACAACAACTGAATTACCGGCTCCTGACTTCTCAGGAATTACAATTCAGAGCTTCCTGAAATTTGGTATCAAACTTCATGTGAGCATGCTTTACTGTGTTATGCATTTTCCCATCCATCTCTTATCAATATCCTGTCACCGAATACTTATAGTGAGTGTCACATTAGTGAGCAGTAACCCACAGTTCAACTTGTTCGCTTATGGGGTTTACATTTGTTTGCATATTCATTGAATTTGTGACTTTTTGGTGCAAAAGAGTAATGATATTTTTTAGTTAGTTATGATTGAGAACAAGGTTCAATAAGAGGATGCCTGTGTCTAAATTTTCACTCAACTTTTGACTTTAATGTAGGATTACCCTGTACAATTTATTAAAATTCAAATGAAACAATCAAAACTGAGCAGTTTTGCAAATTGCTACAAATGAAAATCAAATTTTACCGCTAAACAAACCTAAAATTGTAGTTAATATGCATTCACATTGAAAAACCTTACAGTTTACATTTTGCATTTATATCTCCTCAAAAAATGATTTAGTTAATTTTTCAGACCAGATTTAGCTCTTATATTATTCCACACTTGATTGTTTAAAAAGATACTTATAAAACTTGGTTTAGAAAATTATAAACACAACTACCAATCATTTCAAACTCATTAATTTAATATATCTTTATAGAATTTTCAACTAATAAAATTCTTAGCTGGTATTGCATTAAGTGCATTTATTTGAAAATGGACAGACCAGCATGCCATACTTTTGAATGTATTAACTGACATCTGTGTTCTCCTTCAAAATATAGTATTAACAATGTCCTAGATTTATTTATTCTTGATTAACTTCAATTGCTAGACTAGACTTTTCAAAGCTTTAAGTTGTTGGTGTTTCTGAATGAGCTTACATAGAATTGTGTGAAATGAAGTTTAATAACTGTATCAAAATCATTTACAAATAGGAAATAAATAAATAGAAACATTATATTGTCCTTGTTGAGAATTGTTCATCACATGCAATTTAAAAATTGAAAATTGTCTATACTTAAACAAGTCAATGGCCTGATTTATACCAAAAAATAAACATATTCAACAGAAACCAGTGATCATGTGATGTTTGAATATAGAATTTTTCTTGTAAGATATATCAATTTGTATTAGCATAGCATCTAGATATGATAATTACAGAATCATTTTGCACTAATTATATTTAAGTTAAGTAGTCATGTGTAAAACATGTATATTGCAGAAAGTACTTTGTTTGTAATGAGAATTATTTTAGAAAACATAGCCGATAGTCTGAAGCAGGCAAAGTGCACAAATATTTATGACTGGATAAAAACTAAAAGTGTAGTAGATTTTTTATCATGTGTTTCTAGATAAATACATAAGTTTTCACAGAATAAATCTTCCAGAAAATTATGTTTAATACAGTTATATTGTTATCTGTGTTAAAGATTTAAAATGATATTTGGTTTATATACCAGTATATTGTTTTTCATAATGCTTTTAAGTGTGTTTTGGTCATGACAACACCATACGTTTAATTACTGTTAATTTGAATTTAAAATAGCTATTTTTGATTTGTAGGACAACAGAACAGCAAGAATGACTCCTACAAGTGCTAAACCTCCGCTACCACAGTCTGGTAGATCCAGCGTACAGTCAGGCCGTACCAGTGCATCATACCGAAGGAAAAGTCCATCACCTCATCGGAGGTCACGCCCACCTACAGGGGGACGTTCTAGCAGTACTTCATCATAGTTTTATAATTAGTTTTTATATTCCGTCCATATTACAATGACTAGTCTGTATATGTTATTTATTTATTTGTTTATTGCAGGATATTGAAATTTCCTATTGGAATTTCTTCAAAAAGTCATTTATTTGTTTAGCATTTTTCTTCCAAAAAATTTAACATGTTGTTTTAAATCTACTACATTGTAGCTTCCCTGTGGTTAAACTAAGACTATAGGTAAAGGGAATTAAGAAAATGTGAAATCAATAAAGGTTTCTCTAATTCAGAAATTACTGGATTGTTTCTCTTTAGCAATGTTTAGTTTAATGGAAATAGATGGTAGTTGTATCAACACAAGGAAGATAGAAAATAAAAGTATTAATAAATTTTAGATAATTTTTCAAGGCTGAAAATATAATTTCTTCTTATTCATTAGTGTCAAACTTCAATCAGAAATATTGAAAGTAGTAAAAGGAACAGTAGTATCAGCAATGTAAAGTTATGGTTTGTAAATGTGCTTTAAATGTTAGAACATTTATATTTTTATACTTTGTTAAAATGTTAAAATATGTTAAGATTTATATGTTATTTATTTACAACCCAATCTTTGTTAAAAGAGGATATATATATATATATATAACACACACAATTACATATATACATATAAACAAGTCTAAATTATATATATATATTTATTTTTCTTTATTTTTCTTAAGGAATTGTCATACAGTTATTTACAAGCATAGTTGTATGACTAAGATATAATAATTTTACTTGATACATTATCAAGCGTATATGTTTTATTCTCTATGTATTTATTTTACTCTTTTTAAACCAATTGAAACTTTGGTTTTTATACTTTAGAAATAATGATCAGAAGATATTGAATTGTAAAAAACCTTGTTAATGGACTTTGTTCATAGGCAAAACACTTTCAAAAGACTATAGCTCTGATTCAAAAAGATATTTGATGTTGAAACTGATAAGAATATTGCCAAGCCTACCTGGAAGTATTTTTTCAAACTGGCCTGTGGAAATGCTAAAGATTTATTTTTGTGGCATTGGTATAATTTTAATAAATTTCTAGGAAAAGAAAAATTCCTTTGTTTTTTATTTTTTGTATTTTAGGGGTTGTTTCATAAAAACATACACGAGCCCCATGGAAAGCACTTCAAAGTCTCATCTAAGGGTGGGTATTTAGAATAGTGAATGTGTAATAGAAGTACTCAAATTGCCTATATAGATGGTAACCTTATTTTCAAAGAGCCTTCCCTGGTCACAATGTATGTTTTAATTGAACAGCCCTTATGAAGTATTAAATAGATATTTATGAATTTTTCTGAAAAACTTTTACATAAAGAATTCTTAAAATTCTTGATCATGTCTAGGTTTTTTTAAAACTTGATATATATATTTATATATAATATAGCACTGTATATAGATGAGCACATTTTTCATCTCATTCATCATGTGCCAAATCAAATTTTAAAGAGAATTTTGTTTGTCTTATTTAAATGTTTTTTATTACTGTTTTAATGAACCAAGAAACGTATCAATTTTTTAATGCCTTAAATATCAAAAAAGAGAAATGTTTATCCCACAGTGTGGTAGTCCTTTGTTCAACAACAGAACATCTGTTATGTATGATTGAACCTTGATAGAAATAGAAAGGAACAAAGGAAATCGACCAAGAAATGGTCTGATATGTTGCCTAATGATAGAAATTATTTCCATGGAATATTTTAAGTAAAAAGTACATTTACAATTGGTAGATAGTATTGGAAATTTGGCAATAAATTGAAAGGCATTATAGCTATTTGCTGACATATCATGTTAAAATAGAATACATATTTCATGCAAGATAGAATTTGATTTAAATATTAGATGTGAAAACTTCTGTGTTAGTCCTTTTGTTAATTTACATTCAAATAAAAAAATAATGCATTATGGAATAACATCCTTCCATTCACATTTCAAATAGGGCAATATAACAAAAGTTTGTTTTAAATAAATATCATTAAATTTATACAGAATCTCCTTTTGGCATTGAAGATTTCAGCTATTGTCATTGCAAACCAAATGTACAAGCAGAACTTATTTCATGAACAAATGTGTTTACATCCTCTCATGAATTTTGTTTAACAAAAGTAAAGTCTTATTTGACAATGATAGGGGAACGGCCATATCATGCTTTCATGGCACAGCTGTTTATATGTTTATAAAATGTTGATATGTTAACTTTGTCTATATGCTTTGTTGTTATTCCTATAACTGTGATACTTTTACCGTCCATTTTGTGGTTATTTATATACAATGTATATTCTATTTAATACAGAAAACATATCAGTTTTTATACTCAAAGGAAGTTAGGGCTATTCCAGGAAAAAATGTATGGGAGGTTTGGTCACCACAGAACATCTTTTTTAATGGGTAATGGGAGTGGTTGGGAATGAAAAAAGAAGTGTTATCCACCCCCAATCCATTTTTTCTTTGAATAGTCCTTAATTGTATATCATGTATTCGAGAATCACTTGTATATTTCATAAACTTTGATGAACCTTCAAAGTATTGTTATATTGGATGAAAATAAACAAAACAAACTCAGTGATTTTCCTACCCTTTTTCAAATGGGGCCTGGGCCCTAGGCAATTGGGAAAAATGTTTCGTATAACATATGAATTGGGAAAAAATAAATCATTGTGTTCCAACATATTTTAAGGATGTAGATATAAGAAGATGTGGTAGGAGTGCCAATGAGACAACTCTCCATCCAAGTCATAATTTGTACATGTTATTTATTATTTCAAAATTCCAATTTTCAAACATATCAACTCAGTCATACAACCCTGAGATTTATTGCAAATTATCTTGTCAGTAAGATTTCTCTAAGGACACTTATATGGCATGGTATAATGTTTTCAGTGCTTATTTCTGAGCTAGAGTCGACAACTGTCACTGATTATGGTCACACTCAGAGTGGGATTGACGGTCAGTCTATCTTTGTACATGAGCAGAGTTCATTTCAAGTGAATTATACTCAGATGTTTGGGTAGAAACAATTTGTTTATAGTGTTAGTACTTGGGTTTGTGGTGATTGCTTATGTGCCTTTATCCGCCACAACCACGGCTTCATCCTGTTCTACATCCATAAAAGTAGAAACATTTTCGTTTATATATCAGTCCCAGTGTAGTATCTTCAGAACTAATTTGGATTTTTAAAGCTCAACAAGTTTCTACAATCAGTGGCATCTTTGCCTTTCTTTTATTTGCTAACATAATATTTATAATAATGAGAGGACATGTTGTCTGTTTGGACATGCTCGATTCACAGCAAAATAAATAAACCAAACTGGCAAATCTTTGCTCAGTATGACATTGCCTGTCAAAAACATTGATGTGTCAGAAAATAATGAAAACCTTTTAGTTTTCATGTAGGAATGTATTTACTATGTTATTCAGATAATAACACAGCATCATCACATCATATCATTCCATATTCTTACCGTTAACCACCAGACGTCATCCAAATGCTGAACTAAGCCTACCCATTGTTAAAACTGGTTTACGGTCGAAATATGATAGTTACCTGTCAGTATTCAACATGATTACACCGGGAACAGTACAACAACCTATATTTTGAACTAAATCATACGAACAATAAAAATATCAATTACCTTTCCACTACAACTTAATTGAATTGGGAATTTTACAGGTTCAATTGGGAAAATTTTAGGTATTTTCTGATTGGGAGCGGGGCGATATTCGCCCTAAAATAAAACAGGAAAATCACTGAAACTGTTGATTATAAGTTGAATTATTTCAAACTTGTGTTCACATAAATTTAGTTTATTAAAAAACAACTCTAAACCTGTACAGCCATTTTATTTCAGCTTCAGCAAATTTTCAATAGAAAAATATTTGGGACTCTAAATTTTTGTGAAGTTTTTTGTTGCCTTAAATTTTGTGATGTTTCTTCTTGTTTATCTTTATTGTGCCTTGTACAGATAATAATCTTTTTATTTAAATGTTATAAATACTTGCAAGATGTTACCAACTCATTTGCATATATTGTATTATATACACAGTTACTTCATCAGTCTGGCACATGTTATGTATTATCAGTCACCTCAGGTTTAACTAACTCTACTCATAGACTGTGATATCTTTGTGATATGTCATGTGGTCAGTGAATAATTCTTGCCTTTGTGCTTGGTAGGTATTAATGTATTGGTTTTCAGGGAAAGTAAAGACTCTTGATCAAACATTACATCACATGCATTTTAGCCTACCAGACACATGGTCAAAAACTTCTTGCTGACCAGTAGGTGTAATTGTTTTAAACTGTTTTAGTGTGTTTAATAATGGTTTTGTTTAACATTTTGATTTTTTTCTCTTTCTCACAAGAAAGGGAAAACATCGTTAACTGTTCTAAGTTTATATACCACAAATTTTTTAAATTAATAGCCACAAGCAAATAATGTCAGTTTCAAAGTTTTTCATTAGAATTTTCACATTTGTTATGGTTAGAATTATGATACAAGTTTTTGTTGTTTTTTTTTTAATTGTTTCCACAAATGTGCATTTTGTTATTTGGTTATACACAGTAGTTGCTGAATATCACCACTGTTTTCTCATCTAGGAAAATATTTAAAAAAAAGATTAGAATTGGTAAAAGAAAACATTTATATTTTTAAGGTATTTTTTTTTTACTTCATTAGAAGAAGTGACATTTTCCTAGAGAAAAATAGTTATTGCATTTTCTTGAAGTTCATCCTATTTTAAAGTGGCCATGTTCATATGTTGTGATTTTCTGTTTAACATTGTTATGTATTGAAACATCTTTTTTTCATTTAATTGCAGCTACTTTTATAGTATGACAGTTAGAAATTAAATATATATACAAAATATTTTTGTTTTATTATATATTATAACCCGTGTAGGAGTGGGGACCATATTGCAATCACCTTGCTCCCGTAGTCTGCTTGTCCAACAAATATTTCAATTACACTTTCCTAAGGTACTTCTTAACAGAATGACTTCATATTTGGCCAGCGGCTTGACTGATTAATTTTAATGTGTGAGCACTTTTCTGATCTGTCAGACCCCTACTTCCTATTTGTTGTTCCATATGTTGAATGAAGTTTTAAATAATTGTCACACTTTTCTTGGGTTGTGCAATACCTATGTCTTGAAAACATTGACTTTTGTCTCAGGAAAGACAAACCACCCACCAGTTTAAATAGACTAAGTGAGTTCAACTATCTTTAAGTTTTGGGCCGTTTTATGGTGTAATGGCTCTTGAAGAAGGGAAAGTATAACTGTACTGGTACTTCTCTAAACCTAGTAGATGTACAGGTATAATTAACCTCCTCAGTTGGTAGAGTGGATGCTTACTGTGCCAGAGATCCAAGATTAGATGTCAGATAGTACAGTGAACAATTACTCACCACTGTTACATACTAATATACATTTGTTGTACCTCTAAACTAAAATAATTGAGGTGAGGCCAAATAAACATTTATCAATAAAAGATGATTTTATGTTTTCTTAAAATCTGACTCTTCATGACTTTTGGATTTGAATTTTATAAATGAAAAATGAATGTTCAGCAAAAATTAAGCCCTGTACAAATACTTGAATAGTTGAGGAGCTTTATGACCAAAAGAAACAAAAAAAAAGAATAGCCAAATCCATCTAAAGTAAAGTTAGTTGGGATCTTAGTTCCTAAAAATTTCGAAATATTTTAACATAGTTTAAAAAAGGTATGTTAAAAACCATGTCCATACCAAAGCACTGATTATTGAGCTGATTAAACCCACAGGGATTAACAGTCCACCAGCAGTCATAACGACCCAGTGCTGAAACCTCTTCATATTTTTAGTTGCACTGTATTCAGGAAATAATAAAAACACAAAATGAACTGAACAAAAGCCTTGCATAAATGCATGATATATTTGTACAGTATTCCACAACATTTCAGAACAATTTTACTGAAAGTTTTAAACTGGTAAATCTACATCAGATGCTTGTTGAACTCATTTATAACCTGCATAAGTAAATGGTTTAAATGGTTTTAAATTATAGACATGAACTTTTTAGTTAGGTCAAGATATGTATAGGACAAAATGTACAAAGGATTACAGAACAGATAAAAATATAACTGTTTTAATATAGTTTCAACTCACAAAATGTTTCGAGAGCCTCCCAATGTTATTTTTCACAACACTGGAGAGGGAAATCATATTTCTCATCATTAGGAAAAATTTCCTAGTACCCCCATTTGACATCATTTGACAAAAGTAGTGGATTTTCCTGTTCATACAAACTCACTATGTGACTTGTTGTTTTCCTCATTTGCCTATTACTAATCAGATTCATTTGAATATGAAGGAAGGAAGATGTGGGTATACATCAATGAGATAGTAACAAACCAAAGGACATCTAGAGGTCAACATACTGTCTTCAACAAAAGACATCTAAAGGTCAACATACTGTCTTCAACAAAAGACATCTAGAGGTCAACATACTGTCTTCAACAAAAGACACCTAGAGGCCAACATACTGTCTTCAACAACAGACTTCTAGAGGACAACATAATGTCTTCAACAAAAGACATCTAGAGGTCAACATACTGTCTTCAACAAGCCATCTAAAGGTCAATATACTGTCTTCAACAAAAGACATCTAGAGGCCAACATACTGTCTTCAACAAAAGACATCTAAAGGTCAATATACTGTCTTCAACAAAAGACATCTAGAGGCCAACATACTGTCTTCAACAAAAGACATCTAAAGGTCAACATACTGTCTTCAACAAAAGACATCTAGAGGTCAACATAATGTCTTCAACATAGACATCTAGAGGTCAACATACTGTCTTCAACAAAAGACATCTAGAGGCCAACATACTGTCTTCAACAAAAGACATCTAAAGGTCAACATACTGTCTTCAACAAAAGACATCTAGAGGTCAACATACTGTCTTCAACAAGCCATCTAAAGGTCAATATACTGTCTTCAACAAAAGACATCTAGAGGCCAACATACTGTCTTCAACAAAAGACATCTAAAGGTCAACATACTGTCTTCAACAAAAGACATCTAAAGGTCAACATACTGTCTTCAACAAAAGACATCTAGAGGTCAACATACTGTCTTCAACAAAAGACATCTAATGGTCAACATACATGTACAGTCTTCAACAACAAACATCTAGAGGTCAACATACTGTCTTCAACAAAAGACATCTAGAGGTCAATATAATGTCTTCAACAACAGACATCTAGAGGTCAACATAATGTCTTCAACATAGACATCTAGAGGTCAACATACTGTCTTCAACATAGACATCTAGAGGTCAACATAATGTCTTCAACAAAAGACATCTAGAGGCCAACATACTGTCTTCAACAACAGACAGGTAATTTTCAATGTTTATTGGTAGATATTTTAACCACTGGTAATTCAACTGCATGGAGTAATAAACAAAAATTCATAGAAAGCAATAAAAAATATGAAATACACAAAATTTCCCACTAAAACACTTCTATCAAACAGAGATCCCATTCTTAAGGATTTTGAAATGTCACCAGATACAACTATATAAGGATAAAGTTTTATGGTAGCAGAAAAATATCAATGATTCAAATCACGGTTTTATTGTCAAAATGAACTGACATGATACACAAACAATATTTATAATAGAAAATAGTATGCAAAAATGTTACATATGACATATTTAACAAATTTCAATAACTATGGATATATATCAAAATATCATATAAAATTGCAAATCACAGATATCTTTGATGAAATATTTATGTTATGATCTTTTGAAACCCACTTATAAAATGCTAATTAAAAATAATGATATACATTTTTGTAAATGTTTAATAAGACTGAAGATACAATGCGTCCTCCACAGTTTTTCATAAACAATTTTGCACTAACACACTCGGTTGTAAAAAATTGTATTATATCTGAAGTTATATGTATTTATCCAACAGCATAATTTTTAACTGTGTCCAGCATTTTTCTAACACAAATTTTTGGTGGGAACAAATGAGGTTGGCTCAAGTATAAGAAACTTCATCACACAAGTGCATGTTGTTGCCTTAAATTTTTAGATATCTGCTACTTTTGAATTATGTATATGACTTCTTATTTGAAATGCAGCTGCATACTGAATTTTGACTTTCATTAAACAAATGATTTTTGAGGTATATGTATTGGACTAACAGCATGTAAATTGCTATATATAAATATTTTAAATTATAGTTGCCTTGTGTAAACGAAACGCGAGTCTGACATACAAAATTTAAGCCTGGTATCTTTGATGAGTTTATCTATGTATCTGAAGGAAAATATAAACCAAAGCACTGTAAAATTCAAATGATAAGCAAATTTATAAACTTTTAACTTACGAGATAACTGTATTGTAATCTAAGCTCGATGGCATCAATTGGTGATTTCATGGTCGCAAAATTAAGTTTACTGGTAACGCGTTAGCCATGAAAATTGGTGTGTTATCCAATCAAAACGATCGTTACATTAAACGATGTTGCATTAAAAGTAAAAATTCACATTCTGAAAGTTTTAAATAAAATGCACAGAAACAAACATTATTCGTAACATTGAACAAGCAAGAAAAGTAAAAGTTACCTATCTCATATAAAACCTTGGGACATAAATTATGCTTGATAAAGATTATATATAACAACATATGTAATTCACAATATATATCAGAGGAAGATTTAGTGGATCGACATGGGGCCCGGAGCCCCCTTATGGAGCTACATATATAGTTTATAATGCATAGACTTTTTACATGTCCCACTCCAAATGTTGCCTAATTTTGGGGCCTTTGCCCCCCCCCCATTTCATTCACTTCATAATTAATTTAGTATTTTTTGTGACCATTAGTTAACAATTTCTATGCTATAATAGGTACAAGAGTTCCCTAATATATATGTCTTATGTATCACAAAATAAGTATCTATAAAACATAAAAAAGTAATTCTGAAAATCTACTTGAACATCAAAATAAATATGTTTTTGTTTAATGTATGTCTCCATTTGAATTTGAAAGTACCAGAGAGCTCAATACAGTCAAATATGGTATATACAGGATTTCTAATTGATCATATTAAAATTTATAAATAAGTAAGTAATGATTATTGACATCCTAATACTCTAAACAAAATATTATAAAAAATAATTAATCGCTATTTGTAAATATTGGTAATGAAACTAGAGAACAATATAGAGACCGAAAGGAGTCTGTACAGCTCCCATAGTAAATATTCATTATTCTGATTAATGTTGAGAAGGTATGCAGGAAAATTGTACCCTCTTTGTGTTTTTCTTCTCCCTTACTCTAATTTCCCTTTTACCACACTCCCACAATAACTCCATTTACTCTCACTGTTCCTGCTTCCTCTCAAGACTCCCTCCCCTTTACAGTTTTCATTATGTAACTTTTGTTTAAAAATACACATTTTCTTTTTGTGACATAAGTTTCTTGTTCATATAAAGATATCAATGTCAGGACCAAAATGTCATAAATGTTATCAATTTCATGTTTGTTTATGCTTTGTTGGATGATATGGCACTTTCCAATTCAGAATTCTTCTTTTTCTCTACCAAAATGTTGAAAAATGATATGGCACTATTTTTATGCGTAGACAATAGCCTTTCTACAACAGCTGAATGTAAAAAAAGTTCATTCAGATTTGTCCTCATCATTTTGGCCGTCCAGTTGCTGAAAAATAAAATAAACTACATATAAAGCTTAACTCAATATTTGAAAACCTTATGACTGTTCAAATGATGAAATATGATAAAATAGGTTTATTTATGTAATTAATAATGTCAAATTATTACATATGTGTAAATTATGTTATATTATACAACTTTTTACAGTTCTATTATAAGCAAATATATGTGTCCATAGGACACCACAGCCTCTAACAATATTACATTTCCATAGGACACCACAGCCTCTCACAATATTACATCTCCATAGGACACCACAGCCTCTCACAATATTACATTTCCATAGGACACCAAAGCCTCTCACAATATTACATTTCCATAGGACACCACAGCCTCTCACAATATTACATTTCCATAGGACACGATAGCCTCTCACAATATTAAATTTCCATCGGACACCACAGCCTCTCACAATATTACATTTCCATAGAACACCACAGCCTCTCACAATATTACATTTCCATGCTGAGTGAACTGAAAAATCTAGATCAAAACCTTCATTTGGCAAATATTTATATTATAATGAACATGTCATATTTCTCATGTCGGGCCTTTTATAGCTGACTATACAATATGTTTTTTCTCATTGTTGAAGGCCGTACAGTTGCCTATAATTGCTTACACCCACTTCATTTGAACTGTGGTGTATAGTTGTCTCATTGGCAATCATACCACATCTCCTTATTTCTATATGTAAGATAACTTAAAAGTTGATGTGATAAACCAAAATGGCAACCTAGCTTAAACTTTAACTTGACATAGGGATGGACAAACAAACATACCAGAAAACATAATGCCCACTAGGCCGATTATCCTACTATCATAGGCAAGGCCAAAACATATTTCAACTGTTAGCTGTTGTATCATTTCTACTTGATCTGAATACAAAATTTGTCTAATCTATTTTGAACCACAAATGATTTGTAGATAATTAATATAAATTGGCACAATACTTTTATACAATTCCAAATTATCAAGTTAGATATATATATATTACAATTTGTGCAATAGTATCCTTGCTATTTTCTATTTTCTTTTCATATTGCCTTTGAAAGCACCATACACATTTTCATAAAGACTATTATCAGGTGGTTAGGTATATTTTGTGTGCTTTTCAATTTTGTAAAGTATATGTGAGGATCAAGGACAGGAATGGATCCAGAATTTTTTGCTTACATGAATGTTATAGCAATGAATTTTCATATTCCTCACCAATAATCCATACAAAATCATGTATTTTATATATATTTTTTCCATATCAGGATATAAAGCATACAACACACGTAAATGATTCCCTACGAAGCTTAAGCTATCTTTTTATTACAAAGCTAAATCAAAGCACTATTGATGCTGTCAGCCAGCCAGTTGAATCAGTGATCTGACTTAATGACAAAAAGAAGAATATCAATACTGCGGTACATAGTAACATGTAATTTATTGAATACTTTAAATCATTTCTATGATGCAAATGTTTTATTCAAATCAGTCATTGGAAACTCTCTTTTCATGTATTGAAAGAGATATATATACTACTTGGTTAAATGCATTTTACTTTTATAGATCTTAATCTTGCAGAATTTTGTTTAAATATAAGTGAAACATAAACAATAGTTCAGTGAACTTGTAAATGTCAATTGTATATAATTTTGGATAACACATAGATTGAATTGTCTCCCTTAAAGTTTGTATTTTCAGGAAAATGTCTGATAAAAATTTTGATATCAATACACAGCTTATACTTAGCATTATTTAATATTTCCACAAGTAAATGATACTAATAAAATACTATTTCAATTTCAATAAACTTTTAAAAATTCAAATTACATCTTGCTTTTTATTACCTTAAATCATAAAGAGTAATATTTTATAAATTTGATTCACATATGAATTATATGCAAATAGATTTAATTCTATTCAATCAAATGTTCAAGCACAGGTCAAATTAATACACAATATCAAAGTAATTTAGCTCAATGACCAAAAATCCAGAAGTATAATTTCAGAATTTCTTGTATAAATTTATTCATTTATTCATAGCAGATTATCAATTTGAAAGCTTTGTATGTTATACTGGGTGCTGGTTATCATGTGATATGGAAAGGTGGGGAGGAGTGTAGCCACATTGGGGGGAACAAACCTAATCACTATCCAGTGATCTATATTGGGTAAAGTTATTAGTATTACTATGTGGTCCGTCATTGTGAGCTCCAATCTCTTCCCCTAGTATTGGCCTCCGATCAAGTGGCTAAATTGGATAGAAAACATGTAAAGATGGAAGTGAGAAATTTTGTTTCATCTAAAAAAACAACTATCAGTGGCTAAAATAGTCATACGACCTTGTGAGACCCTCATGGGTAGTCAAGGTCTTTAACCATCCCAGTTGTAGTACTAATAAGGTCATCAAATGTAAGTCTTGGAAACAATAATCAAAACTTGCTGGACTTCATGCTTTAAACAAATGTTAAAAAAAGAATCTGAATATGTCTTATTAGACCCAATGATAATCATACCACATCTCCTTATTTTTACACCAATGTTGTTTATCAAAATATCAATAGACTTTAGTCATAACTTTTACATCATTATTTTTCTGTGAAAACATTTCACACAAAATTATTTTTTAAATTCACACATTAAATAGTCTTTAAACACTCCTGTAGTAGTAGTAGCATGACATGGACATTAAATAACTGGATTTGGATGGTAAGCATTATTTTTTTTCACTGCACTCACTACATACTAACAACCTTTCACTGAAGCAATGAACTAAAATGCTTTACCAGTTGATCAGTTTGTAGAGGTGTTTCAAACTGAAATTGGGTAATATTGTTATTGTGATAGGACAAAGTACAGTAACATAAACCTACATCCTATACAGAAGCTAACATATACCGTAAATTTTAATTGCAAAAAAAGGAAAGACAAATTATGGATGGACAAATAGACAGTCAGATGGACAGACAGGTGCTAAACAGTATACCCACCTATTTCAGAGCAGGGGTATAAAAAAGATCATTTCACGTTACCCTATTTCAGAGCAGGGGTATAAAAAAGATCATTTCACGTTACATTTTTTTAACAAAAATATAATAAAATTTATTTGAAATAAAGTAAATTTATTCTGAGTAAACATGGGGATTCTTCATTACATTCATGATAATTATCCTTTATAAATTTTGAATTATTTTTTGCAACACAACATTTGATACGTTTCGTAATCACTGTCCTGTACATGCTGTATGGTTGTTAATACCAGAGAGACCATGTGTACATTTTATCAACCTATTAATACGACTTATTCAAGCAGAGAATATTTGGAATCCATAAACCTATGCTGATAAAATGGCAATGTTGTGTGTCCTAAATGTACTCTTACTGCCAAATATTTGTCAGAATGCCTGGTGCGACAAAGAGTTGTCAACTAGAAGCTTCAGTCATGTTTTTGTAAAGCAGTTTTCTCTCATTTCGAACAAACAAAATAATTGTATTTTTAAATTTTCAATCAATATTTCCCATACAATTGATGTAAATCAGAGCAAGCCATGTTTTTTAAAATCCTTATGGTAACATAGTCCCTTTTTTTTTATAAATATAATAACTTTGAAACTGATGTTTATAGATGTCTTCATTTGATTAAAATGATAACATACTCTGTAATATTTCAAATGTACTCTAAGGGAGTTAATTCTAATTGTTTTCACGATGATTTTAAAATTAACCTGAGAGACAAAAATAAACAAGGAATGTATGATTCAAGCGTCAAAAGGTGTTTTTCTACGTTTTATTTCAAAGAATCACAGAAAGACCCAAACCTATATATTGCTGAATCCTCCAAATTACCAACCACCTACAGATATTGGTTCATAAGAAATGGTTCCACCTACTTATTTCCAATTCTTCCTAATACAACCATCTACATAAAAAAATATCAAAAGAGAGGACATTCTACTTTCTGGAACAGCCCTAAATCAAAATAAAACTGATTTATATCTATAAAAATATTACAGTGAAGATGATCATATATCAAGCACTAATAAAATGCTCCATGAGGCGCAGCTTGATACGACCGCAGAGGTCGAACCCTGAACAGTTGGGGCAAGTATGGACACAACATTCAAGCTTGATACAGCTCTGAATTTGGATTGTGATTAAATATTTGACACAGCATAGGTTTCTGACACAGATTGAATGTGGTCTAAGAACTTAAAATTTTTAAATTGGACATTCACCTATTATGGTCCAATATCCAAAATCTAAATACATGGTTAGATTCAGCATATCAAAGAACCCTAAGAGTTCAATTTTGATGAAATCAAACAAAAAGTTTAATTTTGGACCCTTTTGACCTCAATGTGGACAAAGTTGATAACGGGCCCAAAAATCAAAAATCTAAATACATGGTTAGATTCAGCATATCAAAGAACCCCATATATTCAATTTTGTTGAAATCAAACAAAGTTTAATTTTGGACCCGATTTGGACCAACTTGAAAACTGGGCCCATAATCAAAAATTTAAAGACACGTTTAGATTCAGCATATCAAAGAACCCTAAGAATTCAATTTTGTTAAAATCAAATTAAGTTTAATTTTGGACACTTTGGACCTTAATGTAGACCAATTTGAAAACAGGACCAAAAATCAAAATCTAAATACATGGTTAGATTCAGCATATCAAAGAACCCCATATATTCAATTTTGTTGAAATCAAACAAAGTTTAATTTTGGACCCCAATTTGGACCAACTTGAAAACTGGGCCCATAATCAAAATCTAAATACATGATTAGATTCAGCATATCAAAGAACCCTAAGAATTCAATTTTGTTAAAATCAAACTAAGTTTAATTTTGGACCCTTTGGACCTTAATGCAGACCAATTTGAAAATGGGACCAAAAATTAAGAATATAAATACACAGTTAGATTCAGCATATCAAAGAACCCCATATATTCAATTTTGTTGAAATCAAACAAAGTTTAATTTTGGACCCGATTTGGACCAACTTGAAAACTGGGCCCATAATCAAAAATTTAAAGACATGTTTAGATTCAGCATATCAAAGAAGCCTAAGAATTCAATTTTGTTAAAATCAAATTAAGTTTAATTTTGGACCCTTTGGACCTTAATGTAGACCAATTTGAAAACGGGACCAAAAATTAAGAATCTAAATACATGGTTAGATTCAGCATATCAAAGAACCCCATATATTCAATTTTGTTGAAATCAAACAAAGTTTAATTTTGGACCCCAGTTTGGACCAACTTGAAAACTGGGCCCATAATCAAAAATCTAAATACATGATTAGATTCAGCATATCAAATAACCCTAAGAATTCAATTTTTGTTAAAATCAAACTAAGTTTAATTTTGGACCCTTTGGACTTTAATGTAGACCAATTTGAAAACGCGACCAAAAATTAAGAATCTAAATACACGGTTAGATTCGGCATATCAAAGAACCCCAATAATTCAATTTTGATGAAATCAAACCAAGTTTAATTTTGGACCCTTTGGACCTCAATGTGGACCAATTTAAAAAGGGACCCAAAATCCAAAAACTTAATACACGATTAGATTCAGCATATTAAAGAATAAAACCCCATTGAAATTGGTCAAGAAATAAGCAATTTATACAAAGTATCTTCTTTTGCACAATACTGTGCAATTAAATATTTCTTGCAATTGCGCAATACTGTGCAATTGAATATTTCTTGCTATTGTGCAATACTGTACAATTGACAATTTCTTCCTATTTTGCAATATTGTGCTATTGGATATTTCTTGCTATTGCGCAATACTGTGCAATTGAAGATTTCTTGCTATTGTGCAATACTGTGCAATTGAAAATTTCTATCTATTGCACAATACTTATTATATAATAATTTACACATCCTGTTTGGTGTGTATCTCCTGCCATATCATTATTATTTGCTTTTAAATATAAATCAGAAATAACCAACTTAAAATGGAAAATTTTAAAGAAAAAAAAAAAAAAAAAAAAAAAGGGAAAAACCCCCAATTTTTGAACCCCTTATAATTCATCACCCCAAACTCAATCCCAGCCTTCAATGAGGTATGGTACCTTGCAGTACAATTTCAGAGAGATCCATACACTTAAACACAAGTTATTGTCTGGAAACTAGAAAAATGCTTATTTTGGCCCCTTTGGCCCCTAATTCCTAAACGTTTAGGCAATTACCCCAAACTCAATTCCAGCTTTCCTTTGTGATATGGAACCTTGTAGTACTATTTCAGAAAGATCCATACACTTACACACAAGTTATTGTCCTGAAACTAGAAAATGCTTATTTTTGCCCTTTTGGCCCCTAATTCCTAAAATTTTAAGGCAATTACCCCAAAATCAATCCCAGCATTCCTTTGTGATATGGAACCTTGTGGTACAATGTCAGAGAGATCCATACACTTACACACAAGTTATTGTCTGGAAGTTACAAAATGCTTATTTTTGGCCCCTTTTGGCCCCTAATTCCTTAACTGTTGGTACCATAACCCCAAAATCAATCCCAACCTTCCTTTTGTGGTATTGAACCTTATGGTAAAATTTCCTAGAGATCCATTTACTTAAACTAAAGTTAGAGTCGAAAACCAATGTGTCTTCGGACGACGACGACGCCGCCGACGACGGCGCGGCGACGACGGCAGCGACGCCAACGTCATACCAATATACGACCACAAAAATTTTTGCGGTCGTATAAAAACTTCTGATAAAAATCTGAAGTCAAAGTTGCACAAAGTAGGTCACAGTGATTTACTGTCTGGATTCTTATCTGATAAAAAAAATCAAAGTGCAATAGCATTGGTGAAAGCATTTGCCATATACTAAGAAATATACATGCAAGTACAAGATATGTTCCATTGTCACAAGTCACAAATTAATTTTATACCAAACGGTCTGCACCAAAAACTTTTTAAGCCACTAATTCCTTTGGGCTAATAATCCAGTAGATATTCCTTGTCCAAATTTTGTTTTAATAGTCCAATTGTTTATGATATGTATTAAAATACCTTATATGCATCATCTCCAACCACTTGTAAGTATTTCTTATCTTTGTAAAGATGTCTAGCCTTCAGGAAATATAATACCGCTATATCACACAAGACTGTAGCCTAGAACAAAATAAACAAAAAATTCAAATTAAACCCCTGTGGTCAATATACCTCAGAAATATATATTCAGGATAACATGTCCTTTGCTGTTTCAGTGGATGGAATATTTCATCATTTCTTGGGACTTTTTATACAGTATATAACACACCATGATAGAATATTGCTGTAATTAATTTCCATTAGTGTCCTTATCCATGTGTTTCTTTATTTCTATTCTTTTAAGTAATTTTTTTAATAAATGAAGTGTCATATCACTAGAATTCAGTATGCTGTCTGTAATTACAGTATCCTAAAGTTACCTTTGGATTAAACTTTCCATGATTTATGGTTGGATTAATACCAGATGAGCAATAAACTGTTGACACAGAGATATGTCTAGCTTTTTTGTAATTTTGATAGTATAATGCAAATGTTTAATTTAAAATGACAATATTTAAACATATAAACTCTGCAAAACATTCAAAGTCAATAGACCATGACTGAGGGGGCTTAGCCAAATAATCGCCATGGAAATGAGATTTGCCAATGCTAATACATTTGCATACCAAATATCAATGACCTACCACTAATGGTTCCCCTTAAACTGACTTACTCACAAACTTACACATGTAAACTAAGCATAAGTTTCAAAATCAATAGACCATGACTGAGGGGTTACGTTCAAAATAACTCCATGGAAATGAAATGTGCCAATGCTAATACAACTGCATACCAAATATCATTGACCTACAATAAGTGGTTCCCTATAAACTGACCTAATCACAAACAAATACATTGTTGACCCTGCCACAGGAAACAGCAAGCCTAAGTCTTGCTTCTTTGACTTTGTCGAAGTGAGACAAAACTGTAACATACTACTGCTTATCTTCCATTAACATACAGATCCATATGAGGATATCTTCCATTAACATACAGATCCATATGAGGATATCTTCCATTAACATACAGATCCATATGATGATATCTTCCATTAACATACAGATCCATATGATGATATCTTCCATTAACATACAGATCCATATGATGATATCTTCCATTAACATACAGATCCATATGAGGATATCTTCAGTAAACATACAGATCCATATGAGGATATCTTCCATTAACATACAGATCCATATGAGGATATCTTCCATTAACATACAGATCCATATGAGGATATCTTCCATTAACATACAGATCCATATGATGATATCTTCCATTAACATACAGATCCATATGATGATATCTTCCATTAACATACAGATCCATATGATGATATCTTCCATTAACATACAGATCCATATGAGGATATCTTCAGTAAACATACAGATCCATATGAGGATATCTTCCATTAACATACAGATCCATATGAGGATATCTTCCATTAACATACAGATCCATATGATGATATCTTCCATTAACATACAGATCCATATGATGATATCTTCCATTAACATACAGATCCATATGAGGATATCTTCAGTAAACATACAGATCCATATGAGGATATCTTCAGTAAACATACAGATCCATATGAGGATATTTTCCATTAACATACAGATCCATATGAGGATATCTTCCATTAACATACAGATCCATATGAGGATATCTTCAGAGGGGTCTCATCCCAAATTCCCCAAAAGAAAGCATTCTTTATCGAATCCTGAAAATTAATCAATAATTCAAGAGTCAAGATAATTGTAAATCCTGAATTCCTGCATAAAAAGCTCTATCCCGAATTCCCTAATAAAAAATAAAGCCCCAATCCTGATGTCCTGAAAAAGCACTTCCCCTCCTCTCTTATGATTTTAGTCTCCAATGTTCTGTTATGATATAGTGTAAAATACTCACAATACCTAGCAAGCCAATTCCACTACCAACATTGATCAAAAAAGGCTCAAAATTAAATTTACCAGCTTCCCCAGTCACAGACAAAATGAATTTAATACCAAAGGCTTTAAATAATGTCCTGTATTCTGTATCATTTTCCTTATAATACTTAGCATATCTGTAAATAAATCAAGAATATAACAGACAGAGACATAGTTTAGCAGTTACTAGACCTGCTTCCTCCTTTGGCGACACAGGTAAAAATATAAAATTTTTCAAGTAAAAACTGATGGTAAGGTTCATCACCCCAGATTTTAGTGGAGTTCATGTTGCTCATTCTTAATAGTTTTCTATGTAGTGTTTTTTGGACTTTTCCTAATCTCTTGTTTTCAGCAATGGTGATGTCACTTAAATTTTGACTTTACAATTTTTCAATGTCCCTTGCTATTTTCAGCCTCTTTTTCATTAAAATTTCCTCAAAATGTAGCCTTTAACCATCTGTAGCAGTTTTGGTCTTTTGATATTGTGGACTGATACTCTTCATATGTCAGTATTGCCAGGGATTATGATTAAAATAAATTGCTTCGATGAGCACAGCTGTATCGACCGCAGATGTCCAACCCTGAAAAGTTGGGGCCAAAATGGACACAATATTCATGCTTGATACAGGTCTGAATTTGGATTGTAATTAAATATTTGACACATAATAGGTTTCTGACACAGAATAACTGTAGTCAAAGAACTTCAAATTGGTTATATGATTTGAATTCATATTCAATTTTTGCTTTTGTGCCATACACTATGTGAATTGAACCCCCTCCTCCCCCCCCCAAAAAAAAAATTTTACCCTGTTTTTTTGCGTTTGTGCAATACACCATGCTGTTGAATATTAACCCCCAAAAAATATTTGAAGAAATTTTCTGAAATCTGAAATGAGAAAAATTGTCCCTTCCAATTTTTTCACCTTCCCCTTTCCCTTATTCCAAAAATAATTCTTTCCCTCAAGTTATGGTCAGTATCTCAGACAATCATCATTTCTTAATACATAATTAACAAGCAGTGTATGGAAGGTAATCAAACATTGTTATTTAAATTGATTTGGATTTTAAATTTGATTACCTCCTTACACTGCTTTTAAATTGTCTCAATTGTCCTTTAACCAGAAAACCCTTGTTTTCCCCTTTTTGCCCCTAATTCCTAAATGGTTTGAGCCATAACCCCAAAGGTCAATCCTAACCATCCCTTTGTAGTATGGAAACTTGTGGTATAATTTCAGAGATTCATACACTTTAATACAAGTTATTGTCTGGAAACTACAAAATGCTTATTTGGGCCCCTTTTTGGCCCCTAATTCCTAAACAGTTGGGACCATAACCCCAAAATCAATCCCAACCTTCCTTTAGTAGTTATAAACCTTGTGTTAAATTTTATTGATTTCTATTTACTTTTACTAAAGTTATTATCCGAAACCATCTGTCTTCAGGCGGCGCTGACGACGACGACGACGACGACGTGATACCAATGTGATACCAATATCTGACGAAATTTTTTAATTTTGTGGTCGTATAAAAATGTTGGTTATATACAGATTGGTAATCAACAATAACAAAGTTCACATCATTCCAAAATTTGCTTAATTAGCATTACAAAATAATTCAAGCAGTTCTGAAAGTTAAATCTAACTTCAGCTTAAAAGTACTGAGAGATTGGTCACTTAAAGAACAGGAAATTTAATTTTTTTATTTAAAATAATCCCTAAAAAACAAATACCTGAAAATCGAAAAAAATATGAGAAGAAATTTGGTTTGCCTTAACATGTACAGTTATAGAAGAAGAGGTCATACTGTAACCTATCACATGACTGTCACATTTTTCTAATTACTGTGGATTCATTTCTTTTCGTTGGTACCAATTATCATGGATTCAAGAATAAACTGATTGCTGAGCGCAGCTGGATCGCCGCAGAGGTCCAACCCTGAACAGTTGGGGCAAAATGGACACAATATTCAAGCTTGATACAGGTCTGAATTTGGATTGTAATAAAATATTTGACATATTATAGGTTTCTGAATAAATGTAGTCAAAGAACTTGAAATTGGTTATATGAATTTTATTAATATTCAATTAAAGATTTCTTGCTGTTGTGTAATACACTGTGCTGTTGCGCAATACTTAGTAAATCTGTTGTCAGACTATAAACAAAAAAATTAAGTTCCACACATAACAGAAATTTATATAATAAAATTACTGCTCAAATCATTTTGAATTATTGACAGAAAACTGGGAAATTCCCCTTATTTAATGAATACAACCCCATAAATCAGTAACATAAAATCTGAAATTTATAAAAATTAAAAGGGAAGTCACATCAATAGATATAAACAATTCAGCAGTTTCATGAAGACTGTTCAAAGCGTTTTTGAGTTATTGTCCGAAAAGTGGAAAATCCCCTTTTGTAATGAATAAAACCCCATTAATCGGGAACGCATAGTCTAAAAATTTATAAAATCAAAAGGGAGCTCATGTCGATAGAAATAAACAATTCACCAAAGTTTCTGGCAAATTGGTGAAATTGTTTTCAGTTATTGTCCAAAACTGGAAAACCCCCTTTTTAATGAATAAAACCCCAAAGCGGTAAATCTGAAATTTATAAAAACGAAGGGAGCTCAGGTCAATAGATATTAACAATTCACCAAAGTTTCATGCATACTGGTTAGAGCTTTTTGAGTTAATGTCCGACATGTTGATGACGGACGGAAGGACAGACAGACAGACGGACGGATGTTCAACGGTATACCATAATATGTCCCGTAAATGGGCATATAAAATTGTATTTCCATAGATATTTGATTTCGTGGTTTAACAAAAGTCTGTATACCAGCCTATAGAAAATTTGTACCTTGTTGAACATTTAAATGGTCCATCTGTACACACGAAATCCACGAAAATTGGTATCCCATTACTAATAATAAATCCACAATATATAAAATATAGTACCTGAAGTTATATCCTTTAGATATTTTATAATCAGCACTGTCAAGACGTCTGAATATGTATTTTGGAACACATTCAGTAACACTGAGATCTAAATTACAGTTCCACTGAATCTGTATTTCTATTACGCCACCCTAAAAATTGAAAAATTGGAAAATCATAAATCAACAGTAGTACAAGTATATCTTTTATTCAACAAATTTAATACCATGGACAGATTAATGCAATAAGTGGTCAAGGGTGAGCCTCAGGGTGTATAAATAGCCAATGACTCCTTTCACTAAACATCTTAAGACAAAAAATCAACCACAATTCCTAAAGGGATAATCAACATACCATTTACATAAAGTTTGACAGATATATGTCCTTTACAGAATTTACTAAGATCTTTTACTTTTTTTTATACTGATTTTAACCTTTTATTCTATTTTCAGTAACAGTGACTATGTTTTTTATATCAGTAGAAAAATTAGATAAAATTTTATAAGTAGACAACTACAGATTATTATAACCAGGAGTAATCTCGATTTACCAAAAGGTTTTAGTGAAAAAGATTTTTGAAAAAGTTTACTTTGCGCAGACAATGGAAACAAAGAGGTGATAAGAGATTATTACACTGGCCCTTTAATCCAATAGAGTTAAACAAGCTTTAAATCAATCATAATGTAATGAAATAAAACATTACCGAGACTGCCATTTCTTTGTAGTTACTTCCCGTTAGAGATACAATATCATTCAGAATGAAAATTGGACAATACTGATCCTCTGGGTGGTTTAGTTTAAATCGACATTTCGCCAACATTGAATCATTAAAGAAATCTAAAAGGTTTCTCCTGAAAAGAGCAAGACATGGATCAATCAACAAAATCAGCACGCATAAAATTTCCAAAATTTTCTGAGTAGATTGAAAACTCTGTCTGGAGGTTAATCTGAAGGACCTAAACAAAAAAAATTATTATCAGAAATTATACCATCTCTGATACATCGATAACCAATAAAACATGCCTTAGAAATGGCTGATCTTTGTAATGTTTTACCTACAAAATGTTAATAGGTGTACTATAGCAGATTATATAGTATTATTTAGGAAGGTACGCTTGTACAAACATCCCATGATAAATACAATTTTCCCATAATATTGTGGAAAGCAATTTCAAATACCTTATATTCTGTACCCTGCAGCATCCCAAAAATTAGAAATATTGTTTTACTATGCACTATGTTACATTAAAACTATAAAACATTATTTAATTTAACTAATAAAAATATAAGAAAATGTTTAAAGCTGCATATCTATGTTAGCATTAGTTTATTTAAAGCTGTGTATCTATGTTAGCATAAGAATATGAAAAATACTCTGTTGCTGTGAAGTACAGTAACAGATATTTCAAAAGTTGTCTTATCAGCAGATAAAGTACTTTTAACTTGCTTTCAGTAATTGTTAGCATTCTAAAATACAGTATATGTTAATACTACATTGTACTATACACTTATTTTAGAGATAAGTCCTTTTCTTGTACTGGTGTCTATTGTATGTTCTTTGATATACGTTGTGTTAATCTACAGATCGTGATTCAAAAGAGGTTGGGTTTAAATCTAAATATAATTACAAGTCAGAAACATTGTTAGTCATATCTTAATGTTTTACATTACCCCTTTAAAAATTATGTGTTTGATGTTCGTACCCATGCATGCCTCATACAGCTGGGTAGGTAGGGATTTTTTTTTTTGGTCAACAACATAAGTTACATGTTTTAGACAAAAACGTCATTAGAGCAGGAAAAAATTGTTAAAAAATTGAACAGATTAGTATCATAATTTTTTTAGGTATGCTGCTTTTAAGGTGGGTAGGTAAGCAACATCTAACAATTAAGATTTTATTTTGGGCCTTATTTGTAGAATTTGGTGTTGATGGCAGATCTTGGATTGTTTCTGATAAATTTATTCAAAACTTTAATGGACTATGGACAAATTAGATCTTGAGATATTGTATGGACACATCTTTATTGCTAAAGGCTGCATGCCCTAAATCTAACTGTCTTTTCTTTTTGTTTGTTGTTAGATTGCTGTCTCATTGACATAAATAAAAATAAGGAGATGTGGTATGATTGTCAATGAGACAACTATCCATCAGCCTTCAAATGAAGTGGATATTAGCAATTATAGGCCACCTATGGCATTCAACAATGAAACAATTCAAACAGAAGACTGACAGCCTAATTTATAACAAAGCCCACATTTACTTTTATTCCTATCATCAATAATTAGTATAGAGGAAGTTATGGTAGATAAATTATTTTATAGTTTTACCAAGGTCCAGATTTCATGTTTACAATACATGCTGCTTAGTATGCACACTCAGTTTTATGACTGTTTTAACATGAATATATGTGACAAAAATCATTACTCATGATCATGACTCATAAATCACAATATTTTAACTTTTTAAATAAAATCCTGTAAAATACATGAATGTAAAACAGCCTCTTTATGTAAAAGTTAAGCATTTTTTTTCAAAATGTCACTACCAACTCAAAGTATAGCAAACAAGATTTTACTGTGGACTTTCTAGCCCAAAGTAAAATATAAATGTGGTTCCTGTTAGATACACAGAACATTTTTAGTAAATAGTTGAGAACAAGATCGTCAGTGCTTGTTCAAAAACTCCAATAAAATGCTTTGAGTACTGGACAAATATAAAAATTGGTCAGTAACCACAAGTATATTTTATTTTGGCATATATTTAAACATATATTTCCAATAATCCTCTGCTTCAAACATGTCTACCTCTTTAGCCATAGCGGAATAATTTTCTCCAGCTTCTCTGACAATGGTTTCTAAACGTAATATAGGACAATCTATGGAGTGGGAACCATAGTTACATGTCTGGAAAAACTCATCTGAAGCATTGTCTGGTAAATTTCTCCTGTTAATATGTAAAACTTATATAGTTAGTAAAATTATATTGTTACTGTAAAGTACTTGATTTGATCTGTTTTGACATAGTAATCTTTTTCAATAGATTAGATAATTGTTTACATAATAAGTAAATGTAGTAAATGAGCTAGTAGTTATGACATAGAATTATTGGGGCTATTTTATGACATAGAATTATTGGGACTATTTTATAGTCTAAGATAATAATGTTGAGGGTTTTATATAAAAATAAGGAGATGTGGTATGATTGCCAATGAAACAACTATCCACCAAAGTTCAAAAGAAGTGGAAGCAAGCAATTATAGGCAACTGTACAGCCTTCAACAATGAGAAAACCCATACTGTATGGTCGGCTATAAAAGGCCCCAACATTAAAAATATAAAACAATTATGTCCATTAGACAACGACCAAACTACTTGAAAGTGGTTTAATTTTGTGTTTCCATTTTAGATATTTTTCTAAGTGAGTGGGTTTTATCGCGGGTTAAGGAAAGAGTGCTCAATAAGGAATTCTTCACCGAGTTGACACCATTAAAATCAATTATCATTAATATCCTTCTAGAATTCAAAAGTTAAGTGTATGTCACAACTGTGTATTTTTGAATATGGGTATGTAGAAATAAGGTTGAGGCTTTTAACATGCAGATGCACATGCCAGCTTTATTTGTGACCCAATCTATGGCTGTCTGCAATAATATAACCAAGTATCATTAATATACATAAAAGCATTTAAAAGTTGAGTAGGACGAAACTTTGCTTATTTGAATATTGGGATGTAAAGTTGAACATGCTTGTGACCTTGACCTAGCAGACCAACATTCCAACATAACACAACACACCCTCTGATGGTGAGCAACAATTTTACAAAATATCTTTTATATCCTTCTAGTCATTCAAAAGTTCGACAGATCCATACTCTCACAGAAGGACAGACAAACAGAAATTCTTACATGCCCATGAATTTGTTCTTTGAATACAAAACTGGTAGCACATTCTTGTACTGCAAATAAAATTCACTAAAAACCTGGTACTGAGGAATCATTATAAGTCATGGTTGTACTGCAAAAAATTCACTAAAAACCTGGTACTGAGGAATCATTATAAGTCATGGTTGTACTGCAAAAAATTCACTAAAAACCTGGTACTGAGGAATCATTATAAGTCATGGGTGTACTGCAAATAAAATTCACTGAAAAACCTGGTACTGAGGAATCATTATAAGTCATGGGTGTACTGCAAATAAAATTCACTAAAAACCTGGTACTGAGGAATCATTATAAGTCATGGTTGTACTGCAAATAAAATTCACTGAAAAACCTGGTACTGAGGAATCATTATAAGTCATGGGTGTACTGCAAATAAAATTCACTGAAAAACCTGGTACTGAGGAATCATTATAAGTCATGGTTGTACTGCAAATAAAATTCACTAAAAACCTGGTACTGAGGAATCATTATAAGTCATGGTTGTACTGCAAATAAAATTCACTAAAAACCTGGTACTGAGGAATCATTATAAGTCATGGGTGTACTGCAAATAAAATTCACTAAAAACCTGGTACTGAGGAATCATTATAAGTCATGGGATACTAATTGTCTTAGATTTAGTTGGTATACATGTACATAAACCAAGAATTAAACTTTTAACAAAGTACAAATTTTCTATCAGCTTGTATCAAAACATTGGCAGAACCGCAAAATCAAGTATCCATAAACTACAACCCAGTAAGTTAAATTTATCATCAAGTCGTCATTCCTGCTATCTTTAGACATCACTTTTTCCCCTTATCATAAAGTTGCCATGCTGTGGCCCTGACCTCTTGAACAGACCATGATCATGCCAGATGCATAAAAATAAGATATTAATGCTAGTTTCTTGATTTTACAAGTCTACACATAGCAGTAAATATTAAAGAAGGTCATAAAGGTCATTGCTGGCAACATGTTTGCCATTTCTTTATTTTAAGTGACAAAATGTTATAAAATGTCATGCTTCATGCCAATAGAGATTTTAATAAATGTTCCTACAATGGTATAAAAGTTATAAATCATTTTGAATTCACTTTTCTTTCAATTTCTTCAGTGCATAGGACTCTCTGTAATACCCTTTTGCAGACAAACATGCAGTTTTATAGATCACTCTCTACTGAACTTTGTTGCATGCAAAGTTATATATTTGAAGACAAAGTATATACAATAAATTTTGCTCAGTCAGTACAAATATCTAAGGAACTAAGTTTATAGTGTGATTTTCCATGTAAAAGACTTAGTTGTCATTACATTCAGGTCAAATTGTATATTTTATCAGTAGATAGTAGTCTTACCTTTTCACCTTAAACTTTGGAAACTGTATATTATTTTTGATAAACACTGTAAAATCCTTTGATCCTAGAAGTGCTGGTGGATCAGGTCTGTAAGAAATCAAAGACAAAAACAAATTCATTATCAAGAACATAAAAGGGTATGGTAGAACTTTTCATACAAATCTATTTGAAGCATTAGTATTTGAAGTGCCTTGGTGGTCTTGTTATAGTACACTTGCCTAAAGAACAGTTCTGGAGGTTGTAGGTTTGTTTAAATCACAGACCATTATTATTTACTGCTTTAACACCAAGAACATTTAGAATTTAGAAGTAAGAAAGGACCAAATGGCTGCGTGTACAGGTAGGGTGACATTTTTCCTATGGACTATTTATGTAACCCTGCAGATTCATTATAATTCGTTGGATACCTATTTTCATGTATCTCAAGTATATAGGTAATCAACAAATTTAAATGTTCAGGAAAGTTCAGATTTTCTATTGACATATATTTGGCAAAACCACAAAACAGTTATCCACAAAATACAATTTTCCATCACTTCGTGAATTTAGTATCAAAGAAAATTATTCCATTTTTAAAGGATCTCACATGATTTAAGGTAGATAGGGGTTAAATTAAAATCAATAAGAAAATCTAATATTTTGCCAAAATGTAGTCTATATCATGCTTTTTAAATATAATAAAAGTATGGGTCACTGGGCTTTTATCAAGCTACAGGTTGTGCAAAATTGTCAAATTTTGTAAAGATTATATAAGGAAATCCCAATTTTTTGTGATAAAAGAAAACTAAATGATAGAATCTCAAGATAGAATATGAAAAAGATAGCTCTTATAATGTGCTTTCAGAAAATGAAAAGAAAAAATGGGGTCACAGGACTCATTTTCCTGCTCCACAACAAAAATAGGTAAATTCATAACACATTCCTTTATAAAAGTAACATTATCAGAGTTATCTCCCTTATATGGCAATCTTGAGACAAATTGAAAAAAAAAAAAAAAATAATTCTGTATTTGTAATAAAAAAACAGTCGAAAAATTATAATAAAACATATTTCTTTTCATTTAGATGAAAACCATAAGAAAGAAGTTACATTCTTATTACAAAACTGACTTTCAATCAAAGATCTAGACCCATTTTGCTCTGCTATTTTACAATCAAAGATGTCGGAAGACGCCTGATCAACCTTAACAGGCTTTACATGAAGCATTGAACACTTTCAATTCAACTTTTTTGGAAAGAGATATTTTGAACTTTTGTTCATATGTGTTTTACAAGAAATAATGGTGAAAGAGGAAAAACAACGGGATCCTGTTAGATGACTAGTATTTAGATGTAGATTTCCTATTCTCTTTACCATATTTAGAAGCTTCCATCATTATCTTAAAGTCCAACAAGCAAATGGCAGAAGAGTAATAATTAACAATTACTTCCTACACAGCAAGAGAGTACAAAATGAAAACTGGAAAATCCCCTTTTTAATGAATAAAACCCCATAACTCGAAATGTAATATCTAAAATTTATAAAATTCTAAAGGAGCTTACATCAATAGATATCAACAATTCACCAAAGTTTCATGAGAACTGCTGAAAGCATTTTGAGTTATTGTCCGAAAACTGAAAATCCCCTTTTCTTTATGAATAAAACCCGTAACTTAGAAACGTAAAATCTAAAATTTATAAAAACGAAAGGGAGCTAACATCAATAGATATATACAATTCACCAAAGTTTTACGCAAATTGGTTAAAACGTTTTGAGTTAATGTCCGACATGTTTACGACAGACAGAAGGACGGACGGCAACGGTATACCATAATACGTCCTGGAAACAGGCGTATAAAAACCTGACTTACGGCTTCAGGGCTCCATTCTCTACAGGACACCATGCACGTACCAAACAACGTCCAGCTGTTGTATTACATTCTCCTGTTAATAAACCTGTTAGTAGAAAAGATAAAATTGAAGAGAAAACGTTTTGAGTAATTAACCTGTAGAGCATAAAGGTAGAGTTATATAAAGAAGTTATTACAACATATGGCACATGCACCTGTTAATGAGAGTCTATAAATAAGCAATACTTTTACATAGACCTCCTAAGTCAAAATATGTATGATCTTATTAAACTGATGCAATTAATTCTGTAAGCAATTACAAAGATTTAGATTTCTTCTTAACTTTTAAACAAAGAAAACAAAATTTGGCAAAAAGTCCAGAAAATACAATTGTTCTGGAAGCCATGTCTCCTACAATACTTAAATCCAACAATATCAAGTTACCATTTCCAGCAAGAAGGACTTTTCCTGCAGGACACTGACTGGATGTATTACAATAAGAACCTAATACAGTTACTTAACATTTCCAGCTGGAAAACTTTTCTTCAGGAAATGGACTGGATGTAGTACAATTAACACCTAATACCTTAACTTACCATTTCCAGCTGGAAGGACTTTTCCTGCAGGACACTGACTGGATGTAGTACAATTAGAACCTATTACCTTAGGATCCTAAAATATAAACATGAAATACTAAAATGTTTTTGCTATCTGTATCAGTATATACATTAAACATTTTGGTTTCTATCAAATGCAAACATCCCCATTTTGGTGTAAAGTTGATTTACATGCAAAATATTCTTTTGGGATTATGCCAGCTATTCATATCATTGGTATTTTAACTCAGGACATCAGCACATCTTAAATATCTAGAATATTAGTATATGGGTTGCATGCATTGATTTTTATGAATGATTGTTGGTTGCTTTAATTTTTGTCCTTGATTTTCCTTGAAAGTGCAATAAAAATATATGTCACAATATCCTGGGAGGGAAAAATATAAAATACAATTTCAACCTAAAATTCTGTTCACACTATGACTCACTCCTTGTAATGCTTAGGACTTAGATAATGCCTTAGTGCACACCTTTGATAGTGTTCTTCAACAGTGTAATAAGTGATTTTCATTTTTAGGAGATAACAGGATGCATTTTACATCATATTACTGTAAATTCAGAAATTACTGCGAGGTTTTTATTCATGCAAATAATGCGACTCGGTGAGGATCGCAATAACAAGAACTCTCATTTTGATATCTGATACATATCTTTGTTTGCAAATTTTCAGAAATCGCAATAACAAATCTCGCATTTCAAAATCGCAATAATAAATGCACCCAATAATTTCTGAATTAACAGTATATGATTGTTGCCCACTTACTACGTAAGATCTGAACTTGGATGTAAAACTGCAAACAAATCAATGAAGCAAAGAATATATAGAGTGACATGTTATTTCTATTAGACTGTATATTTGTAAACTGAACTCAGACATACATTTTCAATTAATAAATAGATAATGAAATATAAAAACTGAATAGAGCCATTGAACCATAAATAATTAGTCAGTATAACCTTAATTTTAAATATATGCTGGCTTTGGACAATTTTGTTGATGTTAAGTAATAACTTACCTCAGAGCAAATACCTATTGTTTGTTTAGGTGTTTCTATCAAATTCGTTATCACAAAAAAGCATTATTCTCCTGTAAAATACAAATGAGTTGGTTAACACTAAACAATTTAATCTTTTCCTCAAGATCATATATCACATGTAACAAATTTTCTAAAATGACCAATATTTGATTTCAGTTTTCTTTAGATTTCTTGAAAAGAAAAATTAACGACTGCCTTTGGTTACTTTTATGATCACCTTTGCGCTTTTTCAATTATGTGAAAAGTCAAATAAGCAATTAAAAGTTGTTTTCAAAAGTAACTGTTTTTGTTCCACCCCTGACTGCCAATTAGAAATAGTAAAAGCAAACAAGAAAAATGTTTATGCATGTTTTGACTTCACAAAACTTGAAAATTTCGAGAATTATAAAATATTACTTGTATATTACAGTAAAATTCTGAAGAAACATGAGGGAGATCATTCAAACCTTGAGCAGAAAATATATAACTGACAACACTTAAACAAGTAAATATTACTTCCATATTCAAGTATATAAAATTAATAATTACCCTGACTGACAGCAGTAGTAACCAGCATCACAAACTTTGCAGTTGCTGAATAGGAGAAATAAACATATGTTATGTCGGAAAGTTTAGTCTGACCCTAAACCTACCTGTGGAGGGACAACATATTCAGCAACATCCCAAACAGATGTTGTAATATCTGGATATTGTGATTGGTTCACATAGACCACACCTTTCAACTTTGTTGTGACAGCACTCTGCACTGCATCAACCTCTTGGTAACCTTTTTTATACACAATAGCATATCTGAAAAACAAAGATAATAAAGATATAAACTTGTTTTGTTGATTATTTATTCTAAACTACGGCTCTTGCTAAGAAGGCCAGTTTCACATGTGAAAAAACCATAATCAAGTTAGAATAAGCCTGGTATCTTTGATGATTTTTTTTGTAAAGATTCTTAGCATCCAAAACAACTCCTGCTGGGTGGCTTCTATTTGGCTGTGCAGGATGTAAATATATCATTCATGTCTGGTATGATAGTGGATGTTAAATAAAATACATTTGTGGGATCATGCAGTGATCACTATATGAACAACACCCTCCTTGCAACTACTTATGCTCAGGGTGTTTAAAGTTGGCTGTGCTGGGTGTCATGTCCTGTCCATTGGGGATGTAAAATCATTTGACCCTGAATGACTTGTTGCAACATGTGCAAGGGTTCTTTAGTTGTAAAATGCTTTGAACATGGGGTTTTGATTTAACCCAACAAGATATGTGATTCTTCCGGCGGATTCAAAATCTCCGATTTTTAAACCCTCTTCCGTCCCTCTCGTTAATAACTCAAATCTTTTGTTTTTTCCAAAATCTCAACCCCAAAAATTTGTCAGTCTCTATATTTTATAACCATCAATGTCAACATTAATTATGTTTTGTGTCACTGATGAAGGTAATTTTACCTGTAAATCAAAGAACTTGTATAATTATACATGTTACATGGCTTCACTTGACAGCTTGGGTGTCAAACATACTTTAAGGCCACATCAATTAAATTTCTTGTTCTGCAGATTTTCCACTCCAGAAATTGGGATGAGCGAGCGATTTGAAAATTTAAAAAAATTTAATTTGCAAATTTTTGAGGCGAAGCTTGAAAAGTAAAGGCGAGCGATTATATATATTTTTGTAAACATAAAATCATGGGTTCCATCAAAACAAGATGGTATGAAACTTGATTTAATACTTGTACTTTGACATTTCTTTAATATATCAACTGCTGAAGTGTTTTTTTCCTGTTCACCAAGACATGTAATGCCCACTTTTAAATATTTATGACTTCTTGTATTATTGTTACTTTCTGGGGACATCAGATCTTGAACTGAATAATTATTTAAACTGCCTTAAATGATCTCCAGTGAATTGTCATAGATGTCTTTCCTCCTTCATCCGTCATGACTTATATACTAGAAACACGGCGGTGTCTTGCAAGAAGCAGGAACTGCTCAACCTTCCGAACACATGAGTTCACACCCAGTTTTAAGGGTTCGTGCTGTTCGTTGATGTGTGTACTTTTAAGTTTTCTGTGTTATATGTTGGTTGTCTGTGTCTCTTTTGGTTTTCTCATTTTTGTTCTGTGTTTTGGCACTTTGTATATAAATATTAAAAGATGTGGTATGAGTGCCAATGAGACAACTCTCCATCCAAGTCACAATCTATTTAAAGTTAACAATTTTAGGTCAAAGCACGGCCTTGAACATGGAGCCTTGGCTTACACCGAACAGCAAGCTATAAAAGGCCTCAAAATGACTAGTGTAAAACAATTCAAACAGGAAAACCAACGTCTAATCTATCAGTCAGAGATATAACTCTATAGGGTTATTACAGAAAATAACCTCGTGTGTTATTACAGATACTTTCATGAGTTGTCTACTCTTTATTCCTTAAATTTTCTAAATCTGTAATAACATATGTTTGTTATTTGTAAAATATTTTAATTTATAATGGGCTCTAGGAACTCTTGAGACTTTCAGAAACTAAATGCATAGCCTTGATAACTAATTTTAATTAAATTAATACATTTTGATTAACCATGATAAATCAATGAGACGAGGCTTTTAAGGGATAAACTTAGCTGTAATAACAAGGCTCAGTTATTAAAGGAATGTAACTTATTATATGAGACACTTGGGAATTACTGGGAAGCTTGCAGAACCTCATTACATGCTCTGGTCATTATTTCTGACACTAAATTAAAATACATTGTAATCAAGCATGATGTATGTCTGAGCAAATGCTTTGGAGTGATATAGAGAAGCTGTGATAACAACCTTTAGTTATTACAGCCATATTTTTCTGTAATAACATAGGTGTACTATGCAAAATTGGCAAACTATGAACTGTTATATCTTTCTATAGTTAAGTATACATAAGGACAATAGTAATATCAATAGAAGTTGTATACATTTGAACTAAACTAATGATGTATATTGTCCCTTTGAAACATGCAACATACATATGTTATCACAGTTCTTTGATTTTTAGTCCACAATAACAAACATATGTTATTTTTCTGTAATAACCCTATAGAGTTATATCCCTGACTGTCTATATACAAAACGAGAAACACCTATGAACCACACCAACAAACGACAACCACTGAACAACAGGCTCCCAACTTAGGACAGGTGCATAAAATGCTGCAGTATGAATAACTTTGCTAAAGTTGCCTGTATTAGCACATACATCTCCTTCAAATTTCTAAGTCCTTTATTCCAACAACGAAAATCGGCATGATTTTGTGAATAATCATCCTTGAATTTGATAAGAAATCTGTGTTAATGCTAGAAACAGTTTAAAGTGTCACGATTTGACGTTGACTAAAACGCTCTGCCAATTGCTTCTTTAATATTTTCCAAAATACCGTGAGGGTTATAGACAGGATTACTTTTCCGGATGGGGAAGTGGAATATTTAAAATATTTTTTTTCTGTTTTAGAAGTGCTGGTGGGTCCTTCGAACAAGGAATTAAATTGGCGTGGCCTAATCGACGATTCTCACCTCAGGCTAACTGCCGCTATGTAAGAAAAGCTTTGTGTATTTGAAAACACTTAAAAGAAATTTCGGTTACTTCCTTGTTTTATCATGTTTTAAGTTACCCTCCTTAATATAATAATGTAAATTGATTAAAGAATAGGAATGAAATACAAATTAAACAAAGAATCATATAAGGATGGTAGTTTAATGATTTTAAATGTCTTAGGACAATAAATTATTTGAGAGATCTATACTTCTTTTCAATGCTTAAATTGAAATTGATAAGATATGTATTGACCTTATTATTTAATGTCTGAGTGAGTTATGCTAAATCTGGCAAAATCAAAATTAGCTAGAAAATGGAATAACACTGCAAAACACATAAATAATTATTGAATGATAGAACTGAGAAAACACACTTGAGAGGACAAAGATGAGGAAAGGTGAAAATCACATACAAATAGTATACCTTAGAGTTGACAAATATTTCACATGGTAACAATACAGAGAATACATCAATAGTAATACTGTTATCTTAAAAAGGGAATAATGTAATCATCAAAATGAACACTGAAACGGCAATAAATATGTCGAGGAAAATCTCCAGTTATAAGGCCCAAACTCCAGCTGAAAATTTTCAAATCTCCAGTTGTGACTTGAAAACTCTGTCTCATGTATGCCCAACAATATTCCCGATGGAGTTGGCTGATGGAGGTGGCTCGATATTCATAAATCCAGCACACCCTTGGTCCTCTAAGTTCCAACAATACAACATTGTTAAAAATTTAAATGTACATCTTCTTTATCCTGATAATTTTATGTAGTACATATAATATTAATAAAAGATTTGAAAACATTAACTCTCTGAACAACTTATTTTAACATGTTTTGAATAATTTGCATGGTTACTGTCAAAAGAAAACATAAAACACTCAAACGGAGAAATAAAATAATTTTTCACACAGGTTGATGATTTTAGATTATAATATCATTCTACATGGCATACATCATATACGCCTTATTATTCATTCTACTAACATATCTACATAATGTACATGCATGTCTTGAGCAGCAGCAATCTACCTTCTTTTCTCCATTGATTAGCATAAAAACCAACAAAATGCAATGTGAATGTGAAGTAAAAAATCAACTTCACATCACCAGATCTAGCAGTACAAAGTTTGAAATTGGTGTTGAACCATGATGTAGTGAAGGAACAAAGAAAACAAATATATGGCAAAATTTCCTTGTCACCTATGCCTGTAACAATGGTTAATGTTATCACCTGCTACATGCAGCACAGCCACTAGAACACCTGTTTCCCAATGCAATGGGCATCTGAACGAGATATGAGCTTACCGTCTGAAGCAAGAAATTAAGCTTGGCTTACGAACAAAGGTTTTAGTTTATTTTATAGCGCGCCTGAGACTAGTATAACACTATAGTAGTCTCAGGCGACGCTAACACAATCACACCTCTTGCATTTTCATAATCAGCTATTTGTAACATTGCCTATATATGCCTTTCAAGTATTTGCCAGGACAGTGTAGAATTGTTACTTTAACTCTTCATGACAGTCATTTTCTGGAGGTTAATAGACTTAATGACGCCAGCAAAATGTTTATCACCGCCACATTCTGTATGTGCCTGGCCAAATTAGGAGCTTGTACTCAGTGGTTGTTGCTGTTAACTTATATGTAATTTGGTCTCTAGTGGATAGATGTCTCATTGGCAATTTTACCAGTACGCCACGGTTCAAGTTTTACATGGAAATAGTTAAAGCCCTTTCTATAGCTTCAATATTTTGTGGTAGAGTGTGGAAATTGGACATGTGAGATCATCCAGATTCAATAGTACCGCATATCACCTTCAATGTGACCAAATTTCTGCAGTTTGAGAATTAACCGTATATATTGACTTTGCAATTGTTTGTGCACCAGAACTCATAATTGTGGCACATAAGTAGTACTGAAGCATTTCAATAATTTGTAGAGGAGCTAGATACATCTCGTAAAATGAGTATTTTCCGGCTTTTAGCGTGTGTAACATGCAGTGAGTTCTATCTCAGTCAGTGTGCGCAGGTACGTGGAATTCTTGTTTTCCAACGAAACTGTTTTGTCAATAATTTTGGCGTTACATGACTTTCGTGCAACTTTTTCGATTTTCTACAATTTCTGTACACTCAAGATTAATCTATCGGTCAAAATATGACACCTAATTGAAAATTTATTACTTGTATATGCTTTTAAAAGTTCACTCAAAATGTACAATGTACTTTTAAGTAATTGTATAAACGGCTTGCCTTGTACCGAGACTTTGAAAGATATTACCAAATTTTCAAATGTTTTTTTTTAAATGACAAATATTATAGTAGGCACATAGTACTCAATATATAAAGTTTGTTTTAATCTTGGTCATGATATGGTTAGAGTAATAGTCCCAGGTTTTGATACAATTTTAATTTCACCCAAAATGAAATCATCAGATTATCTCAATTTTCGATAAATTTTAAAATATACGATGGACAATGATTTGTATAGTAATACTAAACAAATCCTTGGTATGGATCAACTTAAATGTAGTAAAAATATTAATAAAGTTAAAGTAGTTAATTCAGATTGACATTTGACGGAAATAAAAGATTTTATCTTTTCACACCCTTGTCACCTGAAAATGTTTATTGCCAATAATTTTTCATGTTCCCCGGTTATACAGCGTATCGATGAAAAGCGCCACCTCCAGTGATGCCCGGATGCTGTATCTATGAGCTGCTACGTCACGCGGATAAGAGAATTAAACACAACAGATAGCAGGATTCCGTGTAATCAGTTATGTAATTTGACACGTGTCTAACGGTTCATTGATTTTCGGAATATCAAAGAAAAACAGGCACGTGTCTACACAATGTTGAATAACTCATTTATTTATGATTATTTTCTATAAAATTTGAAATTTGTGCATTAAATATCAATATCTACCATAATATGAAAAGACATTGAAGGTAATAGCACCCCATCTAGTTCTTAGTGACATATCATAAGTCCTTAGTGCACTAAGGACTCCTTAGCAGTGTTTAGACGCACCCAATCAAATCTACTAATGGGTGCCGAGGAGGTCCACTGCTGTTTCAAGGATTTCTTGGCATGCAACAGATCGAAAACTCGAGGTTATAGAATTCATAGAATAGACTAGGTGCAGTGGCAAATATTTCATGTATATTTTGAACACAGGAGTGTTACCCGCACCCTTTGCAAAAAAAAAAAAAAAAACTTATTTTTCTCCTATGTGCCTTCGGACTTTATGTTTTGAATTGTAGTTCCACTTTCCATATTCGGTATTCATTCTGAGACAAGTGCCTGTGCGGAGACTCCAAGCAGACAACATGCATGTGTATAACGGCATTGTAGATTTTCTTATAAAATAACGAGAGTTGCCGGTCCGGTACATGAATAGATCGGTTAGAAAGCAAGGTTTTAATTTTAATTAGATTGGAAAGCTTAATTCGAGAGTTGAAAATGGAGATAGCAAAAAGGGGTTGAGGTGTTCCACAAGAATATTTTTATTTTTAAACGCTACATTTGAAAGGTTCAAATTTTTTATTTTATCTTTAACTACTAATGGATGCCGAGGAGGTCCATCGGAGTTTGGAGCAAGGATTTCTTGGCATTACAAAATATATCAGATGTTGGTCCGAGAAACATGAACACACCGACCTGACCAACATTGAATTTCCGCTAACCAATGTCCTAACTGAGTGAAAGATACACTGAAACATTTTATAAACATAAAAGAAAACTTTAAATGTTAAACATATCAGGATTATATATTATTTTCAAAGAAAACAAATATTTGAGAAAATATTTCCAAATTTGAGAAAAAATTCGAGTTTTATTTTAGAAAAAACATTATCTTATTTTTAAGAGAAACAAAACACAAAATGCATTTACATTCTCCAAATTTTAAGGGAGAAAAACGAAATTGCAAAATTTTACCGTTATATTTTTATGTTCGTTCGTTCTGGTTTTTAGTGTAACCTTCGTCAATACATGAATAAAGTACTGTTTTAAAAGCCTCTAAATGCACAAAAAATGTAAACAGTTGTGTTAAATTTTAATATATTTGCATGTAATATCATTCCTTATCATGAAAATTGTACTGAAACTGTTTATTGGAGTATATTTGGGTATATTGGGGTAAAAAGTCATTTTGTGATCGTAAGCGGCTGACATGAACAGAACAAGTTACGAGGAAAAAAGTGATTTAAAATTAAATATATTCATAAAATAAAGTATTAGTGTCGTTAAAATAACATTTAAATACCCAGTGTAACATTATTATTCAACCAAATTATGTTGAAACTGCTTTTTGAGGTATATTGGGGTATGTTGGGGTATATTGGGGTATATTGGGTAAAAGTCACGCCGATTATTAACATCACATGTCAGTCTGTGTGTTGTGTACATGATGTACAATTCTTACCCAATAACATATCCAATAATAATGAGCTGTAGCAGACGGTTAATCACGCCGACCTTTTTGCTACGAATATGAACTATTCTCGGCGTGTCATATTCGAAAAATACACCAATAGCCTTATTACAAATACTGCCCATATTACTTTCAGTTTCATCCAAAATCACATGACTTGTTATTCGAGCATCTCGTGATTGTTCCGACGAAATTTGGGGAAAAAGATTATGTATTACTTATAACTAACGGTCTAATTTATAACTTAAAATCTACGAAAAACAAATATGACACACGAAACAACGATAACCATTGAACTACAGGCACATAAAAAAAGTGCACGTGGTGGAGTTTAACATGTATGTGAGCGCTAAACCCTAATGTCGGTTAAAAGCTCATTAGAGCATATGTTGTCTCTGTTTGTATACCTTGCCGACTCTAAATAAAGCTTATTTATTTATTTATAACCTAACCTCGGACTGTAGTGTAACAGCAAAACATAAGAAAAAATGTAAAACACAGTTTCATTTGGCTTAAGGTAGATGGGGTGTCTAAATTATAATCCATAGATTTTTTTAATAATAAGCCAAAATGTAGTTTATATCATGCTCATTAAAAAAAATAATAAAAGAATGGGTCATTGGGCTTATTTTCACGCTACAGGTTGTGCAAAATTGACAGATTTTGTATAGATTATGCATGGAAACCCAATTTTCTGCCATAAAACGAAAACTACACCATAGAATTTTGAGATAAAATATGAGAAGATAGCTCTAATATTATGCTTTCAGATAAGAAAATGAAAAATGGGGTCACGGGACCCGTTTTCTTGCTACACATAAAATAGGTAAATTCTAACACATTCTATTGTAAAAGTAACTTTATCTGAGTGATCTGCCCTTCCATTTGAGTTGCCTCCCTCATGTGGCAAAGTTGGAAAAATTGAATCTAACAAAAGTATTCTGTTTTTGTAAAATACAACCATAAATATGATAAAACATGTCATTTTCTAAATTGAATTGAAAATTCTTACACAAGAATTACCTACTACTCTCAAAATTTGCACATTTTATTAACGATCTAGACCGATTGTTTTCTGGTATTTCAAAATCCAAGATGGAGGAAGACACCCTACCTACCTTAACTCAATAGATCGGTATCACTGGGTTTTATAAATCCATCGAGGGTGATCTCGCGTGCCCGGAAGGATAAGCAGATTCTGCTCAACGTGTGGCACCCGTCGTGATATTCGTGTTATGGTTTTATTTGGTAGTTCACATTCGAGGAAAAGATGTCGGGGTTGTGGTTACGAAAACTGGAACATATCCGTCGTCACCTGTGAAAAAGATATTCCAAAAGTTTTTGTTTTCAATTTGTGCGATGTTTATCAGAGAATGCAATTTATAAAATAAAAGATTTATATTCTTATATGTTTAAATGATCATACACGCTAAAAATCAGAGAATTCATTTTTATAGAATTGATGCTTTGTCGCTTAGTCCGATCCCCATTTCCTGTAACTCTAGTGTAAGTTGATTTAAAGTGTCTCATTTGTTGACAAAAACTACAAATCTTCTGATTTGTGTCGAGTCTGCAATGTTAATGTAGCGGCAGTGAGACACAACAAACCTATATTCCGTTGGCGGTAGTGGCGTCCGCGTCTTCATCATTAAGGTTGTTAGATTTCACGCTTGAATTGTATTTACATTTTATATTTCGGGACCTTTTATAGCTTACTATATGGTATGGATTTTGCTCATTATTGAATACCATACAGTCACATATAGTTGTTAACTTCTACGTCATGTGGTATATATGTGGCTGAGAGTTGTCTCATTGGCAATCATACCACTTTTTCTTATTTCTATATACGTTTTTTTTTTGGCATTAAATATTACCATATTAAACTGTTATGATAAATTTGTAAACCTCAATGGATTGTTATAAAACTTGTATAGGAATTATTCTTCAAGATCAAGATAAAGCATCTACAGAAAACATTTTTTTTAAATTTTACCGATAAATGTACAGTTAACATTACGCTTTTACAAGTCAGCAATATCAGGCAAGACAAGAATTCCGTGGAATCTTTTACGAATGTATTATGTAATACTGCTTCCATTTGAGAACTAAGGAAAAAAAACCGACAGGAGCAAGTGGTTTGTGGATAAAATCCCTTACGTCCGAAAGACTGTAAATTTTAAGTACTTTTTCTTATTTTTGTCTGTCGTTCCCTTTTTCATACCAAATAACTCTGAACAAGAACTCGAACTTTAATTTGAACTTTAACACAATGGATAGCGAAACTCATCCAAAGCACATTAAACAAACGACATATGGAATCGGTTTAAAAATAGAACATATATTTTCCGAAATGGTCACGTGGTTTTACCTCATCACGTAATGTGATAACTACATCAAAGAATGAAAGGACCACATCAAGTACTGAAACAAACACATCGCGAAGTGTAAAAGCGTCAAATTTTAAAACATCATTACGTTATGTTAAAGCCATATACTAGTAAAGAATTGGCAAATCATCATTGCGAAATAACAAAACTACATCATGTAATGAAACAACAACATTACGTTAAGTCACATACACATCAAGTAATGTTAAAACCACATTGCCTAATGAAACAACCACATTAAATAATGATGAAACCACATGAGTAATGACAAAACCACATTAAGTGATGACAAAACTATATTAAGTCAATACGAATTAAACCATATCGTGAAATATCGAAATATCATTAAGTAAAGACTATTCCATATTGAGTTATATCAAAACATCATTACGCAATGTCAAAACCATATTATGTAAAGACAAAATATCATCAAGTAATAACAAAACAACATACCGTTATATCAGAGTTCTGACATAAGACAGCTGTGGCGTTCCATAGATATTAGTAGGTTGCAATCTGTAATGAATAACAAGCTTGAAACAGTTTAGAACCATGAAGAATTGTCAATTATAACTATATGTCAAGCACAACTTTAACAATTAGAGACAGAACCTATTTCGGAATGTATATCGGGAACGGACGGACGCCAAAGGGATATGATCTATATATTACACGGCTTTTGACAATTAATTAAATTTGCGATCTATGTATTTTGAAATTATATATTTCATGTATAGTATTTTGTACTCTTTGAGATTATTATTACGCTTGGAAGTTTTAGACTAAAGTCGATAAGATATATGTGTAGCACTCGAGGTATTAATAGCCTAACCATTGACCTGGTAGATCTAATTTGAACCTGTCAGTGATATTTACCTACTCATGCATTAAAGGGAAAGCCTAAAATGCAAACAATTTGACAGTGGTGATAATGACACCTTCTTTACCTGAATTTATTTTTAATTATCTGGATAATTTAATTTTTAAGTTTGAGTTTATGGCCGTAATGTTTTCCTTTTATTGTAGCAATTATATTTTTGTTGTTGTTGGTTTTTTGTTCAATTCCGTAATTTCGTCCAATCAGAGTAAAGATTTGTGACATCATGCATGCCATTACCATAGTTTAGCGTCCTTTTAAAAATAGGTCACAAACCGAAATAAATCGATGAATTATCGATGGCTCATAATCTTAATTTTATCAATGTGATCAACTTGAAAGTACAGATAAACTGGGACTATTATACTAGTATACTTATGCTTTTGACGTCCGGTCAGAATGGGGACGTTAAATCCGATGCCTCGTGTAAACAGAGTGCCACGCTCTTTGCACGTTAAGAACCCTTGCAACAACTCTTTGAGGGGTCCGTAGGTGACCTGTTGCAAGGCTAAATTTCTGTCCCTATCCAATATACCTTCATTTCCGTGGCAGTCTAAATTTCTCCGACCTCAATCCCAGACGCCTCTATTACAGAACCTACCTATTGTATTTATTGTTAATTTGTTCTCGTCCTGAATATGCATGAAATATTTGCCACTGGACGTTAAGCAACCAACAATCAATCAATCTTATGCTTTGTATGGGGACATATTGTTGGACCCCACACCTTTGATATGACTTGCATGTGTTGGGACCCTCCCCTCCCACTTTTTTATTAAATGACTAGATCCGTATCTGATATCCGATACAAAATCATGTAGATTAATAAGAATTTGTATAATATAAAAAAAGATAAGCCGGAGATGTGATATGATTGCGAATGAGACGACAACTATCTCATGTATCTATACTATAGAGATCAAATGACGCGGTCCTCTCCGTGTAACGGTCGCCGTTCGCGAGTCTGCATCAATGGCCAAAACCAAATCGTAGAATAAGCAACAAAACAATGTCCCGACATATCAAAACGTGAAACAATCATCCGAGAAAACTAAAGTTTTACGCTAAAACTAGAAAAGAAAGTATTTTATCATGTTTATAACAGTCAGCAACCAACGACAAGCACTGAATTACAGGCACGTGACTTAGCACAGGCAAATAAAAGAACGTCAGGGTTAAACATGTTTGTGAGCTCCGAGTCAACCCTCCCCAAATCTCGGACAATGGTTTAGGGCACAACTTTAGAACAAACTGTAAAATCATTTGGAAATAGCTGGACACATCAGATCGACACGAAGCACAATTATAACAACCAACATAAAGACAAAAACAAAAAGTGTCGATTTAAGATAGTTCAAAGTCAGTAATTAACAACTTATAAATAAATCAGGTACACGTGTATATTTTAAATTTGTTGAAATCTCTCATATCTTTAGAAGAAGAACTCCATTATATGCACAATTTATTTTCATATTTACACTGTTTTCGTTTTTTTGTATGGCTGCGTCATTTTCGCTAGGGAAGATGTGGCTGCGTCTGTACTTTATGTTATCTTTTGTTGACTTTTCTTTGCCGTTCAAAGATTAAATATGTTAAAGTGAACTAAAGTGTTCTGAAAAGGTAAGCAGTATATTATCTTCTAGTGGTAACCATCGTGTTGCTCGGGACAACTTAAACATTCGATGATAAGTCGCATTCAGTTACTTCAAATCGAGGAAACGAGGGACGGGATTGTGGCTATGGCAAGTGCAACCGAAATTCGTGGTCAACATGTTTGTTAGCACTCAATTTTCGGACAATACAGCATTAAAACCAACTGCAAAGAGCTTAACTTATCTGATCGGCACCAAGCACAAAATAAAACAAACTTATAAAATGACACAAAAAACTATTGAAAATGAAATAGTTGCTAGTACCGAAAAGACAATATTCAAAGATGTTTACTACACTTTTGAATTACTAATTTGTCAAAAAGAAACAACACATTTACATGGATCGTATCATGATTCACGATCTCGATAAACAACATCGCAGTAAACAATTAGAATATGATATCCAGTTTAATAATATTTCTACAGGTATAAAAGAGAGGCGAAAGATACCAAGGGATAGTCACACTCATTAGCTGAAAAACCAGACAATTTCATGGCAAAAACGTAAAACATCCACAAAAAAAAGGCAAACATCAGTACACAGAACACAACATAGAAAACTAAAGACTGAGCAACACAAACCCCACTAAAATCCGGGGTTGATCTCAGGTGCTCCAGAGGAGTAAGCAGATCCTGCTCCACACGTGTCAACTGTCGTGTTGCCCATGCTAGTACAAATCCAGCGAAAAGTCTAATTCAACAGGTCACATCCGAGTCGATAAGTCTAATTCAAGATGTCACATTCAACGAAAAGAGGACGGGATTGTGGTTACGACAATTGGAACATATATAAAAATAAGGAGATGTGGTATGATTGCCAATGAGACAACTATTCACCAAAGTTCAAATGAAGTGGATGTAAGCAATTATAGGCAACCGTACGACCTTCAACAATGAGAAAACCCATACCGTATAGTCGGCTATAAAAGGCCCCGACATGAAAAATATAAAACAATTCAATTGAGAAAACTAACGGCCTAATTTATAACAAAACAATTTACGAAAACAAATATGACAGACATGAACCAACGACAACCACTGAACTACAGGCTCCTGACTTGGGACAGGCACATAAAGAATGTGGCGGGGTTAAATATGTTTGTGAGCGCTCAACCCTCCTCTAACCTGGGACAGTGGTGTAACGGTACAACATAAGAACAAACTATCTGCCTTCATCTGTGAAACAGATATTCCATAACGATCAACCGATCGTGTTGGCGTCCGAAAATGTTTTGAAGGGATGATTTCACCATAACCACTTGGAACTCTTGGTTAAATAGCTTTCTTGTAGGCAGTAATCCTATATCAGTGAAATCATGATAGGAAATGCATGCTCTGGAATATCGTATGAATTGAGACATTATATATATTCCATATGCATGGGCTGCTGGAATTTTGTTACATAGAAATGAAAACTTCCCAATTGGGAAGCTGAAATTTGAAATCATCTCTTTGTCGTAATATTTGTTCTTAGCCGATCCTCATTGTCAATTTCTAGATGCAAGTCAAAATATGAGGCAAACTTAACAGTATCTGCTGTATCCTTTATTTCAAGGTCCGATTAAACTCTCCCTAAGACAAGAACCTTGTAACTACGTTTGCCATTCTTCTTTTTTTATGAATAAAGCAGGACAAATTCTTTCAATTTGTCTTTTAGTTTGGAATGGGAATACTTGTGTAAAGGGTAGAAAAGTTAAATGTTCTAATACAATTGCAAGAAGAAAGAGGCTTAGATCATATGTACTCTAACAGATCTTTTGATTTTAAGTATCCACATCTGATTCACGCCGTCCCTAGAGCTTTGAAGCCCGAATTTGATTGCTGATAAAATTAATGTTAATAATTTAGAAAGAGGTTTCGTGGAGCACTTGGTAGACCCAGCAATATAACGTTGTTTGTATGTAATTTAGGTATCCAATACTGTAAAGGAAGATCCAGTTCTTCATGTTTGGTTGAAATTCCAAAGTAATATAGAACAGCCCTATGATTATCCAGGATTTCTTCCTTAGTGTCGTGGGGTATATGTTGAGGTTTCAAGTGAATTATCAATACCTCATTCCTTTATCAAGCAGTTTATGTAATGTGATTTACACACAAACTGTGTTATTTGGGGCTTCATCTGCGGGAAAACAACATATTTTTACGGAGGTGAGATAGGTGTTTATCAACATTTGGGTCTTTAAGTATCGATGTAGCATATGTATTCATAAATCAATTCGTTTTTTTTTAATTCTTATTTGTATTAACGACCTCAAAGCCTTAGCTCACTCAGAAAGAACATCTACGTCTTCCTTTTTGCGTTTAGTTCATTGCCTTGCACAATCCTCGACTGATACCTTCAGTATTTTGAAGTTGTGTTTCAATTGACGGATTTAGCTTCACGGTACTTTGGGAATTTGGATAACACATTTCGCAGAGAGGTGTTCTTGACACTGTTTAGGTCGCCTGTAATAACGTGGCCAGCCAGATTATATATGAATGGGGAGCTAGAACAGGTTCAATCAGGTAGTTAATGTTCACGTGTTTGTAATTGAAAATTTTAGTTATGGTAAAGGAGATGATAGGTACAGACTGATCTTTGAAGTAGGAAGGTATTTTCAAATTAACTGATATTATGATGAAAGATACTTCCAAACCAAATCTTTCCATCTTTAAAAGAATATAGCAAGGCTTTAAGTGATTTATGGTAAAGAAATTGTTACGTATCTGACAGATTACGTTAAGTGAAATCTAAGTTTGGTGCTACAATGAACAAGGGCATAGCGAACGCGTTGTGAATATACGCCGCGTTAAAATGGATCAAAGGAACATCACCGTCCAAAATGGGGAATGTAACAATAGAGAACGACAATTGTTTCGTTTGTCGTAAATTTTACTATGGAGTTTCCTTTGTAAAACTGTTATATAAAAATCAAGAAAAGGATGACTTCTGTTATTGCTCTTCGTATTAGATAGTAATTTCCTTGGGAAAGACCATGGTAACTATTCTGAAATGTTTCTATTGTTTTTGACGAATCTTCATTGAGTTCGACCATACATCTGTGATTCATAACACTCAGGAACAATTCTGTTATCAAAAGGGCGCATTTGATGCCCAAAAGGAAGAAAGCCTACAGTCTGCAGATACATATCTTTACCTAAATGTACATAAATGTTGCCAAGGAGAAAATTGAGAGCTTACACCATCACTAGTTAAATAATGTCATCACATCCAGTAAGTATACCTTGCATATTTATCTTTTATTACTGACAAACGCTGTATGGGCTACAGCATATATTAGCAATCTGGAATTTTCGTAGGATCATTTTATATGAAAATTTGCATTCAGATTATTGAAAGGACCATTTAATTGAACAAAAAAAATGTTTGATGTTTAGTCTCATCGTGTTCAAGGAGCATTATTTTCTACACTTTCGTCTGATGCAACTGACGTGTAATTAAAGAAACACAACATTTACTGTTTTTTTATATGTATCGTAGGTTGTTCTATGTTATAACAATAAGGAGATAATGTTATAGAAGTGGAAAAATGGAAAATAAAGCTATAACCCACTGTCATATCTGGCTTCGATTTGAGTCTAACATATATAATACCTTTTATTGAAGTGTACACATTAGAGAAATACACTACAATTAATAAATTTTGACATAGCTTGGCTATGCATGCATGGCATGAGATTGAAGATCACAATGGACTTCAACATTTTTATTTTAAAGGTAAATATAAATCACATGAATTAAAACTAAATAAAAAGGCGATATATAATAATAATTATTATTATTATAATTTTGATGATGATAATAATGATATTAAAAACTAAAATAAATGTGTGTTAATAAAATATGCATGGCAAGTATCATTTCACCCGTAATACCAGAACCAATACAGTTTATAGGTAACTTTTCCGTTATGTATTTCACTAATTGAGTAGTGATTGGAAAGTTGTATGCAAGTTCTTGATAGGACGAAATGCGTGTCAATACACAAAATCTTCTTTATAATAGGTCTATTATTGGTAATCACACATGTGTTTGCTATATTTTACATGATTCGAGCACCACTGGCGAGTCTAATGTTGACGAAACACACATCTGGCGTATCATATAATAAGCCTGACATCTTTCACGAGTTTTACCACCACCAAGTCGATACCACTGCTGGTGGACCTGCGGGGTATTATCAGCCCAGAAGTGCTGACGTGAAATATCATTGATATGTTCATTTTTTGGGTAAATTTACTCTTTATAAAATGTTAGAATATTAAAACACTAAGGTTTTCTATCCCCAGGTATAGATTGTCTTAGCTGTATTCGGCTGAAATGTCCGGAATTTTCTGTTATATATGCTCTTCAACTTCGTTATATCTGTTATGGCTTTGCAACTGTTTCGACTAGAGCGCCACTGATTAGTCTAATGTTGACGAAACGGGCGTCTGACGTTCCAAATCATAAACCTGGTATCGTTGATGGGTTTTACATGTATTCTGAAGTTATAGTCTATGGTTGTTACTCTGACCATTTTTAAGAATTCACTGTCAACTGAAAGTATCTTACAATCTCACTTTTAACCTCCGAACTTTATATTATAACCTCTCAAAACAAATGTCACATTCAGAATTCAAGCTTGTGCGTTTCCTTCAATCATCATCTTAGTCTTCGATCCGTGCATGATACCTCTAGACCACGCCTGCAGACAAACACTCATTGATAACTTATTCTCTTTACTCGATTTTCTGATAATTCTTGTCCATACACACACATTTTGTTGCTGTCTCTTAGCTTCATTTTATAGTTTTAATTATAAACACATATTTTTGACTCGAGCATCACTGAAGAGACTTTTATTGTTGAAATGCGCATCTGGTGCAGTAAAATTGTTACCGTTAATGTTATTCATCTTTGTCCAATATGTATAATGCCTTGTTTATTTTATCTTATTGTTTTCTTTCTTTCATTTGGGGCGTCATTTGTCCAACTTAAAAATATAACGTTCGACTTTCGAACTTTCTAGGTCAAAACGAAGGGTTATTATTACAATTTAACTATGGATATATTAATTATAGAATGACAAAACTGTTACAGATAGAATAAAACAAAATGACCTAAAACTTTTCTACACCAACTTCATAATTTTTAACTTTAATCTAAGAAAGTGATAACTGTAATCTGTCATTCAAATATTATGAACATAAATCGAGATTTGACGAAACGAAAGACGAAGATATTTCTTTTTCACCAAAATGACATAATTGCAATCTTTGACGCAAATAAGTGAGTGTAAAATATCGAGCGTTTATAATTTCAAATAAATATTTTGGACTTTTACTTTTATTATTGAAGCGTCACTATGAGTCTTTTGTAGATGAAACGTGCTTCTGGTGTACAAAATTATTAGCTTGGTATCTTTGATGTGGGTTTTTACAACCAACTGGCCAATGGCACTGCTGATTTAGGTTTCATTCCAGAGGGTATCACCAGCCCAGTAGTCAGCACTTCTGTGTTGACATCCATTATCATTGATATGGTAATATTAATAAATTAACTGTTTACAAACCTTTGAATTGTTCGAAAAGTAAGCATTTTCTTCCCTAGGAATAGATCCTTCGACGACTTTAAACTAAATCCATTGGATGTTGGTTGTGTACTGATTGATAATTTAGTCTTAGACACATGATTGTTACTAGTTGTTATCGGCTTTGAACTAGTTTTCAGTAACTGCGAGTACTCTCAGATCTGTACTTTGTGTCTTTTGTGTTTTTGTTGGGGATTTTATTTGCTTTGTAACAATCTGAAGAGTTAAACCCTTTTCAACTGATTTTTATAGTTTGTTCTTATGTCCTACTGTAGCAACACTGTCCCAGGTTAGGGGAGAGTTTGGCGCCGACAAAATTGTTTAACACCGCCACATTTTGTATATACCTGTCATAAGTCAGGAGCCTGTAATTCAGAGGTTGTTGCTGTATATCATATTTGTTTTTCGTTTATTGTTTTGTACATTAATCTTAAAATATTTTCTCCGATAAATTGTTTTACATTTGTTATTAAGGAGCCTTTTTATAGATTAGTATGCGGTATAAGTTTGGCTCATTGCTGAAGGCAGTATACGTTGACCTATAGTTGTTAATGTCTATGTCATTTGGTCTCGGGTGGAGAGTTGTCTCATTGGAAATCAAACCACATCGTCTTATATTTTTTTACCCACGCTGCATTTGGGAAACCATTTATCATTAGTGCTCTTCATTTTCGTACTTTATTTGGCTTTTAACTTTTCGAGCGTCACTGATGAGGCTTTTGTAGACAAAGCTTGCGTTTGACGTACAAAATTATATACCTGGTATATTTAATGTGTTTTATACGTCATTCAACACAACCATACTAAAACATATGTTGGTAACCATTTTATTTTAATTTGTTTCTTAATGTTTCCAGATTACATGCACAGTAGTTTACTTTTATTGCTTGTGCGAAAGTCTCTATTCTAATAAAAAAAAAAAATTGTAATACACAAGGATTGTGGCAGCGTTTTCAACTCAAATATAGAAATGAAATAGTCACTATGAAGTGTGGTTCAATGTCTTAAATACCAATTAGTTTCATTCTCTCTCCTTTTGTGTCATTTATGTCCAGAAGTGGTAGATACATAAAACATTTACTTCATTGTGAATTAAGTAATGGCGGAGTTCAGCTATGTCTTTTATAGAATTGCTTGATTTAAAATTGAGATCTGTTAAAGAAAGTCTAAGTATATAAGAGAATGATAATCCTTTCTTCATGATTAAGTACGAGCGTTAACGAGTACTTATCATGATGAAAGGATTATCATTCTCTTAAAACTTAGAATATTGTAAAGTGCTCGAGGTGATTTCTTGATTTGTTTTATTAAAGAATTTGTTTCATTGTCAGTGCAATGTTTATAATTAATGGACGACCTCCCTTTTAGGCATTTCATTTATGTATTGGTCTTAGTGATGTAAGGACTTACTTTTAATTTGGGACATTTTAATAAATTGTGTTTTGGACATATTAAGTTGACACAACAGTTACAATGAAATTGTAGAATTGTATAAGTTTCCTAATTGTGAGTATGAGTGTAAATTATGTAATATTTTAGTGAGGAATTATCTTTTGTTTATTTACAGTTCAATTTAATAAATTCAAAATCAGAGTTACAACTAAATTGTATTCCACAGCCAATTTTATTCCAGCTCTTTACATTAAATATTACTTAATTAACTAAAATTTAAACATGTTAAATTTTGAAAGAAATTGCTTTTATAGGAAATTCAAAAGTAAATTCAATTTCCTGTATGTACCGGTATTTTGAAATGACCATTCTCACTAACTGCGAATACAGTTATCTGAGTTTTGATAAGAGCAATACATGTAGCTAAAGATTTAGGTTATATTTAATTTTAAAGGTTTTTTTTCTTTTCTTTATTTTTTTTTAAATTTGTAATTTGAAAGTTCTAAATATTCACATAATAACACAAACGGGATCAATTGTACTGCACAAGTAAACTTCAAACTTATTTTGATCATTTTTGTTTGTTTCAAAATTCAACTTTCAATCAATAATCCTAATAAATGTGCTTCAGGCAGTTGTAATTCATTTATAGAAATTCTTTGTTTTGAACTGTAAATAGGCCTAAACAAAAGGATAATCCCTTACTAAGAACATGATTTACATTCATTCTTCGCAGTTAAGGAACACCAAATTCTACACTTTCATTGGTCGAGAGCACTTTGCTATATTCTAAACTATCATTAGTTTAGCGCAATCATTCACAGAAAAGTATTATGAAATGTTTTCAATTAGTTTGAAATCTTTGTCAATGTTTCGTGAAAATCTGTTAATAGATATGCTTATCACTATATCCGTTTATTGTGATTTGATAATTGAAATGAACTCATTTAATAGTGCGTGTGTACTACTAACCAAAACAAAACTAAGTAATAAAGTTTAGTTAGTGGAAAGACATTTTCGGCGAATTGTATGATATGATAAAAATCCTCCAAAATATAAGTCTTACTATTTATAACCAATTAGCATACTTATACTCACATGCCCAATCTTATAGTTAATCAGTCAGTTGATCCTTGCTTAATTCTTGTTAAACGAGTGTTACTAAATAGTACTCAAACTGCAAAATAGGTAAGTGTGATAACAGTCCAGGAAACTGTAACTGGGTTTTTATCTACTCACTTGTATTATATTTGTGCAATTGGTCCATGATTGATGACTATCATCTCACATTTGAATATTGCAGACGCTGGTGGGAAATGTATATGTAAGTTAAACATGAAATGACACATAGACACAAGAATGAAAAAGCTGACAGTTGTTACTGTAGGTATGAAAATTGGGATACACATTTGTCTAGCTAGTTCTCTTTACATTTCGAAGACAAAAAGGACAGGCACAGATTCAGTGTTTGCATAAAGTATCTACTTCGTTCTACATGTTCATGTAACAGTTTTCATTTCACAGTAAGACTAAAGCTATTTTAATTTATCAATATATCTATTTGTGTATATGGCGATAGTGCTGCAGACATGATCATAGTGCTTCAAATGTACGCGGAATTTAAACCATATCATTATAATTGTATGCATCATTATTGTGATGACCGTCAGTAATTTGTTTTATCTTAATTGACACCAGATCATCTACAATTTGATAAATATTGATAAATAAAGTTGAAAAATAATTATGTTTTGATAAATTTAGAAAATTAATTTTTTCGAAAAAATCTACGGCACTTATCTCATCACAGAAAAAAAAACTCTCGATAATACTAAAATGTAATGCAATTGTGATTATTAATGTGTAGTAGCATTTGTACATGCAAACTCAAATTTATTTGTTCAGTGTATGTTCAATGGTGTTAATATGTCTTTTGATTGAGTTAAGTCATTTCAATTGATATTTTATAGTGTTTCTTTCTATGTTGTGATGTTACTCTATTGTTTCAAATAAGGGTGAAGGTTTGATACCATTAAAACGTTTAAACCCGCTGCAGTTGTATGCACCTGCCCTAAGTCAGGAATCTGATGTTCAGTAGTTGTCGTTTGTTGATGTGGTTCATAAGTGTTTCTCGTTTCTCGTTTTTTCTAAGATTAGACCGTTGGTTTTCCCGTTTAAATGGTTTTTCACTAGTATTTTTTGGGGCCCTTTATAGCTTGCTGTTCGATGTGAGCCAAGGCTCCGTGTTGAAGACCGTACTTTAACCTATAATGGTTTACTTTTATAAATTTTGACTTGGATGGAGAGTTGTCTCATTGGCACTCATACCACATCTTCTTATATCTACATATTTTAATTGTTCGAGGAGCTGTGATTATATGCTAATTTTTAAAAAATCACAAAAAGGTTTTTTTAAACAAAAATTCATGGACCATTAGTATGATCTTTCGATGACTTCTTAGATATGTCGCGATCAGAATGGCTTTGAAGTTTGGGACCAACTATTTTGTTTTAATCGAATATTTTCTGTTCTGATTTTTTTTTATTAATTTGCGAGTCTTTTTCTCATGATGAGAATGCACTATGAAATAACAAATAATCACATGCAAGTCATGTTATATGCAAAATGAATAAAATAGGATGTGAGCAAGCAACTTTCAGATGATAGTTATATATAACAGAGTATTGATGTTTTTGAAGGAAACGCAAGCTGAGAAGTGACAATTAGCATTTGAAAGTAGAAAGTTAATAATTTTTTTGATATTCCTTGTTCTATTAATGATAGTAAGGTTTGTTGATTATATTTGATATTGTCTATGTTGTTTAGAATTTTGTGAATATCCTGTAGTATTAACCTTCTAACATCTTTTTCAGGATATACAAGAAGTCGCAGATCCTGAATGATCTCGTATAATTTGTTTTTCATTTTGCTTTGATATTTAATAGGTAAGTAGTGATAATTTCATCAATACCTTATTCAACATATGTGATTGTCTTGTTCTTGTAATATTTGCTTATGTGTTTGTATTTTTCATGTACGGTTAGTTTTCTGTTGTATCGAAGCGAAGATTTTGCTGCTCAGATACAGCCAATACATGTAAAGATTTTTCTAAATGTACTGGCTAGAATTGAAACCACTGACCAAGAGGGAGAATTAGCTGAACTTTTGTCATTTCAAGCTAACATAAATAAAACGACAAAGTTTTAACTTAGACATGCGTAGTCGTTAAGATCCGCAATATTCACATTGGCCTTCGAATCTTGGATACATATATTTATGAATGTGATGTGGCAATTTTCAGGCCTCAATCATTGTGAGATGTGTATCATTGATACTTATACATCCTTAGGTTTTAAATGTTTGGCTTTGAGCGTTACTGATTAAGGCTAATCAAGAAAAAGCTTCAAACGCATAGACCTTATAAGTGTGTTTTCAGTTTGTAAAATCAACAAATAGGCGATCTGTTAAAGGTAAGTCCACTGTCTGTTATGACAGTTTCAGAATAATGCAAGGCACTGATATATAGTTAACAGACAGCAATTACCAAGTGTGTTTATGATAGACAAAGAGTATATATGTGTATGTCCTACGGTATTTAGCTTCAAGTTATACAGGTAATAGCTTGATGCCAATTAGAATATTCTATATGATAGCCAAAGCAATAAACCTTGACACCTAGAAGTATTGTTTGTCGATCAATTGAAGTAAAGATAGTACTTCATGATTTTTTTGTAGTTCAGTTGATGAAACATATGAATTAAAAGGTTAAATCGTGGAAAACATTAGTAAGACACAAGTTGGAAAACGTGTTCTGAATTTTAATTTTGTGTTTTGACTGGACTCATACTTTGATTGTATCATCCTCACACATTTGATGTCATCCACGAAACCCCTGTCAATTAAGAATTAGGTAAGGGAGCATATTCAATGAAGACATGCTAGATGCAAGGGCTATACCGGAGTCATCTAAGGTTGTGTACAGATTTGAAAAACAAATCGAAAGGACCATAACGATTGCTAGAGATTTACTAAAGATATATGAGACTATCTGTCATGATATTTTTTTTCTCTGAATTCGGCTTTAGGTCAGGCTATTGCCACTGTGCATATGATGTTCTTATTCGCCGAGCTTAACCAAACATTAATAATTTAGTCAATAAAACTCAACCAATGTATTAGAAATTAGCTCTCTTTTTTATGATTCATTCACACAATATACTAGAAAATAAAACCATTCTATATCAAAATTTTCCGTTAAATGTTCTTCTAATTCAGGAAGTAATACCACAAAATAAAACAAAATCACCTATACACAGTCCATAAATCAAAAACAAAATTTACGACCATCTACAAAATACAGTACTAAGTGTATACATTATTATTAGGGAACGATCATTAAACTTAAAGGAGGGGGTTTCTAACAAAATATTCTGATCCCCAATTTGATGAAAAAATATTGTGGTTAAGCAGATGACCAAAAGAAAATATTTTGAATCAAGATTTTCCCCATACCTTATAGTGTTAAATTTTGAAAAAATTTTGATTGATAGCGTCGAAAAACTAAAAAAAAAAAAATCTGACTCTGACAACCCCCCCCCACCTTTTGAAGTTAAATGGTTGCTCCCTTAAATTATCATGGTCAAATTATTAAAATGGCTTAACACAATTTAATCAAAATATGGATGGGGTGGGGGCTTTGCATAACGAAATGAAACGGACGCTACTTAGTTATGCAAAGCATCGAATAACGTGTTATTAGAACTATTGATCATTCATAATCAGATTCTGCAAATACCTCCACTTCAACATATATTTATAAACCAATCAAGTATACAATAACAAATCCGGTATGCAATAAGGTGATCATCAACACAAGTTGAACATAAATAATCAAAGACACGTGCTTCCAAATTATAAAACTATAGTACTCAAAATTTTCGTAAATTTAGATGTTTTTAAATGCCTCTGCTTATGAAATTAATACAGAGAAAATTGTTCTCTCTTTTTATCAGCATGGACACATCATATTTCAATAGCATTAGACCATGCAATTTATATTGCAAGATTTGCGGTCGTTGATTGAAGTTCTAGTTATGTTATGAAGCTTCCACAAATACTCAAAACAAATCTAATATACTAAATAAGACTACAATTTTTTCCCGGTTCTTTGACTTATATATCAGATAAACAGTATCACTCAAACTAGTATGCAGAGTGTAGTTTGATATCCCCATTTATAAATACTTGTTTTGAAATATCTTTAGAAATAAGCGAGGAATCTAAAATTATTCTGAATGCACTTCTCATCATCCGATCGAATTTAGATTACTTAATTCTTTCGTGTCCAATGTAAGCATATAATCAAAGTAAATGAACAAAAACCAATATCATGTACAAACAATGTACAGGAGAAAACAATATTGTCTTAAACAAACCGCATGTGTTAACCAACAACGCCCCATATTGTATATGAATGAATGAAGATTGGGCATAAACTATGGCAAGCCGTTCTACTATTTATTCCAAATTCAAGATATCTCATATAATATATAAGATATCTTATATAATCTAGTTTTTATAAGATATTTTATATGATCTAGTTTTTATAAGATATCTTTTATAATCTAGTTTTTATAAGATATCTTATAAACTATATATTGACGGTACCAATTTGACTGCACCAGATGCACATTTTAAAAAGTAATGTGTCTTAATTGATGCAAGAGGCAAAATGTTTGAAATTGCAGAACCTAATTTTAATCGGCCGAAAAGCTGATAAAACCGAACCCGGAGAAGGAATCAGAGTTATGCATGAGGTAGATATATTCCTTAATATATATAAAATGATTTCGAAATTTTATATCAGCAAATAAAAATAAAACAATATCTGAGGTACTGCTACCGGGCAAATGACACCTTTGGGGACTAACAGTCCACCAGCAAAGGCATCGACACAGTGGTAGTAATAACAATAATGGTACCAATTTTACTGCACCAAATGAACATTTCGACAATTAATGTGTCTAAAACTAAGTTCATAAAAAAAAAAGAAAAACAAGTAAGATCACGTCCTTTTTTCAATATTTGTAATTGCTGCATATAATTTATGAGTTGATAATGCAAATTTTGAAAATACATAATGGTAAAATTAATATGTAATATGACCGACATTTCGTGGGTGTCTTCTATATCTAGTTAAAGTCAATAACTGCTTTATCGAAATATTTCCTTCTTTCATCTTCCTTCCAAATATATATATCAAAACGTAAAATTTTGATATTGGATTATAGAAATTTTACGATAAAACGATTATTTTACCTTTGAGATTAAAACACTATTTCATCAATATACGTTGTCGCAAATCATATATTGAGATACGAAAAACGCTTTTACAACCCTATAAAATTACTGAAAGAAGCATTCAATACTTATTATTACATTTTTTGGCTAGGATCATGAAAACACGATTTCTATCAAGTTACTTTTATTTACCAGTGCACTTTATTGTGGAAGCTCGTGTCATCATGAATGTTATATTTCATTTTAAAATGAAGGTTAATTTCAGAATGACGCGAGATTGCTGTTAGCCAATCAAAATAACGTATTATAATGAAACATACATGTAATGTAATTATATTCTAATTAAAGATTCTTCCAAACTTTTGGAAAAAAAACCAACCAGAGGCGGATCCAGAATTTGAAAAATATCGGTCTTCAGACGCAAAGATCGCCATTTGAAAGCATCGTTTTGCTATTCGAATTTTCGGTCTACTTTAGCATTATGACACATTTTTAAAGAGAGCATTTGTTTGAGAGCATTCATCCTTAAAGGGATTGTATTAATCATGTGTAGTTGACCAGACTTTATCGCCATTTTTGATTGGAACAATTTTGCAGGAGTTATGGGACTTGACTATGTGTGACCTATATGACTACAAAAAGAAAAATCATCGTGCAAAGCTCATTATGTTTACTTTCTGATATTATGATGTCCTGTCACTCAATAACCCACATTTCAGTTAGTTTTTGAATCTCATATATCCCAGTGAACCTGTTATTAAAGATATTACCGACACAAAAAGTTTTGCTTTACATCTTGTTTTTTTCGTGATATTGACACAGATGGGCGAATTCAAACTAGAATCTATGACAAACGTGATGTTGTCATTTTCCTCATTTTCAACTTTCCATTTCTTTGCAGTAACATGCTCTTTGTCCCATCGTATGGCGTTTGCATATCTCAATTGATACGTTACGCTCATGCATGTGCAGAATATACGGACTTTATCAACAAGGGTGTTCGCCAAACAGAGTTATATTGAAGATCGACTAAAATCTACACTACATAAGTTTACGGTTACATTTACGATATGTCTCTTTCACAACTCATTAGCGACATGTTTCGCAGTCTTAGATATTTAGGTATCAGAATATTTGTCCTATCTATTAATTAGCCGATGGAGTCATATTCCTGATTGTGACATTTTGCCTGAGTATTGATTCAGATGGTGGGTGGTGCATGTATAACATGAGACGCTTACCTTGTCAACACAAACTATATCGTTCCTTTTGGAGTTCATGCAATTCGCTCAAATTTTATTTTTTACCTTGATTTGTATCTTTTTTGTGGATTTATGAGATTTGAACGTCTGTAAACTGCTGTTGCCTGTAATGTAGTATAGGATTGGCCATTTGTTTGCCTTTTATAGCATATTGATACTTACTATTTGATAATAAACCAATATTATAATATATCCATTTGACATCGTATCAGTTATAAGCTGAATCACTTCACAATGGTTTATCTTGTCCGTTTCGTGCGATTGTTTGGTAATTCATCCTAACCACTGAAATTGTCGTCTACCTTATTGGTAACCCTGTCGTCGTATCTTTAAACCCAACTTTGGCATATGTTCTAACTAATTGGTACTCCCGTCATCGTATCGTTAAACCTAACTCTAGAATATTTTTTTGACTTTTGATCCTGAATTTTTTTCTCTAAACTAATATCTCTATTTTATTATTCATTTTATAACTGTTAGCTTACATAATATTTGTTTTATCAAAACTTTATCTAAATATCTTTACACTGTATAAAGGATCAATGAATATTTGCACATTTATCATTTTGTTAATTTTAGTATAGGAGCAGGTCAATGCGTCTATTTACAGTATAACGTATTGTCTTAAACCCTTTTGATATGTCGTACAGCGGCTCACATAACACACAAACAATTGAGTAACAATGTTGTCTGTATCCAGATACCACTTACTTCACAGTGCAGCTGTGAGGATTTCCTCAGTTAAAGCAAATTAGATAAGACTTAAGAACCCTTGTGATAATATGTAAACAATTCTATAACATGCTTGATTGATACATGGCTATATATTTCCTTTTTGAAATTTTATGACATGCATTGTATAATTAAAGACCTTCCTAAATAAAGATGTCTTAACGGTTTCATAGAATTTGCCATGATTGCATTCATGGAAGTTTTGCTACACATCGGAATCTCGTTTTCCTTGTTTATCATTAAAATCTTCAGCGTAAGCCACACCATGTTCCATAGAAAAATTACACATTTTAAAATAAATACGTGCAGGTATTTAAAGGTTATAGGGCAATAAGGCCCATATTTGGCCCAAAATTTAATGGATTTTTAAAAGTTAGCATACATAACCAAACATATAATTTCAAACTTGCTATAACAAGACTAAGGGGAAAAGTGTTTGGAAAATAAACACAAATTTTTCATTGAAAGAGATACAAAAGCAACAAACTATGAGGAAATGTGTTATTATGTAAAATCTTAACTTAACTTATTTAGCATCTAATTTGGGTATATGTAGAATTGAAGAATGCGTACATATGCTTTATGACGATTCGATGTGGTAAGCGTTCTTATGTTGTGCTGTTACACCACTGAAAGATAAGGGTGAAGGGTTGGGTGCCTGCAAACATGTTGAACACAACCGCCACAATAAGTAAATGCCTGTCCCATGTCATGAGGCCTGTAATTCAGTGGTTCTCGATTTTTGCTGTACTTAGTATATCGTATTTGTTTTTATTTGTGGCTGTATGTCAATTTGTTTTTCGTTTATTGTTTTGCAAATAAATCAGGCCGTTAGTTCGAATTGTTTTACATAAGCATGTCGCGGCCTTTTAACGCTTGCTATACGATATGGGTTTTGCTCATTATTGAAGGCTGTACGATGACCTATAGTTGCTAACTTCTACCTCATTTTGTCTCATTGTTAATCATTCCACGTCTTTTTACTTTTATACCCAGGAAACAACTATATATTTAGTAACAAAACATAAATATCTTTAAGGAAGCATGTCTAAGATTATTTTGTTGTTTCTTCGATGTTAACGATGTTTCCATATTTCCATAGATGATAAACTACATAAAACTGACATTTTCTTAATATTCTTTAAATAAGTGCATAAACTAGTATTATTACATGAGAAGTAGTAAACTCATCATAGGTATCAAGCTTAAAATTATGTACGCCAGACGCGCGTTTCGCCCACAAAAGACTCATCAGTGACGCTTGAACCAAAACAAAATTTTAAAAGGCTAAATAAAGAACGAAGTTGAAGAGCATTGAGAATACCGCTAAAGCAATATATTCCTGGCGTAGAAAATCCTTAGTATTTGGAAAAATACAAAGTTTTGTTGGCAGCTAATTTATAATTATGAACATTAAACCAGTACTTCTCTTAATGATTGTCTACAACATTAACATACCAGTTTAAACGGCACATATAGTGCATTTGACAAACATGACATTCCTTTCTTATCTATAGAAACAACATAACCATAATTTAGAAAATACATCGACATGTTATCTCTACTACATGTGTATTTACTTGTCCAACGTTAGGGATTATGTCAGTAGGTGTCGCTATCTTTTCATATTCTCTATTGTGAAATTAAAAATTGTGCCCTAGCGTAAAATATTTTGTTTTCACTAGAAATTATTCACAACTTGTCAGATCGGGTGATTGAATTATTGCCATTAGGACTACTGTCAACTACAGCCCAAATGACGTTGCTGTAAGCAACATTAGGCGTTCAACAATAAGCAAAACTCATACCGTATATAGTCCGCTATAAAAGGCTTTGATGTAACAAAATGAGTAACAATTTCAATAAAGGTAAAAGCGGTTATCGATGTTCAAATCTGGAGTTTGTGAACTAATCCTCCTCAAATATAGGACAGTGGTGTAACAGAAAAAAGTAAAGTCACAAAAATACCGAACTCCGAGGAAAATTCAAAAAGGAAAGTCCCTAATCAAATGGCAAAATCAAAAGCTCAAACACATCAAACGAATGGATAACAACTGTCATATTCCTGACTTTGTACAGGCATTTTCTTATGTAGAAAATGGTGGATTAAACCTGATTGTAAAGCTAGCTAAACCTCTCACTTGAACAACATAAGAACAAACTGTAATAAAATCATTACGGTCAGTTAAGAGTGTTAAGCAGTAGGCGTGTCGGTTTTTGTTTAAATTTACTAATTTCAGTGTCTCAGTTGCTTTCCAGTTGATTTTTACCAAACGTTCCACTTATACATATTAACCGAACTAATTGCTCTTCAAAGCTGTTTGCACTGACCATCATTTCTGATAGTATTAGTTAACATTTTACTTTGGTCATTAAAACAGAACCTTAGCTAACGATTTTAAAGTTTGATCTTATTAATGATACATTATAGCTTGCTTTCATTGTTTACAATTTATCTATGCCTTGCAATTTTGATTTAAGAACGTATTTTGTTCCACAAGTATAATAAAGATGTGAGATACCGCTCAATGTACACGACTTTGTTTCTGGTATAAAATTCACCGGGTACGATCAAGGCATAAATTTTGGGAAGCATCTAGTTAGATTAAAATCAGATGTTTCACTATGCTCCGTTAGATTTGTTTCCTCATGAAACATCTAAAGATATTTCATAAGTGGTCGTATTTAGTGACCTTTTAGTATCCAATCAAATCTTTACTTTATACGTTTCGCTATGTTTTTATTTAAAATTTTGCATAAAAGGTCATCCGAGCGTAGTTTTTTAGATCCTAGAATAGCAACAGACAAATCTATCGAAGCAAAGTGATTTAATCAATTGGGTGGTTTCCACAGTTTACGCCTTGAGCAAACCTGGTGAATTCTATCAATAATTTCAATGGTAAACACATACTACTTTCTTTGTGTTGAAAAACCTTTGACATTTGATGCGACTGTCATACAAGTGAGAGGTTTAGCGCTATAAAACCAGGTTCAATCCACCATTTTCTACATGAGAAAATGCCTGTACCAAGTCAGGAATATAACAGTTGTCCATTCGTTTGATGTGTTTGTGCTTTTGATTTTGCCATTTGATAAGGGACTTTCCGTTTTCAATTTTTTCCTCGGAGTTCAGTATTCTTGTGATTTAACTTTTCACTCACATTGTAGCATAGACAATGTACGGTCAAAGTTCTGCGCAGTTCATTATACACAACTCTGTAAATTGGTCTTTAGTTTCACGCTTTATTTTGTACTGTATATGTTGCTGATTTACCTAATATTAATATAGTCAATTACTTACCATCAAAGAATAATTATTTTGCAAATTACTACAAATTGCCTTATTTTGCAGATTGTTTTCGGCTTTAGTATAATCTTTATTCCCCATTTCACTGTATTGAACTCTGTAAATCTGTTGCCTATGTAAGCTACAGATGTGAGTTATTTTGTAAGGTGTATTATAGTCCCATATCGAATAATTATAAAGATATAGCAATGCTTGTATACTGACCAATAATTAGACATTTTAAGATGAGGTAGGTGTTTTTATGTACGTATTAAATTAATGCATTAATGACAGTGATGCACAACAAAAAAACAACAACAATTTTATCACCGTAAAACACTTTGAGGTCGATTACTCGCAGTGACTTTTAAATAAAAACCGTGTATATTTCTAACATTGTACATGGAAAAAGGTTAAATCGCAAAAGAAAAAGGATTGTCAATAAAGAATTCACAGAACATCGTTAAGCACATTTAGAAGAAGGGTTCAAAGAAAAAGGATTGTCAATAAAGAATTCACAGAACATCGTTAAGCACATTTAGAAGAAGGGTTCAAAGAAAAAGATTGTCAATAAAGAATTCACAGAACATCGTTAAGCACATTTAGAAGAAGGGTTCAAAGAAAAGGATTGTCAATAAAGAATTCACAGAACATCGTTAAGCACATTTAGAAGAAGGGTTCAAAGAAAAAGGATTGTCAATAAAGAATTCACAGAACATCGTTAAGCACATTTAGAAGAAGGGTTCAGCCTACATCGAATGAGATGTTTCAATATCAGTTCTATATTTAGAGCAATAAAGTACAGGATCCAAGCATGAAGAAAACCTCACCATGAGCGCCTCGCTGGAAATCGTTATGCAGGTTTTCCCGTTTTTGGTTGGTCTACATATAGCGTTGTGTGGACCTGTTTGTCTTTTCTTCGTCTTTCGTTTTTGCAATGGCGTTGTCACCTAATTTTTGACATATGAATTTTAAATGTCCCTTAGTAGCTTCTGCTTTGATTGATTGATTGATTGGCGTTTAACGCCACTTTCAACACTATTTGTGCTATTTCGTGGCTGTCAGTTTTTATTGGTGGAGAAAGCCGGAGTGCCCGGAGAGAACCACCGACCTTCGGTAGAAAAACTGATAATCCTAGGTTGGAGTCGAGTGCACCTGCCCCGTGCGAGATTCGATCTTACAACATCAGTGTTCTTCTGCTTTGAAGATAACATTAATTATGCTTATTACGAGGGAAAATGTATCAGAGAGTCTTGCAAGAATTGAAATATAAATATGAAAAGTAGTCCTTTAAGTTCAGCTTAAGCTATATAGATGAAGTACTGTTGTACAATACTACGTTTAACGATAACTTGCATCTAGGGTATCCCAATAAGTTAAAATTTAGGATACAAAATGCAAAAAGGACAATTGAAGTCAATTAAACAAGTAAAAACATTGAAGTGTTTATTCCAGTCGCCAAATACTTAGTAACTTTTCCTTTGAAATTTCATTTAATCCACTAAACTGGTGAGTCTTGATTGTTTTTAACCGATCATCATAACGAACTGTCAATCAAACACCGACTCATTTTTTATAGTTGTTTCACGTACTGATTTTGAAAGATTTGTTTTCTTTGGCCAATGGTAAATACGAAGAGTGTTGCATCGGACAAAAATTAAGTGATTTCTCTTCCGGATCACTCCATGTTTTTGGTAGCAATCTATATTGCGAAAACTCCAGTTTCATATGTTGTCTGTTGCATCTTCCATACGTGTCTTGTTGCTCCGGCTTAGCCACTTTCGTGTAATGATATAGTATGTTCCAATTCTGACTTTCTATTAATACAGTTGCTTGATAAAAGTTTTTAAAATTCTATTTCTACACGTTATACTTATCTAGTTAAAGGACTATCAAAGATACGTCATCAGCATCAAATCTTCAAATGACAAAAAGTAAAAATTAAATCAGGAAAACACTTAACTCTGTAATAGAGAGGCGAAAGATATCAAAAGGACACTCAAACTCATAAGTCGAAAATAAACTGATAACGCCATGGCAAAAAAAAAAAAAAAAAAGAACAAAGACAAAAAACAGTACACAAAACACAACATAGAAAACCAAAGAATAACCAACACGAACCCCACCAAAAACCGGGTGTGTTCCCAGGTGCTCCGGAAGGGTAAGCAGATCCTGTTCCATATGTGGAACCCGTAATGTTGCTCGTGTAAGCACAAACCCGGTGATAAGTCTTATTCGGTAGGTCACATTCGGGAAAATGAGGACGGGATTGCAGTTACGACAATTGGAACATATCCGTCGTCATCTTTGAAACAGAAATTCTATAACGGTCAACCAACTCGTGATGGCATCCGTAATAGGTTTAATAACGTGTGATATATAACTAAAACAAAACTCAACTTGCAACTGATTTCTACAGTTTGTTTTTATGTAGCGCTGTTAGGGGAGGGTTGGACACAAACATGTTACCCCCGCTACAATTTGTATGTTCCTGTCCAATGTCAGGAGCCTGTAATTCAGTGGCTGTCGTATGTTCATGTCTGTCATATATTTTTGTATATTGTATTGTTACAATTAGGCTGTTAGTTTTCTCGTTTGAATTGTTTCACATTTGTCATGTTGGGGCTTTTATAGTTGACTATACGGTATGGCTTTTTCTCATTGTGGAAGGCCATACGTTTACCTATATAATTTAACAAATGTACGTATATTCACGTCATGTTGGTCTCTGGTGGATAGTTGTCTCATTGGCAATCATACCATATCTCCTTACTTTTGTATCTAGAAGTAACAGTACTAAGGTGAACAATACAGAATCAAAGAATTTTCACAGTTACTGAAATCAAGCTCAAAGTGCTTTTTAACCAACTGAAATGAAATAAAAAAACACTCTGCTGCAAAATACCTTTGAGAGTAATAAAACATAAAAGGACTCGATTTACAGGAGACAGTCATATATGTTTATTTTGTTTTAAAATCAGTCCTACACAATGCATGTTCTATAGAAGCAAACGATTGTTCTTTCGTAAGAGGGATTTGAACCCATGCTTCTATTATAGCCGGTTCAAGTAACAACGCATGTACTGTGTTCAGCAACATAGATCACTCGGCCAGCTAGGCTATATAATATATAGCTTTCGTTAGTCGAGTAATACCTTCCTCGTCAAGTTTATCTACACTTGTAACATAGTACAATTGTGTTTCGATTTTCAGTTTCCTGCCAGCAGCTGACGTACTTAAAACATTGGTTCTTTTAAAATCAGTCAATTAATTCACAAAGAAAGCTGATTAAATGCTTTACATACTTAATTGTTCCGTACAATATCTAACCTATTAGGTGGTTGTCTCTTGTCATATTCTAATTAGGTTTTGTCATATGCATAATTTGGTGCTAATTGCAGGTCTTTTATATTCCTTGTAAATATATTCCCTACATTTTTTTTAGAATCGAGCGATAAAAAGCTTAACATAATTTATAGACACTTGTTGGTTTTTTTTTTTTCATAAAAGACCTACGTTGACTTCTGCCCAAGAACACAGTTATTTCGTAGTGCATTTCTTTTAGACAACAAATGCAAATTCAAAAAATCGCATCTGCGCTTTTTCAACAATAATTTTACAGTATAGTGTACTACTTTTGGGACAAATTATATCAAAAGTATAGAAAACTTTATCAGCAATAACTCAAAATGTGTAATTTCACCCCACCAACCCCTTCTTGTTATTTGAGGCATGATAAATCATGAAGAAACAAATTGGACAGGGTATGAAAAAATTAGCAAGTAATACACTGTCCGCACTAGGAACTATATTGACGAAAATCAAAGGACTGTGTTCTAGGCATTAAAATGTGTTTTGGTTTTGTCTCATCTTTTTAACACTGGGTGTCTGTCTGATTGAGGTATATCTAATCACCATATCTCTTTTAATCTATAAGTGACTTTCGTGTTTCATAGTAAGGGAATTGACCTTTTTATGTTGTTATTCTTTGTGAGTAGTTGGGTTGCTGTCTCATTTATGCATCCCTAACTTAATTCCCTTGCATAATACAAGTCTATTTGACCAATGATAAAACACCAAACAAGAAAGGAAAACTTACTAAATTGAGCAACACGACGGGTGCCATTTGTAGAGCAGGATCTACTTCCCCTTCCGGAGCACCTGAGATCACCCCCAGTTTTTAGTGGGGTTCGTGTTGCTCAGTCTTTGGTTTTCTATGTTGTGTTTTGTGTACTGTTGTTTGTCTGTTTGTCTTTTCCTTTTTTAGCAATGGCGTTGTCAGTTTATTTCGACTTAGGAGTATAAATGACCCTTTGGTATCCTTCGCCTCTGTTTCATATATACAAAATACAATATGTGGTGATATTTTTACTAGTCATTCATCGAAAGAATATCTAAAGACGGGCTATTTCCGATTCAGTAAATAAATATTACAGGCTGAACAATATTTGCAAGTGTAGGTTTTTTTAAGATATTCATAAATATTTACACCAGTATTTAATAAACACTAAAAATAAACAAATGGCAAAATAACAAATTGTATCATTGGTGTATCTTCGTATAAATTATTCAAATGCAAAATCAATAGCATTAACATGCATATAAATACATACGGATTTCATATAAATCATTCCAAGTTTGATTTATTATACAAATTCATTATGAAACACATGTTTTCTAACATTTTCGTCAGGAAGACAAACTAAATGTTTGACCTATTGATTAAAATGTATTATGGCTCACGAACCTGTACTTCGATTAAAAGATATTGTGGCTGACGAACATGTCCTTATATAACCTTTGTGATTTATTTACAGTTAGCAGATACATTTAAAAACGGCAAACGATTAAAAAAAATGGTAACCTCCAAAATTTTTGGTTAATCTGATTTAATGTCAATTTATATAAAACACGTATGATATCCACGCGCACAGCACGTGTTTTGAAACACCATTCACGAGGTACACTCCAGACCAAAATAAAAAACTTCTTAGGAACAAAATGGGTTTAAACAGAAAAGCCAAACCCTCTTAGGCACGTGTTTCTAGAATATCCAAAAACAGTCCGTGAACCACAAAATCTTTTATAATAATAATAAAAAAAAACATTATATCCTTTTAAAACGACTGAATTAAAACACATGAAAATGGAAGAGTCAAAAGGATATCACAAGGTTAAATCCCAATGTTGTTTGTTTATTAAAAATTTTTTTTCTATTGAATAAACTTAGAAATACATCGTTGTTTAAATTGATGATACTATAATCACCAAAACTATTTCAAATTAAATTGTTAACTAACAATTTAACTTCTATAACTTAAACAATGACTTAAAAGTAAATGGCCAGTCCAGAGCCCCATAAAGTGTTGAGTGTTTACATAATAGTACTGTGAAATCTGATTGTCAACAGTCCTCAAAAATATACTGGAGAAGGAGTTATTTTAAACTTACCACAGATTGATAGATGGTTAAATAAGACACAAGGAGGGGTCGTTCTGTTCAAACAAATGGGTCATCCAAATTTAATCGCTTAAAAAGGCGTATCTCTTTTATGGCTTTTTAGAATTGAAATTCTTTCATTATCAAATTGAACTTAACATTGTACATTTTAAATGATTTAGAAACGTATTTTACATGCGTCACTGATAGGAAATACTGCTGTGCAGTAATAGATATTTTAAAACTCAGCAAGTGTCACATCATACTTTGGGACAATAAATGTTGATAAAAATGGCTTTTAACTATGAAAATTCATACGTTGACGTTGTGAGATAGCTAAACATTAGTTGTCTAACTATAAAACAAACGTAGTTTCAGGATGTTCTTTGGAGAAAATGAAATCATTCATCAATGGGATTAAAATGACAACCATTATGTGATTGGTTGCTGGAATCCACACGTCATAAAAAGGTAGGTTTTTAAAATGCTAATCTTGTGTTGCTTTCTTCACATCAATGAAACAATATACTCTGTAGTATAGAGCTCTTACCAGAGACACAATTGAAAATCTATATGAAAAGGGTAGTTGTCAATGCAACGTAAATAAACTGAAATTTGACATGCAATTCGTTTTTTCTGATTTGAATAGTATTTTTAAAAAGTATTGAGTAAAATCTGTCGTAGAACTATCACCTATTTTTATGGGATATGATATGTTAAACGATTTATACCATTAACATGATTAAGTCAGGTTCGTATGCTCCATTTAACTATTAGTCGATCACTTTGTAGACTGTGTTACATTTGATTATGCAAATTTTATGTCTTTCTTATGATAAAAATCTTATATTAGCATTTGTCAATATCAGTTTTATAATGTTTTAAGCTGAAAAATATTACCAAGGAGAAAATAAAAAGTATAATTGCTCGTGTTCTTACTTACGTTCGCATTACTTAAAAAAAATAACATATGTTGCATACATACAAGACGTATTTATTTACTAAAGAGACGAGGCTCTTCATCATAACTGTAATGCTTTAGTATAATATAAATACTGATTGTACTTGAGATTTTTATTAATTAATGAAACCAGAGTTTGCATGAATATCAAAATGAAGTGGTATATTTGTACATACACGAAATAGTATCCTTAATATATAGGGTATATAAACAAGAACTATAACTCACCACCTGGTCACCATCGATTTCCATACAATTGAACCATACATAGACCATAACAATATGAATAACAGGAAATATAGACAGCAAACCATCAACACAATTAAAGCATGCCAATTGCTTACATCCACTTCAGTTAAACTTTGGTGGATAGTTCTCATTGGCAATCGTACCACATTTCCTTATTTTTTGTAAAGGTATACATACACAAGGTCTTCTGAAATATACAAATATATATACCAATTTGTTCTAAATCAGCAGGCATTAAGAAAAAGTGGGCAAAACAGAGATTTTCGAAGATCTGCAACCTAAATAAAATTACAACCAAAAAACAACAACAAAAAAGTATTTTATGCAGTTAACACTCACGGACTAAATTCCTTGTCCCAAGCACATTAACACGTACATGAGTTAGTTAGCTTTGAGTTTTTTTTAACTCTAGAAGTTTATTATTCTAATACTGGTTGTCTAGGTTAGTCTAAATTCAGTATATATAATGAAATATTTTACCCGAGTTATTAACGACACAAGATGTGAATATAAAAAATATAGGGTCTAATTCAGTAAGACAGCAACATAACAACACAAAATAACACCAAGAGACATCTTTAGGGCAACATACGATCTTCAACAATAAACAAGTGTTTATACATATTTCAAGCTACAAATCAGAGACTGCCATAGAACAAATGTTGTGAATAAATTTTAGAGATACTATCAAAGATTTGCTATAAACACCAAATTCTCATTATGACAAATAAACACCCGTATCTGATTTGACTGAAACGGATGCAAAATGTTCTTACGAGGCGTTTTCCCCTTGTGATATATTAAAATGGAATTAATTCAAATACAATTGATTCATGTCCTTAAATTCAGACTAAGCAAGAGCTAGTGGGAATCAAGTATATATAGAGGATAGTACTTTATACATGCTATATTTTTACTTTTCCAATAATAGCTGTCTCTATTATTTTACTGTAACTTATGGTTACTTCTCTCCTTGCTATGCTTCCACAATGCTATTCGATGTCGAGAAAGACATTTAAATAGCTATAGATAAACAAACGAAATTCATGCCCTTAAATTCAGACTAAGCAAGAGCTAGTGGGAATCAAGTATATATAGAGGATAGTCCTTTATACATGCTATATTTTACTTTTCCAATAATAGCTGTCTCTATTATTTTACTGTAACTTATGGTTACTTCTCTCTTTGCCATGCTTCCACAATGCTATTCGATGTCGAGAAAGACATTTAAATAGCTATAGATAAACAAACGAAATTCATGCCCTTAAATTCAGACTAAGCAAGAGCTAGTGGGAATCAAGTATATATAGAGGATAGTCCTTTATACATGCTATATTTTTACTTTTCCAATAATAGCTGTCTCTATTATTTTACTGTAACTTATGGTTATACTTCCCTCCCTGCTATGCTTCCACAATGCTATTCGATGTCGAGAAAGACATTTAAATAGCTATAGATAAACAAACGAAATTCATGCCCTTAAATTCAGACTAAGCAAGAGCTAGTGGGAATCAAGTATATATAGAGGATAGTCCTTTATACATGCTATATTTTTAATGTTCCTATAATAGCTTTCTCTCTTGTTTTACAGTGACTTAATTAGTTACTTCCCTCCTTGCTATGCTTCTGCCATGCTATTCGATGTTGAGAAAGAATCTATATAGCAATAAACAAACAAACAAAATTCTAGATTTCACTCCATATACAAACAAATTATTGTAAAGTATAAATATAAACATATAACATGTTGTTAATACTTTTATAACATCTGTGTCAGCAAACATGGCTTATTATCCTTTACACAGTTAATTGATTTGGATTAAATATATGGAACAAGAGGTACACTGATCAAGTTTCTCTCTATTTAAAAATGATGTTTAAGAACATTAACAGTGCCAATCATACAAATCATAATTCATACATGGACACAAATATAAAGAATTGAATGAAATGCAGTTTAACAGGTAATTTTTTAATGTTTACATATAATTTGTATTTTCATCAATAACTAACGATATAAACGACTGCAATTAGTTCCTTTTTTTCTCGTCGTAGTCCAAAGAAGTTACTATATGAGTTTGAATATATGTAGTGCTAATAATTTATTTGCGATTTCGAACAAATGCAATAGTTTCAATGATAACTTTTGAGAGCAAATAATATTTAAATGTGATGTCTGGTTTTTCTAAATGTTTTTCGTCTAAACTTTGGGGCGATTAACAGCTTGAAATATTGTATAGATACTAGTCTACTTTTAAAACTTGACATTTGCGTAGTTAGATTGACGAATTCAGCACATCTCCTTACTTCAAATATTATCATCCTAGGACAAAGAATTTATTTTCATATATTTAGATACAAAAGAAATGATCTAGTTGATCACTCACTTCCTTTTTTAATAGTTGATCAGTAGAACTTGTAAATACTAACGAAACTGAATAACTACAAATTCCAGAATCTCACAAAAAGGTGACCCATTGGTCGATTTTCTGTAAAAAAGAAGTTGAAATAATATTTGACAAATAAACGAAAGTAAAATCAGTTGCTCTAAATGTGTCATTAAACACACAAATTGACACATGTATTATAAGCACGAGAAAATATTACTTCAATCAGAGTTAGACATACTTTTAAAGTTTTATTTAGAATGGTAGCGATTTAGAGCTTGACATACTGTACATACATCCGTTTCTTATTTATTTGTATCGCTTGGTTGCTATCTCATTGACGTACATTACACTTAATTCTCCCTTTATTGATTCTAATCCAAAAACTGATCGTTAAATTCAATAATAAATCAACATCAAATTTTTAATGCAAGAGTGTTTTCAATATCCATGTTTTTTCAGTCAAGATTTTAATTTTTGTCTTTTGTCTTTAAATCTTTTAAATTCTAAAGATGAGGGCTGTTTGATAAAATAGTTGGAAACTACAATTTCTACGCTAGTTATTTTTGTAAACAAGACAAAATTCTTATTAACAATTTGAAAAAAAATCAATTATACATCAACATCAAATTTTTAATGCAAGACTGTTTTCAATATCCATGTTTTTTCAGTTAAGATATTAATGTATGTCTTTTCTCGTTAAATGTTCTATATTCTGAAGATGAGGGCTTTTCGGTAAATTAGTTGGAAATCACAATTCTTACGCTATAGTTATTTTGTAAACAAGACAAAAATACTTTTGAACAAAATCCCTATCATAAACATTTCCTAAATCTCTTGAATCTAGTCCTTGACTTATACACAGATAAAGAGATGGGCATTGGGTACTCAAAACAAAACCCCGTAAGAAGTTAATTTATCTGTTCTAAATCAGGCATGTCGTTCATGATACAATTTCTTTTTAGCCCGATGTATGAATACACCCGTATTATTACAGCCTTTTGTCATCATAGGCTATTTCCTAGTATCGATAAACCTGAAAATCATAAACGGCATTTTCTTAAATTAAAATATAAAAATAGAGGTATTGATTTTATTAACTTATCTAGTATATTCAATGACTCTACCATCCAAAGCCAAATACCTCCATATTTTGATAATATAGAACCACCTATTATTTCGTATTCTTATAAAAACCCAGCAGAAGTTTGATTTTTAATTATACGTCAGTTACATCAGACGTCAATATAGTAAATAATGTTCCTTCCACTTGAGATTGTGAAACATCTAGTTTTAGATATGTTCCTATGGTCATGTCCTTACAGGAGACCTCAACATCGTCGAAGACCGTGAGGTCATAACTTTTCTTAAGAAAGGACCGAAATATCGTCCTCCATCTAAAATAAATTGGAAACAGTGTCGTAAGGTTATTAAAGACGCTCTGTCTGTCTACTGTAAAATTGGTGTAAACGTGAAAAATCTGATATAAAATCTCTAGACAGTTATTTGAATAAAATTATGAATACTGTTAATATTCGTATATCTCATTTTGAAAACAATTCTGAAAAAGTAATAGGGTCCATGATATTCCCATTTCCAGAATAAAAATAAACTCAAGTACTCGCAAAGCGGTTTGTGTTCGTACCGGCAGATAAAGCAGCAAATAATGTAGTGGTGGTGTGACGCATATACTACACGGAAGTTCACCAAAACGAAATTACAAATTCATCTACATTCAGGTCCGTACGCTCCACAGAGAGTCAAATTGTAAACAAGCATATCACTGCCACTATCCAGCTTAAAGCCTCTTCCGAACATTTGAAAGTCCCTACTATGTACTGGTTACCTAAATTGCACAAAAACCATTTAAATTCCGTTTCATCTCCGCATCTAGTAAGTGTTCTACTACCAATCTATCAGTTCTTCTAACTACCTCCTTACTACTATCAAAGAACTTGTTATTAACTTTTGTAATAAAGCTTATGAAAATAATGGTATTAATTATTTTTGGAGTGTTAAAAATTCTTTAGAGGTTTTAGATAAAATACATGCTTTTGATGGTCCTTTTAATTCTGTTGACAGTTATGATTATTCTACTCTTCCACACAATCTTATCAAGAAAAAGTTTTCATATTTAATTAAATGGTCTTTTGAAAAATCTCATTACAAATTTATTTGCTGTAACTCGTTTAAAGCCTTTTTCTGTAACGAAAAAGGAAAGTATGCTAGATACACTTACTGGAAATGTGAAGATATGATTGAAGCTTTAAATTTTCTCCTGGACAACATATATGTACGTTTCGGCGATAAAGTGTATCGACAAGTAGTAGGTATTCCTATGGGCACTAACTGCGCCCCTTTAATAGCAGATTTATTCCTGTATTGCTATGAATCTCAGTTTATGACCAAACTCAGTAAAGACACGTCATTGTTACATTTGGTTGATACATTCAACAATACCTTCCGTTATCTAGATGATATTTTTCGTTAAATAATCCAGAGTTCTCTAAATATACTACCGAAATTTACCCAATAGAACTTACTTTAACTAAATCTAACATAAACAGCAGTAGTTGTCCTTTTCTGGACTTGGACATTTCAATCTCTAAAGGAAAACTCCATACGAAAATTTACGACAAAAGAGACGATTTTTCATTCCCTATTGTTAATTTTCCTTTTTTAGACGGCGATGTTCCTTTGGCTCCATCATACGGTGTGTATATATCCCAACTCGTTCGTTATGCCCGTGTGTGTAGTAATGTCATAGATTTTAACGAACGTAATCAATGCATCACTAGTAAATTATTAAGTCAGGGATTTCGTTACCATAAATTACGTAAAACTTTTGCTAAGTTCTTTCATAGATACAAAGATTTGATTAGTAAATTTGGCTGTACCTGTAGAAAACTGATTAAAAACGGTATTTCACATCCTAAATTTTACGGTAATATTGTACTTAAAGCGCGGAAATCACTATATGATCCGTGTAAACTCATCGAACCTTTAAATAAACTTATTAGTTCAGGTTATCTTACCAATGTTGTAATTAGATCTTTGAATATAGTTTACATTGGCACTAATATCGATTTTGTCATCAGCAAATTAAAACATAACTAAATTTGTATTCTTTTCAAACGTGATGTTTAAAGACACACCCATGTTCATTTTGATCTATAAAGAGGTTAAACTCCTAACTATCCTACTGTCTGTCGATACATTTATTTTGGCATTGCACTAGTCATGTCTTCTTTGACTGTCCATGACGTTAAAATACTAAATCCCTGGGATGTGTTTTGGTTGATTTTAGTCTCTGATGCATGATTTTTATTATTAATTGTTTTGGCTTTTAACTAGCTGTCAGTAACTGCGAGTAATCTCAAATCGTACTTTCTTGTTTATTTGACCTGTTGATACTAATTGTAATGCTTTTTGTTATTTAATGTTATTCAGGGTTATATCTGGTTATATACCAGCTTTGATAAGTGTTTGGTACTAATATAAATTTCCACTTCGTACTATTAACATCAAAATTATTTATTTTGTTAAAATATTTCCTTTCTCTATTGTAACTGTATACGTATACCTAACAACAAAATTATTTTATTTACCTGTGTTTAAAGTTATTGCAAATGGCTGATATTTTTGTTCGAGCATATTGTTTTTCTTAAATTGTTTAACATTTCATACCGATATAACATGTTACTTTTATTATTCTTCCTTAGTTTATTTATTTTGAATTTACATTGTATCATAGGTCAAATTTATTTGTTCAGTGTATGTTCAATGGTGTTACTATGTCCTTTGATTGAGTTAAGCTATTTCAGTTGATATTTTATAGTGTGTCTTTCTATGTTGTGATGTTACACTATTGTTTCAGAAAAAGGGTGAAGGTTTGGTACCATTAAAACGTTTAAACCCGCTGCATTTGTTTGCACCTGTCCTAAGTCAGGAATCTGATGTTCAGTAGTTGTCGTTTGTTGATGTGGTTCATAAGTGTTTCTCGTTTCTCGTTTTATATAGATTAGACCGTTGGTTTTCCCGTTTGAATGGTTTTACACTAGTACTTTTGGGGCCCTTTATAGCTTACTGTTCGGTGTGAGCCTAGGCTCCGTGTTGAAGACCGTACTTTGACCTACAATGGTTTACATTTATAAATTTTGACTTGGATGGAGAGTTGTCTCATTGGCACTCATACCACATCTTCTTATATCTATTGTCTTTGATTCTAAATCAGGCATGTCGTTCATGCATGGTTGTCTTTGATTCTAAATCAGGAATGTCGTTCATGCATGGTTGTCTTTGATTCTAAATCAGGAACGTCGTTCATGCATGGTTGTCTTTGATTCTAAATCAGGAACGTCGTTCATGCATGGTTGTCTTTGATTCTAAATCAGGAATGTCGTTCATGCATGGTTGTCTTTGATTCTAAATCAGGCATGTCGTTCATGCATGGTTGTCTTTGATTCTAAATCAGGCATGTCGTTCATGCATGGTTGTCTTTGATTCTAAATCAGGCATGTCGTTCATGCATGGTTGTCTTTGATTCTAAATCAGGCATGTCGTTCATGCATGGTTGTCTTTGATTCTAAATCAGGAATGTCGTTCATGCATGGTTGTCTTTGATTCTAAATCAGGAATGTCGTTCATGCATGGTTGTCTTTGATTCTAAATCAGGCATGTCGTTCATGCATGGTTGTCTTTGATTCTAAATCAGGAATGTCGTTCATGCATGGTTGTCTTTGATTCTAAATCAGGCATGTCGTTCATGCATGGTTGTCTTTGATTCTAAATCAGGCATGTCGTTCATGCATGGTTGTCTTTGATTCTAAATCAGGAACGTCGTTCATGCATGGTTGTCTTTGATTTTAATGTTAGTATTTTTATCTTTTTTTAATATGGTGTAGAGTAGATGACAGTTCTTTAAATTTCTATAAATGCACGATATTGATTTCATTCCGCATGATAAATGTATCGAAGTTTTTAAGTTATTTCAGTCGAAATTTGATAAAATATTGGATGAAAATGACGACTTTGCGAATATAGTTGACGTCACCATAATAATTTAAGTTGCTGCTTTAACATTATGATTTTCGAATTTATATAAAAAATTAGTCTGGTATGTTTTAAACACTATACTTCACGATCAGTTAATTTCATTGTCACAATTCCAGAGAGTTGTAAGTTGCTATTTTTCAACTGTGTTAATCAATACAAAATTAATTGTCTGAAAAGAAATTGAAAATATCTGGATAGCGCAATGAATTTTTAAACTATAATATCAAAACACTGATAACTATAGATGAGCCATTTGATTCCACTGTATATCAATACTGATAGACAAGTACATATTGATTGATTGACGCAATCCTACGTGACATTGCAACTAAACATCATATTCTCCTCTGAACATCGTGTGTATAACTCACGCGGTTTATATACCATTTCAACGCCTTTTACACAGCGAAATCATGGTTAATATCACGTTTAAGATTATGTCATGTGTATGATCAAAACAGAAAACAAAAATATTATAAATAGTTATTATACACTATTTATGTCATGTAATTATAAAAATCTAGTGGATATATGAAATAAAATATTACATAAATAAAATTGAGAATGGAAACAGGGAATGTGTCAAAGAGACAACAAACCGACCAAAGAGCAGAAAACAGTCAAAAGCCACCAATGGGTCTTCAACACAGCGAGAAAATCCCACACCCGTAGGCGGGCTTCAGCTGGCCCCTAAACAAAAATGTGTACATAAAACATTCATTTCTCTGGTCTTAAGGAAATATGTGAATATTTGTTCACCCTCGGACAAAAACAATTTTCAGGGGTAAAAAAATCCTATCGTCCTAAGGTACGACGAGAATATAAATCACCTTACTCATAAAACAAGCAGTAACACCAAAATACTTGTATGCAATAATACCGGTAGCCTGTACAAGTTTAACAAAATGTTCCCATGAATATGGAAGATCCTAAATTCCAGATGACTGGTCAATTTATCATGATAACTAACAATCCCATATAATTAGTATAAAACTATTGGACATAGGTCTCAGAATGTCATTATACTATACAATAGACCAAAATTGTCAAAATCCAAAAGCTCTTGTAAAATTGTACAGTCAGAATGGTGGTACAGTTTGGCCAATTACATATGATGACAAATAATCCTTATAAGAATGAAAGTATTCGGACTTACGATTTGGAGAATTACGGTTCACAATGTGGCATTATGCTACCAAGAGAAAAAAGTTATCAAAGCCTCGGAACTCACTTAAACATTTTCTAATCATAATGGCGGTAAAGTATATGATCAAGTACACGTGATGTATAGGGCCAACAAACTAAAGAACTTTTGGGTAAAGTAGTATCCACAAAGTGTTATGGGTGAACTCATCAACAGACGAACGAAGGCTATAACAAGAATAGCTTAAAATCTGAACAAGAGTTGTCGTTGTTATGTTCAGATTTTAAATTAAGATTTAGACCAAAATAAGTGTTCAGTAAAACTCATTAAACAATCAGTTTATCTAGTTTCTCTTTCCTACGAAAGCCGAGAAGGATCATTCATAATTCAGAATTCAAAATTTAAAATTCAAAATTCAGAACTCGCAAATCAAGAAAGATAATCTTGTTTTATTGCAGTTGAAATCCAACCAAGAAATGGGAATAGAGGACTTTATTTTGACGCAAAATTGGCTGTAAATTTACCTTCATTACACATTTTTTCATCTGTTTTTCTTTTAAATTATTATTTATTGATTTATTTCTGTTATGTCTTTTAACCGAAATCTACTTTGTAAAGGGCGAAAATGTTTTGCAATGTTCCTGGATATCAATTTTACCCAGGACTTTCGGATTTTTTGATTCCATCTTAAAGGGGCATTAGCTGTCAAATTCATCTTCACCGATTTGACTTAAATTCTTACAATTCATGTATAAAATAAAATAAAATAAAATAAAAATAAAATAAATAAAATATAACATATTAAAACGTATATCCAAATTACAAAAAGTGAAATTAACAATTAACAATGCATAGATTAGATAAATTGTATCAACTTTTCGTGTGTATTTTTGTCTAGACGTCATCTAATTAACCATCGAAATGACCTTCGAAGACTGCCGACGGTCATTTAAACCGGTATAAACATAAATGTAAATATAAACGGATAGCGACTACGTGCAATTGAATTTTTCTAGGTCTGTTTGATTTCATATTGTAGGTTAAAAGTATGTTTATCATCGTTTTTACCTGTATAAGAATGATTTTTTTGTGGATTGAATTAGTCAACCAAATGATGCATCCTTGTTTCACTTTCAATGTTGACATTATTTTCCTTTTAAAAGCTTAATTCATGCGTAACCCATCTTCAGTTAATGGTAATAAGCCTTGTGTGTAAGTGTAATAACATTTGGTTGAGGTAAACTAAAGTTAGAATGCGGAAACGTCAAATTTTGCAATTTCCATTAATAAAGGACATAACTCAGGAACGTTTAAAGTGACGCCACCCAAATCCATTCTTGATCTGCGTTTGGTTGTAATAAGCATTGGGAATGAGTTTCATAACATTTGGTCGACGGAAACTAAAGCTAGAGAAAGTCAACTCAATTTGGGACGTACGTACGGAAAGACATACGGATGGACGGACGGACGTACGGACTTACAGACGAACAAGGGTAAAAAGTAATGCCCCATACGCCGCGGCTGAGATTATTCCGGCGGCACGTCTGTGTATACCTTCATATAGGAATAGTCCATTCATATGAATGGAGTAGACTGAAAAGTGTGTCTGTGGAAAAGGGGGGGGGGGGGCAAACTTCTGAAAGTGACAAGCAAAAAATTCTATTTGCTATCTAGTGTAATAGTCTAACAGTTAGTCATTGTCCTCTCTCATTTTCAGTTTTTAGTTTCAATTTTTTACTTAAAATGGGAGGGGGCATAGTTTTGTCCACCTTTTGCCCCTGGCTCCTACGCTAGTAGAAAAGATTTACAGAAAATAGGATACAGACTATTAGCGTCCCAAGCCTTTCATATTGAGTCGCATTCGCTTGGGGAATGCCCCCTTTCTTATTATTTTTTTAACTAAATTTAAAAAAAAAATCTTAATTTCTTCAGTTTTAAGCTCACCTGGCCCGAAAGGCCAAGTGAGCTTTTTTCATCACTTGGCGTCCGTCGTCCGTCGTCTGTTATCTTCTCCTCTGAAACTACTGGGCCAAATTTAACCAAACTTGGCCACAATCATCATTGGGGTATGTAGTTTAAAATGTGTCCAATGACTCCGCCTACATGGCCGACATGGCTAAAAATAGAACATAGGGGTAAAATGCAAGTTTTGTCCATTATTTTGAAAACGGTTATAAATAGAAAAAATCTGACAAGGGCAGAAATGTTCAAAATGTTGAGCTCTGCCAATTGTTCATGTACGTCAAACGACTTCTTATAGGAGTTATTGCCCTTAAATGACAAATTTTACCATTTTTTTTTCATTTTTGCCTATTATCTTGAAAACTATAATAGATATATTATAAAAAATGATCAGCAAGACAAGATATACAAATAAGTCTAATGGTCGAAATCGTCAGTCGATTCCTTATAGAGTTATTGCACTTTGATGACGATTTTTATTCATTTTTTGCGTTTTTGCCTAATATTTTAAAAATTATAATAAATTTTTATAGATAGAAGCTTAATTTAGCAAAAATAATCAGCAAGACAAGATCTACAATTCAGACAATATGGAAGAAATCGTCTGACGACTCCTTATTGGAGTTATTGCCCTTTAATGACGATTTTTATACGCCCGTCAAATTTTGACGGGACGTATTATGGTATACAAATGTCGTCTGTCCGTCTGTCCGGCGTAAACATGTCGCACCGTAACTTGAGAACGATTTATCTAAATTTCATGAAACTTAAAATAGTTGTTTCTTATGATGGTCAAACGATCTGTATACTTTTTGGTGAAAATAAGTTTAAAACTTTTTGAGTTACGGGACTTAGTAACTAAAACAGGTGTGTTTTTTTTTTTCACATGTCGCGCCGTATTTCAAAAACAATTTATGATTATTGCTTAAAACTTTACACACTTCTTAGTTATATTAATTTTAAGATCTGTATACTTTTTGGTTTTGATTCAAAATTTTATTTTTGAGATATTGATTTTTTTTTTAAAGGGGGGTTTTCACATGTCGCGCTGTATCTCAGAAACGATTTAAGATTATTGCTTAAAATTTTACACACTCTTAGTTATATTAATCTAAAGATCTGTATACTTTTTGGTTTTTTGATTCAAAATTTTATTTTAGAGATATTGAGTTTTTTTTTTTTTTTTTTTTAAAGGGGGTTTTCGCATGTCAGGCCGTATGTCAGAAACTATTTATGATTATTGCATAAAAATTCACACACAAGACGAAGGGCGTATCATGCGCTCATGGCGCAGCTGTTTATTACCAATTGTTTTGCTTTTTACCTCATATGATAAAAAATTATAATAGATAAATAGACACCTTAATAACAAAAATGATGAGCAAGGCAAGATCTACTAACAAGTCAAATTTGCCAATATAGTAAGTAGACGATGACTCTTTAAAGGAGTGATTGTCCTTAAGTGAGAATTTTTTTTTTAAACCCTGTTTTGTGTTTTGAGCAAAAACTAAAGAAGATAGAGAGAAACTAAACAGAGTAAATTATCAGCAATACAAGATCAACAAAACAGATTTTTGTCATGAATTCTATTGTCGTCTACAATGTTGGAGAGTGTCCTTTGTTGAATATGCAAATAGACCAAGGTGAGCGATACAGCCTCTTTAGAGCCTCTAGTTTTACTTATTTTCTCCCTTTTTAACGTATTCTTGCTATTATCGTTTGATTTAACAATAAGAGTATTGTATGATCGATGCCCCTGTATTCCAATTTAAAATAAATGCCAAAAATGAAATTTAAAAGGAGGGTTCAATCCTCTAAGCGCCTGTGATTGGAGATCTTGTAGAATTCGGGAATTATGAGAAAGCACCTCAAAGAATCACATTTTCTTAAAATTTTATTATTTTTTTATAATTTGAAAACATTATTAATTTTCATGAAAAAATTCTCAAATACATTTGTCTTACTGGTATATCAAAAGCTGTTCTGGTAATTTTGAACATTTTTTATCAGTTTTAAGCGTGAAACAGAAACGACATTCACCTCTAACATGTTAACAATAAGATTTGCATCATCAGTAATGGTTGCGGTAATCTGGGTAACTGTTTAAAAACACGAGAACGATTTACAACTTTCGTGTGTTCAACATTACCTTTATATCTTATATAGATAAACTATTGTAGAAAACATACATAATAAAGTATTTTGAAACGCACTTGGTTATTGTCATATATGTGTATTCATGTTTATTTGAAATTTAATTGTGTGGTAGCCCTTTTCTTCGCCCCTTAGGTGTTTATGGACTGTATGTCGGTCATGCGAGTGTTCAGAAGGAGAAATACATTGCTGCTTTTTGTGCATTTTTTCTTATATATCATAATTATATTTATGATAACAATTCTAGTTTATCATATCGATGCATCTTATCAGCCACTAATTATCTATAAGCTACTGATCTGCATTTTGAGATCAATTGAGGTCAATAACCGAGTGTCTTGGCTTGTCGACTTCAACTGTAGAACATGTATATTTACAGTGTTTGCTGTTTGCATTTAGTTTTAGAAAAGTTTGTATTTGTGACAGTTTTATGAAACTATTATATATGAAATGTGTGCTTTGTTTGGACTTTTCTATAATATGCATCGATTCTCGGCGATCTCAAGACTTCATTCGATTTCATATAACTATACACTTAACTTTATGAATATTAAAATTGAATTACATAAGTTAATGGCAAAAGTGTCATCTTTTGTTCAATCACAAACCGTGACTTCTAAACAATATAAACAGCATAAATGAAAATCTTCAAAAACTTGACTCGAATTCGGATACACAAAATCTGTCTGTTGTATATACTAACCTATTTCAATAACTAGAATGTTCCTTTGGTTATAATAAGATATTGGTTGTTGTTTACTCAACCTTCAGTGGCAAATATTTGATGCATATTCATGACGAAAGAAAAATAACAATTAGTACAAAAGGTAGGTCCTGTAATAGACCGGGTTGAAGGGCGAGAAATTTTGAATGCCACTGGAAATAAGGATATATTGTGTAGGACAAAATTTGGCCTTGTAAAAAGAACCCTCAAAAGGTTGTTGTAAGTATTCTTAACGTGCAGAGAGCAAGGCATTCTCTCTATACGAAACATCGAATTAAACGTAACCAGTATGACCGGCTGTGACTGTGAGTTTATGCGTCCCGCAGAGCAAAAAGGACTTGATTTGACAAGCGTTTTACTGCCGGTCGGAAGAAGACCAATAAATGACCATATTTCTATATACCAGTCAAAAAAAAAAAACAAAAAATGATAAGAGACGCACCTTTATTATTAAGAGACATACTTTAAACAAGAGCTTCTCAATTAAAATGAAAATAACTGGGATTTATTTTAACTTGACTTCTGATTCACGACATAGATGAAACAATCAGCGTTCGTCGAACTTAGGTTATTCAAATATATATATCAAAGAACCTAAAATAATGATTGATTTCCACAGGTACAGTTAAGTTCGTATTACATTCAGAAACTGAAAACGAGGGTTGGTTGACATCTATAAAATACGATTTTAACTTTCCCTGTGTGAACTTTCCATTTCAATGAAGCGATATTCCAGCTGTACCTGCACATTGAAAATATATACCGGTATATAAAGGATAAGATACGATATTATAGGGCTACCTATCCAATTTTCTTGATAGAGGGCTGATCCTTGCAAGGACACTGTTTTTACAACGGTTTCGAATGGTAAAGTTGAATGCATCCCGTTGAAAGTTTAACAGACAATTTGCCTTGATTTAATGGGTTCGTGTTCTTAACAAACTTTATAACATAGCTTTTATTAGTGTATTAAAGTGCGATCTTTGTTGGCTTTTTGTAAGCGCAAGGAAACATGAAAGATTAATGTAGGATTTTTGAATTTTGATTTTAAATTTTGAGTTTTGAATTTTGAATTTTAAATTTTGAAATATGAATGATCCTTCTCGGCTTTCGTACTTTCCTAATACTAGTACATTTGTATTATTATCATGCAGAGTTATTACGTAGAATGTTTTATACATTTCTACTCATAGCAAAACTGGTTTTGATTAGTCTTTAAAATTTTGAACAAGAACAGAAACAACTATTTTGAGTGATGCATTGGCAACTCGGGAGGGTGGAGCCACTCTACGCTTACAAATGTATTCTTTTTTGTTTGTTTGTAATATCTGCATTGAAATAGGACTTACTGTCTGGTATCTTTTATATTGCACGTACATTACCTGTAAACAAGACTGGAAGCTTTAAAAAAATACCCTGAAGTGTATCTTTATACCAATTAAAATGTTGACAAACATTGCGAATATTGTGTGTGCTTACCTTGAACTTCCACGAGTTCTTTTTCTTTAAATTTGGTCTTTGAAAAAAAACCAGAATGAATGCTACATGGGCTTGTTTAATTGTCGTTTAAAGAGCACAACCATCTAAGACCATATCCTACATTTTGTATAGAAAAATAACAAACAAACATGGAATTTTTTTTTTAATCTATTAAATTCACATTTTGAAAAACATATTTTGTTAATCAGTTTATACTCTCTGATCTCGATCATGTACAAAACACTTAAAAATTGCAATACTACATATGTTACCGATACTACATATGTTACCGATACTACATATGTTACCGATATGTTTTTATATAAAGACACTCAAAGGTAAAATGGTATTCGTTATGCTTTTCCAAAAGTAGTCCTGTAGTACAATGAGTGAAAAAAGGCACATTTTGGTTGAAAGTTGTGTCTATGTAAAAGTAGTTTACAAAAAAAAAAAAAAAAATTTTTAGTCTTTAATGCATGATTTTTCTATTAGTTTTTATTGCTATTTTCAATATTTTTGTGTCTTTTGAATTGAAAATGAAAGGATATGGAGTAAATGTAAATGGGACAAAATCGCACACAATACTAGTATATAGAAAACATAAAAAATTATCAATGAACAGGGCTTTTATTTTTTTTATTTATTTTTTATTTATTTTTGTGTTTTTGTTAGGGGTTTTTACGTGCTTGGTATCGATCTGATGAGTTTAGCTCTTTTCAACTGAATTTTGTTGATTTTACTGTTACGCCACTGTCCCAGGTTATGAGGAGGGTTTTGCGCCAACATACATAGATACAGGAAGATGTGGTGTGAGTGCCAATGAGACAACTCTCTATCCAAATAACAATTTATAAAAATAAACCATTATAGGTATGTACGACCTTCAACACGGAGCCTTGGCTCACACCGAACAACAAGCTATAAAGGGCCCCAAAATTATTAGTGTAAAACCATTCAAACGGGAAAACCAACGGTCTAGTCTATATAAAAAACGAGAAACGAGAAACACGTATAAATTACATAAACAAACGACAACTACTGTACATCAGATTCCTGACTTAGGACAGGTGCAAACATTTGCAGCGGGATTAAACGTTTTAATGGTACCAAACCTTCTCCCTTTTTCTGAAACAATAGTATAACATCACAACATAGAAAAACACACAATAAAATATCAATTGGAAGGCTTAACTCAATCAAAAAACGTAAATTAACACACAATGAACGAATAAATTCGATCTGTGATGTTTATTAATCCCGCTACATTTTGTATGTACCTGTCCCAAGTCAGGAGTCTGGAGTCGGTTTCACCTTAAAAAAAATTTACGACTAAGATTGACTCCTGTAATTCAGTAGTTGTCGTTTGTTGCTGTATATCATATTTGTTTTTCGTTTACTGTTGTGTACATAACTCAGACCGTTAGTTTTCTCGTTAAAATTGTTTTACATTTGTCATTTAGAGGCCCTTTATATCTTACTCTGCGGTGTGGGTTTTGCTCATTGTTAAAGGCTTTACAGTGACACATGTTATTTGGTCTGTGGTGGATAGTTGTATCATTAGCAATCATACCACATCCTCTTATTTTCACATTAACTCTATTAATTCGTCGATTGAGTATTTACCGCTATATTCAATCAATTAGAAATGTTTGAAGTCGATTAGAATCAGGACTGATTACCATAAAAATCTCACTAGACTCAATTTCTACTTTCGTGTGTGCCCGTTAGAAGAACTAGAACTTGCAATTGAATTTCCAGTTAGGTGGCGGGAACAATATAAAATTTATGTAGTAACATAATAAAAGCAAAACAATTATAACAAAAATTTAAAAAAACAAGAGAGTTAACGAGTGCGAAATGATAAATATTTGGGATCAAAAACATGGAAAATGCACATTCTGGAATGTGCATACTTATAATAATAAAATCTTAATACATGATTATATAATGTATAATAAATCGTATTGCAGAATTTTTCTGGCTTTGAGTCACGTTCGCCCTATTACAATGTTCAAACAATGCATTTTGCATATGTCGCCAATAGCTAATTACATATATAACGTTTGATATTAATCCAAGCATGAATAACTCAATAAACAAGTTGTTTCCGTGCATATTGTTAAATGTTTTGCATGCTCTTAAATCAATCATATTTTCATTATTCACAAAAAGTTCAAAGCTAGCAAAAGAACACAGTTTTAAAAAGTTTTCTTATTGGCAGACTTTAAACAAATGTTTTTTTTTCTTTTATTTGGTAATGTTTTCTCTTTACTCTCAATTTATTTATTAGCCTTTTCTGTTCCTTTTGGATTCAGTCTGTCTGCATGGAAAAGGTAGGTTGTTGTACTTCTCTGTCGCAATTTTGAAATACAGTTAGATTGGGATATTCTGAAGAAAAAAGAATGCTTTTAAATATTTAATTAAACTGACCTAATTATTCACACTTAAGTAAGAAATAGCACAATAGCATTTTTATGACATTACATTTATGAATACTTCAATTTTGAAATCTAGTCAAATAGGATATTCGCGTTTGTGTTAATCCTTTATGATTATTGCTAGTAATATTGAAGATTGCATGTTTACAGATTAATGTTAACTCATAAATCACACAGTAAAAGATTAGCATCATATAAAGTTCAAACGACTGTCGAATTTACTTTAATAAATTGGATTGGATTTACATTTCTCATAGGCCAGTTGTTTTTTGAAATGATTAGTATTACGATTGGCCGATGATCTGACTTCTTCAAACCAAGGGATCAAAGTGGTAAATTTAAAATCTTTATGATTAAGTTGACCGCTATGGAATATCTGTATCACATAGTTCTCTACGGATATGTTCCAATTCATCTTGTCCTCTTTTCATCAATTGTGACATCCCCGAATTTGTTCTTGACATGAACAAACCCATGTAGTGTCACTTCTGAAGAAGGATCAGCCTACCCTTCCTGAGCACCTGAGATCCTATTTGTGATGGCGTACATGCTACGCAGTCTTTATACTTCTGTGTATTATTTTGTACTGATGTTTTCTTTAACTTGTTTTGTTTTGTCATGGTATTGTCGGTTTTATCTACGACTTTTGATTTTGTTTGTCTCTTTGGTATTTACTGTCTTTTTTGCCTAACTGTTACGTTCTCCGCTTGCACGTTACACGAAGGAGCAAACTCCTCTGATGAATGCGGAGTTAGGAAAATGATGATATCAATTACATTGTAATCAGAAGGAGTTAGTATACGTTTATTTATGTTAACAGAAGGAGTATACGAGAAAGTGAAACGTTGAACAGTAAATTATCACCACCTTAATAAATATGACAAAAATACTCGAGTTATTTACTTAGATAATATGATTAAACAACTTGAAAGAGTAAGGGTCATTATATACCGTTAAATAAGATTTAAGAAGTTAAGAGGGTAAAGAATACTCCTTGTAGACATACATAGATAAAATATTGTAATATTTTCAATTATGGCAAATATTGATAATAAAAATCAAGAATACTAACAACTATAAAAAAATTCATGCCTCACTTTCATATATACTATTATTTAAAATTGAAAGAAATAAATTCCAAAAGATGGACAATTGGAAGAAATTAAATGCTTTAAACTTATCAAAAGTTAGAATGACATTAAAAGTGAAAAGGTATAGGATCTATATACATAATTAAAACACATATGTGGAATACATATAATTTGGATATATGTGTAACTAAAATAAAGATATAGGTCAACAAGGCAACAATATAGTAGCAATAAGCAATCAACTGACGCTTAGTACCGGTTTCGCAAATAAAAAGGCTAAAGAAGGCACCGTAAAGAGGTGAAATAAGAGCTTAAAAAGGCATAAGAAAATCGAGTGGTTAAAACAATGCTGACATCTAGTTAAGAGTTTCTCTTGGTTAAGCTGTAATGTCTTATTTGAATTGCATCCCTTGAAACGATCAATTGAACTGAAGGTACAGTCATTAGTAATATACAGAAATCTAAGTAAACTGACGTTCATTGTCTTGGTTTTGTTAAAATAAATCGAACAAATATTGTAATAGTTTCATTTAATGAATAAACCCTGATATAGTTTGATGCATTGTCACTCAGTGAATCATTCGGAAACGCACATGGAACAAGGAATGCACGGTATTACTTCATATATAAAATGATATTCAAACGTCCACTCTGGGTTTCTGTAAACATTCAAATGTTGCATTATTATTTCGTATTGTTTTTATTTGTTAATGTAACTAGACCTCCGTTCACAACCGTTTACAATCTTGATTCAAAAAGAAAGTGAGTCCTACTACAAAACAACACACAGAAAAGTCTGTTAACAAATGTAGAAGTATAAAATATGTAATGTCTTCAATAAAGTTGGATGTATATCTTTTCCTTTGATTGTAATTTGACGAGGATTGCGATTTTTAAACTAATATAAAATAACTGAAGGTGAAGTCTCTATCTGGTGGCGCTTATGTTACCTGTGAACTACTCAAATACTATGGGCTGCAAATACCATTTGAGAAGCCCAGTTTTTAAAAACTTTCACCAGAAATTGGGAACTGGTTTTCTAAATTACCATCACATTAACATTTGTCATACTACTATTATGCATTATTAATTTGTCATTAGATAATAACGCCCTTTAAACCACAAAAGTATTAAAAGAACGACAACGAAAGTTCCTATATTGTTAAGCTAATAGTTTGAGATATTTAAGCCTTTTATTGAATTATGATATTAGGACTTCCGAATGGTCAACAATAATTATTTAAAGAGCAAACAACAAACATTTATATTTGGTAACTTGGGCCACTAATTCATTTTATACAAATTATGACCGATACGTGTAGGTGTGGTATATGATGTTCAATACCGTTTATATAATGGTGTTAAAATTCAGGATTGAAAATTGTGAATGTATCGTAAATAATTATTTCATCGGTTAGATAAAATTATTAATACAAAATTTATTAAAAAAAAAAGCTAAGACCCCATTGCCTGACTTAGGTTAAAATTAATGTGATTAACATTATTGTTGCCCTATAACATATTCCGTATAAAAAGGTTATAAGAACAATTTTAAAAATAATTGCGTTTCATTAACTTAGTTGTATATGCTATTTCAAACAAGTCAGCAGCTATCGATGCTTTTTAATGAATTTAGCTTTGTTATTTATTGTGTCCTGTAAAGTTCTGCGTTTGTTTATACCTTTGGTATTTTCTCCTTTTTAAGTATAACGTTTCATCATATCTACACAATAAAAATACATTTATTTTGAAAAGAGATAGGGCGAATTTCCCAATATTTGTTTTACTCTCAGAATCAAAGTTTACAAGTTTTTAATTCCTCCTGGAATTAGAAAATCATTAGTCTTTATCATTGTTGTCCATACATTTTATATTAAACAGTTCTAAAATTGTGTTTTATGAAATTATTTTTAATCTAACTAAAACATCGAATACTTTTTTTTTCTGAATCCCATAAATAATATTTTTTTTATTTAAGTTTTCTCGATTCACCGCATATCACACTGAACAGTTTCTATTAGGTTATAAGGTTTCTGCATACGAATAAATGGCAAACAACTTGCATATAATCAAACATGCAGCTAAGTCTTCCTCGTGTACCTTAAACATTTAAAGGTAATATGCAGTGATCTGTCAATAATCTTCCCAGGTAAATATAAACAAATTTTTATAGTTTTATAATACAATTGCAATTTTCATATTTGATTGTAGAAAAGCTAATCTGTTTGAAATGTTTTGCTCTAGTGGTTACGACAAGGTTGAATAATATAAAATATGGTGTGATAGCAATCAGACAATTATCCAACGGAGTCAAAATGAAGCGGATTTAATAAGCAACTATATGTCACTATACGGCCTTCAATAATGAGTAAAACATATACCGTATAGTCAGCTATAAAAGGCACCGATATAACAAAATGTGAAACAATGAATAAGTTAATATTGAAAGGACTTGATTGATGTTGATTGGTTGACTGTTCAAACGTCCAGTGACCAGTATTTCAAGCATTTTTACATATTGAGTAAAAACTAAAAATATATCAATAGGTAGGTTCTGCACGTGTATCGAGAACTTGAAAAAAATACTCCAGCTGATAAGAAAAGTATATTGGATAGGGACAGATTTTTTTTGGCAACAGTCCATATACGGACGCCTCAAATGTTGTTAAATGTATAGAGCGGAGCATGACAGACTTCCCCAACGAAGAGAAGTATTAAATGCATAGGCACTTGTCTCTGAAAAAAAAAACCTTTATACTTTCATATAACATTAAAAGTGATTTAAAGTCCATATTATCACTAGACGTGGCTGCGTATTTATACATCCCGCGCATCCAAACGAATCAAATATAAATCAATGTATATCAAAACATAGTTGTTTCGTCAGATAATCTCTAAAGTTAGTATATTCTTGTTTAACAGCTAAATAGAGAAAAAAAATAATCCACGTATCCTCCTGACCGTGCCCTTGTGTATAAAGTCAAGATTTATAATCACTTTCGTAGGTACCCTCTTGCATGTTACACTTAACATTAGCCAATATAGTTAAGAATCCAAGGTGCCATAAATCACCTTCAACAGTATGTCATAAAAATTAAATTGCTATCACAATCTAATGGAACAATATTCTTTAAGTATAGAAAAAGCTTGTCTAAATCCGTTTATCATTGCACAATTAGGTTAAGGATTCGATGTAAATCTCGGTAAGAGACAAACACACCCCGTTAAGGTGGTAATAAAACAATTTACACATATTGTAAACATTGGATTATTATATTATTTACAGTTATCTATATAAATTTAAACTTTTAACACGAAATAAACGACATTCCTTCATATATAACATAGCTGCCCAGTATGTTTTATCTGTAGTATTTCTTTTTTCATATATTTTTGATAAGTTTATCCCTGTATTGACATCCGATGATCCCCCATAAACACCATCTTCCCAATATATAAGATAAAGTACTTACAAACTATACGATTATTTTGTCTTGTTTGTTTTTTCTTTACAAAGTTGGCAAAGGCTATAATATTCATAGAGGTCAACCTTATAAGATTTTGATTATCTTTAGTTTTTAACTAATACGTTCGATGTAAAATTAGTAGCAGATCCTAGTAAAAGGGTTTCCGTTGTGTAAACTTACATATCTTTGTAAAATAGTTCAAAATAATTCAAAAGTCACTTAAAGAAGGCAGAAAAAAAAAAGACTGAGCCTCCGACTTCCAACTTACAATTAGTATTCGAAGGTCTCGCTTCTTAAAATTCTGAATCCGCTGATAATAGTTGATAAAAATAACCTGAAAAATTATTCTATGTGTGCTTCTAGTCTTCACACCGTAATCTACACTAACTGAATTTGAATCATAAGATATGAGGTTGACCACTGGCCAATACGACTGCTGTTTCTTGGGGAGCAGGATATGCTTACCCCTCTTGACCATATGATATTTCTCCCTGTATTTGGGTGGGAATTGGTATTGTACCAAACGTTTTGATTGTAGAAAAGCTAATCTGTTTGAAATGTTTTGCTCTAGTGGTTACGACAAGGTTGAATAATATAAAATATTGTGTGATAGCAATAAGACAATTATCCAACGGAGTCAAAATGAAGCGGATTTAATAAGCAACTATATGTCACTATACGGCCTTCAATAATGAGTAAAACATATACCGTATAGTATTGATTGATGTTGATTGGTTGACTGTTCAAACGTCCGGTGACCAGTATTTCAAGCATTTTAAATATTGAGTAAAACTAAAATATATCAATAGGTAGGTTCTGCACGTGTATCGAGAACTTGAAAAAAAACACTCCAGCTGATAAGAAAAGTATATTGGATAGGGACAGATTTTTTTTGGCAACAGTCCATATACGGACGCCTCAAATGTTCTTAAATGTATAGAGCGGAGCATGAAAGACTTCCCTAACGAAGAGAAGTATTAAATGCATAGGCACTTGTCTCTGAAAAAAACCTTTATACTTTCATATAACATTAAAAGTGATTTAAAGTCCATATTATCACTAGACGCGGCTGCGTATTTATACATCCCGCGCATCCAAACGAATCAAATATAAATCAATGTATATCAAAACATAGTTGTTTCGTCAGATAATCTCTAAAGTTAGTATATTCTTGTTTAACAGCTAAATAGAGAAAAAAAAATAATCCACGTATCCTCCTGACCGTGCCCTTGTGTATAAAGTCAAGATTTATAATCACTTTCGTAGGTACCCTCTTGCATGTTACACTTAACATTAGCCAATATAGTTAAGAATCCAAGGTGCCATAAATCACCTTCAACAGTATGTCATAAAAATTAAATTGCTATCACAATCTAATGGAACAATATTCTTTAAGTATAGAAAAAGCTTGTCTAAATCCGTTCATATCATTGTACAATTAGGTTAAGGATTGGATGTAAATCTCGGTAAGAGACAAACACACCCCGTTAAGGTGGTAATAAAACAATTTACACATATTGTAAACATTGGATTATTATATTATTTACAGTTATCTATATAAATTTAAACTTTTAACACGAAATAAAGGACATTCCTTCATATATAACATAGCTGCCCAGTATGTTTTATCTGTAGTATTTCTTTTTCATATATTTTGATAAGTTTATCCCTGTATTGACATCCGATGATCCCCATAAACACAATCTTCCCAATATATTAGATAAAGTACTTACAAACTATGCGATTATTTTGTCTTGTTTGTTTTTTCTTTACAAAGTTGGCAAAGGCTATAATATTCATAGAGATCAACCTTATAAGATTTTGATTATCTTTAGTTTTAACTAACACGTTCGATGTAAAATCAGTAGCAGATCCTAGTAAAAGAGTTTCCGTTGTGTAAACTTACATATCTTTGTAAAATATTTCAAAATAATTCAAAAGTCACTTAAAGAAGGCAAAACAAAAAAAAAAAAAAAAAAGACTGAGCCTCCGACTTCCAACTTACAATTAGTATTCGAAGGTCTCGCTTCTTAAAATTCTGAATCCGCTGATAATAGTTGATAAAAATAACCTGAAAAATTATTCTATGTGTGCTTCTAGTCTTCACACCGTAATCTACACTAACTGAATTTGAATCATAAGATATGAGCGTTGACCACTGGCCAATACGACGGCTGTTTCTTGGGGAGCAGGATATGCTTACACCTCTTGACCATATGATATTTCTCCCTGTATTTGGGTGGGAATTGGTATTGTACCAAACGTTAGTTTTATGTGTTGTAGGGTTAACCCATGTTCCTATTCTTTATACGTATAGTTTGTTTTGCCTCATTCATGTTATAAGTTATATATTTACAATTCATTCTAGTTTGTTTGTAGTCCGTCTGATACGGGCTTTTTTCGGCATTTGTTTTTTGTCCGGTGTTGCTTTTTGTCCGACACTTTTGTATTTTGTTCGTTGCTTTCGGTCCGTTTTCTTTTTGTCCCATAATTTTGCTTTTCGTCCGACACTTTTGCTTTTTGTCCGTTGCTTTCGGTCCGATTTGCTTTTTGTCCTATAAATTTGCTTTTCGTCAGACACTTTTGCCTTTTGTCCGTTGCTTTTGGTCTGTTTTGCTTTTTGTCCGAAGATTTTGATTTATGTCCGATTAAAAAATGGGTATATGTGTACACATGCAAAAGCAGCTGTGTAGACTAACCAAGAGGACTGACCCTCACTATTATAATTTTGATAAATCAGCAATGTTTTTCAAGAGTTATACGGTTATTTGAGCTAATTTATTGCTTTAACTTGTAAATATTGGAAATCAACGTACAATGATGAGGCAAAAGCTTTTTCCAATCTGGAGTGAGAGCACTCCTTGACATAATATAGTGAAGTTCGTCACTGATATCATCTGAATCACAAAGATGACACTAACTTTCATTTCAATCAGTTCAATCTTTCCCCATATCCTGGATAGTGTTACAACAGAACAACCACTGAACGAACTTTAAAAATCAGTTTAACAGGGGTTTACATCTAGGCGAGTGACATTTTTCAAAATGACACTTAGTTCACGACTTTAATTCACCCAACTAACATACAGCTATATTATATATAATTTGAATGCTTATTATCTGTCCCTTCTGTTTTGCCCGATCGTCAATAATTCTTACGGTGCAATTTTCGTTAAGTCAAGGTCAAAGGTCAAAAAAGAACATTCCTAAATTTTGCAAGAATTAATCAAAATGCCCTTTTCTAACTCTTGTTTGATTTTTTTGTTCTAAAACCATACAAACCTTATTGAACAAAATAACATAATTCCAAATCAAATGCAAATTAAAATTTTTGATTGCGCAGAAAATTACAATTCTTAAAAAATCCTCTAAAAATGATAAAATTGCGCTGAAATCAAAATACTTCTTGAGGTGTCAATATTTCATACAATGAAATCAAAATACTTCTTGAGGTGTCAATATTTCATAAAATAAATGAATTCATCGTTTATAGGTTAAGGGATTTTTTTTTCATCATTTTAAACTGCAAAAAAATATAATATTGGTTAAGAATTAGTCTTCTAACGAAGCTTTGCAATTGACATAATGACACCATCTGCGAATAGGAATCATTTTGCTTTCTTTATTTAGATAACACATCGATTGTTGTTAATATCAGAAAATAAATATTTTATCATATTTGAAAAGGGGTTATATAAATGAAGGAATACTGTTTGAACCACGCGTTTTTCAATCATAAATCCGACTATTTTTTTTTTATGTTAGCACATTATTACATATTGTATTATTTATTTTATCAAATATGACGACTAATTAATACTTTTGAAGATTGAATACCCTTCCTGAACAACTGCGATCACCACCGGTTTCAAGTAGACAAATAAGTGTTCGATATTTCGATGTAGTGTTTTGAGGACTGTTGTTTGTCCGTCCGACATTTTCACTTTCGTCATGGTGTTATCTGTGTTTCTTCTGCTATTTTATGAAACTGACTCCTTGATATCTTCTTTCTCTTGTCAACCAAGGAAAAGATAACCAGCTTGTTCATAGTTAAGTGAAATTAATGAAATCACAACAAAATTTCAAACTCAGATGTGTATGTGTTTTAGCCCGAATGAAGGAACTATCTTGTCCCTACGCCCTTTTTGTCTTTGTTCTTTCCATTCACCACTCGTTAGTCTAGAAATAACTTTGTAATGAGCAATACTCCTCCTTCATCGCTTGGTAGATTTTAGTGAAGTAAAGTATTAAAGTGCACATATGGAGAATGTATATGAAAGGAATTTATTCATGACAAACAAAATAGAGTTAAATAGATAGCAATTCAAATTCACCATTACAGACCTGATTTTAAGTTATCTCATTTCTATCGGTTGTTTATCACATTTATACATACCTTTTCATGTTAACTCATATCAGATACTTATTGCATTTATGAGATCTTCGCACCATTAGAAAAAATTTTACTTTCTATTTGGACAAAGTATTAGGGGTTTCCTTTTTTATCTAATATTTGGAAAAGACAATAGTTCAAACCAACGGCCCAACAAAAAAATATCCATGAAAATCAGATGGTTTGGAAGACATGAAACCAACTTAAAAAAAACCATAATAAATTCAACCAGAATTTTTTATTTATCACAACTGTCTAAATATTTTAGCTTCAGCGTGATTTCATTGTAATCATAAATATCCTGATTGTAAATGTATTATCTTTCAATATGCCAATTTTCAGTCAATGTGTGAAATATTATCAACTTAAATAGCACTATGATTTCTAAATGCGTTAAACGAGAATATTATGTAGAACATCTACCATAAAATGTTAATGCAAAATCATGGCCAAATAAATTTGGAAAAAAATGGGTCTAAATACATGTTTGTTTCTCAGTTTCAATTACTAGTATGCAAATTTATTTGGTTACGTATAGCTGTAGTAAACAGCAATACCAAAAGTGCTATGCTTTGTCAGAGGTTGTCTACTTTTACCAAACGTTCTTGATGCTGATTGGTTGAGTTTTAAGTGTGACACCTACACAGTAATTTCTTTCTTTATAATTCTAATATTTCAACTATTTGGAAAGTCTAATTTTATTAGAATTTATTGCGAATTGCTAGAATTTTCAAATCAAAATTAAGATATAGACTGTAAGTCAATGTAACTGCAACATGTCGACTTTTTACGTACAAATTCGGTAGTTTGATAGAGTTTCCTATTTTGGACAGCGCAGAGAATATTTTCAATGTCTAGTTTATAAAAGATTTTACTTCCTTCGTCAATGCACGATGCAGCTGAAGCAACCAAGAAAACAAATTTTCTACATTTGTATACGAGAAAAATTTGAAATTCAACTTTAAATGAATTAATTTACTTACTATGTAATTATCTATTTATGGATTTAGTTTTTTAGGGCAAGCTAAACATATGTATATATTAAGTCTTTTATTTCTTTTAATGTTACAAAAAAATAACAAGAAAAGACGAAAGAGTTTTGCTGATGCTAGCAATTAAAATACACATATTGAAATATCGAGTTTCGCTCTCTAAATTCCCCCAAAAAGTATCTCTCACGTGTGTTATTTCCTTTAAGCATTTTTGAATTTGGAGATTTATGTGTCTTCAGTATATTATTGACTACATACAAATTGTTTTACGTAGATCAGCTAAAAAGCATTCATTTTGTAGATGGTGGTATTTTGTGCAACGAGTTGTTCTGATTGACTGTTTAATTAGCAAGAAGCGTGATTGCAATAACATTTGATGACGTTAAAAACTTCCGAGCATTAAATAAAATATGTTATTTGGTTTTATGGTGATAAACAATTGAATCACAGAAACTGTTTTGTTTCCACTTATTTTTATCATTTTCACTGAAATTTCTTGGAAAATGCGATATCTATTAAAAATACGTCATTAATATTTTAAAATGCGTTTGGTCAGTGATGATTTACTCTTGCTCTAAAGTTTTTTCATATTTCCATACAAAATTGTATTATTAAGAAGACATAATATGCAAAAAGCTGACATCTTGTAAAATACGAAATTGTCCGTCCTTGATCTTTCATCGTGATTGGACGGAAATTGCGCAGTACGAATATTTGAAGACCGGGCAAAAAGATAGTGTAGGTGATATGCTTTCGGATGGTATATATATATAATTTAGCCGTATTTTAGGTCGATGCATTCAAAAGAAAATTTTTATGATTAATGACACTCGTCTAAATGTTATGTTCTTAATTGAGCACCAAGCTGATGTAATTATATAACATAGAACTAATAATTTTCCGTTTTTTTTTCAATTATATAAACAAAAACAGATTTTGTATGGATATTGTAAATTTAAAGTGCGTGCAAAACGTGTTACACATGTTTAATCCACCATTTTCTACATAAGGAAATGCCTGTACCAAGTCAGAAATATGATAGTTGTTTTCCATTCGTTTGATGTGTTCGAGCTTTTGATTTTGCCAATTGTTAAGGAACTTTCCGTTTTGAATTTTCCTTAGAGTTCGGTATTTTTGTTGTTTTACTTTTTATGTCTTTAAGATAAACAATATGCAATATGACACAGTTTGAGTGTTCTATCTGCGAATAATTTAATTTTGGATGTAACGCGTCTTCTGATTGGCTGACGTTGTTTTGTTTATCAGCTCATAGACATAATTTTGTCATGTGACCGTGACGTCATCAACGTTTTTTCATGGTTTACTACGGTTTAAATGGAATTTAGAATTAAATTATAAGAATGACTGTAATATTTTTCTGTATATTCGAAATAACATAAAAATGTGGTGCACACTTTAAAATAACCGCTACGCGAGTAATTCAGTGTGCACCACATTTTTGATGTTATTTCTTCATAGACAGAAAAAATATTACAGTCATTCCTTAAATACATTAAAGGTATACTGCATTTTAAATGATTAAATCGAAATTACTATGGTGTGTTTAACGACCTTGACTTCCCATGCAGGTCTTGCAGGGTCGACAATCGAAATTATCCAGAAAGATTAATTTTAATGTTGTAAGTCGTGATCATGTTGTTAACATCATTCAGTTATGTTTTTGCATTGAAGGCATACTAGTAGTCAAACGATTGTACCATTACTTTATGAGATAGAGGTATGTTAACATGTTTTGTTACGTTTATTATTATATTTAAAGAAACGAATATTATTGAGGTTATCAATATGCATATGTCAAAAATAAATAAATTTATCGTTTATAGGTTAAGGGATTTGTTTCATCATTTTAAACTGCAAATATATAATACTGATCAAACATCCGTCTTCCAACGAAGCTTTTGCAGTTGACAAACAGGAATCATGTTGCTTTTCTTTGTTTAGATAACACATCGATTGTTGTCAATATCAGGAAATAAATATTTTACCATTTTTTAAAAGGGGTAATGCAAATCCTTTAAAGAGCATACAAGGTATATACAGTAAAAATATGGTTGTTCGATATCGAAAGTGAAAGAAATTTAAAAAATATTCGAATGAATACTGTTTGCACCACGCGGCTATTTTTTTTAATGTTAGCACATTACTCTTTACTGTATCATTTGTGTTATCAAATATGACGAAAAATTAATATTTTGGAAGATGGAATACCCTTCCTGAGCAACTACAATCACCACCGGTTTTATGTAGACACATAAGTATTCGTACATTTCGATGTAGTGTTTTGAGGACTGTTCTTTGCCTGTCCGACTTTTTCGCTTTTGTCATGGTGTTATCTGAGGCTGTTTGATTAGCGATAAGCGTGATTGCAGTAATTTGATAACGTCAAAAACTTCCTTAGCACTAAATAAAATATGTTATTTGGTTTTATGATGATAAACAATTGAATAACAGACAACTATTTTGTTTTTCACGCATTTTTATTATTTTCACTGAAATTTCTGAGAAAATGCAATATCTATTAAAAATACGTCATTAATATTTTAAAATGTGTTTGGTAAAGTATTATTAACCTTTACTCTAAAGGTTTTTCATATTTCCATACAAAAGGATAGTGTAGATGATATGTTATCGAAATGGTATATGATTTAGCCGTATGTTAGTTCGATGCATTAAAAAGAAAATTTTATAGTTAATGTCACTCGTCTAAATGAAATGTTCTTAATTGAGCAGCCACCAGTATGATGTAATTACTTTATATTATATTCCGGTTTTGTTTTAATAATATTAACAAAAAGAGATTTATTATAATTATTGTAAATTTTAAGTGCGTGCAAAAGGTATTACACAAGTGACATTTATGTTTTATCATTTAGACCTAAGGTAACAAAAGTCTATGTGCAAAATACCGATTTGATTCTATTATTACACATTTGTAACGTTCAGGTGATATTTCCATATTTGTAGACTGACTCTATATCAGACGAAACGTGCTGCTGCCCATGCAAAGCATGATAAGCATGATAAGTTTAAAGTGATATATAAGAAATTTAACGAATGATTAACTAATAGTAACAAAAGTTTTTAGCGTAACCAAAAAATAAATGTTAAACTCGAAAAATTGTAATAACTGATTAAAATCCTTATCAACCATTGTATAATCCTTTATCACAAATTCTTATTTTTAAATACGGATTAAATTCGTGCTAACAAAAATTAGTTTTTACTAGTTTTTTTTTATTCGTGATTACGGATTAAATTCATTATTACAGATTCTTTTTCATGAATTTCAGAAATCATTATGACAAATTTGAGAATTAGTGATCCTATAATTATTCCGAAAAAAATATGATAACAAATTTAATCCATGACATCGCATTACAAAAAATTGTGATAAGTTTATGTCCTTAGATTCGTTACATGGTTAAACGTTATTGAACTTATTTCTAATTATGTTTATACAGTATTTAAAAAGATATGATTTGAGCAGTTTGCACAGAATATAAGAAACAATATTGTGTAATTTTTGAAAAAAAGGGGGAGATAACTAAAAGCAGCAAAGCTACTAACCACTTTCTCTGCGACAAACATTTATCTTCGTAAAATATCTCCGGGAAAAGAGTACCGGCATATAAAATAAAACTGTAAATAAGTACAACAATCACAATTTGTGTAATCGTTATTTCTGCTAATTGTGTCGTATTTATATGTTTTGCAAACAGTTTGGAGATATAGGAACTGGGACTTCTATAACACAAGTATTATGGCAGTCTAGAAGGAATAGTTTCCTCAGAATATGAGTAACACTGTGTCATTTTAGAACAAAATGGGAGACAACTGAATACCAGTTTTCCCTGCACCACATATGTTATTCCTTCATATCAAATTTCCCAAATAAGAGTAACGGCGTATTAAGATAAATTGCCTGCTAAATTTTCAGATCAATTTAGATAAAGGTATATTCTAAAAATAATCACATTGTTTAGTTCGTTTTTGTTTGTTTGTTTACGGTGTCGTATTTTAATACGTCGTGCAAACAAAGTTTGGAGTATACAACATTCATTATGCTAGCTCGACGTCCTTTTAGAACGTTAAAGTATTTCAAAAGGTATGATGTGAGCAGTTTTCACAGAAAATAAAAAATGTGTCAGTTTGGAAAGAAAAAAAAAGACAGCTAAAAACCTCGCAGCTACTACCCTCTTTCCCTGACACCATAACTGTTCCGTCATAACATATTTCCAGGGTGAGGACATATAAACTATAATTGCAGGAAAACAAATTCAGACTTTTTCGGATGAAAGCAGTATCCAAAAAATATTGCACTGTTTCATCGTTATTTTTGTTTATTGTGTCGTATTTGTATACGCCCGGCAAACATATTTGAGCGTATATAGGAATATAGGAATCAAACTGTCGACACAAATGTCCGTTTAGAATTCATGAGTATTCAAAAATTATGATGTGAGTCAATGCAAAGAATATAAGAAACAATATTGAGTCATACTTGGACAGAAAGGAGCGACAACTGACAGCATAGCAGCTACTACTCCTTTCCCTACAACACTTATTTTCTCTTTATGCGATATTTCCGGGATAAGAGTAACGACATAAAAAGTAAAACTACAGCTTAATTTGTTAGACTAATTCAGATCAAGGTATAATCTGAAAAAAAACAACAACACAGTTTGTTGTATTTCTACATATCTTGCAAACAAGTTTGGAGGTATATATAAGAAATATACACGACTGTCAGTTTGAAATGTCATTATTTTATAGATATAAGAAGATATGGTATGAGTGCCAATGAGACACCTTATGTCTATATAGTTAAATATATGATGTAAGCAGTTTCCCTGATTGCAAGAAACAATGTTTCTTTTTGAAAAGAAAGGAGACACAATTGAAATCATCGCAGCTACCCCCTTTGTCCCTTTTACTGCAACATACTTTTCTTTTATAAAATATTGCCGAATTGCAGACTAAAGCCAGGCCAATTTAGATGAAGATTAATTGTTGTTTGCTTAACGTCCAAAGGCAAAAGTGTCATACATGTTCAGAACGGAAAGAAGATATAATCATAGTCGTATGAAAGTTGAATATGTTTAATATACTTAAATGGCTAGTTTTACTATCAAACAAGTGTACGTAAAAGAAAATTCGTTATATTATCAAAATCTTCATACATGTACTGCTGTTGAATTAATTTCATTAGTATACAAAATTTGAAGCATTCAGATCTTCTTCGCATCTGATATAAAAATAACTATACCGAAAGATAGAGACACCGGATTTGCATCCCTATGTTTCGCATTCTGTGGCTTTCTTCGCAGGTGAAACTATCAAATTTATAGATAGATGAATTACAATACTCATAATAAAGATCGTCTAAATATTTCAAATGCATTATTTTAAACCGAAGCGTACAATTAATTTAAAGCAGGCTTGGCTTTATCAGCGGTAAATTCAGAACATATTGATCAGACTAGTAAAAACTACCTGATACTCCATGTACAACTCATTTATAGAGAGAAATAGAGTCTGTATTTATTTTCAAAGATGTCATGTTGTTTCGAAGTTCAAATGGAACCTTCAAAACAATATGCATAGTTTAAATCGGACATAAAGCGAAATCATCGGACAAACAGCAAATCGGGCCAAAAGCAACTGTCACAAAGCAAAGTGTCGGACGAAAAACAAAATTATCGAACAAAAATCAAAACGGACCGAAAGCAACGGACAAAAAGCAAAAGTGTCGGAAGAAAAACAAAATTATCGGACAAAAAACAAAACGGACAGAAAGAATCGGACCAAAAATCAAAAGTGTCTGACGAAAAACAAAATTATCGAACAAAAATCAAAACGGACCGATAGCAACAGACAAAAAGCAAAAGTGTTGGACGAAAAACAAAATCATCGGACAAAAAGCAAAATGGACAGAAATTAAGCAACGGACTAAAAGCAAATGTGTCGGACGAATAGCAAAATTATCGGACGAATAGCAAAATTATCGGACAAAAAGCAACGCCGGACAAAAACAAACCCCGGACAAAAAGCAGCGTATCATCCGTCTACATACATTTTACATTTGGTAATTTATAACATTGATGTTTGCAGGGAGTTCACTAAAATTTGTATGACTTTTAATTAAGGTACCCAAAACATTATCTTCCACAAAATATCACCAATCACATATAACCATAGTATGCTCAGTAGAGCAGCTTAGTAGGTTGTTTTTAAACGACATCATCTTATTTGTTAACTGACGGGTCGTGACGGTACAGTTATTGGGTATTCTATTCAAACTTAATGTAGAGCGAAAGTTTGTTCATTCTGCTTCTTTACTACTAATAATAATAACACTAATAATAATGATAATAATAATAAATTGACGATGTTGATATTAAGTGATGGTTTAATAGATCATATATTTCATACTTTTATTTTTGAATTGAAGAGGTTTTTTTGTTGACTCCTAATATGATATCATAGACATTAAAAACTGAATAAAATGTACCAAAGTAGCAGAATTTGTTAAATGGGCCATGCAACCATTCGTGAATATTAACTGCTCCCCATTACGAAGTATTACTGAAATATATTTACCCCTGATTTAATGAATAATTTGTATGCATAGAATACAGAGCAGTAAATTGTAATCTCCAATTCAATAAACCACTCGATTTCACCTTGGTTTCAGTTTTGAATAATTTTTACATTTTCCAGTTGAGGTGTAAAAATGTGATTCTGTGAGTACTCATATGTGAAATCATATCATGGTTTTTTAATTTGATTCATTCCAGTGATTAAGTAGAAATAGAAGTCCGAATCTGGACATACGTAGATGTTCAATAGAAACAAATAAAACTAATCGTGTAAAAGTATAAAAGTATGAATGACTGATCTTTACTATGTACTCTATATAATATGATTACAGGGAATACATACAAACAATGATATACAAAAACGTATCAATAAAGTGACAGGTTTTATTAAAAAGTTTAAGTCGTCTTGACAGACTATAAGTGAGCAATTTAAATCTCTTGAGGCCTGTTTACGAGATCAAAGTTTTCATCGAAAACCATATACAACTTTGGCATATTGAATTTTATTGCAGAATTAAGATTCCAAAATTTTCATTGTCCTTCGCCCTCCCACTTAAAAAAAACTGGATAAGCCACGGAGAAGTCACATATATAAACTGGATAAGCCACGGAGAAGTCACATATATAAACTGGATCAGCCACGGAGAAGTCACATATATAAACTGGATAAGCCACGGAGAAGTCACATATATAAACTGGATCAGCCACGGAGAAGTCACATATATAAACTGGATCAGCCACGGAGAAGTCACATATATAAACTGGATCAGCCACGGAGAAGTCACATATATAAACTGGATCAGCCACGGAGAAGTCACATATATAAACTGGATCAGCCACGGAGAAGTCACATATATAAACTGGATAAGCCACGGAGAAGTCACATATATAAACTGGATCAGCCACGGAGAGTTCACATATATAAACTGGATCAGCCACGGAGAAGTCACATATATAAACTGGATCAGCCACGGAGAAGTCACATATATAAACTGGATCAGCCACGGAGAAGTCACATATATAAACTGGATCAGCCACGGAGAAGTCACATATATAAACTGGATCAGCCACGGAAAAGTCACATATATAAACTGGATAAGCCACGGAGAAGTCACATATATAAACTGGATCAGCCACGGAGAAGTCACATATATAAACTGGATCAGCCACGGAGAAATCACATATATAAACTGGATCAGCCACGGAGAAATCACATATATAAACTGGATAAGCCACGGAGAAGTCACATATATAAACTGGATAAGCCACGGAGAAGTCACATATATAAACTGGATCAGCCACGGAGAGTTCACATATATAAACTGGATCAGCCACGGAGAAGTCACATATATAAACTGGATCAGCCACGGAGAAGTCACATATATAAACTGGATCAGCCACGGAGAAGTCACATATATAAACTGGATCAGCCACGGAGAAGTCACATATATAAACTGGATCAGCCACGGAAAAGTCACATATATAAACTGGATAAGCCACGGAGAAGTCACATATATAAACTGGATCAGCCACGGAGAAGTCACATATAAACTGGATCAGCCACGGAGAAGTCACATATATAAACTGGATCAGCCACGGAGAAGTCACATATATAAACTGGATAAGCCACGGAGAAGTCACATATATAAACTGGATAAGCCACGGAGAAGTCACATATATAAACTGGATCAGCCACGGAGATGTCACATATATAAACTGGATCAGCCACGGAGAAGTCACATATATAAACTGGATCAGCCACGGAGAGTTCACATATATAAACTGGATCAGCCACGGAGAAGTCACATATATAAACTGGATCAGCCACGGAGAAGTCACATATATAAACTGGATCAGCCACGGAGAAGTCACATATATAAACTGGATCAGCCACGGAGAAGTCACATATATAAACTGGATCAGCCACGGAGAAGTCACATATATAAACTGGATCAGCCACGGAGAAGTCACATATATAAACTGGATCAGCCACGGAGAAGTCACATATATAAACTGGATCAGCCACGGAGAAGTCACATATATAAACTGGATCAGCCACGGAGAAGTCACATATATAAACTGGATAAGCCACGGAGATGTCACATATATAAACTGGATAAGCCACGGAGAAGTCACATATATAAACTGGATCAGCCACGGAGAAGTCACATATATAAACTGGATCAGCCACGGAGAAGTCACATATATAAACTGGATAAGCCACGGAGAAGTCACATATATAAACTGGATCAGCCACGGAGAAGTCACATATATAAACTGGATCAGCCACGGAGAAGTCACATATATAAACTGGATCAGCCACGGAGATGTCACATATATAAACTGGATCAGCCACGGAGAGTTCACATATATAAACTGGATCAGCCACGGAGAAGTCACATATATAAACTGGATCAGCCACGGAGAAGTCACATATATAAACTGGATCAGCCACGGAGAAGTCACATATATAAACTGGATCAGCCACGGAGAAGTCACATATATAAACTGGATAAGCCACGGAGAAGTCACATATATAAACTGGATCAGCCACGGAGATGTCACATATATAAACTGGATCAGCCACGGAGAAGTCACATATATAAACTGGATCAGCCACGGAGAAGTCACATATATAAACTGGATCAGCCACGGAGAAGTCACATATATAAACTGGATCAGCCACGGAGAAGTCACATATATAAACTGGATCAGCCACGGAGAAGTCACATATATAAACTGGATCAGCCACGGAGAAGTCACATATATAAACTGGATCAGCCACGGAGAAGTCACATATATAAACTGGATCAGCCACGGAGAAGTCACATATATAAACTTTCAAAATGTCATCATGCTTATCTTAAATTTTAATGGTTGATTCACATCTTACTTCTTTGGAAAATGCCTGTACCAAGTCAGGGAATATGACAGGTGTTTTCTATTCGTCCGTTGGTTGATATAGTCGAGCGTTTGTTTTGTCAGGTTTTATGGACTTTCCCCTTTTTAAATTTACCATGGAGTTAGGTATTTAGTTATTTAGTTAAAAAAATTTTATAGACTCCCTATTTTCTTTTTGAATTTTTGAATGTTTTCGTTTTGCGATTCAAGGACAAAAAGAACAGAATATATTATGATCTAAGAGATAATACATAGCTTAACTATTTAAGTTTGGAATACTTACCTATCCCTTTTCATAAATACTCCGCCAAATGTTATTGAATTTGCAGTTTTGAGGGACCAGCAAGGATGTTGAGTTTGATAAAATGTTGCATTATTTCTCTCTTTCGCAAGACATTATCTGATGTTTTGATAATTCATTATGTATAAGTCTAAGAAAAAACAAACACATTGGTCAAAAGAAAAAACAAACACATTGGTCAAAAGAAAAAACAAACACATTGGTCAAAAGAAAAAACAAACACATTGGTTAAAAGAAAAACGAGGAAAACAAACACATTGGTCAAAAGAAAACGAGGAAAACAAACACATTGGTCAAAAGAAAACGAGAAAACAAACACATTGGTCAAAAGAAAACGAGAAAAACAAACACATTGGTCAAAGAAAACGAGAAAACAAACACATTGGTCAAAAGAAAACGAGGAAAACAAACACATTGGTCAAAAGAAAACGAGAAAAACAAACACATTGGTCAAAAGAAAACGAGGAAAACAAACACATTGGTCAAAGAAAACGAGAAAAACAAACACATTGGTCAAAAGAAAACGAGAAAAACAAACACATTGGTCAAAAGAAAAACGAGGAAAAGATAAACTACAGTCAACTTAGAGAACTTTATTTAACACTCGTTACAAATAATGTATTACAATGGTAAATAAGATAGAAAAGAAAAAAATAACGCAACCAGTCAATTAGTTAATCAATTAACGAGACAATTCATAGAAACTAAAGATTAAGCAAAACAAACCAAAGCCCGAGATGAACTCATGTGGTCTGGACAATAAAGAACAATAAAACGATGTTGACCTACCGACAACGTCACCATTCAAGTTAAAGCTCAATATCGATCATATCAACAAAAGAAGGGTATATATTATGTTAGATTATATGCGCGTAGGAAATTTGATAGGCACCTAAGAATCTTAAACTTGTCCATCTTTTAAAAATACTAAAAGATTAGCATAATCATTGAACTTCTAAGTAAACACAATTGAAAGATAAAAGTCGTCTCCTGAGAGTTATCAAAAGTCTTCTTAAGGAAAATGTGCCCTTTAAAATTTTAAATGAAACACAATTTTAAATTGCTAAATTAACTTATATCTAAATTGACATTTAAGGTTTTTAAATGCACTTCATAAAACTAATAGTGCGGAGCAATATTATGGCGAAATTTCCGTAAGTACTGTAATTGAATAAAAGTGATTAAAAAATCACGCTTGAAACTGTTTCAATCGGAAAAAAAATACTAACGTGACATGGGTCATCTAAAAATAATCAAGACAAAGACATTAAGATTGTTGTGTAAATAAGATTATTGATAGTATATTCATAAATAATCATAAAAGTTAGGAACAATCCTCGGAATGAAATAAAGAGCATACACATCCATAGAATGAATGCCTGTTTAGGATTTATATACGGGTGGACATACAACGTACACGTTGGTAGAAGTTTTTATTTTTCAGTATAACAATAAATTGTAGATGAGCATTAGTAGATTTATTATTGTGCAACTGGTATCTTTATGGAAATACTACTAAACTATAGAAGTTGTGGATGGGAATTAAACATCCCTGAATTGCACTTAATCGCAAACAAGACATTCACTTTTAATGAAGAGTAAGGATAATTAGATAAGCCGTGTGTGCAGAGTTAAAAGAGTAGCACGAAAGGAACTTCGTTAGCAGTACCAGAATTTTGCTTTGTCATATGCCGTGTGTATTTCCATTCTAAAAAGTATCCCACTGTTGAATTTGTAAGTATGCATACATTTTAAATAATTTCTAATTTCAAAGAGATCTGCAGAATCTTTTGGGTTTTTAGTTCATAAATCATTTAACAATGGAGGTTTCAAATCCTTAGAACAAAAGTGACCCTTATATAAGGTTTTTATTTTTTTTTATTAATTATACAAATGTGAGTTTTTAAGGTGAACCAACAGCAACCAATAACAACAAGAATACACACGCATAAATACATCAGGTACATTAACATTTTTCTGGGTTAGACTAATATTTTAGCACCCAATACTTCCCTTTTATATATCAAACATAAGTAGAAAAAAATAGAATAAATAAAACTGTATCAAAATATTCGAATGCACATAGCTGTTGATCGCTAGCTGAAAGTACTTAATAAACTGATATAGAAATCATACTATCTTAGACTAAATCCGCAAATAAAAAATATAGCATACAGTGATGTTTTCTTTTAGTTCAATCAACAAAGAAATGACTCAGCTTACTAAAACTATAGCCAAATGTTCAAGAACGTATATAATTTAAGTGAATGATTATGTAACAGTTTGAATATTATTTATTCATTTCGAAAATTTACATGTTCTTATTCATATTGTTGCAAGAGCGGAAAACTAACACACAATTTTCAGAAAACATTGCGTTGTACATAAATAGACCGATTCATTGTTGATACATGTAGCTTAACGGCAAAAATGTTTCATGCAGACGATACTATATCAACCCGTAGGAACCTAATTGTAAAATGATCGACAGAAGTGATGGAAAATACCGAATACCATAGAAAAAACCAAGAAAAAAGCATATTGACCAGACTCAGAAAGTCTTGTAACCAGGAAGGCACCTACGTACCTAACTCTTTCATGTGGACGGAAAATAGTTTTCTCTGAATACGTACCTTGTATCTAAAATCCCCATATCAGATCGGACGTAATTCTCATGTCCAAACTGAAGACCCGTCGTTGAATATTGATATAAGTTAAGTACAATCTCCTTGGTACAACCCAATAAATCTAAAAATAAAAGTCTACTGAAAATGTATTATTATTTCCATAATGATAAAAATAAAGTCCCACAGCACTTATGCATTAAGTTTCATAGAAAATAAATTATCAAAAATGCATTGGATTTGTATCGTAATTCAGATGGATAGATATTTAACCATTGTGATAAGCAGATGGCTCTTACACTTTACACCTTATCAAATAAATGTTCTTGAAATTTTTTATTTGTTTATTGATATTTCTATAGAACTATTTTCGTAACTTGCATATTTGATATGACATATCATATTTTCAAATCATATCATCTATATATCTAAAATGTAAAATGTCAGACTACGTGTTATTTTCATATTTTTTTGGAATAAACATGTGTGCATTTAATTAAAAATTTTATTTGGTAAGATTCGGATTTCTGTATTTTATTTGTGTAATTAAATACCGTTCCATCAATAAATAGTTCAATTTTGTCCCTGGACTATTTATCCTCTAAAAAGTATTGGTTTATTTCATTTTAATGAATTGTTTTCTGACATTAGACGTAGTTAGTAAGTAAAATTTGATGCTTTATTTTTGTGGACAAAAGACACATTTATTGTCTAGATGTATGTCAGGAAGTAAGATTTGATGCATTGTTTCATGGACACTAGAAACATTCCTTGTCTACATGTAGGGTTTGTACGCAGACCATGCAGACGTTCACATTTCTTGTCTGTATGTAGGTTTGTACGTAGACGTTCACATTCCTTGTCTACATGTAGGTTTGTACGTAGACATTCATATTCCTTGTGTCTACATGTAGGTTTGTACGTAGACGTTCACATTTCCTTGTGTATATGTAGGTATGTACGTAGACATTCATATTCCTTGTTTACATGTAGGGTTTGTACGTAGTCATTCACATTTCATGTCTACATACTGGTTAGTACGTAGACGTTCACATTCCTTGTCTATATGTAGGTTTGTACGTAGACGTTCACATTCCTTGTCTACATGTAGGTGTGTACGTAGACATTCACATTCCTTGTCTACATGAAGGTTTATACATATCCTTTCAATTCCTTGTCTACATGTAGGTTTGTACGTAGCCGTTCACATTCCATGTCTACATGTAGGTTTGTACGTAGACGTTCACATTCCATGTCTTCATACAGGTTAGTACGTAGACGTTCACATTCCATGTCTACATGTAGGTTTGTACGTAGACGTTCACATTCCATGTCTTCATACAGGTTTGTACGTAGACGTTCACATTCCATGTCTACATGTAGGTTTGTACGTAGACGTTCACATTCCATGTCTTCATACAGGTTAGTACGTAGACGTTCACATTCCCTGTCTATATGTAGGTTTGTACGTAGACGTTCACATTCCCTTTTTACATGAAGTTTTGTTCGTAGACATTCATATTGCTTGTCTACGTGTAGTTTTGAACGTAGATGTTCACATTCCTTGTTATATGTAGTTTTGTACGAAGACGTTCACACGCCTTGTCTACATGTAGATCGGCACGTCATATAAAGTTCATATTTGAAAATTATCATCTATTTTGATGATATCAAAACAAGTAGCCATTGCAAAATTTGGTTATGATTATGTTTATTTCGAATTTATTCATTGTGATGCTGGGTTGGTGTATTTTTATTATTTCCTTTCATTCGTGTATATAAATATAACTTTCAATTGTAATATTATAATCGTGAGCAAACGCAGTTTCCAGAAAGTTATTTTCGAAAAGCCTGAATTTTACTTTAAACTCCGACCCAGCCTGTCGATCTAGCAAAAAACTTTTTACGAGTTTATATCATAATATCGTGCTCTCGGTCCGAATAGACTTGTAATATTTCCCGCTGGACGTTAAACAACCAAAATACTCACCATATTGCTCTTCTGTTCAACTAAACAAAGAAGACGTTGACGGTAATCATGGTAATAACACGAAAATTAATGAAGGCTTATAATTCTTGAGTCAAAGGGCTTTTGAAATTGCATGACTTCATGGATATGTTTATAACCATATGATTCAAGCGCTATCTATTTGATTATAACTTTATGCGCTGATCAGTAAAATTTAAAATATTCTAACCTTCATATTCTTGAACATTAAGTGCATGTGTTGACGTCTTTATGATGAAGTTTTTATGTAATCATGTCATTAAATATTATTAAACTCTGCAGAAGTGCCTCACAATTCGCTAGTTCCCCAGTAAATTGATAAAATACACAATAGGTGTGTATGTCCTAGTACGTAATTTTAAATTACATATATGATAGATAACCCAATGTTAAACTGTCGACAGATTTACTCCAATAAATCTTTATAAATTGTTTTACTTGTTGATAAATTATTCAAATGTAGAATGTATCTTTGATACACCCATTTAGATTACTAATTCTTTTTACCTATAATCGTGCGATCCTTGATTGTGTTGTGTAAGTTATATTCGACAAAGAAGTGGGTAGCTTTTTATGGATTGGAAGAAAATTTATTACAGTTTGCTTTTTAATCTTAACAGTGTCGACCTCTACGGTAAATCCTTTGGTTTTCTTATGGAGCGCAACTTTACAACTAATTCTTTGATTGATTATTGATATTTATTAACGTTCTTTAGCAAATATTTCATGTATATTAAGGAATAACAAACATAAAATATCTAAGTTCCGGAAAAGTGGTCAGGATTAAAAGACAGGAAATTTCGACTGATGGCATGTTTGATAGGGATAGAATTTTGTTTGCAACAGACCATCTACTGTAACAGATCCACTTAAAAAGTTGTTGTAAATGTTTTTATTGTGCAGATGACACTTTCGCTATACGAGGAACTGTACGGCCACATTCCGACTTGGCTGCATATTTATTCATCTCGTACGGACAAGGAGACACCCCTTGCGGGGGTGTCATACCATTCAGATAGAGGCACTAGGACCCTTTCTATAATAAGTTATATTGTTTATTTAAGAAAGTGTAAGCATTTCGATGATTTCATAAAAAAATATACGAGATTTCATTGGCTTGCGGTTTTATCTGAATACTATTTCTTCTAAATATTGCGACTTTTTCACAGAAATTGCAAATACAAATATCAAATTATCTGTTTAAACGGAAATGGCAAATAATATCTCTAATCGATTAAAGGTCGTGATTCATTTTGATAAATTAATGAGTATGTGTCTTGTATATTGTTGCTTTGATTATCAAACGGTGTATACAAAAAAAAAATATGCGCTTATATACATTGAGGTTGAGGGCATTTGTTATTTCCTTTTTTACTACGGGACAAACCAAAATTCCATTCGTTGCAGATATCAGTAGAGAAGTCTACATAGCTAAATACGATAGCTAAATAAATATAACAGTACAGTGATTATACCCTACAACCAGTGTTAAAAATCTGTACTAAACAACCAATTAAACTGGTACTTGAGGAAGTCTGACGTTTTCATGCCAGTATTATTAGGGTTTATCACTGCTGATGTTCTAAATTCGATTATTTTGCAGATTTTATTGTTTCATACAATTGCAAGAAAACACTTTCTTGATTAAATTCGTTAAAATCTTGAGAGACCAAAGCAATCAGTGATTATAACCAAACCATGTGACCGGAGAACTGACATTGTTCTCATCATTTTAGATTGAAGAAAAGTGATGACAGTTTCATTAAGTATAACTAGTATTTTGTTTAAGAACAAATGTACAACCTGATTTCCAAGAGTTATAAAACCATCCAATGTCCTTCTGTTGAACAAAAATGCAAAAAATAAACTGAATGCCGAACGGTGACCTAAAGTTGTTAACTTCTACGTCATGTGGTATCTAGTGGAGAGTTGTCTCATTGACAATCATACCACATCTTCTTTTTATATAAAGTATCTGTCAAAGTGTTCCATTGGTTTACTTGTTTGTTGAGATTGTTTGATATGAATAGACATCGAGAAATGATATAAAAAAAAAAATGCAAAAGGGGGAAGGAGAGAGAGAGAGTATTTAATAATATCAAATTAATAACAGAGAGACAAAACCATGGTCTGAGGAAACAAAAGAAATATTTATATTTTTTTCTTCATGATATATTCTTTATTTCTTCTATTTACATATCATGAATAAAAAGAAATGTTGAATATACGTCAATGAAACTTTTCATTAAATGCAAGTCATCAAGCCCTCTTTGAACAAGGCGTTATCTGAAGGATGATAATGGGCTTGAAATTTAAAATGTGATTTGAATAAGTATTTTGTACAGCAAAAATAATTAATTACATCAAAGCGATATAAAAATCAATTTTGGATTTTTTTTTTTTTTTTTTTTTTTTAAGTTTTTGATATCGGAATCGCCATTAGCATTATTCTCACCAAATTGCATACAATGATAATCATAAAGTTATATATCTTATGATCTTACAGGGTATAGTGTATAAAAATTCGTAAGAGAGAAAATGTTTCATAAAATCTTGAAAATCATTCAATTTTGAAGCTAAACTGCTTTGAATATATTTCATATCTCTTTAAAAAATAAACAGAAATGTTATATTCAGCGAAAAACGTGTGTTAAAATGCAATACATGCTTAATTTGTGCAATACAGCAAACCTGATTTTTAGGATTGATCTATGGGTGTCAGTCGTGGGTCTACTCAATTTTTCACCCTTGATATCGGAAACTTATACCTTCATATATGTATCCAACAAAGGCCTTTTAATCAATTTATTTCTGTATTTTAGCGTTTTGAACTTTAAGAGTATTCCTTGTTTGTTAGCCCTATATTGCCACTCGTTTACTCACAATGTTCATGTACTCACATCCGCTATCATTTAACACAAGATTTCCTTCTTGAATAAATCTAATTTGATGATTTAATTACTCACAGATAATACTTCATATCTGCTGATATTGATACTACAATTTATTGTCTCAATACAAATTAATTCCTTACTCTTATACACTGAAGCTGCAACAATTGACAATCAATTAGTGATATAAAAACAATCAATTCTTTACACTAGCAGTGAAGAAATGATTCAACGAACATTTTTAAATCAATGAGATGATTACGAAAAAGAAATGAAAGATTATTAGCTTAATTGAATTTTATTACTGTGAAGTTGTGAATTTATTCTTCATATGCAACATTGCGCGCTAAAGGGACACGTATCATAGTTGCAGTAGAGGAATTCTTCTTCTATATAACTTTTAATATTGGAACTGAGTTAAGCTAAGGTATTAATAAAAATACCATTGTACAAATAACATAAATTGCTTCCCGTTTGATACAGCATATTAATCATTAGGAAAGTTTGAATATATAAGGGTCAATCAGGAGCCGTAAATATAACATAGACAGACAAGCCTATTGATAACAAACACAAAGCATAAATTTAAATTAACAAAGGATTAAGAACACGAACATGATTGGACAACCGAGGCCTCATGCATGTCCCTAAAAGAGCAATTAGTTCTATTTCCTCGTGGGAAACTTTTACGGTTTTGACGTTATAATCTGTTGACAAGTAGCAAGCAAGTAACAGACTGAACACGTATACAATTTATCCTTAATCCTGTTCAAAATGAAGTTCTCGATTAATACACACGACCAAGATATATTTGTTGCATTAGGTTTGGGATAGCCGTATTGTATTTAAAAATTTGCATACATAATTTTTTATAAATCTTGGAATAAAATACAGTTATCTTTTAAGTATTTGTAACATTGATACTTTAATTCGCGTTAACTTGGGAGCATGTCCAGAGTTAACTTCTGCTCGGCAAATGCAAACTTTTTCACGAAAATGTCCCCAACCTGGAGGTTAAATATTTTAATATCTAGAAACAGTATAATAACTATTAAAATTTATCCAAGGTTTGTTGCAATTATTAGGTAATCGACCAAGCCGTCTAGAGCTGGCCTAGTCTTAAAGGAATATAGTATTAATAAGGTTATATTCTTTGCGTACGATACCTGTTTCAATTTTTAGCTCACCGGGGCCCGAATGCTTATGCTATCACTGGGCGTCCGTCGTCCGTCGTCTGTCGTCGTCTGTCGTCGTCGTCGTCGTCTGTTGTCGTCTGTCGTCGTAAACTATTTCAAAAATCTTCTCCTCTGAAACTACTGGGCCAAATACCTTCAAACTTTAACTAAATGTTTATTGTATCCGAAGTTTTGATCCATCGACAAACATGGCCGCCATGGCTAAAATTAGAACATAGGGGTCAAATGCAGTTTTTGGCTTGTATCTCAAAAACTGAAGCTTTTAGAGCAAATCTGACATGGGGTAATATTGTTCAATTGGTCAAGATCTATCAAATCTGAAAATTTCAGACGAATCGAACAACCCATTGTTGGGTTGCTGCCACCGAATTGGTAGTTTTAACAAAATTTTGCAGTTTTTTGTATTATTTTGAATATTATTATAGATATATATAAACTGTAAGCAGCAATAATGTTCAGCAAAGTAAGATCTACAAAAAAGTTAATATGACCATAATTGTCAATTGACCCCTTAAGGAGTTATTGCCCTTTGAAGACAATTTTACACAATATGTTCATCACGTTTGCTAACATTTAAAAATCTTCTCCTCTGAAACTACTGGGCCAATTACCTTCAAACTTTAACTAAATGTTTCTTAGGATATCTTGTTTATAAATTGTATCCGAAGTTTGTATCCATCGACAAGCATGGCCGCCATGGCTAAAAATAGAACATAAGGGTCAAATGCAGTTTTTGGCTTATATCTCAAAAACTAAATCTTTTAGAGCAAATGTGACGGGGGTAAAATTGTTTAATTGGTCGAGATCTATCAGCCCTGAAATTTTCAGACGAATCGAACAACCCATTGTTGGGTTGCTGCCACCGAATTGGTAAGTTTAAAAAAATTTTGCAGTTTTTTGTTATTATTTTGAATATTATTATAGATATATATAAACTGTAAACAGCAATAATGTTCAGCAAAGTAAGATCTACAAAAAAGTTAATATGACCAAAATTGTCAATTGACCCCTTAAGGAGTTATTGTCCTTTAACGACAATTTTACACAATTTGTTCATCAAGTTTGCTAACATTTAAAAATCTTCTCCTCTGAAATACAGGTGAGCGATTCAGGCTCTTGAGAGCCTCTTGTTAATTTTCCATTTTGTATGTTTTGTTAGCTTTTTGTTGTAATTTTGGACCCCGGGTCAATATCCAGGTTATTCATAACAACCGACCATGATGTTTCCAAGGTTTCAACTTTTCTTACTTTGAAATCAAAATTAAAATAGACTATATCGTTGTAAGTAAAATCTCCGACTGATGAATCGAATATTTGGAGTTTTCAAGATGACGCTGCCACATTTTTACAACTGTTATTACTTTGAAATCAAAATAGAAATAAGTATATCGTGGTAAGGTAGAATCTCAGATTGATAACATAGTCAGAGAAATATTCTTCAAAATAGTTACTGATAGATTTACTTGGAGCGTGGTTTGGTGTCTCTTTCCCATTGGTAATGGTTAATGTGGAGCGTGGTTTGATGTCTCTTTTACTTTGGTAATGGTTTATGTGGAGCGTGGTTTGGTGTCTCTTTTCCTGTGGCAATGGTTTATGTGAAGCGTGGTTTGATGTCTCTTTTCCTTTGGTAATGGTTTATGTGGAGCGTAGTTTGGTGTCTCTTTTCCATTGGTAATGGTTTATGTGGAGCGTGGTTTGGTGTTTCTTTTCCATTGGTAATGGTTTATGTGGAGCGTGGTTTGGTGTCTCTTTTCCTTTGGTAATGGTTTATGTGGAGCGTGGTTTGGTGTCTCTTTTCCATTGGTAATGGTTTATGTGGAGCGTGGTTTGGTGTCTCTTTTCCTTTGGTAATGGTTTATGTGGAGCGTGGTTTGGTATCTCTTTTCCATTGGTAATGGTTTATGTGGAGCATGGTTTGGTGTCTCTTTTACTTTGGTAATGGTTTATGTGGAGCATGGTTTGGTGTCTCTTTTCCTGTGGCAATGGTTTATGTGGAGCGTGGTTTGATGTCTCCTTTCCTTTGGTAATGGTTTATGTGGAGCGTGGTTTGATGTCTCCTTTCCTTTGGTAATGGTTTATGTGGAGCGTGGTTTGGTATCTCTTTTCCATTGGTAATGGTTTATGTGGAGCGTGGTTTGGTGTTTCTTTTCCATTGGTAATGGTTTATGTGGAGCGTGGTTTGGTGTCTCTTTTCCTTTGGTAATGGTTTATGTGGAGCGTGGTTTGGTATCTCTTTTCCATTGGTAATGGTTTATGTGGAGCGTGGTTTGATGTCTCCTTTCCTTTGGTAATGGTTTATGTGGAGCGTGGTTTGATGTCTCATTTCCTTTGGTAATGATTTATGTGGAGCGTGGTTTGGTGTCTCTTTTCCTTTGGTAATGGTTTATGTGGAGCATGGTTTGGGGTTTATTTTCCTTTGGTAATGGTTTATGTGGAGCGTGGTTTGGTGTCTCTTTTCCTTTGGCAATGGTTTATGTGGAGCGTGGTTTGGTGTCTTTTTTCCTTTGGTAATGGTTTATGTGGAGCGTGGTTTGGGGTCTATTTTCCTTTAGTTATGGTTTATGTGGAGCGTGGTTTGGTGTCTCTTTTCCTTTGGTAATGGTATACATGTCTGTCTTTTTTTGGAAACTTACCATTCTTTCATTTTCAACTCTTTATTTTCTTACCTTTTTTCTAAATTGTATTCGTATGTCAAAGATCTTTGAATCTTGAAAAAATTCGACTAGTTTTTAAAAAATTCGACACCTTTCGATTCGTATCTTTATTTTATTTATTTCATCATGGAAGATAATGTGTCCATTCACAAAAGAAAAGCAAATCAACATGGTTTTACGTGGTATCCTAATATGTTGTATGATTTAATCTCATCAATATAAAACATCCTGACTATATAGTTTATAGTACTTTCTGTTACTGTTAATAGCTTTCGATATTTCACAGTGCTATTTGTTATTTATTATCCGATTCTTAATTGTTTTCAGAATACAGTAGTCTATCACAAGGCCACGTGGTTAATTTTGTACACGATATTTGAATGAATAATTCAGAGTATGTTTCGCTATTTGTGTGAATGCTAAATAATGAGTTTTCAAGTTTGGTATTGGCCCAACGTGAAATATGACTAGACTGAGAATTAAAATTTACACTGTTTGTGTTGCTTTATTGTCAGCGGGTGATTTGACGTCAGTAAGAACCAATGCTATTTTAAACTGATGATGCAGACCTCGGAATCTATTGTGTAACACTATATATAGTTGTCTGAAAGAACGTAAACAGTGAACAAAAAGTAAAACTATCCTATGAAGCTATTTTAGATTCCGTACTAGTCTATATTTAGTTTGCAAAACACATGTTGTGACGTTGTTGTTTGCCTTTGTTTGTACGTCTGTTTTTTCCCCCGAGAAGCAGGATGTTGGTGGTTGATATATGGTGTATTTTTCCCCGAGAAGCAGGGTGTTGGTGGTTGATATATGGTGTATTGCACTGTCATGTATTATTGGCGATTCCGGCTATTCTCTTTATGTACTTTAGGATTTTACATAGATGCAATGATGCATCATTCTTGGTAGTTGGTGCCGAACTTTAATTTGGTAGGTTTTTACGCGCATAACACGTTTTCAGATCGTTTGTCCGTCCATTTCATGTTTACGTTATATGTATAAAATCCTCCTATGGCATGTATGGTATGGTTATATTTACAACACAGAGATAAATGAAAATGAGCTTTTGAATCTTTAAATTTCAAATTTTAATGAATTACGAACTTTTTTTATCCATTCTGTTTATTCATTCTATATTTTATGACTTTAAAGAAATTAAAATAGGTTTTCATGACAACATGTTTTTACCTATTTGTTCTCCTTATGTTGCAGAATGTATCGCTATTAAAATGTGACGATTAAAAAATGTATAGCTCACTTTAAGGAACCAGCGTGTTTATTGGTTTATGATTATGTATTATTGTTTTTTTTTTTTGCTTATTTCTGATTTAAGAAATGAATATCAGTAACAATGAGAAGGCAACCCAAACACGCAATGATTTTTTTCTAGAATAAAACATACAAATGTTTGAGTCTTTTGATATCAGTGGAGATTTTCATTTTCAAAACACACATACATATTCACTAACAATATACACATACATATTCACTAACAAATATACACATACATATTCACTAACAAATATACACATACATATTCACTAACAAATATACACATACATATTCACTAACAAATATACACATACATATTCACTAACAAATATACACATATATTCACTAACAAATATATACATACATATTCACTAACAAATATACACATACATATTCACTAACAAATATACACATACATATTCACTAACAAATATACACATACATATTCACTAACAAATATATACATACATATTCACTAACAAATATACACATACATATTCACTAACAAATATATACATACATATTCACTAACAAATATACATACATATTCACTAACAAATATATATATACATATTCACCAACAAATATACACATACATATTCACTAACAAATATACACATACATATTCACTAACAAATATGCACATACATATTCACTAACAAATATATACATACATATTCACTAACAAATATGCACATACATATTCACTAACAAATATACACATACATATTCACTAACAAATATACACATACATATTCACTAACAAATATACACATACATATTCACTAACAAATATGCAGGTATTATCTTTTTTTGTGTGTAAGAATAAAAATTGATACTATTAAATAAAAATAAATGTCACGCAAAAGTCATTAAAAAGATCGGATTACTTAAATAAATGAGCCGATGGTAACACTGCATACAAAGGTTAAAAGTCAATTATCAAGATGAGATGCATGTATTGTATGTACCGTGTTAGATAAATATGTTGTATAGACTTTGGAAAACTTTCTTCTCAAATATCGTTCAATTTTTCTGTGTTTCTTGTGCATCTACATTATGAATATTTGAAATAAGATCTCTATTCCATTTAAACTATGCCTTTAAGCGAAAAGATTTGCCACTGGCAGTTCATAAACGAGAAATGGCATATCAGTATAAAGTCAAAGTTTCGAATTAAAGAAAAATATAGATATTTGTCTCTGTATGGATTTTGGTATTTATAATTTCTTTTGAATCTACAATAAATAGGGAATAAAAAAAATATAAAGTTCGTTTGAAAATAAAGCAAAAAAGAAATAATAACGGAACAGTTTTATTTGTGGAACTACTTCCGAGACAAATTTCATATACTGTGCATCAATTTGACGTAAGATGTGATTATTAATAAACACTATAATCATTGGAAGGAAACTTGACTGGCATGCACATAACTGTTCTTGAAATCTGTAAAAACTGTATTGAGTGAATTTAGGAAGAAAATCTCAATATTTGATCGTTATGTATTAGGCTGTGATTATAAAGTTCCTGTCACTGTAGACAGGAATGAAACAATCTTCAAGATGACGGAAAAAACAATAGATCAATTCTACAAACAAATATTGATGTTATGGTTAAAAAGTTGATAGAAATATTTTAATTAGCGAAAAATGGACTGTACACGTCAAGTAAGACGATTAAAATGAGAAATAAACGCATGGGAATTATGACCATTTATGATTTGGGTTTTATTTACCAAATAATGACTCGATGACCGCATGATAAGTTAGCAGGTATGTGGTTTTCTTCTATAAACAGATTTATTTTCAATTTTTGGCAAATTTTCATTACAAAATATTCAAATTAGATTTGCAATTCATAAAAGTTGAAGGAATGACTTGACAGTTGTGTTAAATTTTTTAATTGAATTAAATATATGTCTTAACCAAGTCAATATCTAAATTAGTTTTATTACTTTGTTAGTTGAATCTAGTATTTTAGCTGTAAATAGTTTGAATTGTATGGTTAAAAAAAGAAAATAACAATGGAACTGTAAAGTCGATAAAACCCTATATATCATTGTGGTTTTATTTGTTTTATTTTGTTCGTGTGTGTCCTCTTGTGTTTCAGAGCACAAATGATGCACGTATTTCTTGATAGATACAATGTAACCATTGGTTGATTCACAACTAAAGATATAAAGACCATTGTTGCTTCTAAAACGTTATATTTCTTTTTTTTTATTGTTAATTGGAAAAAAATGTAAATAATAGATGTCCAATTTACAAAATAGGAAATATAACAAATATTTCATTACACAAAAAATAATTCAGTACCATGCTTGGCCCAGAAAAAGAACGATAAATGTAAAATAAAATAGTAAACGTCAGTTAAAGCGTGAACTCTTGAGTACAAATGATAAAATTTTAATACTTTAATTGAATGTGACTGGTTGCATTTCTACTGAGTAACAATGCTGTTAATAATGTTAGTATAAAACAGAAAACTAAACCAGAAACTTATGTATTGGAGTTTTAAATATTCCTTCGTCGGTTTTTAATTTTATATATCTATACATAATATAGCGAAGGAAAACCTAGACAATGTACACTGACTGTGTTGCTACACTGACTGAAACAATTGATTGCTTGCTAACATAAAGGAAACTTGGAATATCAGTTTAGTAGGGGTCGAAAGCTTAACCTTTTACAAATGAAATTAGTTTCTATTTTTCTTCAGTTGTATCAATTGTAAATATCGAATGATAAAGCCTTATATCTTTTCTTGGATTTTATACCAGTATTTTTGGAGCCGATAAATTTTTGCACAAACATGGCATGTAATGGTACGAAGGAGAATTAAATACCAGAGTAAATATTAAACGACTACAAACTATATTCATATAAACCGGTGCGTTACGTTTGCGCCAATTTGTCCTACGTTTGCACGGAAAAAAATCCACATTTGCGCGACAAAACGCATTACATTTGCGCGAAATTTACCTATTGAAAAGTCACTACGTTGCGCGGATTTATTAAAAAGAAATTACAAAAAAGAAATCCTTGAATTTTTATAAACACAGTATGAAATTCAACAAATTTACTTTTAATTAAAAAAAATGAAATTGACTTGAAAGGTTTTTATTGGCCTTCTTTACTATATCTGAGACAAATAAAGGAAAAAAATCAGTTTACCGTTTACCAATTTTTGAAATTTCAAACTGGGGAAATTTCCCGCCAATGTTATCTGAAATTGCTACGGTACAAGTACCAGACAAGGGCTGATTTATTATAGATGGTTCATGTCATAAACTTGCGCCCATAGAGCTAGAAGGCCTTGTCGATTGAAACTCTTTTCTGAAATTGTTGTTGCTTTGAAAGTATGTATGTTAATAATGACACATTCATTTGTTAATGATTTATCAATCGTCGCATACGATCTTCAAAATACGAAGCGTAGTGTAAACTTTGAAGTGTACATATTGCACTAACGTGAAAAGAAAGAAATCTTGAATCGAAAATGGACAGAAGTATAAATAACATTGGTAAAAAGACCAACAAGAAGCTAACAACAACCTACAAATCACTACAAGGACAATTAAAGATTTACACTTATATTGAAATCCAGCGATAGTTTTGTTTTGTCATAAGGCATATTACATGTATATAAGATTTGTAGATTTTTGTAGTTTAACATTGAAAAATTACAAAGTATCTATTTGTTTTATTTATCTTAATACTGTTACATGAATAATTAAAAAGGGATCAAAACGTTTGCATTCATGATCGCTTTTCTTTGGTACCATTGTTATGTTATTCCTAAGTGATAGTTCTAACTATCTCTTTTTTCTCCCCTAAAAGACCATTATTGATTTATATATATTATCTTCTTCACTAAGAACCCCTCATACTTCCTATCCTCGATGTTTCATTTTGAAAACTTAATACTCATATCTTCATTTGTCAATCGTTGAATATCGTCTTCAGAATACGAAGCGCAATGTTTTTCAAATTTTCCAAATAACAAAAACAAAATCAAAAACCAGACATTTTCAAAGCATCAATACTAGAAGTACTTTTTATATTTTAGTATTTTATCTAATGTAAAAATAAGAAGATGTGGTATGATTGCCAATGAGACAACTCTCCACCAAGACCAAATGACATATAAGTTAATAACTATAGGTCACCGTGCGGCCTTCAACAATATCGCATAGTCAGCTATAAAAGGCCACGAAATGACAAATGTAAAACATTTCAAACGAGAAAACCAAAGGGCTGATTTATGTACAAAGCAATGAACGAAAAACAAACATTATATATACAACAACAAACGACAACCACTGAATTACAGGCTTCTGACTTGGAACAGACACATACAGAATGTGGCGGGATTAAACGAGTTTGTAGGCGCGTCAACCCTTCCCCTAACCTGGGACAGTGGTGTAACAGTACAACATAAGAACAAATTATAAAAATCAGTTGAAAAGGGCTTAACTCATCAGATCGATACAAAGCAGAAAGGCATGTTACAAAAACACAGGCCGGACGTGGCAGGGTATTAATACATCCCCATAACAAAAAAGACATTGAGTACAGATCTGAGAGTACTCGCAGTTACTGACAGCTAGTTCAAAGCCAATAACAACTAATAAAATATCATGAACCTAGGACTAAAATATCAATCAGTACACATCCAATGGATTTAGTGTAAAGACGTCATTAACAGTCAGAGCAAAACATGACCTTGTGCAATGCAATGTTCTTCTAAAAGGGATGCATGCGTGTGGTATTTCCTCATCAACTATTATTGAGAAGCACGCCTTACTATAGTATCGTGAAATCATGTATCAGTTAAGGTAGTAAAGCAGTAATTCTTTGTTACCACAAATCATTGAACTTGTATGATCATGGTCTTTCAATTCTTTATTTGTATGTTCACACAGGTATTTTAAGGCGTTCCAAATTTATATACAGCTGCCCTTCATTTTATATAACCTATGTGTGTCAATTTTTAAATAATCTTTGTTATTGTTCTTAATATATTCATGTACATTGAAATACCCAAAATAACCATGGTACATTTTAATTCTAGAGATTTGATATGTTGTTTGTCATCGATTAATTTAGGAAGATGTGATATTTTGAATGTTGAATAGATTCAGGGAAACGATTATTAAGGTAGTATGTGCACCCTAAAGTTTTATGGAAAACCGATATCATGTTCATTGTTATATCCTATCAGAAAAAAAGAAATGTTGGTCAACACGTGCTTGAGTTTTAACAAATAATCCACTTCTGTTAATGGATGATTTATAAACTTTAATATCTTAACAGCTTTTTTTATCGTTATGTCATAAACATTCCAACGTTATACATCCGAGCAAATATATAACTGATCACCAGTGGAATCAGTTTATCTGAATGTATTCTGTGCAGGTACAGTGTTTGCCTTACAAGATCATTTAAATGATTTCATTGTAAAGTTTCGCTTTCATTTGTAATGGCTATTTCTTTATGATATTTTGAAAGACATCAAAACCAATGTAGGAAAACCGAGATTATCTTGGACGGTCATAGGTCTTTTTGTTGTCTCCTTTTGTTTCTGTTCGTATTTGTGTTGGCTTCCAACTTTTTCATTACGTAACAATACTTTCTGAAATGAACATAACTATTTATCCATTCACTCTGCGCATCAATAGAGTATTATATTTTTTCGTAATATGTTTATTTGATTTTAAATTACATCTTTAAATATTAATTTGCCTCTATATAATTTGTCGTAAATCTTACAATTGACCATTTCCTCAGTGGTTGCAAATAATAAAAATGACGACTGTTTTAGAAAGATACATATAACTTTTACTTGTAAAAAAAAAACAAAAAAACAAATCATTCATCGTTTCATTCATTTGTAAAAGTTTCTATACCTTATTTTCTGTCATTGCATGTTGAATGGAAATAATTTACTATAATTAAGTTGTCATTTTTATTGGTTTTTAACTTTAGTTCATTACACTATATTATGATTGATTTGATTTTTGTACACAAAATCATTTAAAAGAATCCTATTAGCACGAATAACACGTAGTAGGTGTAGAACCATGATTATGTGTATGCTCTTAGACGATTTATCTATACAATGTTTGGTATGTTCTTTATACATTTTTTTGGAATTTTCGGTTATTGAAGATCTTCATCTTTTTATTCGAATTGGCTTTGTAACTGTTTTGATTCGAGAGCCACTGATGAGTCTTATGTAGATGAAACGCGTGTTTGCCGTTTCAAATTATATGTACCTGGTAACTTTCATTATAGTTTTTATACTGTACATATTTTTGTACACTACTGTATATTCCTTTTTAGCATCCATATGTTTCTAAAATTCTATACAAAGCCATGGTATATATATGTTCCTGGACAATTGTTTATGTCCTTTCTCTAAAGACTATAGGTCTTTGAAGAACCTTGCTACGTTCATGTTCTAAAATATTGCTTTCTACCACCCTTTATATGTCCATACTAAAGTGCAGTTTTTCTATATACAACTTTTGCATGTCCACGATCCTAGTCGATATTTCTATATATATTGCTTGTATGCTCGTAGACGGTTATTAATGTCCAAGCTCTGTCTATACTCGTAGACGGTTATTAATGTCCATGCTCTGTCTATGCCCGTAGACGGTTATTAATGTCCATGCTCTGTCTATGTTCGTAGACGGTTATTAATGTCCATGCTCTGTCTATGCCCGTAGACGGTTATTAATGTCCAATTTCTGTCTATGCTCGTAGACGGTTATTAATGTCCAAGCTCTGTCTCTGCTCGTAGACGGTTATTAATGTCCATGCTCTGTCTATGCTCGTAGACGGTTTCTAATTTCCATGGTCTTGAAAGATTATTGTGTTTAGGATTTTCTTAAATTTATGTACTATGACAATGTTACATGTATGATTAATATAAACTATAGGTCATAATAGTTTTGCATATTCTATAGTATATCCTTAGTTGTATATGTTTCTAGCAATCTGTTCTATAAAGAAGGTTAGTAACAGTCCATGCTCGTAAGCAATATTTCTGTCTAGACCCTAGGCATATCAATGTTTCAACTGTTCAATTCAATTTTCCCAAAAGATTGTTTATATCATCAATAAAAAATATTTTTTCCAAAGTCGTAGACACAGTTTTTCTTTGAAGTTCCTTGGTATGACAATATGCGCTTATCCAAGGGCAGTAAATACTTATGGACGATCCTTGTAGTTAGGTCCTTGATGCGTCAATACTTACTATATTTCTCGAAATGTTTTTTTTATATTTTAAATTAACATGCCATGTAAACGATATGACCGATTGATTCATTGGGCGCATTACATTTGCGCGCATTTGGGGATTAAAATTTGTTACGTTTGCGAGCAACTTTATGTATTACTATAGTTATTATGAATTTTGAACATATTTGTAAATTTATTATATATTTTTATACCCCCGCTTTAAAAAAAAAGTGGGAGTATACCTTTTTATCTCTGTCTGTCCGTCCGTCCGTCCGTCCGTCCATCCATCCGTCCGTCCGTCCGTCCGTCCGTCCGTACTTAATTGCAATATTTCATAATAAATAGTATTCTGTTTCCTAATTTTTACCGAAACGTGATAGCTTTAGTATTATTTACTGAAGTTAGTTTGTAAAGTTGCGCCAAGGCACAAACATGGAGTTTCGTTTGTTTGAAACAAGTCGGAGGAAAAAATCATTAGTGTACGATGGATGTACTTTCCGTATCGACAGATCACTTAAATCAGGGGATATTTCATGGTGATACATCGTAAATAATTGCCAAGGTATTTCAGAAAATTCTCCATTTCCTCCAAGTCTTTAGGCATCACTACCATCAGCAGAATCCATGCGTACTACAAACAGCCCGGAATCAGTCCATGCTCACTACAATGAACAATTTTATGCAGCACATTCATGTACTAATAGTATTTTTGTGTTTTGTGTTTTCTTAAAGCAGTGGGCTTCAGATATTCAGAACGTTACGACATGTAAAATCAGAACTTAAAATCTTTAGATTTGCTATGTTTTTACATTTTTATCTGTGTATATTTCCAGGATTAAGTGCCTGTGCATAATGAAACAGACTTATCCTGCTAGAAATAATAGTTAAAAATAAATAAAAAATTATAATCTACCTGTATTTATCTGAGTTTACCTGAAATAATGCGCGCAAATGTAATCAAAAGCTGCGCGCAAACGTAATGATTTTTGCGCGCAAATGTAATGCACCGAATTCATTGATGGCTGCCAAATATTACATGCATATTGGGGACAACATGTTGATATGAATTGTTGTACTAGACAGAAACTCTGGGTTTGATTTGATATTTCACAAAGTAATAACGTTCAACTGGAAGACATGTTCCCCTACTCAGTACGTTCAACTGGAAGACATGTTCCCCTACTCAGTAACTATTCTGACTATCAGCCCAGCAGTCTTTGCTCGTAAAAGTAACGCATAAAGTACGCACTTAATTTTGTGTATGTATTGAAGTTTTAAACAGGAACATTGAAAAATTATTTCAGCCACCTCCAACTTTTTATATTCAACTTAATAGATATAAGAAGATGTGGTATGAGTGCCAATGAGACAACTCTCCATCCTAGTCAAAATTTATAAAAGTAAACCATTATAGGTCAAAGTACGGTCTTCAAAACGGAGCTTTGGCTCACACCGAACAGCAAGCTATAATTTATGGTCTCACCTTGTGGATACTCATGATGGTCATCATCAGTCAAACGATCGATTCATTAGGGGCATATTTTGGAAACTTGAGCATCTTTCAGGGTAAAGTTGATTACTCGGAAATTACTTCTTGTCATAAAATTCTTCCAATTTACCAAATTCATGTATTAACACATTGAGAGTTTTTGTGTGTTTACAGGAAAGTAAGTTACAATTTAAAATAATACATACTCGAATAAAACATACTCAAGGTCAAGCCATTTGTAGTGTAACTTAACCCTAACCCTAACCCTTACCCTAACCCTGAATATAGTAAATGTTTTGGTTTACATTAATTTCTATCTTCTGTTCTTTTCCTTAGTTACCCTGACTTCACCCAGGTTGTAATTGGTTTTTTTTTACTTATAATGTTGAGTTTTTCATGTCTGTTTTCTTTGATCGTTTGGCCGTGCTATTGTATGTCCTTATTCGTGATGTTTCTTTTATGCTACTATCTGTTATTTTGCATATGAATTCTTCCTTAATTGGAACTTCTTACTTTTTCAATTCTCATACAATCTTACAGTATTTATGCACTGGGAATGTTATAAAGCATCAATTATCTATGAAAGACCAGCATGTATCAAATGTACTACACTATGACTGAATTAAATGTAAAAAAACTTACATTTGCATGTTTAGCATGATCCCAAATTTAAAACATAAACCGTATGTAATTATAATTACCGTTTAAGAAGTTACTAATCGCTTTGTATTAAATGTCTCTGGTATGATACATGCCTCTTAATGCATATTAAACACGTATTCTTTATTTACATAATTGACCCAAAAGGAACACTGTATTTTTCAATATTCATTTGAATTAAATGCACAACGTTCAAATACTCTTGGAAGACAGCAGGAGAGTAATTTAAGAATCTTTAATTAGCTGAAATATTTATTCTATTGATTAAATTAAGATCAGATACCATTATCGACACGTTCAAATACTTCTAAATGTATTTTATACACGTACATGTTTATATTAGTGGGATGCAATAGGAAAATGACCTGACAATCAAGAAAAATGAATTAATTTAAAATTGATTTTATTGGCAATATGAAAAGTCTATCACACAATTAGGTAGAAACAAATTGTCCACTCATTACTTGGTTTTTAAAACAGACAAAGTATTGTTCAAACGGTTAAACTTTTGACGTTATTTAAACAAGAATCAATTAATCGATTATAGTTAATTTTATTTCACATGATTATTTTTCTCAACATCAAAGCAAATAATAATAAATTTCCGTCCAAATGTCAAAAAAGGAATTGCTGTAATTTGTCAAATATTGCAAAGGAGAAAAAAGAACTAATTTCAGTATTTAAAAGAAATATATCTATTAATGTGCATATTCTTTATAAATCGTGGAATATAGAATAGCTTTATTTCGAAAGAGTTTGCCTGTAGGTACATTTTGTAAATAAAAATTAACTCGAACCATAAAATCGGATTATGAGTTAATGAACTGACCCTATATATTGGCATACTACACAAAACTAGCAGGCAATAAATCCTACATATTAAAAATTTAAATTAAAAATATTTTCAGCGTTTCGAATTGTAAATATTCCGAAAATTGAAATACGCAACGATTCCTTATGTATTATAATTATGACTTTTATTCAATAACTATCATTCAATAAAGAAAAAAAATTAAAAAAAAATTAAGAAACTGAACTGGTTTTACCATTTATTTTCTATGTATGTATTATTGTGCAAGTTTTGTACACAAAGGGGAGGGTCGTATATCAAAATACTAGTTTAACCCCATTAATGTCACTCGAATCAAACCATTTGGAAGGGTAAATCAGTACCACAGTTGAAAAGCAATGAAATCTAAATATTCGAAAGCGTTGATTTGTCAAATCTGGCTTAGACCATCTATGCATAGGCGTAGAAAAACCTTAATGTCCGATATGATTTTACAGTTTTATGGACAGAAAATTTACAGAACATTAAAATGTCAATCATAACTAATGTTAGAACAGGACTACTTGACTACATGGTTATATCACCTCGGACTAAACGTTCATCAGATGTGGCATCGATTAAGTGGTCCCAAAATTTTACCAAAGATACCAGTCAAACTAACGTAGATTTAAGCAGTTAGAGAGTAAAATACGGCCTTTAAAAAAAGCCCATACCATAGAGTCAGCTATAAAAGGCTAAGACATAATACAAATGTGAAACAATTCAAACGAAAACAAAACAGAAGAATAATTTATGACAAAACAATTTGCGACAAACAGATATAACTGTCACAACCAACAAAAACCACTGAATTACAGGCGACAATCACATAAAGAGCGCTCAATCTTCTCCTTACTTGGGACAACTGAGGTTTATAATTAGTACGTTCTTTATCGCGTTTCGGCGTTTCGTCTACACATAACTTAAAAGTAGTGCTCAAATGAAAACAGTTGAAATGCAAAATCAATTACAAAGCTGAAGAGCTTAGGAAATCAAAAATGTTGAAAGGTTGGGCCTAAAATTGCTAAGTAAATATATGCCTGGGGTAGAAAAACCTTAGTGTTAAAATGTTGTTTTTTAAGTTGTATGAAAAAAAAAAAAAAAAAACTGAACTCCAAGGCAAATTAAAAAAAAATCATAAAAACTGACAAAATCAAACTCTATTAAGGATGTTCGCTTGTCATGTTTTGGAATTTTTGTCAGATTTTTAGAATCCTCTGGTTTTGTCCATGTGAATGCCTTAAAAAATTTTGCCCATTGACTCCCATTTTTCTTTTTATAAATCTTTTACATGTATAATTATAAGCCATCTGTAAAAGTCTTATAAAATCTTTGTTATTTTTTAATGGTTTTTGAGGACTTGAACTTTTCAATGATAAGGCTATGAAAAATCAAGAGAGAACATTTTCCCGCCAAAATTTCAATGGCTAATATCTCGAAAACCAGCACATTGATCTATATATTTTTGTTGCTCTTTTGGTTCCTTTAATAATCCCCTATCAATTTATACTAGTGTTATGAAAAGCTTGTTATTTTGAAACTGAGTAGCGAACCTCCTTAATATAATATTTTTGACCTAGTACAAGCATTTTTCGAAAATAACATTTAATAAATATGATGCGACCGAACGCTCAAAATATATAAAGTTGACCACTGTTTTTGTCCTTTTAAGGATTATACGCTGATGGCAGATATTTGTAGATCTTTCTTAAATATTTCAGAAATTGTATATTTTCAATACGATTGTTGAGCTTGAAGTATTTTTTACATATATTTGTTGATTGTTGAAGCCGTTTCGTTGCCTTGTATATGTTTTTTTTTATTCCTTTATTTTTCGATTTGCTAACTCATGTACGTATACTCGAATATTTAAATTAAAAATTCCAATAATTATGGGCTACAAAGAAGGCAATCTTTCGTTAGCTGTCAACGTAGAAAAAATTACATTTGATAAAACTTAAACTTCGAACTGAAGCAACTATAGGGTAAACATAAAACTGCAATTCCTACATTTAGTTTTATTAACACTCGCAGACTTAAGCATTTTGTCTTTTTTTAAACACAAAACTGTAACTATATTCTGTGGAATCAGATGTGTTTTATAAAGAACTGACCTTTAAGGAGTACCAACAGAGCACCAACTATTGCAAATTGTAGCATAATATTGAAAATCAACGATTAATATTTTGTAGTTTTATTCGTTGTTTGTGTGCTTTTAATGGTTAAAGATGAGATATCAGAGGAAACACTTATTTTACTTTCTCTCTTTTTACAGTATTACATTGCTCTGTTCAAATAATAAAAACAATACTATTTTGTTATGATAATTACCCAAGTTTAGGTAATTTATGTTCGGGTATATATATATTTATGGAATAATTCTGTTTCACGTCAATGTATGTATATAGTCTATATAGGAATCAACTGATGCTATTAACTGTCCACATTTCTCGAAATCATCTAGTTGGCACTTCTGAACTGATCTATAATAGACCAATTAACTTCTGTAGATTGATTTAACTACATCAGTATTGTTTCTATGATTAACTCTGTGCAGTATTCTTTCTTTTCATATAATGGGATGCAATATTAGTGTGTTAAACGATGTGATTTTCAAAACATTTGTGTCTATGAAGAATTGGAAGCTTTATAACAAGGGGTCAATCAGAGACAATAAATCAAAGAACAAAAAATAGCATACTTCTTCCCCTTTTAAAATGAAAAAAGGCAAAAAGAGAAAACAAAACTAGGAAATTAATTGTCAACACCAGTAACCGATGTTCAAATGAGGTGGTTCACTAACTCATAATTTTGGCACAAAGAACAAAAACGATTAAAATGTCTGTCCACAAATCCATCAGACCAAGCGTCATATGTTTTCATACTTCATGCCTGGTTAAGATTTTAGTAAACTCTTCGGATACTTTTCTTGCAGTCAATACTAATCTGAACAGTTTTCAGAAATTCAGCATTCATTTTTCAGGACAAATATATATATTAGCCACTGAACATTTTTCAAGTGTTTCGAAATGGAAATTAGTTCCTGTTCTATTTATATAAACACATAAAAAAAAAACACAGTCTTGAATTTGAAACCAATATCAGAAAACTCTGGTGCTCCGTACAAATATGCAGATGATCAAAGATGCCAGATTTGTAATTGTGTACGTCAGACGCGCGTTTCGTCTACATCAGACTCAAAAGTGAAGCTTAAATAAAAACAGTTGAAATGCCAAATCAAATACAAAGTTGAAGAGCATTAAAAATCGACAATTCCAAAAAGTTGTGCCAAATAAGGCTAAGGCAAACTATACATGGGGTTAAAAAAAACCTTAGTGTTTCGAATAATGTAGTATTTTATAAACATTACATTTACAGAAAAATGAACAGATGAATGATATGTCACCGTAACACATAAGTGCTGATTAATTTAGTTCCAATATATTTATCATGTATATGATATTTAGAGAAACTATTGCTTTGTATTTGAAGTTGTTGACTTTCTGTCTCATGGATGTAAACCCATGTCTCTTGTTTTTTCAACTGATCGCATTATTTGACGAGTTAATGTTGAAAAAAAAAAAATACTAGATTTAAGGACAATAATCAAAATTTCACTTTTGTTTTGGTTCATTTTTAGAACTTATTCAAAACCGGCACACTAACGCACGTTCTAATTCAATTCTATGATATACATATCTTTGGGAGAAAAAGCAACAGAAATCCGCTATATGTTGACGGAGACATAATTGATGTGTTAGTGTCGTTATATTCATACTGTCTATCTGTCGAATACATTGATTACAACTGACAGCGCCGTGTTTGAGGTGTCGTTTATTACACTGAAATCTATTTGTTCGCAATATTGGGCTCAATTTTGGTTTTTCTACGACAATGGTAATTGTCGCTTGTCAATATATTTTATATAAATGACAAGAGGATGAGAGATGGTTACAATTTTATTATTGGACGACACCTATGTCTATAGTCCAGCCATTTATAACACTCATGTTTATAAAAATAACTTGCTATATTACAATACAGACAATTACGTTAGATATTGAATGGTCAAATAAAGTAATTGAACGAGTTATATAAGGGAGTGGATATTAAAAAACATTAATCGTTTCAACACCAATTTTGTAGCCTAGTCTTCAAAGGAAGTTAAACGATTTGAATGCATGAAACCGAAATAGCATTGAATTTTGTTGTATTTCTCAACTTTAAAAACATATATGCACATCATTAGGGTGAAGACCGTAAATGAAAAATAAGAATCAAGTTACCAAGATAGTAACAAGTATAGGAGTAGTTAGTAAACTATTTTATGGTAATTGTTGTATATCGTATTTTAGTGTATTATATATAAACATGAAACTAAGAAACATAATACTTATCTATGTGAAACCCTAACATTATCAGGGTACATTGCCGTTAAAATAACAGTAAGGTAATTTTTAACAGCTTTAGTGCCAAAAAAAAAAAGGGTTCTGTAAAGTTGGTCGACCGAGATGAAGGACATCCTACGCAGACGCCCATCTTTATAATGCGTTACATTGCCGGGTGACAGTTGTACTGTTGACAATATCTCTATATCCAAAGCCAACCTTTGGGTTCTAGACTTGAAAGAGATCACTTCTAGCAGACGATGAAGTAGTATATAGTATTGGTTAGGAATTGAAGCCCACCTCCCGTTGCGGGATTTTCTCGCTGTGTTGCATATCCATTGGTGGCCTCGGTCTGTTTTCTGCTCTATGGTCGTGTTTTTATCTCTTTGACATATTCCTCGTTTTCATTCTCTATTCTAACAAAACTGAAACAACACTGTTAGAAATATTTTATTGTTCTTTTGACCAGAAGTTACAACCTGCCATGGATGAACCATGGCTCATCCCACGCTAACCGGATGTCAAAGACGTCCCTTTTAATGCTGGATGCAAATTGCAATAGTGATTGTAGTATGTCTTTAGTAATTTGAGTGTTGCATAATATCTCAGACATCGAAACGAGCGATTTGTAAGAATTAGGCAAGCCCTCAAATAATTAATAAGGAAAATAAATGTAGTCCACATGAAATTGTTAGAGAACTTTTTTTATACATTGTCACAGAGTTTACAATAAAAATTATACAAATTTTATTATACATAAAGTGTTATATGGAATATTTTGGTTTTTAATATAATTGAGAATAGAAATGGGGAATGTGTCAAAGAGACAACAAAACGACCAAAGAGCAGAAAATAGCCCAAGGCCACCAATGGGTCTTCAACACAGCGAGAAAATACCGCACCCGGAGGTGGGCTTCAGCTGGCCCCTAAACAAAATTGTGTACTAGTAATGCATACAAGTGAATTAATCTCTTCGGAAGTTTTGTTCTTCGTAGCACCTGCTCTCGCCCCTTTTAGAGTTTATGCCATTCCCTCAGTTTTTGGTTGTTACCTTATTTTGTATCTTTTTAATCGATTTAGAAGATTTGAACATCGCTTGTCTAAAGTTGCTTGTATTTACGGATATCATCATGACTAGGATGATCCGTTACGATTAGCCTCGTTTCTGTTCATCTTCCACATCTATGACTATCACCCATTGCAAATAATGACCGGATGTTAACCTCACACATTGGACCATGAATTTTTTTTTTTTGGTTTATGTTGCTCAATATTTATTTTTCTGTATGTTTTTTTTTTGTAGATTGTTGTTTGTCTTTTTTGTCGTGGTGTTGTTTTACCCTCTACGGTATGTGATTGTGATTGTGTTTTGTTTCCCCTTATTTGTTATTGGACATATCATGATATTTGCTTTGCGGATGCCTTTGTTATTGTATTGCTGCCACCTGTTGAAACAAAATATCTCATAATATACAACTACATCAAATAATTATGCGATAATGAAAATGATAACTTCGTCGCTGATGGCACTCGCTAATTGAAAGTGTTTAGATTAATTTAGTGAAAATGTCAAGATTATCACAATCAAAACTAATTGTAATTGGCTCTATAGTTTTATTATTTTAAGCAATAACGACCATCGCAGCATGGTTTCCTAAAATGAAATGGATACGATTACCAATATCCTATCTGTTATCGTTGCAGGAAATAGTGAAAGATATGAATATTTCATTATGAATGGGACCTTCCCTTTCATTCCCTGGACCATATATACTCCGGTTTATTATCGTAACCGTTCCTAACACACTCAAATTTTATAATTCCTGATAAACATACCCATCTGTTGAATCAACATCAAAATCGTAAAATCATTCAGAGAGCAATAAGTTTATTGTCCAATATATAATAATTTCTAATTAAATTCTATTTGCAGTGAAATGAACAAGGGGACAAGTATTTAATTGTTCTTGAAAACAGACTGCACCATTAATAGTTGATTGGTACTTTTGATGTAAAGTACATATAATTGAACAAATAGGAGGACTGTATTACATAAGGGCATGGCTGTCTAATTTTATTGAATTTTTAAAAAATATCAGGTGATAAGACAAATGTCAATAATGTTTGTATACGTACTGGCATAGCTGGCATTTAACAGTCTTCATATTTGACTCTTGAAGTATTTTATAGTACACTTGGAATACTTAGAACCAAAATGATTGGATTTCTAAAAGTGAGTAAATTGTCTGTTTTGTTTATTTATTTATTAAAACTGATGACATACATTAAGGGAGGGGCAGGTTAAGAGGAGACTTGACGGATGCTTGTCCAAACATTTTGCAACAAACTGTGAAAAACCTTGTTTTAATTATAAAAAAATGAAATATAACATTTTTCTGCCTAGTTATGTAGGTTGAAAAACTTTTAGCGCCTACTTCTTAAACTAAAATGCCCAATACCGCACCTGTGGATTTCGGAAACGCATGCTATTTTTGCAAACTAAGTGATGTTGAATATTTAATATTCTTCATATCAAATTTATTAGCAAATATCATACAGGAATGGAAAAAGTATAACAAAAAACCGAACTGCAAGGTAAATTCAAAAAGGGCAAGTGTACAAAAACTGATAAAATTAAACGTTAGACTTTATCAATCAATGGAACGAATGGAAAACAACTGTCATATTTCTGACTTGGTACAGGCATTCTCCGAAGAAAAATAGAATTGGAAAGGATAAACGTAAATCATGATATTATACTGAGCATACTTCTGTATTGCTTTCACCACAGTGAACACTTTTATATAGACGGCTAAATTACTTTACAGTTAAGTGTGCAAAATTATCTACCAACTATTGTTCGTTCCCCAAAATAGACAATTTTATCGTTATTGTAGTAGTTTCCGTAATTCAATGATCGTCACACGCGGTTATATAGCGTTGTTATTTTTACTGACGCCATTTTTTTTTGTTAGAGATTTTATCTGTAAATACCATCCGCCAGGAAATCAGTGATTCTCCAATGGACTTATTTTTGATTAGATATATTTTGATGAATACTCATTTTGGAAATGTGGTATATGATTGCAAATGAGACAACCTTCGCAATAAAAGAAAGAACGAGGATGTATCTTTTGTAGACGAAACACGTGTCTGGCATACACAATCCTGGTATCTATGTTGAGTTTATGTAAACAAATACAGGTCACCGTTGGGCCTTCAGTGTTGAGCAAAACCAATTTTGTAGGGTAAGCAATAGAATGACTCCGAGTTGTTTTCGGCTATTATTTCAGACATCGTTTAATATATTGCACCCCATGTATTGATATATAGTAGTTTTTTTTTTCCAAACAGAAAAAAAATACTTTGAAAACAGGTAATGCTTAGTGTTTTAGATGACGAACTGTTGGCGCTTGAATGTGCATGAGCCTGAGCATCACAACGTGTGCTACTTGTTGATCAGGATCTGTTTATCCTTCTGGAGCATCTGAAATCACCCGCAATGTTTTGTAAGGTCGGTGTTGCTAAGTCTTAAGTTTTCTATTTAGTGTTTTGTAGACGTGTTTGTCTCTTTTAACCAAGAGTTCCAAGTGGTGAATTTGAAATCACGACGGGTGCCACATGTGGAGCAGGATCTGCTTACACTTCCAAAGCACCTGAGATTACCGCCAGCTTTTAGTGTGGTTCGAGTTGCTCATTCTTTAGTTTTCTATGTTGTGTTTTGTGTACTGTTGTTTATCTGTTTGTCTTTTCTTTTTAGCCATGGCATTGTCAGTTTATTTTTGATTTATGAGTTCGAATGTTCCTTTTGGTATTTTTCGTCTCTCTTTCTTGTTTGTAATTGTTTGTTTTGGGGCCTTGGTTTTGTCGAAATGATGACTTATGAATTTGTATTGCCCTATTTTATACCCGTCTCTTTTTCAATATTGTTGAGTGCAAACACTGGCTAAACGATATCGTTAGAACATTAGTAAAGATACTCTTCTTATGAAAAAGTCGACAAAATCAATAATAAAACAATGCTGATGACGATACTGATTTAAAGTTATTTCTAAACAACAATCGTACTTCTCAAAGAAAGTATTTATCAAGCTGTGGTATAAGAAATATACATGCAAATACATGAATGTTTTATTTTCATTATTTATCGAGATGATTTCAATAGAAGCTTGTGAAACTGGAAAATTTAGAAAATGTTAATCTTTGCTGCATGTTGATAAAAAAGATTTGGAAAACATCATGTACATACAAATCTAAAGCTCTTTTAAGTTACAAATTTTCGGAACGTTCCACATAGTCCTTAGCATGTTAGACTTTCCCTAAATAAACTGATTTTCCATATCTAAGTTTTCGAACGCGTACGCCGGTCTTCTTTAGTCACGTGAGCTTTCAATATAGAATATTGTCTTCTCGTGAATATAACAATTTAAAAGTTGTGTCTGTGTAGGTTGAAAAAAAAACCAGCCAATGGACACCCAGCTTTAGCATAGGTTTAAAGTCCTGGACGGGAGAAATCCAGTCATAACAATATTCTATACCCCAGCTGACTCTCGTGGTCTTGGTACATAATGAAGTTGGCCATTATCCTTTCTGTACAGCCGCAGCAAAGGTGAAAACTGGCATCTGAAGTTTACAATTTTGTAGTGATATTTTCAATGACCGATGTTCAATTATATTTTTTATGATTTTCAACACTCTGTTCTATGGAATTTGCAAATCCTATATATGATGCTTTCATGAAATATCTCAAATGCCTACCATCTTCCAAAAAACCCGCATTTTCCAGTGGCATTCCAAATGTCACGCCCTTCATTCCGGTCGTCCCCTATTACAGGATCTACCTATATTAATTATTGAATTAATCATTAATTTGTTTTCGGCTTGAACATGAATGAAATATTTGCCACTGGATGTCAAGCAAATCAATCAATCATGTTTTAAGAAAATGAATGTATGTGCTTAAAGACATTACACCAACTCCTGTATGATTGTTTAATCAGGAAGCAGTCACAATCCGTGACCAAAAGATGTAAAAAATTAGAAAAATATTTTTACTTTAATATGAGGAATGTGTTATTCTGTCTTAAGTTGTTATGTTGCATACATCTATAAGATATATTTGTATTAAAAATTCATAGTTTCTGTATCATTTTGCAAATAACGTATCGATTTCTTGTAATAAAATACTGAGATTTTATACGACTTTTCTGCAGAATTGTACGCCATTGAAAACGAAAAGGTGTTAAGTTTTAGTCCAACACAGCTCAAATGAGTTAGCAAACCGGTAATAGAAGTTTCAAACCGTTATTGATAGTTAAATTCGGAGTTTTCGAGTCGCCTCGTGTTATTGTGTCCTACTTCAATTCATTATCGTTTTGCTCAGCATCTTTTAATGATAAACCGGAAGATATCCGAATTGATAACGGAAAATGAACAACAAGAACTGATACTGAAATTTAAATTTTAATGACAAATGAAATATATGATACATTAATGTATTGTTTTGCAAAATAATAAAGTATAAATCAATAATTTACATAAAGTCGTCTTGACTTTGAATTGAAACAAATCAGAATAGAAAAAAATTAAAACTTGCATACTTTTACGTACAAAGCTAAATCAAACAAAAAAAAAACCAAAATATTTCATTTAATTCACGCAACGCAAAAAATGGAATAAAAAGATGGAATAAAAACTACAACTACTACTACAACTTCTACTACTATTACTATTAAAACACCTACTATAACATTAAGAGATTTTTCCAACACTACTACCACTATCACTGCTACTTCTTCAAATACTACTGTTTTTGCAACAACAATGACCAATACTACCACTACTACTACAACTATAACTGTTACAGTCAAAACCATCATATTTACTACCATTAACATTACTACTACTTCTACCAATACTACTGCAACAACAGCAGCAACAATAACAACAACTTCTACTACTATTACTAACAACACGAGCAACTTCGACTACTATTTCTGACAACAACCATAACTTCTACTACTATAACTAACGACAACAGCAATTTCTGCTTCTATAACTAACGACAACAGCAATTTCTACTACTATTACTAACAACAACAGCAACTTCTACTACTATTACTAACGACAACAGCAACTTCTATTACTATTACTAACGACAACATCATCTTCTACTAGTATAACTAACAGCAACAGCAACTGCTTCTACTATTACTAACAACAACAGCAACTTCCACTACTGTTACTAACGACAACAGCAACTTCTACTACTATTACTAACAACAAAAACAACAACTTCTACTGCTATTACTCACAACACGAGCAACTTCTACTACTATTTCTAACAACAACAACAACAACTTCTACCACTATTACTCACAACAACAGTGTCAAGAAGTAGAAGTTCCTTCATTATATATGTTCCAAATGGAAAATGATATTCTGTAATATTATTTCCTCTGGAACAAATAGACGGAATAAAGATTATAGAATATGTGTTCCAACAGGAACATATATTATACCATTGTTTATAACAAAGTTTCCACTGAGTGGAACTTCTGTTAGGCGGAACAAACATATTTTTACACTACTACTATTACTAACAACAACAACAACAACAACAACAACAACAACAACAACATCTACTACTATTACTGACAACAACTTCTACTTCTATTACTGACAACAATTTCTACCACTATTACTGACAAATTCTACTACTATTACTGACAACAACAACTTCTATTACTATTACTAGCAACAACAAAAACTTCTACTACTATTACTGACAACAACATCTACTTGTATTACGAACAACAAGAACTTCTACTATTATTACTGTCTTTAATACTACTACTTTTTCTGCTGTTACTGCCACTACTCCTATTACCCCCGCCATGTTAACTGTTACTTTCCCTACTACTACTATTTCTGCTGTAACTGCCACTACTCCTATTATCCCCGCCATGTTAACTGTTACTTTCCCTACTAGTGCTACAGTTTTTCGTCTTATACTGCTAGTACAAGAACAATAACTATCTATCCAAGTATTTAGTTTTATCTGTAGCGGAAATCGGTATGCCCTATGTATATCATCGACCTTCATCGAGTATCCAACAATTTTATTATATACAAGAACTGACAGATTGGGTCCACCATGTCATTGTTTTCGAATAAAGGGAACGATTTTCAAACCACTATTTCAGTGGTGAAAGTGGCTTTACATGTTATATTGACCTTTACCATAATTAATCTACAGTGACCGTTATAAATTAACCAACTTTATTAAGTATATTTACCAATGAATTTAATCAATTCTTTGCAACTTCAATTTAAAAGTCGCTTTACTGTAAAATATTCTTAAATTATGGATTGTCCGTTTTACCAAAAATAAAGTAAAATTTATTTCCTCACAAAAGTCTGAAGATTCAGATTTTGGACAAAGCTTGAATATCACTTGGCACTGAGGCCCAACCACCATATTGTTGTCAATAATAAGCCTGTTCTTTCCATATGCCCGTCTTTAGTGACGTTTAATATTTCAATGAATGTTATCTGTGTATAACTGGTAACACAATTAGTAAGTCTGGGATTCCGGATTTTGGAAATGTGGTATATGATTGCAAATGAGACAACCTTCGCAATAAAAGAAAGAACGAGGATGTATCTTTTGTAGACGAAACACGTGTCTGGCATACACAATCCTGGTATCTATGTTGAGTTTATGTAAACAAATACAGGTCACCGTTGGGCCTTCAGTGTTGAGCAAAACCAATTTTGTAGGGTAAGCAATAGAATGACTCGAGTTGTTTTCGGCTATTATTTCAGACATCGTTTAATATATTGCACCCCATGTATTGATATATAGTAGTTTTTTTCCAAACAGAAAAAATACTTTGAAAACAGGTAATGCTTAGTGTTTTAGATGACGAGCTGTTGGCGCTTGAATGTGCATGAGCCTGAGCATCACAACGTGTGCTACTTGTTGATCAGGATCTGTTTATCCTTCTGGAGCATCTGAAATCACCCGCAATGTTTTGTAAGGTCGGTGTTGCTAAGTCTTAAGTTTTCTATTTAGTGTTTTGTAGACGTGTTTGTCTCTTTTAACCAAGAGTTCCAAGTGGTGAATTTGAAATCACGACGGGTGCCACATGTGGAGCAGGATCTGCTTACACTTCCAAAGCACCTGAGATTACCGCCAGCTTTTAGTGTGGTTCGAGTTGCTCATTCTTTAGTTTTCTATGTTGTGTTTTGTGTACTGTTGTTTATCTGTTTGTCTTTTTCTTTTTTAGCCATGGCATTGTCAGTTTATTTTTGATTTATGAGTTCGAATGTTCCTTTTGGTATTTTTCGTCTCTCTTTCTTGTTTGTAATTGTTTGTTTTTGGGGCCTTGGTTTTGTCGAAATGATGACTTATGAATTTGTATTGCCCCTATTTTATACCCGTCTCTTTTTCAATATTGTTGAGTGCAAACACTGGCTAAACGATATCGTTAGAACATTAGTAAAGATACTCTTCTTATGAAAAAGTCGACAAAATCAATAATAAAACAATGCTGATGACGATACTGATTTAAAGTTATTTCTAAACAACAATCGTACTTCTCAAAGAAAGTATTTATTAAGCTGTGGTATTAGAAATATACATGCAAATACATGAATGTTTTATTTTCATTATTTATCGAGATGATTTCAATAGAAGCTTGTGAAACTGGAAAATTTAGAAAATGTTAATCTTTGCTGCATGTTGATAAAAAAGATTTGGAAAACATCATGTACATACAAATCTAAAGCTCTTTTAAGTTACAAATTTTCGGAACGTTCCACATAGTCCTTAGCATGTTAGACTTTCCCTAAATAAACTGATTTTCCATATCTAAGTTTTCGAACGCGTACGCCGGTCTGCTTTAGTCACGTGAGCTTTCAATATAGAATATTGTCTTCTCGTGAATATAACAATTTAAAAGTTGTGTCTGTGTAGGTTGAAAAAAAAACCAGCCAATGGACACCCAGCTTTAGCATAGGTTTAAAGTCCTGGACGGGAGAAATCCAGTCATAACAATATTCTATACCCCAGCTGACTCTCGTGGTCTTGGTACATAATGAAGTTGGCCATTATCCTTTCTGTACAGCCGCAGCAAAGGTGAAAACTGGCATCTGAAGTTTACAATTTTGTAGTGATATTTTCAATGACCGATGTTCAATTATATTTTTTATGATTTTCAACACTCTGTTCTATGGAATTTGCAAATCCTATATATGATGCTTTCATGAAATATCTCAAATGCCTACCATCTTCCAAAACCCGCATTTTCCAGTGGCATTCCAAATGTCACGCCCTTCATTCCGGTCGTCCCCTATTACAGGATCTACCTATATTAATTATTGAATTAATCATTAATTTGTTTTCGGCTTGAACATGAATGAAATATTTGCCACTGGATGTCAAGCAAATCAATCAATCATGTTTTAAGAAAATGAATGTATGTGCTTAAAGACATTACACCAACTCCTGTATGATTGTTTAATCAGGAAGCAGTCACAATCCGTGACCAAAAGATGTAAAAAATTAGAAAAATATTTTTACTTTAATATGAGGAATGTGTTATTCTGTCTTAAGTTGTTATGTTGCATACATCTATAAGATATATTTGTATTAAAAATTCATAGTTTCTGTATCATTTTGCAAATAACGTATCGATTTCTTGTAATAAAATACTGAGATTTTATACGACTTTTCTGCAGAATTGTACGCCATTGAAAACGAAAAGGTGTTAAGTTTTTAGTCCAACACAGCTCAAATGAGTTAGCAAACCGGTAATAGAAGTTTCAAACCGTTATTGATAGTTAAATTCGGAGTTTTCGAGTCGCCTCGTGTTATTGTGACCTACTTCAATTCATTATCGTTTTGCTCAGCATCTTTTTAATGATAAACCGGAAGATATCCGAATTGATAACGGAAAAATGAACAACAAGAACTGATACTGAAATTTAAATTTTAATGACAAATGAAATATATGATACATTAATGTATTGTTTTGCAAAATAATAAAGTATAAATCAATAATTTACATAAAGTCGTCTTGACTTTGAATTGAAACAATTCAGAATAGAAAAAATTTAAAACTTGCATACTTTTACGTACAAAGCTAAATCAAACAAAAAAAAACCAAAATATTTCATTTAATTCACGCAACGCAAAAAATGGAATAAAAAGATGGAATAAAAACTACAACTACTACTACAACTTCTACTACTATTACTATTAAAACACCTACTATAACATTAAGAGATTTTCCAACACTACTACCACTATCACTGCTACTTCTTCAAATACTACTGTTTTTGCAACAACAATGACCAATACTACCACTACTACTACAACTATAACTGTTACAGTCAAAACCATCATATTTACTACCATTAACATTACTACTACTTCTACCAATACTACTGCAACAACAGCAGCAACAATAACAACAACTTCTACTACTATTACTAACAACACGAGCAACTTCGACTGCTATTTCTGACAACAACCATAACTTCTACTACTATAACTAACGACAACAGCAATTTCTGCTTCTATAACTAACGACAACAGCAATTTCTACTACTATTACTAACAACAACAGCAACTTCTACTACTATTACTAACGACAACAGCAACTTCTATTACTATTACTAACGACAACATCATCTTCTACTAGTATAACTAACAGCAACAGCAACTGCTTCTACTATTACTAACAACAACAGCAACTTCCACTACTGTTACTAACGACAACAGCAACTTCTACTACTATTACTAACAACAAAAACAACAACTTCTACTGCTATTACTCACAACACGAGCAACTTCTACTACTATTTCTTACAACAACAACAACAACTTCTACCACTATTACTCACAACAACAGTGTCAAGAAGTAGAAGTTCCTTCATTATATATGTTCCAAATGGAAAATGATATTCTGTAATATTATTTCCTCTGGAACAAATAGACGGAATAAAGATTATAGAATATGTGTTCCAACAGGAACATATATTATACCATTGTTTATAACAAAGTTTCCACTGAGTGGAACTTCTGTTAGGCGGAACAAACATATTTTTACACTACTACTATTACTAACAACAACAACAACAACAACAACATCTACTACTATTACTGACAACAACTTCTACTTCTATTACTGACAACAATTTCTACCACTATTACTGACAAATTCTACTACTATTACTGACAACAACAACTTCTATTACTATTACTAGCAACAACAAAAAACTTCTACTACTATTACTGACAACAACATCTACTTGTATTACGAACAACAAGAACTTCTACTATTATTACTGTCTTTACTACTACTACTTTTTCTGCTGTTACTGCCACTACTCCTATTACCCCCGCCATGTTAACTGTTACTTTCCCTACTACTACTATTTCTGCTGTAACTGCCACTACTCCTATTATCCCCGCCATGTTAACTGTTACTTTCCCTACTAGTGCTACAGTTTTTCGTCTTATACTGCTAGTACAAGAACAATAACTATCTATCCAAGTATTTAGTTTTATCTGTAGCGGAAATCGGTATGCCCTATGTATATCATCGACCTTCATCGAGTATCCAACAATTTTATTATATACAAGAACTGACAGATTGGGTCCACCATGTCATTGTTTTCGAATAAAGGGAACGATTTTCAAACCACTATTTCAGTGGTGAAAGTGGCTTTACATGTTATATTGACCTTTACCATAATTAATCTACAGTGACCGTTATAAATTAACCAACTTTATTAAGTATATTTACCAATGAATTTAATCAATTCTTTGCAACTTTAATTTAAAAGTCGCTTTACTGTAAAATATTCTTAAATTATGGATTGTCCGTTTTACCAAAAATAAAGTAAAATTTATTTCCTCACAAAAGTCTGAAGATTCAGATTTTTGGACAAAGCTTGAATATCACTTGGCACTGAGGCCCAACCACCATATTGTTGTCAATAATAAGCCTGTTCTTTCCATATGCCCGTCTTTAGTGACGTTTAATATTTCAATGAATGTTATCTGTGTATAACTGGTAACACAATTAGTAAGTCTGGGATTCCGTTACCAAAATAAGTGAAAACTTTTAACATTTTTGTTTATAGATATAAAGATTATGTTTTGAAGTTTGACTGTATCTTCAAAATTCTTATAACAAACGGTATAGCGCTTCCTAAATTTTATATTAACTGTTAATAAAACCAAAAAAATAGAAATGATTCATGTAACTTTGATGATCTTTTGAATAAACCATCAAGGTATATCGACGTAACACGGTTGTAGTAAGATCTTTGAATATTGTTTATATTTGTACTAACTTTGATTTTGTTTTTGATAAAATAAAACAACTTGCAATAAAGTTATGACAAAATATGGTCCTACATCCCGTTGATATAATGTACTTTTATTTTGATATTGCAAAAGGTCATGCTTTTCTCAGTCTGTTTATGGTGTCTTTACAATCCGTTTGATGTGTACTGATTATTACTTGAACTAGTTGAACCCCGCAACATGCCTGTCCCAAGTCGGGAGCCTGTAATTCAGTGGTTGTCGTTTGTTGCAGTATATTATATCTTCTTTTCGTTTATTGTTTTGTACACAAATCAGGCCATTTATTAAATTTGTCATTTCGGGGCGTTTTCTGGCTTGATATGCGGTATGGGTTTTTGATCATTGCTGAAGGCCGTACGGTGACCTATAATCGCCACCTTCTACGTCATTTTGGTCTCTGGTGGAGAGTTGTCTCATTGGCAATCATACAACATCTCCCTATTTTTATAGCTTTCAGTAACTGCGAGCACGCTTAGATCGGTCACTAGCTTTCAGTAACTGCGAGCACGCTTAGATTGGTACTTTGTGTCTTTCAGTAACTGCAAACACGCTTAGATTGGTACTTTGTGTCTTTCAGTAAGTGCGAGCACGCTTAGATTGGTACTTTGTGTATTTTGTCTTTATTTAGGACTTTTTTGTTTGCTCCGTGCCATTCTGATAAGTTAGGCCATTTTTAACTGAGCTTTACAGTTTGTTTATTTGTAATTTTTTTTACGTATTTCAAATTTTATGAATGCTGTTTTTTTTTCCTTGGCGACGTGTCCCATTGCTTTTTTTTCTCGTCAATACACCACAAAGTTGATTAATTACCTATTGCTATTATTATGATAAATTCTTAAGAAACATTTTTTTTTAAGTGGGCATGTGTATATCTTTAAAGTACAATATCAAAGGAATTGTATTGACTTATTCAACTATAACAAATAATTTCTGTCGTGTAGGAGTATGTTCTACCTTAATGTGGTTCAACTATCTATATCTATAAAAAAAAATACTTTTAAAATGTTCCAAATATAAACTACCTGTAAGAATGTGTTAAAAAATTCATACGTATATACTATAATTTATCCGGCATAGGAAATGGATATGCGTTGTATAAACATGACGTAATCAACCCATGACAAACCAGAAAAAGAAACAAATATATCATTGCTGTTCCTCATCTTCAAAATTGTATTTGAAAAAGAGACTTCTCGACCTTTATGTTAAGTGCAAGCATTCCTTTTCTAGTCATAACCCAGTGCAATAAACTAAACTGAGTAAACAATCCAACATACGCAATATACCAACCACTGTATTACATGGGTATCATCAAACTAAGTCTACAAAACAATAATCATAAGATTTATACATTAATTTATTACAAATTGGTTTCCTTTCTAATCTTGTACACTGCTTACGAGAGGTTAATAACGGTAATATATCAATAAAATAACCATCAAATCTCCCTTACCAATTGGCATTGATTTCACTGCTAATTTCTGACTATTCTAATTTTTGATCGCATTGGGAGCAATATGTTCATTTTTCCGGAAAAAGAAGATAAGATATCTTTTTCACCCTAGTGAACACTTATGAAATTTGTCACTCGGAATTATACAATAATTTCCATATTAAAGTTATAAAGGTTAGAAATCTAGGAGATTATCATTTGACAAATAATTTAATGGAAACTTGTCAGAACAACCATGGTAAGTGGTAGATGATTTTTTTTCTTTTCTAACAGAAAATATCGAATAATTTTCTTGATTTATAATCCTGTAGAGTTCTTATGTTGTCTATAATTTTGCTTAACTTATTTACAAACTGCAGACAGATAATATGATTTTAAGTACTTTGAGTAGAGCAAGAAAAGCATTAATTTACAATTTATTTATATTTTATCGTTATATTTTTAAAAATATTAAAAAAAAAACAACATTAATTTATTTACAATTATGACCGTTTATATAAATATTCAGTGTTGATTTCCATTCTTTTACGTTATTAAATTACATGCTGCTGTCTTTGTTTTACATGATTCTCAGCAGAACAGAGTAATAATCGGTGATACTTATGATTATAATTACGTTGTACCTGTTCGTATCTTCGTGAACAATAGTTTCACGAAAATTCTGTGTAAAACACAATGCATGTGCTGAGAGCAATCCGGTATCATTTAGAAGACGAAACTCGCTGATGTGTTGGATGTTCGGCCGTCAAAGTTATCATATGATCTTTCTATCCATATTCCCCATGTTAAAACTCATTAAGAAATATTAATTTCTCTTTAATGAGACAAGCCAGAGATTATGTTTTTTTTTTTTTTTTTAAATAAAAAGAATATTTAGCCAACTTCATTCGGATCATAACAGAACCTTTTGTTCATATCAATGCAAAATGCAAAAAGAATTGTTCATATCAACACAATATGCCCGGATGTTGAGGTAAAAAAATCGAGATATTAATTTGAAATTTTTTGAAAACGTAAAAGGGTTGAAAATTAAAAAAAATTTAAAAAGACGATTATAGTTTTTTCAGTTCATTTTGATTTATAATTGATCGTTCACACTTGCGTTATAAAAGCGTACTTTATATGTTCCTAAAATCATTTATTTATTTGTTAATTTATAAATAATTTATCTATGCATCATTTTTTATTGCTTTTTGAAAGAAATAACGAAATATATCCGTGTCGAATCTGAAGAATTAACGACTCATTAAAATGCTCTGGTCGATTTGACTAATTGACAGCCGTTATATAGACTCGAAACGTCCGATATATTGCAATAATAAAACTAAACTAAACGAAAAAAACAACGAATAAGTATGAAGAAAAGTATTAAATTCAAATAAAAATAAGTAATCTTAATGTGGAATATCGTCGCCACTTTGGGGGCGTATAATACGTACATGTTAGGTTTTGTATATATGTAATACATTTTCAAGCGTCATGAAACCGGGCAATTATATCAATAAATTAATATTAAGCGACAATAGTAATAATTTTGTACTTCTTTTAATAGAGAGAGAGAAGATGACTGGTACCTGGTGAGTTCCTTTTTTGCTTTACTTCTTTTTAGACTTTTCAGCTTCTTAAGAAAGAATATTAAACAGTATATTTTTCTTTTATTAATTTATTTTCAAATGCAGTTTGGATGTTAAAGTTCTGAGTTTTAATGAACAGATTTAAATGATTGATACTTTGGAAATCATACAAATGAATTTCAATTTGTCATTATTTTGTCGTGGTACAAAGTCTACACTTCTGGTTTGTTGAAATTTGAAGTGACTTAAATGTATAAAAAGCTGTTCCAGTGGTATTAAGGTTGATGTCGTATTCTAAATGATCAGTAATATTTGATTGCAGCATACAAAAAAGGTTGTTGAGTGGATATAATCCTCAGAGCTGAAAAACAATCATTTTATTTTAACAATAAGTTATTACGGTACGAGATACCTTTCTGGAGCGAATGATATAATTGCAGGGGTTAGTATTGCCAATAGTTATCAGATCGAGGGACTTCTTACCTCGTTCGTCCTTAACTTTTCTTGTCATATTTTATTAACCTCGTGCGCGAATTGTCCCAAGGAGATATTTTTTTTATTGATACAATTGATTCGGTGTCTTATGCTAATTGTTATTTATATTTTGACAATAATATCTTATCGATAAATGTTAAGGAATATCATATAGTCTCGTGCTAGAAGTTATTACATTCAATCGATTGTTTAGTACTTTTGGTTTTCTTTAAAATATATTAAGAGAAAGAAAATGTCTGAATTTGAGGTCTTCTGCCATTAAAAAACTAATTACAACATTATAACAAGTTTCGGTGACATGTTTCGTCAATCCTTTCTGAAAAAGCAATAAAGTCACATGTCAAATGTTACAGAGAGGTGCTTATATCAGTTTAAAAAGCTCAACTAGTCTAACGTTAAGAACGTGAGGAAACAATATGTTTCATGTATTAGACTCCAATATCATGGAATTACAGTATTGTTGGATATTCTTTCCTCATTTTGTGTTATAAACCATAGATATAGATCTATTGTCAACGCATATAGCCAAGGTCATGCCAAACTATGCTGTCGTCATTTGGAGATACCAGTGGCATAATATAAAATAAGGAGATGTGGTATGATTGTCAATGAGACAACTAGCCACCAAAATGCAGTGGATGCAAGCAATTATAGACAACCGTACGGCCTTCAACAATGAGAAAAACTCATTCTGTATACGGATATAAAGGCCCCGACATGAAAAATATGAAACAATTCAATTGAGAAAACTAACGGCCTAATTTATATCAAAACAATTTACAAAAACAAATATGACAGACATGAACAAACGACAACCACTGAACTACAGTCTCAGGACTAGTGACAGGCTCATAAAGAATGTGGCGGGATTAAACATGTTTGTGAGCACTCAACCCTCCCCTAACCTGGGACAGTGGTTTTACAGCTCAACATAAGAATGAACTATAAAAATCAGTTGAAAAGGGGCTTAACTCATCAGATCGATACAAAGCAGAAAAAAAAAAACATCTACATGTAACAAACATGTTCTTTTTTAACTACTTAAATAAACTTTTCATTATGCATTAATTTTACAAAAACAAACTTTTCTTATTCTCGATTGTCATGGACTCTATAAATTCAAAATAAACAGTGGTGTACCAAATGTACGTGCAAAGTGTATCAATAATGTAGCATTAATATATTAGCAAGGTCAAATAGGTAATGTTGACAAATTTATTTGGAGAATCATCATCAACGAAGTATACAGAAACCGCGTAGCTGAATAAGAGATGATGACAGAATACTGCCACCATTGAGTTCACACTTTATCGTTAGATAATTGATTTGAAAATAAGTAAGGTCAACCCATCAAATAGGGAATTATTCCCTAAATGAGTATAAATCGCCAATTGAGTAATCAGTTGATCGTGCTAAAACAAAAATTCCTAGCCGAGTCTTTTTGCTTAAAATGGTACAAATCTGTAGAAAATAGAACAACTTCCTCCAAAGGACCATATTTTTATTTTGGGTTTTAAAAAAGGCAGTTGCTTTGGAAATTGTCTTTTCTTTCAATTTTTCTTAGGCTTATAACTTCGTAGTAAATCAGGTTTGGTCTATTTATCTTTTGGAAATATGCTATATTTTCATGAATATGTGTCAGTTCGGGTGCCTTTTATAGCTTACTATGCGGTATGGGTTTTGTTCATTGTTGAAGGCCGTCCTGTGACCTATAGTTGTTAATCAACTTCTACGTCATTTGGTTTGTGGTGAAGAGTTGTCTCATTGGCAATCATACCACATCTTCTTATTTTTACATTTCAAGTATTAAATTTGTATTAAGAAAGAATAGTTTCTTACCATATTTGAGGGATATTTGCTCATTTGGGGATCTATTAACCATTTGGCAAGTTGTCCAAACCTCTTTAACCACTCGTAAGGTATTCACATAGTCAGCATCACCAAGTTCAGGTTCTTATAATGTGTATAAAGTTTTAACTTTTTCTCTGAGATCTATTTGGTTTCCTAAGTGATTTAGTAATTTATCGAGGGCGAATGAAGCAACATTGGCACTCCGAGGCGGGTGGGGAGCAAGAAGGTGAACTGTTGTTTATTTTTTATCAATAGTACCGCTTAAGTGGACGCTAGGGGCCGTCTTGACCTTGTTGTAGGGTATGAATGATTCGTTCATTGTTGAAGACCCTACATCAACTGACAAGATGAAGAACAGGAATAAAAGCCCTGTGCATTGATAATTTTCTATGTTTTCTATGTATTGTGTGCGATTTTGTCCCATGTACATTTACTCCATATCCTTTCATTTTCTATATATTACTTTAAAAAACTAGGCATGTCCACTAAGTAAACATGATATAAATAAAAAAAATATATACATTTAAATATAGTACATCAAAAGTTTCGCAAGGTTGTTTTGCCGGCAGGGTATTTAGTGTTAATATTTTCAAAGTATTCGTTTTATTATAAAATCCATGTGATGCTTATTCCGACATATCAAAATTCATAGGTTTTATAAGGTAGGAAATAACACTATTTAAAAGACAATCTGTCCGATTGATAAATATACTTGTAAGTAGTTTTGTTCTAATGTTTTACAAAGGGTTGTATACAATTTAAATACACCTGCTTAATTTTGTTTCAAGAAATATCTGCTAAAACATATTTGGACAGTTAAAAAATATATGTATAAAGTAAAATCACAAAAATACTGAACTCCGAGGAAAATTCAAAAAGGAAAGTCCCTAATCAAATGGAAAAATCAAAAGCTCAAACACATCAAACGAATGGATAACAACTGTCATATTCCTATATTATGACATATAGGAGTTGCATATTTTTTTTTCTAAAAATCTATAATTTGAACTATATATAAAAATAAACGACACTTCGCAGACTTTACAAAAGTAATCGACAACATTTTATGTAATTTATTGTATTAGTATTCAATTATAGTATAACTAAATAAAAGAATTTTGAATTATAGATGTGTTCTTAATATAGTTCTGGTTTGAACCGTAATTTTAACAATGGCATTTTTATTCTGTTGCGAGGGAAAACCTATTAACATCTCGAATCTTGTAAAGAAAATGTCGAGAGGACTTATTAATACCTTAATTGAATTCAAAAGTAATAAATCACTACAATTGTTTTAATCTTAAGATTTTTTCAACATGCTAAGGTGCAGTAAATATCAACAGGTTTAATGAAAATTGGTTAACTGACTGTTGTCAGCAAACTGGCAAAACTAAAATCTCTGAAATATAAAGTATAAGAAGATTTTATATTAAACTATAAAGGTGTAAAGCAATTACTTAATTGTAGAGGGACTAGACACCTTTTGAATAAATAAGAGTTTTAGGGACTGTCATGTTGATGGTATATCGTTGAATAGCGTGTTAGGGACTGTCATGTTGATGGTATATCTTTGAATAGCGTGTTAGGGACTGTCATGTTGATGGTATATCTTTGAATAGCGTGTTAGGGACTGTCATGTTGATGGTATATCTTTGAATAGCGTGTTAGGAACTGTCGTTTGTTGGTATATCGTTGAATAGCGTGTTAGGAACTGTCGTGTTGTTGGTATATCGTTGAGTAGCGTGTTAGGGACTGTCATGTTGATGGTATATCTTTGAATAGCGTGTTAGGAACTGTCGTGTTGTTGGTATATCGTTGAATAGCGTGCTAGGGACTGTCATGTTGATGGTATATCTTTGAATAGCGTGTTAGGAACTGTCATGTTGATGGTATATCTTTGAATAGCGTGTTAGGGACTGTCATGTTGATGGTATATCTTTGAATAGCGTGTTAGGAACTGTCGTGTTGTTGGTATATCGTTGAATAGCGTGCTAGGGACTGTCATGTTGATGGTATATCTTTGAATAGCGTGTTAGGAACTGTCGTGTTGTTGGTATATCGTTGAATAGCGTGCTAGGGACTGTCATGTTGCTGGTATAATATTTATCTTTAAATAGCGTGTTAGTGGCTGTCATGTTGCTGGTATATCTTTGAATAGCCTGTTAGGGACAGTCATGTTACAGGTATATCTTTGAATAAATAGCGTGTTAGGGACTGTCATGTTGATAATATATCTTTGAATAAATAGCGTGTTAGGGACTGTCATGTTGATAATATATCTTTGAATAAATAGCGTGTTAGGGACTGTCATGTTGATAATATATCTTTGAATAAATAGCGTGTTAGGGACTGTCATGTTGATGGTATATCTTTGAATAAATAGCGTGTTAGGGACTGTCATGTTGATGGTATATCTTTGAATAGTCTGTTAGGGACAGTCATGTTGCTGGTATATCTTTGAATAGCGTGTTAGGGACTGTCATGTTGCTGGTATATCTTTGAATAGCGTGTTAGGGACAGTCATGTCGGGGTATATCTTTGAATAGCCTGTTAGGGACAGTCATGTTACAGGTATATCTTTGAATAAATAGCGTGTTAGGGACTGTCATGTTGATAATATATCTTTGAATAAATAGCGTGTTAGGGACTGTCATGTTGATAATATATCTTTGAATAAATAGCGTGTTAGGGACTGTCATGTTGATAATATATCTTTGAATAAATAGCGTGTTAGGGACTGTCATGTTGATAATATATCTTTGAATAAATAGCGTGTTAGGGACTGTCATGTTCATAATATATCTTTGAATAAATAGCGTGTTAGGGACTGTCATGTTGATGGTACATCTTTGAATGAATAACGTGTTAGTGGCTGTCATGTTGCTGGTATATCTTTGAATAGCGTGTTAGGGACAGTCATGTTGCTGGTATATCTTTGAATAGCGTGTTAGGGACTGTCATGTTGCTGGTATATCTTTTAATAGCGTGTTAGGGACAGTCATGTCGGGGGTATATCTTTGAATAGCCTGTTAGGGACAGTCATGTTGCTGGTATATCTTTGAATAGCCTGTTATGGCCATTATATAGCTTTTATTTATAAATCTTTTCATAAGTACAGCAACTATTTATAAAATGAGTTCTAGTTTAAGACCAGCGAATTTTTATGAGCAGTTACTGAAAAATAAATGTATACCGCAAATCTACCAGTTGATTACAATATATTATTTTAACTAAACTCTGTCCTGCTTACAATTGTGTATTATGTTTTTTTTTCAACTTCCTGAATTATCTTTGTTGTAGCTCTGCTACTTCATTAGCGGTCAAACATTAACACTCTTCCTGTTTTTTTTTTTCAATTTTTAATTTAAGTTTAATAATGATTTCTGAAACTCATAGATTGCTAAGATTGATCAAAGTATTTGGTATTTGCTGAGATATAACCAGTGTCTTCAGAACTTCATTACTACATCATCAGTAAGCATACATATTCACTGACCATAAAAACCACTAAAATAAGCAGTACTACTATGAATAGAACTTTGCAGACAAATTTATTTGAAGAATTCTGATTAATCCGTTCAAATGAACAATTCAAACTTTGCTTTGTGGTTCATAATCGAGTTGCCTTTACGTCCATTGACCCAAACAACTAACCGTAAAAGTAATAGCATACGGAGAGTTCGAGAAATTCCCACCGAGTCAAAATCAAAGGCCTTAAAGTAATATCGTACGGAGAGCTCGAGAAATTCCCACCAAGTCAAAATCAAGGGAGAAAATATCGTTTAATTGCAAAACATTATAACAACAATGGATACACAACTCACTTAGCAGAGGCAACCACTTTAAGTCTGGTTCCTGTTTTTGTACTGAGGCGGCGTAAAGCAAACACCAATCAATCAATGTTATGGATAGGCGCAGTCGGCAGAACTGGTTTTCTAACTCAAACGCCACATTTTCCTCTCTCACTGTGTTAAGCAGAAATGACGAGTAAGGAGAAAACTCGATACAGATATATTTAAGGCATTTTATTGGAATCTTTTTATATGATTGTTTATGAACGGGAATAAGAAGTGAGCGCGTCAATTTTAAAATTATGAAATAAGCATGTCACTTTAAATTAAGGCTTGTATTACAATTATTTCAAACTTTATGTGATACTCCGAATTTTCTCTCTCAAGAGGATAATATAAATATATAGGTGATAATATACAATCTATTTTACAACTTGATGATCCAATGTTTAATACATAGTATTTTTGTCATTATTTAAAGCGCTGTCGACATTTGTATTTGTACGTTTTTTGTTGTCATTATTTAAAGCGCTGTAGACATTTGTATTTGTTCGTTTTTTGTTGTCATTATTAAAAACGCTGTAGACATTATGTTTGTTCGTTTTTTGTTGTCATTATTTAAAGCGCTGTAGACATTGTATGTTACGTTTTTTGTTGTCATTATTTAAAGCGCTGTAGACATTGTATGTTACGTTTTTGTTGTCATTATTTAAAGCGCTGTAGACATTACGTTTGTCTTCTGAAGGTCGGTCCGTCTTATCAATAACTTGTTCGTGGGCCTGTTTATCTAATAAAACAAACAATACACATCAATACTAATCACGAATTAAATTTTGCTGTGAGCTCTTGCTTCTCCTGTGTCAAGAAATTAGGAATATTTTATAAAATTCAATAAATCTTCCTGTGTTAATGAACTAATCAACGGACTGGTATTGGTAATATTTGTGGTCAGCAAATAGATGTATTGACAACAGGTGCGATTCAAACAACTTTCTTCATAGGTTAATTTCATAGTTCATACATTAATCTATATTTCTATTTGTTTCATAACTTAACTGATATGAGCAATTATTATATTTGTTCCTTTAATTATGTTAGAGTAAACAAATTGGTACTAGATTAAGCTATGCCATATAGTAATATATAACTATGTATTCCAACTTGTTTAATGCATGTATCATTAGTTAACAGAAAAAAGTAAAATCACAAAAATACTGAACTCCGAGGAAAATTCAAAAAGGAAAGTCCCCAATCAAATAGCAAAATCAAAAGTTCAAACACATCAAACGAATGGATAACAACTGTCATATTCCTGACTTGGTACAGGCATTTTCTTATGTAGAAAATGGTGGATTGAACCTGGTTTTATAGCTAGCTATATGTGCATTTAGTATATATGACATTTAGTATATATGACAACCTTTTTGTAAATGTTCAATTTAACATCTAATATGAGTATTTAGGCGGTATCCGTAGGGGTTCTGTTTATTTGTTTATATAATAATAAAAGAAATTTATAAAAAACTTTATCGTTGTAATAATAGCTACAGCAACTGATTAGGTCTTATCTTGATTTGATAATAAAATCCATTACTCTTTATGAATTCATTACTTCCCTTTTTACAACCGAATTAAAGATATCGATAGATCTTAAATAAATGTCGTTATGCTTTTTAATTCACAAACTGGTTTGACATATTACATTTGTATCACCTCTATGAACTTGAAATCAGAAAGACACGGTAATTTTATTTGGAAAATATGAAATTTGTATTGTTAATTAATTTCTGTTGACAAGTACTATGACCATGGCAATGCATAAAAACATTGGCTTTATACCAGATAGGTACATTATGAACACGTAAATGAGGGTCTTGCCTATTGTAGAAGACCGTACACTGACCTATATTATTCATCTTCTAGTTCTTTTGGTCTCAGGTGAAGAGTTGTCACAAAGACAATCATACAACATTGTCATATCTTTATATGTAAATGTTTGCTGTAGTTTATTGAAATAGTTGCACATGCATACACCCAGCAGCAGTCAAATGTTTACGTGATAGCTACTATTTGTTAGTTAGTTTATGTTTTTAATTCATCATAAGGAAAAGTGATTTTGACTGCTTTAAACATAATTTCGAGTAGCGTTGGCTTCAGATTGATTGATTATTGTTTGCTTTACGTCTAGTAATTCAGCCGTGCAACAGGCCACCTAAAGACATACTAAAAAAATGTTGCATGTGTTCTGAACGTGCAGAGAGCGTGGTACTCTGTCTACACGAGACATCGGATTGAACGTCCCCATTTTGAGTGGACGTGGCTGCGAATTTATACAACCAGCACAGCCAATCGGACGCCCACTGTGGCATGGATTTAACTGCTGGTTTGAAATAGTCCAAGGGATGACCATATTTCTATACCTCACTCAATCCCTGGGGGTTTTGGCTTTAGAAACATGTTTATCTTGCTTAGGAACAATCAAAATATTTACAAAACAAATATAACTCTAACTTAATATCTGATATTTAATATCATACCGTTGAGGCGGGCAACACCATGTAAAAGAGAAATAAAATTTAACACGTTAAGTCAGTATAAAGGAGAATGTTGAATTCGAAAATTAATCAGTATTGTAGATCTATCAAACTAACAACCACCAGATGACATTATTCTGTGAGATGTCAGTATTTATATTTTTAAATTTAATTAAGCCTTACCTACTTACTTAAGAGTTTCAAACCTGATTAATTTTGGGTAAAGCATTGACTAATATATAAACTACGTGTTCAAGGCCTCTGTATGACGTCACAACACCTTTCTGATTTGAAGTGTCCAGGTTATATTTCTGTAAAATTTTCAAAATTTTGCGTTATGTAAAAAATGAAGTAGTAAATGAAATATAGGTCAAGCGGCACTTGAATTTCAGTGGAAATATGTGTAAAAGAAGAACAAATATTTTCGTTCAAGGATGTCATAATATCAAGGGGATGCATGATACAAGCAATAAAAACAAGTGTTTACCATAACAATCTAGAGGCCCCAAGACAGCAATTTCATATGTCCTGTAATGAAAAAAATAAATCAAAACTATTGCTTTTATTGCAGACAACTCTACCATACTTCTTTCACTCTAGTGCCGTAGACTCTAATATCGGCCGTTGTATTTTAAATAGATTTTATACAGAAATGTGAATAGTTCTGGAGAGAAAACCATAACTTTCAGTAATATCCAGCGTCATTTTGTGAAAATAAAACAAAGATATAGGCAGTTTTAAAGTGTTCATTTTAAACAGCAGTTATCGAGTAGATGAATATGACGACTATATGTCCGCGGAATGTTATCATTCTGTTGTGTGCATGGCCTAGTGCACATAGCAACGGTCATCTAGACTACCATAACTGTTATTAGTCCGCGGAATTTGATCATTCTGTTGTGTGCATGGCCTACTGCACATAGCAACGATCACCTAGACTACCATAACTGTTATTAGTGTCACTTTATGCACAAGTAGCATGTTTTGGTATGTTTATACTGTGTTACATATAGAAATAAATGACCAATTATGGCCCCTATGTAAATCTGAACTGGAAAATGAATTAAACAACAGTATAACATGTACTTTGCTCCTAACGTTACGTAATAAAATCGTCATAATCTGTCAGATAATATACACTCTTTAAGACCTTGAGAAAGTCCATCGTATTTTTAGAAGTAATGATTGTGTTGTAAATAAATTTGCACTAAAGGCATACATGAGATGTACAAATTCAGATGTCCATTAGCTTACTTTATTTCACTTTATATCGTTTATAATATTGTTTATATAATCATTAACTACTGTCTATTTATCATATACGCATTAGTCTTTAACGTTGTATTCCTCTGTCGAAATGGAAGGAAATTTACATTTTTAATTTTGTTTTGACTTGATTTGATAAGCATTATAATGATTAATATAAAAATAAGGAGATGTGGTATGATTGCCAATGATATGACCATCCAACAGAGAGAGAGAGAGAGAGAGAGAGAGAGAGAGAGAGAGAGAGAGAGAGAGAGAGAGAGCAATAAACATTATAAGTAAAAGAAAAACAGACAACAATAACTTATATGAATATATATATCGTCTATATAAGTGAAAACACAAAGGTATTAGAATAAAACAGACGGTGTACATGGCATAATGTGGTAAAAAAAAGTCTCAGTGAGTCTCGTCTGAAATCCAGTCAGTGGTCAGGAGATTGAAGTTCCACATTCAAGATTAATAACTAATTTTCTAAATATGAAAAATCCATATATTGACACTGGAAACTACGGCAACAATCTAGATCAAAATACAAATACACAATACCACTATGTACTATATATTAAAGATTCTCTGAAAGTTCCACTGAAATCCAGTCACGAGTATAGGAGGAATGGATACATAGTGCGGATAAACGATCGGGAACCAGTATGACTATATAGCCACCATTCAGTAACCGGAACCCGACCTTGCGAGACCTTAATGGGCAATCAAAGTCGTTAAACATCTCCGTATTAGTAGTTACCGTGGGTAATATACATCATTACTAATCACGTGACATCAGTCCTTACTCATGTCTAGGTGCACTTAACGCATGATCTACAAAGAACGACTTGGTTTACATAAAAGATCAAGCATTCAGGTATAGCTGTAGCAATAAATTTTAAAAGTCCAATGTGTCATTATTTAAAGTTGGCCATTTGAGACGTAAAATATCATTATTAATAATTAGTTCAATGCTCCATTTATTTTATGGATGAGTCCATATATAGATTGTACCTAGGTCGTTCCGCTTCTCTATTGACTGTACTATCGGACATTCAACGGAAATATCTCTTAAGTCATTAGTTTACATTGAAATTTCTAACTTTCATTTAATAGTCAATTAACAATTCTTCTGATTGCGACACGTTAAAATCTTTCACTACTAACGCTTGGTTTCTTTAACGGAGGCTCCAAGTGTTGTACAGTTCTAACAAAATATCAACGAAATAATACGTTTTAACCAGTCTACTTGGAATGCAGTAGTATGACACCTTGCATAAGAATGAACAGATATATAGGGGAATTATTAATGAAACAGAAACCCGACAACACAAAAATAATAAATACCAGAGAAAAACACATGGTATTGAATAATAAGACAATTTATGAACAATACGTGAGGATGGAAATTGACCGGGAGCTATAGTGAATAAACGGACGACAATTAAAAATCTGTGCAAAAGCAAGACTGTATACCTTGAATACTAAATTAGACTATTAGAATTTGTAATTACCGAAATGGGGTTATGATGTGAAAGTGAAGAAATTTTGGGGATTGCAAAGTTCGGATATCCCTCACGGTCGTCCTCTTAACAAAATAATGGGTACATACAGTTTGTAATCAAATCCATGATTTATACTTATCAAATAAAGTATTCAAATCGAGATGTTATAAAAGATATCAGTAATATGTTTATATAATATTTAGTATATTTTCCACGACAATGATAGATACCAATAATTCGGCCTTGCAAAGTACGCCTTTAAATCAAGTAAGTGTTTAAATAATTATGAACTAATAGATCATAGATAGAAATGTACTTTATAAATAATAGTGTTTGTAAGATGTAATATTGACCATTGAGGTCTATGCAAGTGAGTAAGATGTACTATTGACCCTTGAGGTATACTCAAGTGAATAAGATGTAATATTGACCCTTGAGGTATACTCAAGTGAGTAAGATGTAATATTGACCCTTGAGGTCTACTCAAGTAAGTAAGAGTAAGATGTAGTATTGTCCCTTGGGGTCTATCAAAGTGAGTATGATGTAATATTGAACCTTGATGTCTATTCAAGTGAGTAAAATATAATATTGACCCTTGAGGTCTATTCAAGTGAGTAAGATGTAATATTAACCCTTGGGGTCTATTCAAGTGAGTAATTGTAATGTTGACCATCGGGGTCTCTCTAGTGAGTAAGATGTAATATTGACACTTGAGGTCTATTCAAGTGAGTAATTGTAATGTTGACCATCGGGGTCTCTCTAGGGAGTAAGATGTAATATTGACACTTGAGGTCTATTCAAGTTGAGGTCTATTCATGTGAGTAAGATGTAATATTGACCCTTGAGGTCTATTCAAGTGAGAAGATGCAATATTGACACCCTTTATGTCTATTCAAGTGAGTAAGATGTAGTATAGACCCTTGAAGTCTATTCAAGTGAGTAAGATGTAATGTTGACCCTTGGGGACTATTCAAGTGAGTAAGATGTAATACTAACCCTTGAAATCTATTCAAGTGAGTGTGACAAGTGATTTCTGGAATCATCTTCAGCTAATACGATCAACTCCATAAGTTCAAGAGGTCAAATATATAACATTAAGCGCATGTTAACCAAGAGGCTAAAAGGGACTGTCGAAACATAGCAAAGTGAATTGTAACAATAGTGCTATTTGAATTACATGATTTATGAACACAAACTTACGTTTTTAAAGGCAGTGCCTTTATGCCTTTCATGGTATCAGGCAATAGACATTTTATTTCTACGTGGGGAGGGGGGGGGGTGTAAATATGTCACCATTGAAATCCCGAAAAGTGGATTTCTTTCTCCTTCTGTTTGTGATATTCTGTGTTTTTTATTGTAAATCATTGACATTGTGAAGTAAACAATCGAACGGTGTTTTTGTCAGTTTTCAAAATTTACGATAGAGTTGCATTTTCATTGCATTATGAGCAGTCAACCGATTGACATACTGATATTACTTAAAAATCAGTGTAAAAAAGGTTGGGTTTATTTCGAGTGGTATTTTAATCTTTAGTTGCTTTTAAGATCGTTTCAGTCGTTGATATAACAATGAAAAGTCGACTGATCTATGCTTAGTTGCCACATGTCAATAATAAGTCAGTTTTCTCGGGAATCCGATTATTTTTTTTTCTTTTTCTAATCAGAATATTTAGTACGTCGAATATTGCCGAAATCCGCATTAACTATCAATATCCATCTGGAATTTAACTAAAACCAAAGCTGTTGTAAAATCATCTGACCTTCCGAAATAACTATCATGTCAGACCCATTGTCAGGTAAACAATTTCGATCTATTAGGTCCGATAAAAGTTTTTTTTTTAAATCCGAAACAGTTGACATGTGAAAAATTCGATACACTCGGGTTTCTACTTCTATAAATAGAAAATAAAAACCCGAGTGTATCGAACTTATTTGATTTAACGGCCCAATGCTAATTAACAAGTGATAATAGTTTGATAGAAAAATCAACAGGTGGTCAAATATTAATTACTCGATACGGCTTCTGTTTATGGCACACGCCAAGGATGATTAAAGGTAGATACCGGCATTAATAGAAAAGTGTGATGTTGTCAAAACATCGTCATTGATCGGAAGGTTTTGATGACGAAAAAAAAACCATTTAATAAACTTTCAACTCGGCAAAGAAATACTCACTATATCACACTCCAATGCGGACATTAAAGGAACTTCAGCATGATCGAGAATTTCCGAACTGACAGCAGGGTCAACAATGACTAAAACAAAATTCACATCCTCCCCATTGTTTAGATTATCAACCCCACAAACTGTAACAAGGATCAGGATTACTTTAGAATGTTGGAGAGGATCCTCATAGATGGTTTAGCCATTTTCAACTGATTTTTGAAGTTGGTTCTTATGTTGAGCTGTTACACCACTGTCTCAGGGTAGGGGAGGGTTGAGTGCTGACAACCACGTTTAACCCCGCCACATTCTTTATGTGCCTGTCCAAAGTCGGGAGCCTGTAGTTCAGTGGTAGTCGTTGGTTCATGTCTGTCATACTTGTTTTTCGTAAATTGTTTTGTTTTAAATTAGGCCGTTAGTTATCTCAATTGGATTGTTTCATTTTTTTTTAATAGCCGACTATACAGCATTGGTGTTTCTCATTGTTGAAGGCCGTACGGTTGCCTTTAATTGCTTACATCCACTTCATTTGAACTTGGGTGAATAGTTGTCTCATTGGCAATCATACCACATCTCCTTATTTTAATATTACATACATGACTTAACAAAATATATGGTAGTATCCGGCTTTTTCAAAGTTGGAAGTAAACAATCACAAACAATAGTTGGTGACCTGGCATGGTCATTTCTTGGAGTCATACTTGGAATTATCACTTCTTTGCTCGGAATATATTTTTGAAGAATAGGGATTTTCTGGAAAAGAGTGGACTCTTAGAGATGCATCATATAACTCAATGTTTTTGAGATAAATTCACACCAAACCATCATGATGTACTGGAATGTTGTTTTTTTTAAACTTAATGTGAATAACCACAGATGGTGAAAATCGAAATTGACCCTAAATATTCAATTGTACTTTGTTGAATATAAAACAAAAACACCAATTTGTTTGTAGAAAAAGTCAATCCTAAGTTGCTCTGTAGACCATGTAGACGGGAAAATTTTATATTAAAAGATATTTGTAAATATGTATAGTTATATTGATTGATTGTTGATTGCTTAACGTCCAGTTGCAAGTATTTCATGCATGTTCAGGACGATCTTATATTTGTATACTATCTGACAAACGAATCTAAAACTAAAACTTTATGAACCATGAAAATGAGATGTAGGTCAGAAGAACCGAGTACATTAATATACTCATACAATAATATGTTCTTTGGAAATGCAATGTAGAATTACAATTTCCATGCCATAATAATAGAAAAATGTCTAAATATTTGATGTTCTTAGCAGTTCCTGAAAAATAATATGTTTGATTATAATCAATCCGGGCTATAAAATCATAAATCCTGTAGGTAACTGCCTTTTCAGCGCATTCGCGCTTCGATTTTAGTAATGCCATGGATCAGTTACACGCATTTCACAATTGTATTGTCTCAAATCGTTCACATTCCATATCAAAGCCGATAATATTTCACACTATAAAGTATCGCTTTATGATTAACAGTCCGAATGGGTCTTTAGCTATAAACAAATTATTGCTGTCAAGAAAAATATGTTCAATTCTGTATAATATGATCATCATCAGGAATCAGGAATGCTCTCTTGGGTCTTGATTTGTAAATCATAACAAATTAATATTGAACATTTTATTAGACATACATATATTGTATACATACATGTAATGCGTTGACTAAAGTTCACTTAAACTGAATGTAACTGGCTATATATAGTACATAACGTATAATGGGTGATTGACAGAAACAAACTAACAGGTAATTTTTTTGTACATGTTTAAAATTTTTGAATTTAAAACCGTATTCATATTTTAATTTAGTCAATGAAGTTCATAAACAAGGCATAAAGTAATTGTATGTTACTGCAGTCATAATTTCCTATCAAATACAAAAACTTCTGAGAAGTCCCTCCTTTGCTGATGAGTCAACGGTTTATATTTGCTGATTATATCATATTTTATTCTTAATATTATCATACCTATTCTTGATATTATCATAATTATTCTTAATATTCATTACAATTATTCTTGAAATTATCATAATTATTCTTAATATTATCATAATTTATTCTTGATATTATCATAATCATTCTTAATATCATCATAATTATTCTTGATATTATCATAATTATTCTTGATATTATTATATTCATTCTTTATATTATCATAATTATTCTTGATATTATTATATTTATTCTTAATATTATCATATTTACTTTCAAACAACCAATGCATTACATCAGTACAGAGATATAAAATATGAAGTGAGTTTAGTGTGCAATGAAACCATTTGAGGCAAACACAATATAAACTATTATAGATCAATTATCAAATGACCAGTTTAGATAACATTTGAGTCGTTGAATATATATTATTTATTCCAAAAGCAATACAGCTTATAGGTATATCAAGTACAATAAATATTATATTAAATAAAGTAAACATCAAATAGTACAATACGTATACTGGTTAAGAAGAGAGCTCGGGGTTTTGCATTTGAACACTTTTCGAAGACACAAAGAAGAATGGACAATTTCCCCCTGAATCATTACACACCAGGGCAAATTTCAAAAAGTCTTTCATTTTTGTTTTTAATTCATAGTATCACAGGTCAATGCACTTTAACAATTAGATGGCTTATTTCTAAACCGATCATCAAATTATAAACACCAGAAGATAGCGCTTACTAACATTTGAATTTTATAGAAAAAAAAGTAAAATGGTAAAAAATGGATTTATAGCTTGCTGCTCGGTGTGAGCAAAGGCTCCGTGTTGAAGGCCGTACTTTGACCTATAATTGTTAACTTTTTATGCATTGTGACTTGGATGGAGAGTTGTCTCATTTGCACTCATACCACATTTTATTTATAAAGAAATTTTTCAATAGGATTTAGACTCTGCAATATTCAATGTTAAGTAGGATTTGTGATAGATTTTGACATTGTGAGTGCATACTGTACTTACTTACTGTAAATTTCACCTCAACATTTCAGTTCTTCTTATACATTAATATATGCTGAATTAAATTGAATATATGCAAATGCGCATTAACCATTTTAAAGTAAAATGTTGTAATTATCATGTGTTACATCTTTATGTGTGACTTTGAAGTATAGTGATTTAATACTGTCCTTTGGTCAGGAATTACTTGGCAAAGGATATTGCACACATACATGTATTGCCAAAAGATACATATGTAAAACGTCCGATATTTATGTTACAACATGTTGTGTTTTAAAACATGTAAATGTTCAGTGTTATTTCATCATAAAATGATTATTAGGTTTAGACTCTTCGTTAGGCATCAATTTATACAATTTAAAGCTTAGAAAATGTGATAATGAACAAATTTGATTGCCAAGAGGTATAATGGTATGGCATTTCGATGTATATCTAAAAGCATATGACGTCTTAATTCGATTTTTGAGAGAAAATTTTCTTTCTTCTATAATCTATATTCAATTTCTTTTTACCAGGATATATTACTTAAGTTGTAAAATACAAATTTGAAAGATATGAAATTATCAAAAGATCGAAAGATAATTTTTAACGTTTTTATAATTCTTTTTAATTGAGTAGTTACTTTCATAATAATATTATATAACTAGATACATAGCCGGTTTAATAACTTGAAACTGTCTGTAATGAAAATATAAATTAAACCGAAGCGCCGAGTTTAGGCCATTAATTTCTAATAAAACCAAATAGATACACTATATAATATGTTTAAATTGAACTGATCCCTCTGAGATCTACACTGGGTATAGATCAACTTAATTTCAATTCATTAAGAACTTTTTTCAGTCCAACGATGCTTAATTTACAAATAATTATGTATATAAATCCATAATAACTGTACATGTCCTTCAAATATGTGCATAGGACAGTAAGTAAACAGGAGCCTTGATGGCCGAGTGTTCTATCGAGTTCATCATCAGCGATCAGTAGCATGTCAATGTCAATGTGTAACAGCCACTATGTTCCGTCAGTTACTTTGTTCCGGCGGAACTTTTCAACTAGTTAGTTCGTTCCGATGGAACTTTCAAACTAGTTGTTTTATTCCGAGTGCAGTTCCGGAAAAAAGTAGCTAGTTGAAATATCCCGGAACAATGTAGCTAGTTGAATAGTTCTGGCGGAACAGAACAACTAGTTACATCGTTCCGAATATACCATATTTCGTCCTTTTTGTAGAAAGAGGGGGAAGAATGAGTATCAGTATATATAAGAGCAAATCATTAATTTACAAGAATACCCAACGCACTGAAAGGGGTTTCTTTGGGGACAAATATGCAAAATTTAAGTTGTATTTCATAGCTCACATAAAACGGAATAAGTTGCATTATCATGCAAATTTAGTATTCATAGTACCCCCAAGAGAGGGAAGAATACCCCCTCCTCATGTGGTTCTTTGCATCAATTCTCCAAATGGAACTTTGTGACTGGTTGATAAGTTCCGTTGGAACTTTTGGGCTAGTTTGTTAGTTCCGGTTTTGACTTATTTGCCAAAGAGGAACTTTGTGGCTAGTTGATAAGTTCCTTTTGACTTTTGTAATCAGTATCTTGGTTTCCCTTTGAAAGGTTCAAATATAATATGTTGCGCTTTTACTTTGCACCAATTCTCCAAATGGAACTTTCTGCCTGGTTGATAAGTTCCGTTGGAACTTTTGGGCTAGTTTGTTAGTTCCGGTTTTGACTAATTTGGCAAAAAGGAACTTTCTAACTAGTTGATATGTTCCGTTGGAACTTTTCAACTAGTCACTTTGTTCCGGTGGAACTTTTAAACCAGAGGAAGAACAAAGTAACTAGTTAATAAGTTCCTCCGGAACTTTTCGGCTAGTTAGTTCTTTCCGCCCGGAACTTTCCAACGTCGGAACAAAAGAGCATTTACAAATGTATAAATGTTGCTCTAAGCAGAAGAGTTTCTGTTCGGAAACCTATCTTTATCAACAATGCTTTGATATTTGTTTCTGTCGGAACAAATATCAAAGCATTGTTTCGTTAGAAACAAATACTATAATATTTCTTCCAGTAGAAATAATATTCCAGAATATTTCTTACAGTAGAAATAATATTCCAGAATATTTCTTCTATTTTGGAACTATTATAATTAAGGAACTTCTATTCCATGACATCAACACTGAGGTTGATAGTTCGATCCCCGCTAGTGGTAAGGTGCGTTCGACTCCGATATTATTGACTATGATTCACTACCAGTTTTCCTGCCGAAGGTCGATGGGTCCCTTCGGGCATTCGAGCTTCCCTAACATTAAAACTAGCCGCCCTGATATAGCCAAGTGTGCTGAAAATGGTGTTTATTACAAACAAACTATCAATCAATGAGTGTGTAAACATTTATTTTAACAGCTGCAGAAAATATAGACATTGTGAAAACAATTTAAAAAATGTAAGCACAAACTTTTATAATTTCGAAAAAAATATGCTTGTGTATATATTGAAGTCATCTACATTTGTGCTGATATACCGTTTGTTTAAAACATAGCACCAACGGTTGAAAAGAAAAAAAAAGTTTTATTTTGAAATGATTGCTGATAGTTTGAAGCAGCAACGTATTCAGAATTAAGTACAATTTAATTATCATGGTTCTTGTTAGTACAGAACTATTCGTGAAAAATACTTTCTGGTGAATATGGGACACACAATACATGTATTTTTACACAAAGGTAGACGCTTACAAAACCAAAATGATACACAAAGGTAGACGCTTACAAAACCAAAATGATACACTGAATAGTTTAATGAATTATGATGACTTCCAGATATCTTTGGTATTTTGTGTTTGTATAAATGAAAAAATAAGAAGATGTGGTATGACTGCCAATGAGACAACTCTCCTCAAGAGACCAAAAGACATAGAAATTAACATCTATAGGTCACCGGACGGCCTTCAACAATGAGTAAAACCCGTACCGCATAGCCTTTGGGTTGATGTCTCATTGACACATGCCCTATTTCATTTATTCATAATGCAATCCAATAAGCATCAAAGGGGTCAAATTTAAACTTCCAAAACCGATTTAAGGTCAATACAGATCGTTCACTCTGCTCAGTTAGACTTGCTTGTTGCGATGAGTAATCAGATTGAAGGTCAATTTTGTTTGATGTAGGGAAATTTCAAAAAGGTAACCAATAAGTGTCATCTTGAAATAAACGAAACTGTAATTGACACAAAAATAAAAATGGCAAGAGTACGAAGATTCTCTATCTTGGGAGTTTCCGAAAAACATCATTGTTTCGACTTTCAAGAGTTTTTGTCGTGACATGTTTTAATAAATAAAATGTGTTTCCGCAACGGAGATTAGAAAATGCGGTGTCCTAATATTAGTAGTCATTTGCTTAAAAAATAAACAGTTATCCAAAGGAAATTCGAAATAATAGATATCCAATTATATCAAAGTTTTGGATCGAATCTTGTTTAGATCAGGTTAACGTTTGTCTTAACACGTTTCAGTAACAATATTATTGCATTGATTATAGTTAAAATAGCGCTTGACATATTAGTTCTTTCTTGCAAAGTCCATGAACGAAAACCAACAACCTTTAATCTTATTTTAAGATCATTTGTTTTAATAAATGTCCTGGTTTGTTTTTTTCTTCTGTACTTAAATGCTTATTACGTTGCATATGTTGAAGAAAGACTGTATCCTCTTCTATACATGCTCCTCTGACGGATTAACGTGCATTAGTCAGTTGAAAATGTGTCTGTGCCCACCAAGTAAAATATATTAAAATCGACTGTGTACAATTGATGTAAAAAAAAAACATAAGCTTGTGTTTAGGAATAATATGTTTGCGGTAAGTCATATTACTGTTATTTTTCTTTGAAATTTTAGAAATAGATAGTTATGGGTACTGTTAAAACGTTGTTCCCGACCCGAAAAATGTTCTGGTATCTCAATAGGTCAATGACTACAAAAACAAATTAAATCTAACGATAACACAATTGTAACATTTTTGTGAAACAAATAGGAAATTGACCGGGTCAAAATAAAAACCATATTTCTTCTGATACAGTCTTGTTGTTTACAGTCACGTCATTTTATCTCTAGTGAATAGTTGTTTCGTTGACAATCATACCACTTCTTAATTTTATAATAACTGGACAGTCCTTTTCTCTTCTGTTTTTTTTTTTTTTAATCTTATTCCGCTTCCTATGTAACCTTATAAAGATTTTTATTGTACGTTTTTCTATTCATCAATTATAATTATTCAAGGATCGGGATTAATGCATAACTACTTAAACCTCTCCACAGTGTCACGTACCTGTGTAAAGTCAGACACCTCGTCAGTTCTTACCTTTAGTAATATCTTAGTGTTCTTTTGTTTTTTAATTTATTATTTGGGGAGTGGGGTTAGTAGGTCTTTGATTGAATCTTAAATTTCTTGTCATAACTGAGGGAGATTTATTGCTTTGTTTAATATTGATTCACTTATAGGGTCTTTGCATCGGAACTAAACACATTTATTTAAAAACCAGTTGTTGGCATGACACGGGTTATGGTCTTCTCATATATTTTATGATGGTATGATACTAAACCCCTAACGGGAGGGATTGTGCCTGATATTCATATGATGAAGACATAATCTTTCAATCAGTTTAATTGAGGTCTGGAGCTGGCATGTCAGTTAACTGCTAGTAGTCTGTTGTTATTTATGTATTATTGTCATTTTGTTTATTTTCTTTTGTTACATCTTCTGAAATCGGACTCGGACTTCTCTTTAACTGACTTTTAATGTGCGTAGTGTTATGCGTTTACTTTTCTACATTGGCTAGAGGTATAGGGGGAGGGTTGAGATCTCATAAACATGTTTAACCCCGCCGCATTTTTGCGCCTGTCCCAAGTCAGGAGCCTCTGGCCTTTGTTAGTCTTGTATTATTTTTACTTTTAGTTTCTTGTGTATAATTTGGAGTTTAGTATGACGTCCATTATTACTGAACTAGTATATATATTTGTTTAGGGGCCAGCTTAAGGACGCTTCCGGGTGCGGGAATTTCTCGCTGCATTGAAGACCTATTGGTGACCTTCTGTTGTTGTCTGTTCTGTGGTCGGGTAGTTGTCTCTTTGACACATTCCCCATTTCCATTCTCAATTTTATATTTCACAGAAACGTATCAGTAGTTATTTATTTATATCTATATGGACAACAAATAGTTTTACAGACTTGCCATTAATATATGACGTCAATTTCTTGCATTATTATTTTCAGAAACGCAGTTGACCATTGGATTAGTTTGAAAACAAACAAACATTTATAAAACTGTTCTACAATAGGTTATTATAATGAGCTTATTAATAATTAAACAAGTAAAATTAACACAATGTCATATTTAGTAATACCATTAAATGCCACTCGATAATTGGTCATTTTCGTTGTACATGTTGTTTTGACGTTTGTTTGCTGCACAGGTCTGATGATTTGGGCTTACAAAACAATAATATTTTGAAACATACCTGATAATTTATCTTCTAAATGATATTTGATTGAAACAAGTAAGAAGGAGCTTTACTTTTTCTGTATAAGGTCAAAGTAAGGTAAATGGATTTAGTCAAATTCCTACAACTTGAATCCAAGATCTATTGTACTGTTTCTTGTTGTAATTATACTATATGTCAGAATTAAACGACCGCGAATTCAGTTTACTGAAAATAAAATCGAAATAACAGGTGTGCAAATACAAAAATGAACATGTTATGTGCAAGTTTAATTTTGTTATTTTTATTTTTACACCGTGGCCGTCTTCTTAACCAAGTGATTCTAGCTTATTTCTTTAAATTACTAGTAACAAGTTTGATGTTTTACTACCAAATCTATAGACTTCTAGCTCACATTAAGCACTGTACTCTGTGACATAAAGCTACGAATAAGGACACCACACTGAGCAATGTTCTATTTATATTTGTAATCTATAACAAATTCCAAAAAAAAAAATTCTATGATGACCTTCGAACATGTTTAGCCCCGCCACATTATATATGTGCCTGTCCAAAGTCAGGAGCTTGTAGTTCAGTGGCTGTCGTTGGTTCATGTCTGTCATATTTGTTTTTCGTAAATTGTTTTGTGATAAATTAGGCCGTTAGTTTTCTCAATTTAGTAGTTTCATATGTTCAATGTCGGGGCCTTTTATAGCCATCTATATGGTAAGGATTTTTATCATTGTTGAAGGCCGTACGGTTGCCTATTATTGCTTACATCCACTTCATTTGAACTTTGGTGGATAGTTGTCTCATTTGCAATCATACCACATCTCTTTATTTCTATATTAGAAAATTTGTTTGCAGTGTTGTGCATGAAGCTTTAGAAATAAGTCATAGGATAGTAATGAGCTTGTTTCATCCAATTATGTTTCTGATGATGTAAGCAGTAGTTTAAACACATTATAAAGGTATCAACCTGTAAATAACATATACTGTAATAATTTATCGAGATTTAATTTATAGTTGTTTTTTGTTTTTGTAATTTATATTTTATCTGAAAATCTCCATGCATTGAGAAACATAGATATATTTACATAATCTGTAGTATCAGATTGAATTTTCAATTAAAGTCGGAAGCTAACATGTTAATTACGCTACTTTTATGTATATGATATCACCCATGATCATACTCAACTTTAAATTATGTAAACTATTGGTGATTGAAGATCATTTAAAGTTATTTTGAAACACACGATACATGTATATGTAACAACTGCTGTATCGAACACGTGTCCCACTGATTAATATCATTGCATATTGCACATCAGTAAATGCTATTTTCTTGTCTACTGAAAATCCAACCAGATGCCCGAAAGAATGTATCAATTTTATGTATCTTTTATGTTTTGCTGGCTTGTTTTCTAAAATGGGCATTTTTATTAGTATTGAGAGTATATATAGTTTAATTTGTTTTTTTCATCAATATTCCTTTATATGCATGTGTTTTCATGTACAATAAACTCAACATTGATACCAGGACTAAAATCGTCTACGCCAGACGCTCTTTTCGACTACCAAAGACTCATCAGTGACGCTCGAATCAAAAATGTTAAAAAGGACAATTATTTGATTTCATTTGTTTGTATTATTAGTTACATAGTGCGCTAGCGACCTAATACGATATATATGGGGTCATTAGATTCCATATGGGGTGAGAGCGAACGAAGCTCGAACCCCATATTTTACTGACCCCATATCTATCGTATTAGGTCACTAGCACATTGTGTAACGAATTTATCTTACCGACTATCTTTACATGTGGCATTTGGACTAGTGGCCTATCAAAGTGATCACGTCTTCAATATTAAGAACCTACTTCCATTGGTCTATACAAAAACAAATGCCAACAATAACAACTTGTTAGCTTTTAATGTGTTTTCTGCATTTATTTCAATCGTTTATCATCAATTTCTTCGTCTGTTGAAACCTTTCAGATTTTCCCTCAACACCGTGTTGTTTTTACAAAGGGACGTAACACCACCACTAACCGTGTATTGAAATAAACCACGCCTACTAATCCCATATGAAATATACACGATATCCACGCGGTTGCATTTAACCAATCATATTCCTTGAAATCTATAGGAGGTAAGATAAACATTGATATTGGTGACAAATGTTAATACTTATATAAAAAATGCACCTATGTAACAAAATTTATATCTTTTTCCATCAAATTAGTTTAAAGCATTGGCATACATAGTAAAGATATTTAGAAAACTGTCTGTTGGTTCTGATTTGTCTGTATGTTATGATTTTAATATAATAATAAATCAAACCAAATGTGATCTATTTTAGATTAGCACAATACTGACTATAACAGTGAAACCAAATGTAGCCTATTTTAGATAAGCACACAACTGACTATAACAGTGAAACCAAATGTGACCTATTTTAGAGCACATTGTAGCACACTACTGACTATTACAGTGAAACCAAATGTGACCTATTTTAGATTAGCACACAACTGACTATAACAGTTAAACCAAATGTGACCTATTTTAGATAAGCACACAACTGACTTTAACAGTGAAACCAAATGTGACCAATTTAAGATTAGCACTTTACTGACTATAACAGTGAAACCATATGTGACCTATTTTAGATTAGCACACAACTGAATATAACAGTAAAACCATACATGAGACGATTGTTTGTTCATCCGCAAAATCCCCAATTAATTCTGTAAAGTCCTGAAAGATGTGCGATCTTCTTTGATTGTTTTAAAATAAACATGTAAGTACAACCTTCTGTAAACTTTGGTTGCAGTGTTGTGCATAAAGCTTTAGAAATTAGTCATGCGAATAAGACAGTGATGAGCTTACTTGTGTTTTCGTAAATTGATTTTGTTTTAAATTAGGCCGTTAGTTTTTTTTCGTTTTGAATTGCTGTTTTCTGTGTGGTTTTTCTTTCTTTCTGGCTTTATTGGTTTTCTCATTTTGAAGGCCGTACAGTGACATATAAATGCTTACTTCCACGTCATGTGAACCCTGGAGGATAGTTGGCTCATTGACAATCATACTACGACTCCCTATTTATATATTAATACAAAAATGTGCTTGTTTCATCCAATTATGTTTAGAGTTAAGCTTTATTGTTGATTGAAAGTTATTTCAAAACACCTGATACTTGTTTATGTAACAACTGTAATAACGAATACGTGCACCACTGCAAAACTGCCATTGCATATTGCACATCAGTAGATGCTATATTCTTGTCTACTGAAAATCGAATCATACACTATAAACATATAAGCAAATTTTAAAAGAGTCGAAATTTAGCACACTGTGCCAAAAGAATATATCAATTTCATGTGTAAATACCTCCCTTTCAGACTTCCTAGTAAAATGGCCTGAGTTATCTTATCAGTGTTATCAAAGTACACTTTCAAACAGTCAAATTATTAGTTTCAGATCTGAAACTTTCTGACCCCGCTTCTCCCACTTTCCCCACCTAATCACGTCGGACAATCGTGAAAGCGTCGCCTCATGTATTTAGTGTTCCAGTCATGAGGATGCTAATCTTAATAGGCACGTTAACGTATGAAATGATTTGAAAAGGGACACTATTTGAAGAGTTTGATGTTTGGGCAGATTTTTGAAGGTTTCTGTTTGATTTAGTTTATACTCTGGCGATTTAGGACCTAAAATATTGTAGATACCAGTGCTTTGAGGACCAATGTTTACCTCTCAAAGTGTTTTGTGAAACAAATGTTTACCTCTCAAAGTGTTTTGTGAAACAAATGTTTACCTCTCAAAGTTTTGTTTGGTTTTGTGTCGTTGAGTTGGTCTCTCATCAAAACGAATTAGATTTGAAAAGATAAGAAATAAGTTAACAACACACATGACTCAGGAAAAGTGAAATGATATTTAATAATACAGTATCAACAAATTATTGATGCTTTGCTTGCTTGTTTTCAAAAATGGGCGTATTTATGAGTATCAAAAGTAAAGATAATTTATTTTGTATTGAGTCTTGAAAGTCATAATATATATGCGATCGTCTATGAATGTTTAATAATAATCATATCAGTACAACCGTCTTTAAATGTTGTAAGTATCTCAAATGTACGAAAATTTATAAATCTTTTGAAGTTCATACATATGTTCGATCGTCTCTAAATGTTTTGAAGTTCTCACATATGTTGGGGATGGTTTGCTATTTGTTTTTCTGCTTTCTATCGATCTGATGAGTTCAGCCATTTTCAATTTATTTGTATAGTTGATTCTTATGTTGTACTGTTACACCACTGTCCCAGGTTAGGGAGAGGGTTTAGCGCCGGCAAACTAGTTAAATCCCGCAACATTTTATATGTGCATGTCCCAAGTCATGAGCCTTTAATTGAAGGGTTGTCGTTTTTTTTCTCATATTTGTTTTTTCGTTTAATGTTTTGCATAGTTTGTTCTTGTGTTGTGCCGTTTCACCATTGTCCCAGGTTAGGGTGAGGGTTTTGAACCTTTAAACATGTTTAACCCCTCCACATTATGTATGTGCCTGTCCCAAGTCAGGAACCTGTAAAACAATGGTTGGCGTTTGTTGCTGTATATCATTTTTGTTTTTCGTTCGTTGTTTTGTACATAAACCAGGCCGTTAGTTTTCTTGTTTGAATTGTTTTACATTTGTCATATCGGGGCCTTTTATAGCTGACTATGCCGTATGGGTTTTACTCATTGTTGAAGGCCGTATGATGACCTATAGTTGTTATCTTCTATATCATTTGGTCTCTTGTGGAGAGTTGCCTCATTGGCTATCATACCACATCCTCTTATTTTCATATTGATATGATATAGACTGTCAAGTGATGGTTTTCCTGTAGGTTTCAACTGTGCACCTGTTATTGCAGAAATATTTTAATAAAATACCCTTATATATTTAGACGACAAATTCTCTCTAAACAATTAAGATTTTTTTTTTTTGATAATTCAATGATAGATATCCACTTAATTTACCCTGACAAGATTAACGTTTATAAAGTGATCGTTGTCCGCGACCTTGATATAAGATGATAATGGATGGCTGTTTAACGTCCAATGGCAAATGAAATTCATATATTCAGGACGAGAACATCTTAATGTGATATTGATAGGAACCCTGCTTTGTACTAGATCGACACGCTGACCGACGAGACGATCTCTCACTATAAGAACATTTCACGGTAATTTTTATATAGAAAAATTCATTACAGACGAGAGGACTTTTCATTAACTCTTGTTAAATTCCTTTCCAAGATAGTGATGATCTGCTAGCTTCTTCTAATTGAATGAACATTTCTAATAGCATGTATTTAGAGTAAAGTATTAGATTTTCAAAAATGAATATTTTCATGAAACGTGTTACAAAAAACAATGAAACACAGATTTCCATTCACAATACACATATTCGTGGAACAAAATTCATCAGGTATACCAGTGTTCAAGACCAAAAGTTTAAAAAAAACTAAATATTATAACATTTTAGAAGATAAAAACCAGAAGGGTCGAAACAGAACATCAAAACCGCCTGCGATTATATTTGCTTGATGATGGTACCACTTAAGTTTTATTACAAATTCATAATTTATTATCTGGAAAGATGGACAGAATTTTAATAACTGACTATACGGTATGAGATTTTCTCATTGTTGAAGGTTGTATGTTGACCTATAATTGATTGAATCTTCGTCATTGGAACTCTAGTGGAAAGTAGTGTCATTGGCAATCATACAACATCTCTTTATTTCTATATCATTGTGTGTATTTCAAAACTAACTTTTTTGGTAATAACATTTATAAATACTTCATGCATATCAGCTGATGTAGTTCTTTGATAATACACCAGAAGGATAACATGAATTATCAAAAGTATCTGACAGTAAAAGAGATCAAACAAACTACCAACTCCCAACTTCCTGGACGTACAAAGACAAACAGCAACGTACAACATCTGGTCCACATGGTGTGACTTGGTACCGGCACAACCTGCTGTGGCGTTAAACTACTTGCACACAAACACCCTCCTCTGCTTTTATGGACCATATATACTTAAAAGTATAACGCTTAAAATACTTGCACAGGCCATTGAACTTGCTTTCTGTAATTGGTACGATACTTTTGACGGTATACTTTTGACAGTATTAATTTGCGTTGTTTTATTTGTAAATGTATTTTTGCCGCCTGTAATACAGATGGGAGTGGGGGCATTTGTTAATAGTAGTTGATCGTAACTATGGTGATCTCTAAGTTTGTTTTGTATTTTTTTAAATTCTGTATGTCCAATTCACGAAAATACCCAAGATCTTCTTTTATTTATTTTGACAATGAAATGCGTAGATGTTTCTTTCTAGATTCGAATCATGGATGTATCTCAATTACTGAATAATTTACAGATTTATTATCTTAATTTTCAGAATTTAGAACTCAAACGGCAGGATAGTGAAGGAGAGAGAGAATTTATTGTTCAATATACATATGTTTCTCAGTTTAAGAGTCGATAAAACGAGAATGGAAACTGACAATTCTAACATGATTCGGGTAAAAATCGTCAAGAAAAGTGACACAGGTCTTGGATTTTTGATCCAGCCTAGATCCGAAAAACCACATGTGGTTATTTCGGCAATCGTTTCTGGAGGAATGGCTGAAAAATGTGGGTTGATACGTATAGGTGACGTCATAGTTCGTGTAAATGATATGGACTTAAGTCATATGGTTTATGAAAAATGTGTAGATTTACTCAAATCTTTACCACAAGAAACACCCGTATCCTTATTACTTAAGGGACCTGAAGGATACACATCATACCTACACACTACATTTCTAGAAAACGGGACTCCACAAACAACACGAATTACAAAACCTGTTGCAAATAATGAATCATTTGTCTCTCGTCTTAGAAGAACGTTCGGAAGATCTCAGTCCCCTTCAGGGCGAACACCCTTAAGACAAAGTCGCAACGGCAATATAAGTCCAAAACGGAATAAACAAAAACAAGAAAAGGAAAAGATAGATAATGATCAAATGGATCAAACTTGTTTCGTATGTCCGGTAGATCATAGTAGTAGCTTGAAAGTTCAGAACGATGCAGAATCTCAAACAGACGGAGAAAATGCAAAACAAGTAACTTCTGTAACTGCCAATGGTGGCCCACTTGTCATTGTACGTGAATCAAAGAAGACAGTGAACAACAACTCGTTAAAAACCATAAATGATTCACAAATAAATAATGAAGTTGACACCATTGATAATAATACAGTTAAAAACCATTCTACTGATAGTCAGTTAAATGTAATAACGAATGGCAGGGTTAATGGAGCAGAGAATCTCGAGGAGAGACGAGACTCAAAAGGAATAATAGTTAGTCCGTCGATGCAGAGAAAAGAAGGCATGGCGCATAATTCTCCAGCTCAACAAAAGCGATATGTTAAACTGAAAAATATTGCTGATAGCAAACTTGTATTTACAGATACTCTCCATTCAAAATCTATTGAGGTAAGTAAATTTAATCGTACATGAGTCATTTATTATATTTCCTTGATCAAAGTTTTTTTAATCTTCTTCATACTTCATGAATTAATACATGAAGTATAATTAGCGAAAAATAAATTTAGATGATACATTAAAATCATGAAACATATTATCAAAACGTGATTAACAAAGGTTTATTTTATGTAGGCCATTTAAAATACGGATATAAGTGAATGTTGCCTGAATTTATAGTTAGCCAATATATACAAATTAGTCAAAAAAAAAAAAAAAAAAAAGCAATAACACATTATTTGTTTAATACTTTAATAAGGTAGATACGCATTTTAAAATTTTTTCCTTACATAGAAGTATCAGATGTATGTGGCACTTTAGACAGACAAAGCTTTTATAGGGAATTTGACAAAAAATCATACGTATTATAAACTCGAAAATTGCAATGATCAATGAGTTAAGACAAATAATATACATACCTAACATCTTAATCTAGCCAGGAAACCTGTTGTGTTGTGTTTTTTTCTTCCTTTTTTAGCTTTTCGTTCTCTTTTTCTGTTTGTCTATTATCCGGTGACTCATTTCACAAAAACTCTTGCGAGAAAGAATACTCTTAATTCATGAATATTTCAGTATAACTCGCGATCAATTTTTGTCGTAAAATTTTTTGTGAAAGGAGTCCCGGATTTGACTTTTAAGACTGTTAGCCTTGCTGCGTCTTCAACCTAGAAGCAGTAAACTTGACTAAATGATTTTGCATTTTTTCAAAAGTTTCGTACTTGCGCTGTCTTGATGTCACGTTTTCACGTTCTAGGGGTAAAATGTTCTATCTCCTAATGTCCATAAGAAAAAACGTTTAGTCAAATGTTTTATCTTTTTAGAATGTTCCCTGCGCTCACAATAGGTGTTTGGGGTCACTCATGGGTACAAGTGTGCCCGGTAGACCCCAAGGAACAGTTAGACCAAAAGAAGAGATGTTAGTTCATGCAAAGGACTTCTTTGACCAATATTTTACGAGCATCAAACGGTATGTATATAAGTGGTAATTTGTAGTCCAGTAACAACAGCTTTGTGAGTATAGTTTGAAACAGTATGTTCTTTTTTTTCATAAAACCCGTACAAACAGATTTTTTCTTAAATAAATGGCGGTAGGGAAATTCTTCTTTAAAATTTTCTCATTTCAAACTTTTCATTTCTTATTTCCAAGTTGACATTTCTCAGTTCTATTTCCAAGTTGGAAATAAGAAATTTCAAGTCGGATGTAAAAATGCCAAGTCGGGTGTGTCAATTCGGAAGTGGAAACGTCAACTTGGAACCGCCGTGACAAATGTCAACTTGGGACTGAGAAATGTCAATTTCAACCCTTAGAAATATCAATTTGGAACCTTAAGAAATGTCGACTTGGAAGTAGGAAATGTCAAAATGGAAAAAAATTTATTTATTAATATAATGTACTTGTCAGTCTTTCGTAATTTTTAGATGTAATACGAAACTTTTCAGGTATAGCAGACTTCACTTTAAAAATAATTGAAGGTTTATAAATAGTAAAGCATGACACACTATTAATAGCATACCAATGATCGTTGCTGATATAAAATAGTAATATTATGCACAGATGAACAGTTACAAATAAAAGTATTGAAACGTATATTCATGCATTCTAATTATACAACGATTGTATCTTGCCGTTTTGGGACTGAAATTTCATAACAGTTATCATCACTTCACGGATTAAATAAAAATTAATAAATTCCCCCCACTAGAAATAACAAACGAGGCTGCCGTTTTACGGTCAACAAAATTATTTAAAAAATGTCGTAAAAATTCTCTTACAAAAATATAAAAAAAAAAATGTCACAAAAATGCATTATTTTTTAAAGAAGATAACCAAATCTTCGCATTCTTTCTTCATTCAAAACGGAATTGAACTGTACGGATCTCACCCAAAAAATGATTCAGCAAGATTAGTTGATTGATTGTTATTTGCTTTACGTCCAGTGGCAAAATTGTCATGCGTATTCAGGATCGGTACAAGAATTTTCAATATGTTGTGTTCTTCAGACAAAATACCCCTGCTCATCAAACGAGGTTGAGTGAAGTTTACAGCTCAATTGAGAAGACTGGAAAATACGAACTGACGACGAGTGAACTAACGTATGGTGCAAAACTGGCATGGAGAAATGCAGCAAGGTGTATAGGTAGAATACAGTGGTCCAAACTGCAGGTAAGCAAGGTGTATAGATAGAATACAGTGGTCCAAACTGCAGGTAAGCAAGGTGTATAGGTAGAATACAGTGGTCCAAGAGAAATAACTAACTCATTAAAAACTTATGTATTTAATAATTATTGCATTTCTAGATTTAAAAATAATCTCATAATGTCACATTGTTCTTGACGTAACTGGTTATTAGAAAAAATAATTTAATTATGAAATATTCAAAAGAAAGAAAAAAACTGTTTATACTCGTTTAGACTGAAAAAAAGTTTAAAAACTGTAATGTTATCTCCAGAAAAAAAAAACGGTTAATTCCCGTTTTAAAAAAATGTAATGTCATCCCTAAAAAAACCAGTTTATACCCGTTAAAACATTGTTATGTCATCCACTGAAAAAAACAGTTTATACTCTTTAAAAAATGTAATGTCATCACCTAAAAAAACCGGTTTATACCCATCTAAAAATGTAATGTCATCAGCTGATTTTACACCTTAACAATTATTTTACAAACGAACTGATAAATGAAACAAAAACAATCGAACTCCCAGTCTTTTGCAGCAAATTTGAACTCTGGATATAAGTTCATATTGTTATAATAAAAACCTCCTGTCTGGTCTGATTTACATTCAGTTTGTTATTAAAATTACGACCATTATTATCTGCTAGTTGACAGATCTATATTTTTCAACTGCATTTCACTCCAACGCATAAATAAAAACGATTCTGGCTAACATTGGATCGTACAATATAAGTATCCTTTGGGATGTAGAAATCTAACAATAGAACTGTTGATCGCATAGGAAAGAAACAAATGTCTAAAGGTTTTCTAATGGAGTCGATAAACCATCCTAAGAGTCAAATTTGTTAACTATATTTTCATTTTTCAATATATCTTATTGTATTTCTTTGTGATTATAAAATCGCTGTAGCTGTTTCGAGTTTTTAATCAGTATAAATGTATTTCAAATGTAAATTCAGGTGTTTGATGCTAGACATATAACGACTGCACGAGGAATGTTCGAGGCTATATGTAACCACATAAAGTATGCAACAAACAAAGGAAATATCAGGTATTAATTCCAAGTTAACATTTTAATTATCACCCTTAAGATAAAAATATAACGCTCAACAGTGCTGTGATGACTCTAGTTTAGTTATGCTCTTTCGTACTGCAAGCGTTTCCCGGTAAATATTGAGAAATAATTGATTTTTATATTAATCTTAAATATGAATCTTTTCCATTTCTGTGTATGAACTTTCAAGCAGCGCCTGTTTAAAGGGTATGTATCTCCAAGATGATACTATTTTCTTGGAGCTGTTTTTCCTATCATGATTTCATAAATAGAGGATTGCTGCTTACAGGAAAGGAATCTAAAGAACAAAAGGTTTCAAGGTTTCTAAAGATAAAATCATCGAACGTTGTAAAAGTTTTACGGACGCCATTATTATTTGGTTGTTTATATGGAACAACTGTGTCCAATATGACCACTTGTCGTAGCCACTTTCACGTCCTCTTCACCGATTGAGAAATCACTAAATGCGATTTGTCATTGATTTTTTACTTGCCACGAGCAACACAACGGGTTTCACGATAAGACAGAAATTGTTTACCTTCCGGGGCTACTTAGCTCAATCCTTGTTTTGTTTTAAGGAGTTCTTGGTGTTTTGCATACGTTTGCAGTGTTGCATTTAGAACTAACGTATCTTCCTATGTACATGTTTCTCATACCATTAGCAGGCGTGTCTCTCCCGTTTCATAAAAAGCCATATATTCAATTCCGCATGGTTCTATGGATATGTTCTATGGATATGTTCCACTTGTCGTCACTACAACCACGTCTTCTTTGTCTTGAATGTGACCTACTGAATTAGACTTATCACCTGGTTTGTACTAGCATGAGCAACACGAAGGGTGCCACATGTGGAGCGGGATCTGCTTACCCTTCCGGAGGACCTGAGATCACCCTTGGTTTTAATGGGGTACGTGTTGATAAATCTTTGGGTTTCTAAGTTGTGTTTTGTATACTGTTATTTGCCTTTAATCGTTTTTGGTTTTTTTTTGTCATGGCATTGCCAGTTTTTTTTTCATCAACTGAATCTGAAAGTATCTTTGGTATCTTTAGCTTCTTTTCTTGTGGTTAGATAATGAATCTAACTTCTCTTTTTATTGTTAGAGAATTTATCTGTACCAATGGTTTATCAGTTATGTGATGTCTGAGACGAAAGACATTTACAAATCCGATATTGAGTGATGTCTTATCACCGATATATTTGATCGACGGATTTTAACAGGAGTATCATGACGAGTGACATCAGTGGAGCTGAAACAGTTGACCTTTCTTGGAAACATGATGAGTTCAACCCGATTTTTCGGTGGTATTCATGTTGCTCAATCTTTAATTGTATGTGTACAGTTTTGTGTTGTTTGGGGTTTTTCTTCGTATTTATTTTGCCCATAATGTTGTGTATGTTTTTGATCGACTTATTTTTTTTTATTTCCGCCTTTGGTATCTACGTCCATCTTTTTTTTCAGACATTAATTCCAATGCATGGGAGATGATCTGTATATTAATTTGCAGATTCTTGTTTCTAAAGTGGGTGTTAACTCTTGAACTGGAAGCATTTCCCTTCATGATTTAACTATATATCCGACTCCTTGCCTGACACAGCATGCACATTCAGATCTTAAATATTTCTCAACGAAATTTCTTTCATAGCTTTAAATTGTCTTTCATATGCAGAGTAAAGCGCTTTATTTATTCATATGCTTTGGGAAAAGGAGGGGAATCATAAATGGTCCCATTTGGCCCTTAACTGTTGAGGAAAAATAAAACATTATTTTGAGTAAAGGTTTAGTACTGTATGATAAAGTTTATGACTGATGTTTTTACACACTAGAGCTAAGGGGTGGACAGGGGTAAGGAAATATAGGGATGAGCGGTTGGAAGAGGGAGCCAGGGGGAGGGAAGCGGGAGTCAGGGAACCCCTGTCAACCCTCTCAGAGCTGAAACATTTTGATTGGATGGATAACGTAATATTTAAAATTATATTATTCGGACTTTAAATTGGACTAGCATTTCTCAGCTTCAATCTGTTAGTGAACTATTAAGAACACTTGCCAATATCAAAACAGAAAACTCATATATATAATACCTACTAACTATATATAATACCTACTAACTATATAATAATACCTACTAACTATATATAATACCTACTAACTATATATAATACCTACTAACTATATATAATACCTACTAACTAATCAGGACATGTTCTCCAAAGTGTACACGCCCACATGTTCAGTGGCGGATCCAGAAATTTTCATAAAGGGAAAAGGGGGAAGGGGCACTGACCGCCATTAGTGGGGACCTGCTCCAGTGATTTCTTAAATAATCAACCAAATTTTTCCAACAAAAGGGGGGCCCGGGCCCCTGCTCCCCTAAATACGCCTCTGATGTTTGATCAGAACGACTGTCGTAATACATTAGCACGTATAAACCTTATGATTAATGATGCTTAATGATGAGCTAATGTGTAGCTATTTATAAACATTACCATATACTATAAAAATTAGAAAATGTTAAAAAACGTTATTTTTTTTACTCTCTTTTTTTATCCTTTATAAGTAACTAGTTGTAGTGAAATGATAATTTATAGAATATGAATATGTTGCCTTTTATCACGCCAAACCATTAAGATAAAGTAAGAAATATTCAGTAGGGGGGAAAATATCAGGTTGCTTACAAAAACGATTTAAAAAAAATAATAAACCAGAGCTATTTATAAGAATAAGTCAAGTTCACCCAGTCGTGCTCAATGGTATAAAGCCAATTATAAAAAACATCGATATCCAAATGTTCACACTTGTGATTTAATGCGTTGTCTGCTTTTCTTTGACCCGATGGTTTTTGACTGCCCTTCGATATCTTTTCTCGCTTTGTGTCTGCCTGTCGATATCTTCTCCCCATTTTATTCTTCAACTTCAATCGAACTTTTAACGTAAATTCAATTTTTTAAAATGTAAACCATGCAATTACTGATGAGCATTAAAATCTTATTCCGTAAATTAAACGTCGTGTACTTATCAAGTCACTCTTCAATTATTTTGTTTTCAGATCAGCAATAACTGTCTTCCCTCCTCGAACTGATTGTAAGCATGACTTCAGGGTATGGAACCAACAGCTTGTTATGTATGCTGGCTACAAACAGCCGGACGGATCGGTCATTGGTGATCCAGCAGCTATCGATTTTACTAATGTAAGTATAGTCAAACGTAATCGTTTATTGCGCTGCTGCATCGCTCGTTATTTTAAGCAATTTAACCGAACGGATGCAGGATAGCTTTTCAAGTACGTAATATATGTTTAGCCGAACGTTTCAATTTTTGTAAAATTTGTCCAAGTTACTTGTGTATGTTAAATGAGGGGTGGAAGGACTTTTTTCGGGGCGCCAGGATTGGGCTTTTATTTTACGGGAGATTTGACCTTTATTTTTGCGGGAATTAACACCTATCGGAACTCGGGAATATATATATATATATATTTTATTTGTGTAATTGAATTAATCTCTGTACTGATTAATCCACACTCCCATAGATTTGTATGTCATGTGCTGCTATTTATAGGCACTTATATATATATTAGATTTAGTCGTTACTTGTTCAGTATCAGTTAATGTGACAAATGAGAGTGCACACAATGATAGGTGGACTTGATGCTGATTTCTGCACTTACTTGACTTGTGTTATAATGTAGCTATCGGCTCAATGAACCTGCAGTTTTATATGTACAATGTATAGCTTGTCGAGTTTATTTCATATACTAGTAGGCTTAATTTATGATCAGAAAGGCGAGAGAATAAACTTTTAAGGTTATCTTAAAATATTCAAGAGACAAGTGTAAAACTCTCAATTGTCCGTACCTGGACACATAGTGAATTGGTGAATTATTTAAGAATGTTTATCATCAACACCAAATTCAAGTTAGGACATGGAAAATAATATCTAGAACTAATGGCAGAGGTTTCTGACAGGACAAGCAAATTAACATGTGACTTACCATTTTACTATTCAACCCATTGACGTTGCCGACGGTGTTGATACCAGTGAGCGTTACACTACGTTCCGCACGGTATTTTTACCAGTGAGCGTTACACGACTTTCCGCACGGTGTTGTTACCAATGAGCGTTGCACGACGTTCCGCAAAACCTTTTGTTACCAGTTACTACGTTCCTCACGGTGTTTGTACGTGTTAGCGTTATACGACTTTCCGCACGGTGTAGTTGCCATTTAATGAATGGCTATTATTTATTTTGATTTATTGAACCATAAAATTAATTTTGACTCTTCACATTGAATAATCCGCGAAGCGGATTATGTTAAATGAAGAGTCAAAATTAATTTTATGGTTCAATAAATTCAAAATAAATTATTGCCATTCATTATAAATAAATTTCTATCAAAATAAGGCACAAAGAACTTTTTATATTATTTATATTAACAATAACAACGTACACACATGTTTGCGTATGAATACACAACGTCAGAGCTAGTGGGCGTGTCGCCATAAAAATTGACAACATTGAAAATAAAAGTAATACTTTTAACCAATCAGAAGACAGTAAATACACCAAATTTATTTATTGAGCGTTACATGACGTTCCGCACGGTGTTGTTACTAGAAGAAGAACTTACTGATAGAACACAATTTTTTGTTAATAAATATATTGAATTCATATCATTCATATGCTTTTCTTATGTTTTACTATAGGTTATCATGAAGATGGGTTGGAAACCTAAATTTGGAATGTTCGATGTCTTGCCGCTTATTCTACAAGCCAATGGAATGGATCCAGAAATGTTTGAGATTCCAGCGGAGTTAATTTTTGAAGTTCAAATAAAGCATCCAAAGTATGATCTATATATATTTATCGAATGCTAATATTAAATAATGCCAAAATTGAGTACGATTGTGTAACGTATTATATTCAACGTGAAAGTACCATGAAATTGTATGTAACCCTAACCCTAACACAACCGATTAAATTATTACAGTCAAAGCTGTGTATAAAGTTGACTTTCGAGACCTGAGAAAAGTTACCTTTGAATTAATATTTAAAATACATAGATATTTCTACAGTGGGACAAGAAGAAAGTGACCTGACATGACAGGTTTTCGTTTAATAGAGATGACCTATTATAGCAGGTTTAAATGTATATTATTTATGATATTGAATCAATTTGATCCTCGAATTATTTTGTCAGATTTCCAAGTTTTGCTGAGTTAGGACTTAAGTGGTTTGCCTTACCAGCAGTGTCTGCTATGTTGTTTGATTGTGGTGGACTGGAATTTACAGCTTGCCCTTTTAATGGATGGTATATGGGGACTGAAATTGCTTCTAGAGACTTTCTAGATGCACAGAGATATAATCTTATAGAGGTAAATTAACATGGATTTTTATAAAGTTTCAATGAAGAATTTTCTCGGAGACATATGTAAATGATAATTATAACGTTTATTCAAATATCAATTCATGAAAATCGTCCAGGTACTGTAGTTGTTTAAATGACATACCTCATGTAAAAATAAACAAAAGGCGGAACAGTGTGGACTCTAATAGGATCACATCTGCATTTATCTTAAATAAAAGTCGTCATTGAACCTTGCTGTGTAATATGAATAACCCGATTTGTGCGGAAGCGACGCAAAGGCACTATTATTCATCTTGCCAAACAAGCTACCATCGAAGTGGTTAGTTCTTTAAGCATGTGTCAAACAATTCAACAATTCATACTGTGTACGTGAATAAATCTAAACGCCACAACGACAAACGGTGTCGAATTGTATCTAAAACAATAACTCTAAATCTGACTTTGATGTTATCTTTATGGAGAAGATTCTTCTCTAGGCACAAGACATCCTTATATTGATTTGACGTTGCAATTCGTTCCCATTGATGACCACTCAAACCTATTCATTTATTTAATTTGAAAATCTTGTACACATCAGGATCGATCCAATTTATTGCCAAAATGTCAACCTACTATTGACCATAATATTACTGTACTCTACAGAAAATTGCAGAAAAATTAGGACTTGACACCAGGAAGAATTCTTCATTATGGCGTGACAGAGTTGCTGTGGAAACAAATATTGCAGTCCTTCATAGCTTTCAGGTATCACAACATACAATATTTATTTTACCAATTATGAATTGTACATAAACTATATGTGATTTTTGACAAAAATATTTAGAAAAGATACTATAAATAAAGAACGTGACAATTCTTAAACATTATTATATAACTTTATATTTTTTCGTTACATATTTAAGAGTTTCCATGATTTTGTGTCTGGTCCCAGGATGTACTAATAGATTTTTTCTAAACATATTAACCTAATTAGTTTTAGATTCACTAGTATATTGATATTGATATTCATTTCCTTATTGTTATGAGGACTTTTTAGAGGGCTTTGTCTTCTATTAATTATATATTGTTGGATTCCTCGGGTAGATCACAATGGATCACAAGAACATTTTAGGATTTGCTACTGAGCTATTTAAACTGAATTTATTTTCTCTGAATTCCAAGCTTCAAATTAGCAACAGATCTCTAGATGTCTTTTGAATTTTATGCGACGTTTGATTCATGCCTTATCGCATTCGTCAAAACTCGGCTGATTCCATACACCCGAGTTTAGTCGATTGAGCCTTATTGATGTCACTTACACAACACTTACTTTGAAATAACTTTCAGGCTGCAGGAGCTACAATAATGGACCACCACGCGGCATCAGAATCTTTCATGAAGTTTATGGAGAATGAAATGAAACAGAGAGGTGGTTGTCCTGCTGATTGGGTTTGGGTAGTGCCTCCTCTCAGTAGCAGCATCACTCCGGTTTTTCATCAAGAAATGTTACTGTATAAGTTGAAACCGTCTTATGAATATCAGGTAATTTCATGAAAAGAATACGTGAACCTGTTGTTCAGTGGTTATCGTTTGTTGATTTGGTTCTTAAGTGTTTCTCGTTTCTCGTTTTTTATATGAATTAGACCGTTGGTTTTCCTGTTTGAATTGTTTTACACTAGTCATTTTGGGCCCCTTTATAGTTTGCTGTTCGGTGTGAGGGAAGGCTCCGTGTTGAAGGCCGTACTTTGACCTATAATTGTTTACTTTTTACACATTGGGACATGGGTGGAGAGTTGTTTCATTGGCATTCATACCACATCTTCTTATTTCTTATTATCGTTTTTAAGTAAATGACAAATCAAACGAAAATATGTCAGTATATTAATAAACTGTCTTAAGTTCCATAAAACATGAAGTTAAAAAGTCTTTGATACATGTGTATATTTATGTAGAGTACAATGTACAACATGTGCACTTTGGACAGATATCCACTTGCTATAAAATTGATAAGAAATAGAAGTATGATACACGGAGTTTTGTTATTTTGTACTGGTTAAATGTTTGGAAATGTTTGGACCTCAGTTTTCTTCGTTTTCGTTGGTTTGTATTATACCATTTACTGAAGATAACATTATTATTTTAAACTGCCTTTAACTTGTTTTTGCATTTCATTGTATAACAGGATGAAGTTTTTAGAACCTACGTATGGAAAAAAGACAGAGAAAAAGGGAAAACTGTAGAAAAGAGACGAAGAAAGTTCGGATTTAAGGAATTGGCTAGGTATGTAGAAATATATCAAATGATTTTAAAAAGTTTATTTTATTTATTAATATACATACAGATTGTTATTTTGACCTCAGGAAAGTCAGGCCTTGCCTTTTGTAAGTTGTAGTTTTCACGATCAGTACTTTCTCGCATCTTTGTACTATTGCGTATTTGTCTAATCTGTGAGTCATGGTGTATGTTTAAAAAAAAAAAAAAAACGTTTGTGAAGATTTAAATGTTTTAAGTTAAAACAAAGGTTGAAAAATTACACGAAAAGAATTGTCACTTGGTTTAGTCGAAATGAAATTTGCAACCAAGCAAGATTTTTATTTTACTATTCTATATTGGCCTTTTTGGAATTAATCTCCAAACAATTTTAACTTTTGGCTTTCAAACTTTGTTTGTTTTGTATTACATGCGCATTGAAATCAGTACCATGACCATATATTTGCGAAAGTAAAGATGTTACTTTAAGAAATCTTATTCTTTTTTGTTCTTCTACACTTATAGAGCTGTAAAGTTTAGTGCGAAGCTGATGGTAAAAGCACTGTCTAATCGTGTGAAATGCACAATTTTGTATGCAACAGAGACAGGGAAATCAGAAAGATTTGCAAAGACACTTTGTGAAATATTTAAGCATGCATTTGACGCAAAGGTAAGTAACAATTTCATTCAATGACGCCACAAAATTGATAATGAGATATTAGATAAAACAGAAGATGTGAATAACAATAAAAGAAATTTGTTTTAAACAATTTATTCTACATTAGCTGTATATTACAATAGCATCCTTTTCGAAGTGCACAGTTTCTTATTGTTACATCTCATTATCTGTGCTAAATAAGGGTTTTATCTTAACTTATTTTTAATTTCATGAAATATCACGTGGCACGGCCCTTTTAAGAACCACTTACAATAAATCTTTCTAACATTGGTCCAGGTTATAATTTTTTTTTTTGAAATTATAAAGAAACTAAGATTTCAACTTCCTCAGACACGGCTGACCTTAGATTGATTTGGCTATTTTTCAAGGTCCTTTTTGGTCATATAGCTTTTCTATTATTTCGGTTCTTATATATCCTTGGATTTCAAACTTTCAGCTTTGAGCGTTCCTGATGAAGATAAATCCAGAAAAACACCTCGGACGCATGCAATTTATAACTTGTTGTTTTCATTTTTTACAAGCTAGACTATAACGAAAAATTCCAGAAGCCTCAATCTTTCAACGAAACTTTTCATTGTAATCTCTCTATCAGAATGTTATATAAGCTACTTTTTGTAATGTACATGCAAAAGAAAACCAAACGAAAATTATTCAAAAAAGAGAGAAAAAAATTAGAAGAAATATCTCAAAATAAGAGGATCTATATTTGTCAACTAAATGGCGATAATTGTGGTATCACTTAGTACATGATCAAGTTATACTTGGATTTATCTCTAAACTGTAAACGTGCTTTCAGATTCAAAATGTAACAATTTATTGCTAATTTCGTTGTTTTTACACTTAAATGAAAACAACATCACGCCAGTTGGTGAATGTTTAATGTTTGGTTCGTTGTTCTCCTGCAAACCATTGTGGTGTTTGCTTTTCTTACCCAGAATGTATTAGAGTATGAAAAAAATAACTCACTTACTTTCTATTTAGGTAGTTGATATGGCGGAGTATGACGCTATACATCTAGAACACGAAGCTTTAGTTTTATTTGTTACTAGCACATTCGGAAATGGTGATCCACCTGAAAACGGAGAGGTATATAGTTATAATATAAGGCATACACACATACTATAAACCTTCAACGATGTTATGACAACGTTTATCGATTTCATTTCAAAGTGTACCTTCCTCTTTTTTAACGTTGATTGATAACGTTTGATTCTGTCAGTTTTTATGGACTTCCCCTTTTTGTATTTACCTTGGAGTTCGTTATTCTTATTATACTTGTTTAACTCTCATACTGCAAACACATATGATAAACATCGCATAATCTATATTTCTTTGAAAGACATTTGCTCGGAATTTTCTCAAATTAATAATTAATTATATATAAAATAAAGAGATGTAGTATGATTGCCAATGAGACAACTATCCATCAGATATGTTTTGCCGTACGTTTTGTCTTATGTTGTTTACAAATTAATATTTCTTACTGCGAAGTTTAAAAATTTTGAAGAATGAACATGTGTAGTTACCGTATTATAGTAAAGTATTTCGTATCTGTACCCTATACAGAATATGCTCAAGTAGTTACTCTATCATGAAAGTTATAATTTAATGAACGGGATGTTTTTAGATTTGAAGTCCATTTAAGTTTATTCAGTTGAGTCAATTTGTTGAAAGATCACTGCTTTAAACGAAACGTTTATATTTGTAGGCGTTTGCCAAGAACCTTCATGACTTGAACGACGTTAAGAGTACAAAAAAGTGAGTATTGCTGTTAGAATCTTGACATACAACGTATAAATATGTAATAAAATTCTATCAACAGTGTAATAAATTAATGATGTAAAAAAATCGAACTCGAATATTGAAGAACCAATTCAAGGATAATGTCAATGTCATATAAGATGTTTTGTACTGTTTATTTTTAATTTCCTTGGAAGGACAGACACTCTGTACTTTTCCCCAGCTTCTTTAGATATTTGTGGTGTAATAATCAAGTTAATACATTGGCAATTAAATCGTCTAGACGATTGAAATTATTTAAAAATTTGATCAGCCATGTGATTTTATTTCAGTGGAGAAGGATTATCGACTCAGTACTTCAGAATGAGCACAAAGAGTGAATCAGAAGATAATCAACAAGTCGAGGACAAAATACTTGAAGAAGTGGGTCCTCTCAGCAACGTTCGATTCTCTGTGTTTGGATTGGGATCTCGTGCATACCCTAATTTCTGTGCCTTTGCTCACTACATCGATAACATGATGAATGCACTTGGCAGCGAGAGAATATATAAAATGGGAGAAGGAGACGAACTATGTGGTCAAGAAGAAGCCTTCCGACAGTGGGCAAAATCCGTTTTTAAGGTAACTTATTATAAGATTTGTATTTTTATATAGAGACCGACATTCAGTTATGTAATGACGAGAAAATATGAACAAAGCTGCCATTTAAGAAAAGAATGGCTCAAAAGTTGTGACTGCTGGAATATTGTAGAAATATGATACTCGTATGTTTGCATCTTATGTTGTTACAGTAATTATTTGACATTCATGCTTTAATCTTTGATAGATATACTACCGTTTCGTTGTTTTAAATAAGAACAAAATTAACCATACCAAAGGCTTTTAGATACACATAGTAATAATAACAGGAAAAACTTTTATAATGTAGGTTTCATTTTCGCCAGCAACATGTGTATCATAGACGTGCTTGTTTTCAATTTCTATTGACCATGTATTGTTCCTCTGTTTTCAATTTCTGGAACTTTCTGTTACGGTGTAAATTTGTCATGTTTGTAATCTTCATTAATTATAAACGGTATTCATAAAAATAGCTTATTAATGCTTTTAAAGGCTGCTTGTGACACTTTCTGTGTTGGGGATGAAAATAGTATCCAGGAGGCAACTGGTGCGCTGTCCAAGACAGACTTCACATGGTCACCAGAAAAGTTTAGATTAACACCATCAACAAACGAAACGCCATTATCTTTATGTGAAGGTATCGTCTTTTTTCTGAATTTAAAATTGTTGATTTGTATAAGAAAAATGTGACGTAAACCGCACGGCGTTAAGCGCCTGCAACTTACTGTTAGATACTAAGCCCCAATCCAAGATGATATGAACTAAGAAAAGATGATAAAATATCTCAAATTAACGGAAACCTAGTCATCTAGACAGATTTAACTTCGAGTCATGGAATACAAAGAACAAATTGGATAATAGTCGTGCGATGCTTGATTTTGTGAATATCAGTATTATAGACAGAATGATGTTTGGTTTCAAGTAATAGTTTTATTGATACTATGGGGGTTTAAACAAAACGAATGTTATAGGAAAAGTGAAATCCAGTCATCAAATATTAAAACATCTAAGCCGCATTCAACTTCTTTCTTCTTTTTCTCTAGTTTTTTCATGGTTATTAATACAAATTAAATGCATTCACACAGATCTTCAATATGATATAGATATAATATAAAAACATATCAAAATTTTTTGGGAGAGATAAAAAATAAGAATATGTGGTATAATTGCCAGTGCTCCAAATTTCCACCAGAGACCAATTGTAACGCGTAGAAATATCTCTCATAGGTAAACAACTCATACCTGAACGATAATCTATTGAAATATTTTCCAGCTTTAAGCAAAATGCACAGTAAAAATGTGTTATCCTGCAGATTATCAAACCGTATCCAACTACAAGATCCAGATTCAGAGTAAGTAGTTTATTAGTTTAAGCACAGGCAACAGGTAGATAGGAGCTGAATTATGATATCGCTATGACGATTTCGTTATACATTTACTGTGATTTTAATTTAGGATGTTTTGTCAACATCAGACATTTAAAATATCGGAAAATAAAAAATTAAGGCGACTGTAGTTTACCGACGAATCAATGAACATAAACTGAGGAAATCCTATGTACTAGTACTCCAAAAGGAACCGTTCTTTTTTTCACAATATTACACACTGCATTGTAACTAAACAGTATCGACCTTCACAACATTTATCATACCAGAAAGGTATACTAGGGAACATAATAAAATAATATGATGACATGGCTTTTACACTTGTGTTGTCTCCTTTATTTACAACTGTTTACTTTTTTATTTAAATGTGTCATATACTTTTTTAATGTTCAACATAAAGTAATTCAACAAAAAAGGGGCGAATTTTCACTTAATGTTCCATGTTAGACGGGCCTGTTGATATTTATTTTTGCTAAGACGACGATTATAACCTGAGAGTATTTAAATATCGGATGTAACGACAACCTTTTTATGCATCATTAAGGCAATGAATCCCCAACGTGCACCCACCCTGTACAATGATTCGTTTAATATTCGTGCTTGCTATATTGTAGTCCAAAGGTTTTTTAATTCGTAACGCTGAACAGATTCTCTTGAAATGACGAAAGTTCATTTTTTTCTATCATATACAGACGACAAACTTATCTGGCAAACATTGATTTAGAGGGAAACTCAGCAGATATGAACTACAGTCCCGGTGACCACGTTGCTATTTTCCCTCTAAACTCCTCGGAGTTAGTAGATGGTATTATTACTCGTCTACACAATGCACCACCGCCAGATCAACTAGTAAAATTGGAGGTTATTCAGGAACTTACAACACCAATGGGTAAGTGAAGCATATTGATATCAATGCACGGTTCGAAACTGCAATACATATGTTGATTGTATATTCAAATGGGAAAATATACTTCAAAACACAACAGTACTAACTGATTAGAGACAATATATGAGCTAGCTATACAAGGCTCCGGCATGACCAAATTGGAATAATTCAAAAGAGAAACAAAAAGCCTTTTTAATGTCAATAAAGACCATGATTATGATTTTGATCATTGCTTAAACTTAATAATTTTATATTATATTTCACTAGTCCATTATCACTGTATTTTAAAGAAAAAAGTACAAAACACTACAATACGAGTGTGTAGAGCAAATACTGTAAAGAGTATCTTTATTAAACATATCATTTTTAACTAAACATAAGGAGATGTGGTATGATTGCTAATGAGACAACTATCCACCAGAGTCCAATTTACGTGCATGTAAGCAATTATATGTCACCATACGGCTTTCAATCATAACCGTATACTGTGGATTCATTAATATACGTTGGGTACCAATATTCGTGGATTTCGTGGGTAATGGTGAACCACGAATTTAAATGTTTAACGAAGTAAAAATAAATCCTATAAGATTGAACGCATAATTACACAAAACTTAGAAATCAAGTGTCCACAAAAATACATTTTTTGCTCAATCAACGAAATAAGTATCCACGAAAATGAATGAATTCACGCTAGTCATTTCAATATGTGTTGTACGTTATGTAGTGACAGTGGGAGATGATACAAATATTGGTTAGAAGACAGCATATCTATCTTACGTTTCAGGCACACAAAAGTCGTGGAAACAGTTTGAGAAAATCCCTACAGCCACGATGAAGACAATGTTCTCAAGATTCCTAGACATAACAACACCCCCATCACAAGAGCTATTGAAGCAACTGGTATCTCAGGCAACACGAGATAATGACAAAATTAAAATTGAAAACTTAGCTAACGTATGTATTATATATATATATATATATATCAGTAGTAATTGTTTTATGCTCATAGGTATAAAAATAGAGAATCTGTACTATTCTGTACTTTTTCTTTTTTTCAAGTAGTGATAATTGTTGTTTTCCAAAAACAACTAAAACCGAATGTGTACAAGTGTTTTACATTGTCCACGTCTAATTGATTCAGTATTTACAAAAGAGTCAATGCTATTTGCTTATTGGTCGGTTCCTATCTACTTGTATGGTATTCAAGACTTCAATCATATTAGTGATATGTTTTATTTAATTCATTTGCATAGATTTCAAACTACAACGCGTTCCATAACCGAATGCAGACATGATTTGTATAATACAATTAATCGGGTACGCTCATTGCCAAAGATGAGAAAGCCAAATTATACACATTAGTTGTTTATATTCATATTTTTTCTAGGACATTCATGAGTATGAAGATTGGAGATATGAAAAGATGCCGAACATGTTGGAAGTTTTAGAAGAGTTTCCTTCCCTGAAAATCAATCCCTCACTTTTGATATCTCAGCTTCCATTATTACAGCAAAGATTTTATAGTATAAGCTCATCGCAAAAGTCATCCCCAGGAGAAGTTCACGCTACCATAGGTGTTTTAAAATATAATACAATGGGTAAGAATACATGCATGTGGTATGATGTTTAAATCTAGCGTTTCGCAGAACTCATGCCCTGCAGAAGTTCGTGCTAGTACAATATTCATACAGTGTTGGAAAATATAAAATTTATTTGTATGATCTTTCAGAAATCGGAAGGTTCGTCGAACTTTTCACCTGTTTCGTAACAAGTACACATAAATTTGATAATTTCCCTCAAAGTTGGAATATTGTTTTTTTATCTCACAATTAACATTTATGCTTAATCGTATACTTATTTTCCAACCGTTGAATTTAATTTTTTTAATGAAATCGACATGACTTAAATGCGGACCGCAATTAGGGCCTCAATTGAACTGTGACGTAAACAGTAATTTGATTGTAACTGTTCTCCCGCCGACTATATACATTAATACGTATATCGCTTCTTGTTATCTGTACACCCCTATTTGTATAGTAAAATGATAAATTACAGAATAAACGTATGTAATGTCGTTTAGATATTTGGTAAGACTACTTCTAAATTCTAACCGATTCACCTTTCAAATAGAAACGCAGCCAAATAGACCTACGGTCATTACCTTGTTCGACATATCAAAAGATTTAATACGTATGCCGTTGAAGCGCTTTTCTCGATTTACCTGATGATATCCTCGAGGATTAGCTATAAAAATTAAGTAAACAGTTGAGGAAATTAAAATATTTAGTACAGAAATGAATTTTCGGAATAAAAAAGTTTATAAAATATTGTTTCATTTCATTTTACAGATGGTGCTGGTGCACTTCATTATGGGGTTTGCTCAAATTGGCTGAATAGCTGTGATATTGGTGAAGAAATACCATGTGCAATGAGAATGTACGTGAACTTAATATACTAGTGAACCTAACATATTCAAATCATTGGTTTTCAATTTGTTTGTTTTGATGAAAATAAATATTGTGGTGTTTTATATTTACACCTAATATAGACATCCAGTCTAGTCGTACAACTTATACTTTTGATGAGCAGGCAGCTTATTATCATTATACATCATATCTGTTATACTTACACTTGAATATTTATATTATATACATATATAACGAAACTGCTATGTTTCCCTGTGTTATTTAGGAAGCCAATACAAAGGGACACACAGTTGTATTCGATAGTAGACTTAAGTTCAGTTGTTGTTAATAACGATTTTTTTTACTTTCACCAGTAGAAAAAGTTGGAATGAATGTACTAGACTTTGTAATTTCGAAGTAGAATTTACGTAAACCAATACTTCTGATACTTCAGCAAAATGCTTTCCCAAAGTAATGAAAGACATAATCTTCATTTTACCATGAAAATAATTACTAAATTTTATTGATATGTTTTATATGAATAGTTGTGCCACTAAATGTCTTAAATGTATACGCAGTACTACAACCGACTTTAATATGACCCTTTAAAATGCTTTCTTGTTAAAACTTTCAAGGGCGCCATTGTTCCATTTACCAGACGATGCAACACTTCCTATTATAATGGTAGGACCTGGGACTGGAATTGCTCCATTTAGAAGTTTCTGGCATCAGCGTAAAATAGACAAAAATATGTTACCCGTGCCGAAGCGTAAGTTTAATAGCATCTCTATTTATTTTTCTAACTTCGACATGTTCCATCCAGTTGGTAAAAGAGCTAGTCAATAATACGGGTTCCTTTGCAAACATGTTGTTGTCCTGTACTGAAATGTGGTTTTACACAACGAGGATAATTTCAAGCATAAAACTTAGTTTTGGTACGTTTGGTATTTTGATTAACGTTGAGGAGACAACAAAATAATTACTATCGCTCATGGTGTATTTGAAAATTCAACCATGCGCGTGTTTTTGATATGAATAAAGAGAGATATGGGGTATTCGACAATGAGACGTCAGGCCAACAGCACAAAAACCAAAAACAAATCTAGACTATATTTATCATATATTGAAAAAATTTAGCATATGAAGTAACGCCAATTGTCACAAAAAATAAACAATAAATAGCAGCGAATTGCAACTACTTTTACGATGTGCTCAAATCGATGATTTAGACGGACTCATCGTACATGGAAAGTATAGGATCTTCAGTTTGTCGTTGAAGCAATATTCTAGGTGGAGAACAGATATAAATGGATACGTTTTACTGCTTATATTATCTTATGAAACCGTATTGAAGAAAAACTTATTTAATAATTGTTTTATTGAAAATGTTGTCTCAAAGTTTTACGGTTTGTGGCTTATCATCGAGCTATTATAGAATTATTCAAAATGTACATTTTGAAGATTTTAAACGTAAAAGTAAACGTTACCATTGTATTCGAATAATTTCTCATTGGCACGATGGAAGTATACATTTAGGTTTAAAACATAATAAACTTCAAATTATTTTTGCAAAGAATTCCGCTCAAGCCGGTGCTAGGGGCCGTCTTAAACTGGCAGTGAGGCGAGAGTTTTTGCCCTTGTTGAAGGCCTCACGGTGACTTTGAGATAAAGAACAGCAATAAAAGCGCTGTTCCTTTGATTTTGTGTGTTTTTTGCTGTGCATGTACTGATTTTGTGTCATGGATGGATACCCCATATCCTTTGTTTTTCTATTTCATAAGTCTAATCACATAATTATTATGCTGTCGTTATACTTATTCTGATTCATTTACAGTGATTCGCAATCATTAAAATTGAAATTATACTGAATAAAATACCCTTTTATTTTTACGATTGATTCAGTGTTTGCTATATTATTCATTACAAAGTTTCAGTGGGCATGGCACGTGTTACTGGAATTAATTTCATCTCTCAAAATGTTTGAATATTGTATTTTTTCTCTTTAAAGTACATTCGATATCGTTTAAAACAATGGATTAATCCATTCAGATGTATATTACTGCATTAAAATAATGATATTTTCGTAGTGCGTAATAAGCAATGTGTAATACATGTATAAAGTAAAATAACAAAAATACCGAACTCAAAGGAAAATCTAAAACGGGAAGTCCCTTATCAAAAGCTCAAACATATCAAACAAATGGAAAACAAATGTCATATGTGTATATAAGTACACCAGTTTTCAACAAAATGCACCTTAAAATTGTCCTATAGAAAATTTTGCATATATTTAGTCAAGTAGGCCATTTGTAATATTATTCATATGAAATTTTAGTACTTATCAAGAACTATTTTGCCGCTTTAGATTGAAGTAACAAACCTTTATTTGCCTATTCTTTAAGATGGCGATAAGACTGGTTGGGGAGAAATGTACCTGTATTTTGGATGTAGAAAATCGGCCGTTGACTATATATATAAAGAAGAATTAGATAACTGTTTACAAGATGACGTTTTAACAAAAGTCTACACTGCGTTTTCACGAGAGCCAGGACAACCAAAGGTAACGTGAACTATAAATGTTGTGTAATATTTCATAAACTTGCTTCGTTTCAAGTTTCCCCACTACATTGTAAAACACAACCAACGAAAAGATCATAAAAAGTAAAATACAATGTAACAAAAAAACCGAACTCCAAGGAAAATTCAAAACGGAAAGTCCCTTATCAAATGGCAAAATCAAAAGCTCAAACACATCAAACGAATGGAAAACAACTGTCATATTCCTGACTTGGGACAGGCATTTCCTTATGTAGAAAATGGTGGATTAAACTTAGTTTTATAGCTAGCTAAACCTCTCACTTGTATGACAGTCATATAGAATTCCATTATATTGACAACAATCAAAACCATCAAATAAACTCATCATAGATACCAGGATTGAAATTTTATATTTACGCCAGACGCGCGTTTCGTCTACAAAAGACTCATCAGTGACGCTCGAATCAAAAACTATTAAAAAGGCCAAATAAAGTACGAAGTTGAAGAGCACTGAGGACCAAAAATTCCTAAAAGATTTGCCAAAAACAGCTAAGGTAATCTATTCCTGACGTAGAAAAGCCTTAGTATTTCAAAAATTCAAAGTTTTGTTAACAGTTAATTTATAATTATGAACATATCAATGATAACTCAAGTCAACACAGAAGTGCTGACTACTGGGCTGGTGATAATAAATCTCCACCAGCAGTGGCATCGACCCAGTGGTTGTAAATAAACTCATCATAGATACCAAGTTTCCAGGCTTATCATTGTGTGTTTACCCGTTTAACGCGTTTCAATTACAAAAGACTCATCAGTGACGCTCGAATGAAAAAAGTTAAAAGGCCAAATCAAGAACGAATTCTTTCTTTTTGATTTATATTTTGAGGTTATGTTTACCCAAATTTCATAATACGAACGTTTTTTACGCTTATTGTTATTAAGTTATCCTTAAGTTTTAAGTAGGGATACTGTTAACGATTTTGCACTCTCAAAATGAAATTGTTTGGAAAGTGCAAGAAGGCAATCAAAGATCTTAATTAAGAACATACAACACTGCAATGTTAAAAAAAAGCACCGAAAAGATAAAAAAAAGTCTAGGTACAACTTGTGCAATTCGGATTATTACAAAAGAGGCTATATTAATACCTCTTTATCATCTCATGAACATGTTACGGTTTTGAATATGCTTTTAATATTTGTTGCTGGATGTGAAGTAACAATCAATTACTTGACCAATCAAACAGTCATTTTATTGACGATTAAAACTATCATTATAGACATATGTACAAGATATGATAAAGAAAAATGGTCAAGAGGTATTCGATGCTGTGTTTAAAAATGGTGGCCATTTTTATGTCTGTGGTGATGTACAAATGGCATCTGATGTTACTGAAACGCTATGCAAAATTATCCAAGACAAAGGCAAAATGTCGAAAGAACAAGCTCAATCTTATATGCTGAAATTAAAGGTAATTGTTAATATGTTTCATTCAACTGATTGTACAAACAATAGCATTAACGGTACCATTTTTCTACACCAGATGTGCATTTCGACAATACATTTCTCTTCGGTGATGCTCGAGGCCAAAATATTTGAAAATCCAAAGCTTATTAGGTGAAGATCTATAATTCAATGATTACGACTTTACAGAAATTCGGGAAAACATGGTTTTAATAAGACTAACCATTAACATGTAAGCATGTAAAACATATTGCTAATATAACAAAGTAACTGTATTGTTTGTTAAAAATCAACTTCCTGAGAGTTAAGGACTAAAACAAGGATTCATACTGGCCAAAAAGAGGGAAAATATTACTGAACGAGTAAAAGGATATGCCCTCAAGCAAGCAATAAACAATATTGAAATTAAAAGATGCTGCAATACGAACCTCCATATCGAGATATGAGGCAATCTGAAAGCGTGATGATTTCTTGCATCTTGTTCTTAATTACTATCAACAAAGAAAGACTGAAAAAAGACTCAAATACATTTTTCGAAAATTACAAAAGTGTTGAATGATCATCGCATGTTTTGCTGGCATTAAGTTTTCATTAATTGATCATCCTTCCTATTCTTATATATTTAAATAAGAAGGGTAACTTGTTTCAAGATAACAGGACGGCAAAAGCAACGTCTTTTTTTTTAAGGAAAACTGACAATCATTTAATTCATGTAATTGTAATTATTATTTTTAGCCACAAATCTTCCGTTTGAAACATACATTGGACGTGTCTGCAACCTTAAATGTGGGTCATAATCGTAGATTTAATGAAAGCAGATTTTATGTGTTAACGTCTGAATTTATTTCTGTACATGACAGTTACATGATTAAACGTTTTAAAATATTTTACCCTTGTATCAAACTGACAAAAATATACTTTTATGATTTTATGTAGTGAATGTATTACTTTTGTGATAGGAGGCAAACAGATTCCACGAAGACATATTTGGTGTCTCTGCAAAACAGGAATTTACAGACAAAGTCAGAGATCAGGCAAAACGTGCATGGAAATATATTAATGCTACCAAACCTGTTAACAATAATAAGGAAGTCGCTATGCCAATTCCGTCACCGGTAAGTTATCATTTTCGCCATGAACTGTTTTTCTACCTTTATATTTTGAATTGTTCCCCTTTGTACAGAAAACAAATTATTAAAAAGGAAATATAAAAAGATGTGGTCAATACTAGTAGTCAATGGAACAGCAAGCCGGAAAAATGAAAAAAAAGAAAAAGATTTTGTATCTTATTCAAATCAAACTTGAAAACTTTGATTAGCTGATCACAGTCAAATTTCCCGACTTCGTACTACCATAGCTAATCAATGTAAAACAAAACATCGAATGCTATATTTAACTTGCATTGCAACTTCCTCAATGTATGGTTCTTGATTGAGTCGCTTCAGAACTGATCTGTATTGTATTTCTAGCTTTTGTTATCTCTATGCAACTTATGTTAACCGGTAAATAACGAGTGCTTGATATTTTTTCAAACACAATTTTAATTTCAGAAACCCCGTACATGGTCATAAAAGGTTATTTAAATCATAAATTCCCAAACCTTCACTACAACTATGACTTTCGTTAACCAATGATGTGACATCAGTTAAAATACTATTATACGCATGTAACTTAACAGACCGAAGTGTTTAAGTGATGATCTCTGTATCAATTAAATATTTTGAATTAATATTCCACATAATCAGTTTCATGCCTTGAGCTTTATTATCAATATAACTCCTCTAATAAACAAAAAATGACAAAAGGTATAGCCAAAGCCGGACAAGGAATCAGAGCTTTTCATGAGGGAGATATATTCCTTAATTTAAAATGATTTTCAAAATATTTTAACAGCAAATTTTATGAAAACAGGTTATTAACAAGTTTCAACTAAGTATATGGTTAAACTGATAATAGAAAATATTTTTTGTTATCTCTTTTAAGAAAAATAAAAAGACTGATATAGAATGTGTAAATTAATTTCCAAGCAACGACTGCCCACATGCTATCCTCCCACTTCATTGTATTTCGTATTTAGAATTTTACAATTATAATAAATGTTGGTTTATCTATTTCAAATAAAGGTAGCTTAACTGCACATCATGAATGGTAAAAATGCATGCACTTTATTTTGCTTTCATTTAATAGATATTTTTGTTGTAAAGAACATCCTCATTATATTTTTCCCTTAGTGTTTTTCTGTTGGTTTCCAATGTATCTTCACAATATCATTTTATTATACGATACGTTTCATACGAAGTTTTTATCACGTTGTATTAATGCATGATTAGCAGTTGGTATAGATACCATCAAATTTAGTCCCTTAATATCTGACATTGTCATCGTTTATAGGATTGTAGCACACTTGCTTGCATATATTAACGACATTTTAATCTACAGTGGTTGTGTATTTTTGCATATTTATTTTCGATTAGTTATCAAAAAGGTCTCTTTAGATAACATTAACGGTACCAATTGTTCTGCACCTGATGCGCAGTTTATTTCATTATTACTATGTTAAATGCTTGATCCTTTGCACAGAATCTTTACTATAAGCCTTATGTTCGAAATCACAATTGCAAAAATGAGTCGGCTAAGATTTTTGTATGAAATTCTGTGTGATGCAGATAGCTTAAGCCCTAAGAAAGTAATAGATTTAAGCATAAAACAAAAAGTGATGATTGTGCACATAACAATCTTGTATAAACAGTTATATTTACTATCATGTTACTATTTATAATCACCTAATAATTAATAAAAATGAAGAAGTACTAGTATACCATATTTTCTAAGAAAATTTTTATAACTTTTCTCATGTGTTTAACAATCGTTTCAAATTAAACTTTTATTTTTATTTTGTAAGTTTCATATGGGGCTGATAATAGCTTTGCTTGCTTGAGGGAATAAAACACTGAACAAAGATTTATCAAAGATTTGATGTATCTGCTTTTTACCGATGAAAAGGTTATATTTTGATGTTTGATAAATGTAGCATATACAATGCTATTTCAACTTTTCATTAATCCGTAATATCTAATCCATGAATTTGTGTTGGTTCATTTTACTCATATTCATATTCACGCTCCAAAAGAAGGGGATACTAGTTTGCATCTGTTTGTCCGTACGTGGGTAGGTCTGTCCGTAAACGTTTATATCGTATACACTTAGTACCCCTGTCAGCTTCTTGATAATTGGCACCTGTCTTTACCTGATTATGCCATACCGTGTAACACGTTTTCATTTTATTCGATGATACTTCCTGTTTACCGAAAACTTTTATTTTGAGCGGGATTTGATCATTGACCAATTGCATTTATGTTGTCAAGTGCTCTCCTCTGGTTTTTTCTTTTTTTGTAATCGAATTTGATAACTCCAATCCATCTCTCTGTTTCCATGTTCCCAAGCACAACTCTTTCTTAACGGCTTGATGAATATTGATTTCACTTTACACAATTGTAAAATACTATTATATCTCAGTTGATACGGTATTCCAGAGATTGCATTTCCTATCATTTTTTCCTTGATAGAGGGTTACTGCTTACAAGGAAGTTTTTGAACCAAGATTCCAAGTGGTGAACTTGAAATCATCCCTTCGAAAGTTTTACGGACACCAACACGAGTTGGTTGAACGTTATGGAACATCTGTTTGACAGGACAGGTGCAATACGACGGGTGCCACATGCCGATGTTGTATTTGTATACTGCTGTTTGTCTTTTGGTCGTTTTTCGTCTTTTTGTCGTCTCGTTGTCAGTTTTTTTCGACTTATGAATATTCCTTTGGTATCTTTCGCCTCCCTTTTCCACGGTTGTAGAATACTATACATTTATTTCAATTGATTGAGGGATATATGAAGACTTGTTCACCCAAGAAAAGTCAATATCCCAAGGGCATCGCCCGAGGAAAATATGACTTTTGGAGGTTGAACAAATCTTCATATTTCCAGAAGGCAAGGGAAATGAATGTTTTATTCCACTTTCTATACTTTATTTGTCTTCCTGAAATGGAATATGAAAACAATGAAAATAGTACAACAATAAAAGATAATTTTTTATTTCAACAATGATAACAACATAACACAATAAAAAGTTATAACAAATACACGTGTATGATTGTCATGTAATAAAGTATGTGAATACTGGAATATTTTATGATTTTGCTACATGTACATTCATGAGTAATGGGAAAAAAGTGTCAAAAGGTAAATTGTTTTTTTTTGTCCTTTTGAACAAATTTCGAACTTTTCCATGGTTAAGCTTCACTTAATTGGCTTGGTAATTGTTCACTGTAGCATTCACAGAAAAGTTTTCAAAACGAAGGAAAAAAAATCCTCTTGACCCACAACACTCAACCAGGTTGGTTTTGTTCATTTGCACATTCATGCATCTTTCTTGCAATGATTGTGTACGATTGTCATTCATACCACATGATTTATTAATTGTGTTCAAACCCTGCATTAGATTCAAGTCACTGAAGACATGTTCATTAATTTTTACCTGTTCCATATCATTTGAAAATAGTTCTAAAAGTTCCTGTGGAGGAATAGGCTGTACTTCAGAAGTTTTTTCAACAACTACATTTTTTATTTCTGATGAATGCTCCTGTTTATTTGTAGAGATTGCCTTGCTCAAAATATCAGATATTTCCCTCTTTTTTTATCACTAACACGATTTGAGTAGGATTTTAATGAATTTTCACTTCTGTGACCAGACACCTTCATTATGTGACGACCTGTTACCCTTCCTACATCCATAACTGTGATACTGGTAGCTCTAATGGAATGGTTGGTATATGTCATAGACAATTTTGCAATACCATGTAGATTCACCCACATCAAAGGATGCTTTTGGTCTTTGCCATAAATCTTGATTTTTGTCTAGTTCATCCTTGTTTTTGTAAATATATTTCATACAACTTGCATCTTTTTTCACACGAAATGTGTCTTTGGTCATTGTGCGTAAATTTTCCTGACCTCTTCTACACAGGAAAAGTATATACTCAAACCAAACTTTGAACTGGAGACCATAAGGAGTATTGACGTCGAAAACTGGAGTATCACCACTGTAAAGTTTCTGCAAATCCTCCTCAGAAATACCAGGATAATGGTCAACTTTTGCATAGCCCTTGCGTTTTAAATCAACCTTTACTGCTTGGAATATTAAATTGCTCTTGGTGAATTCATTGTCTTTGTTGATGTCAATGTTTCTTTTTTCATTTAAGTATCTTTTTAATCCATATTTAACATTCTGAATAGCAGATTTCTTGAACAAACTACCGTCAGATTTACGAGCACCAGCATAAAAACTTCTCAGTGCAGCGTCGAGTTCTGAAAGTTCATACTCTTCAAATTTGGTGTTTTCCCTCCCACTCTCCTCAAGAAACTGTCGGAAAAATTTGAACTGGAACTGCTGTACTTTTTTTTAGTGTTCAATGAGTCTTCGTTTAACAACAATTCTTCAATTTCATCGTTGTCTGCCACATGAAACCGCTTGGTCATTTTTGTTTATAAACAAAAAATATTCGGAAGCCCTCTAGACTTTTCTATTTTTTAATTTTTGTTCAAAGAAGGATAACTCTAGTATAATCTTAAGAAATTCGAATAAGGGAAATATGACAGTGGAATATGATGTTTTGTTAAATATCACGTGGGACAGTCTCGACCAATGAAATGTTCGTTTAGCTATCAATATTTACATATAGTGGAGTAATACCTGATAAGGTAGAGGAAGGTGAATAATCTCAGGTCAACGTGTTTAAAGGGAGATGATCGAACTTACTTACTTCAATGTACTTAAGGATTTACGCCACTAAAAAGGCCTACTGTTAACTGTGATGTTATATTGACGAATTTTGAAAAATTCTCAGAAATAAAACCGAATTTTCTTAGTCAAGCCATGATGATCATCGTATATAACATTAAGTACTTTACAATAAAAATAACTTTTTTCTATCGATTCATTACCAGTAAAGAAAAATAATTCAGCAATATTTCTGACCACTGTTAAAATCGTACAAGATAAGAAGTGTATTGTCCTAATATTAGCTGCATTTAGTTTTGTCCACACATTTGGTATCTTTTTCTTCTGTTTTTATTTATTAGTTTATAATGCATTTTCCTATAATCTTTTATATGCTTTGTGAGATTGAGTAAATCTTTTTACCATCCTGAAGTCGCGTGTTTATTATAAGTAAATGACTTGAAAAATCATTTATAACTAGGGTAATATAACTCTTATTAATTTTTGGTAAGGTTTGGTCGATAATATATTACATGTTACTATGAAAATGTCCTGTTTGTGACGATAATTGATATACAGCATGACACGTGTAATGTATTATAATTTCATTATACCATTCACAATTGCTGTCATACTTCGATAACATTGGTATTAAACATGAACTTAGAATATAGCTTAACAAAAACACATATCAGCAGCAAATAACAGAATACCAGAAAAATATTTATACAATTCAAATCATTGTATTTGATAAGATAAATAATTGCGATGCTGTCCATTATTTCAGGTTTCGAGAAACATTATGTACTTTGTTTGATATGAATTAGATTATTTTATATCATGTTGGTTTTTGACCAATTTCTGGAGAATTTAATACAATTGTTGCTACTGCATTCAGTAATCTCAAAATTTATAGCAATATCGCATTTATAGCGTTCAATAATATGCAGAAAAATTTACATATTTCTTAAACATACTGTTTACAACAGATAATCTTTTTTGTTCACAGGAGAAACGCTTACCACGTGGAAATCCTAAACCTCCAATGAAAGTGAGAACTAAAATGATTAGTGTAGACTCTGAAGATGATATGTGGACCATTCCAGAAAATTAACTTTGTTGCTCCTGTTGAAACTTTTACATGTTGTTGAATTTTTTACATTGCCATTAGTATTAATCATTTTATCTGTTGTATGTTGATTGTTATTGGTATTTTTATGAGGGTCTGGGTGGGGTTTACAGAATAGGGAATAATGGGCAAAATGTGTAGAATAAAAGGCTGAAAAAATAAAGAATAGAGAAAGAAGGACCAAAATAAAATAAAGAATAGAGAATAATGGGCAAAAGTATAAAGAATAGAGAACAATGGCCTAAAAAATTAAAGAATACAGAAATGAAGGACCCCCCATCCAAACCCTCTTTTATTTCTTAAAACATGTTTACATTGAGGCAATCATCAACTGATTCAATCAGACATAATGCATTAGATGTTTACTTTGAATTGTACTTGGTAAAATGAAGATATGTAAAAATACAGAAAATAATGCCCTGTATTATGCAGATAAGGAAATAACAAACAAACTGAAAAAAGAAAGTACGGGAAATTGAAAATGAAAAATAAAGGATAGAAGACAACACTAGTAATCTTTCTTTAAACAATCTCGGCGAGGTGCGTTTGAACCATTTTTACAATTTACTTGTTAACACAAAACTTTTTACAAATATTTTATCCATATTCAATGAAAAAATCATACAAATCGGTTTTTCGTTATGCATGTTGTACATCGACTAGAATTAAAGCAAATCATATATGAGAAGGTTTGCTCAAGTTTTGCTCATTGATAATATAATTTACTATATATGTTCACTTAATTTCTGGAGACTTTAAAAATATCATCTCTGATCTCTGCTATAGCTTACCACTGCCCCTAATCAGACCTCTGCTATAGCCTTCTACTGCCCTCATCAATCAAAATATAAATTATATCAAAAGAAAATCATATGATTATTTTCTTTGGAGATCTTTAATGAAATCCTCTGCAATAGGAATAAATGTAATAGATTTTTTTAATTTTGTGATTTAGTTGTTGAGGTGTAACTGTAATTTTCCACAAAATGAAGTATAGTACTAATTTTTCAATATATAGTATATTTATCATACCTGCTTTAAAGGTTTATGTCTAAAAATTGTTTTTTCTAGTCCTGTATGCATTTAATCCGGTTTTGATCAGTTTGATAATCTGCACGTTGACTTGCAATTTATTAAATACTATTTCCCGCCATATCTACAAGTTCTATGTATTTTCCATTAAATAATTAGAAAAAAAATTCTACCACTTGATCCTTTTGACAAAGGTATTCGGGCATTTAGCCACATTCGAAAATAATTTTTCAAAGTTTTAAACTATTTCGAGTGGATATATATCGTAAAACAATTTCATGTTTATTCGCATTCCAATTTCAGAATTACATTACGCATATGGTTATTCGTTTAATAAACATTAGTAGCAATATGTTCATTGCAACTTTCATCACATTGTTTCACGAATAACTAAAGATATAAAAGACCTAATTCAAACTGCAATAAAGAAACAATTTAAACAAATTGAACAGGGCTTCAAAACATGTTATTTTGATTACATTATGGTGGTACATAACACTACAGGGAGATAACTCTGTAAAAACTAGCTGAACGTTTTAATCACGTTCTATATTGTTAACGAAATATTAAACTTCTCAATGATCAAAATTAGTGTTTGTCAAACTGCTAAAGTGTGTGGTTCAAGTTTTTTGAAATTTTTATATTTTTGTCAAAGGGTCAAAGTAAATATTTTGTCAAAATTTAAGAAAACTAAACGAGCCAAATTAATTTTAGTCTAGGTGTTTGGTACCACCTTAAATTAATTTAAGAGCTATATTGACATTTAGCTTTCGTAAAGTGGAGACAAAACAGAACAGGACAATACTTTATTTAAGTCTCAACACTTAAATTTTAAAACATACAGACAGTTTATATAGAATATAATATATACATAAAAAAAATCCAAAATTCATTCGAATAAGAGTCACGGCAGACTATCTGCAAAATGTATAAAATGTATTATCTACAAAATATAAAATTGCAATGTGAAATGCATCGTCTTTGCATTAAAATGTCATTGACGAATTTGGCGGTATAATAGTACATATTTTCATCAGAGAACGAAATATAAAATCGTCATCAGACAAATGTATAAAATTATCATTATTAATAGTGTCACTCGTGAAAGACCTTTAACCTATCTCAAAATGAAGACTATAAGTAAAAACCTAGTTCCTTTAATCTATTAGCTATTTTCATGTATTTTATCAGATTTTCGTCTCCTACGTATACATCCACTCGCAATCATTCCTTTTAAGATTTAATCCTCATTATAATATGTATCATGTGTATACAATCAAGAATTGTTTATTTTTTTCGCATCGTTTCATTTAATATTCAAGTACGCATCAATACTAATAGCCTTGCAATTTGATGTAATAAATATTAGTGCAATACTTTTTAAAATGCAAATGTATGTGATTTTATAATTTTCAATAATATTTTTTTCTATTTATGGAAGAGACAATTATGATAGTTAACCTGCTTCCTTGTATACTTTAAAAATGAAATATAACAAACAAAACTATAATTTTATTATTTTCACAGATGATTAAATGTCTGTGTCCTAATCTGTAAATCTCCTCCTGCTTACTAGTCAATATGTAAATTATAGCACTCATCAAAGTGACATTAAAAATGTGAGTTCCTGTAGGGGAAATTTGTAATCGTTTTGTGTCCTATTCCATTAGTCAGTATAACTATCAAACAACATTGATGAAAGTATAATTACAACAATAATGACTTCCTGTACGGAACCAAGAAATACAGTTTGATATGTAAATGGTGCAGTATCTGAACGTTTGATTTTGATTTGAATTTTTAAGTATCTTTGTCTTTTAGTAGACTTTTCGTTTCTGCTTCTAGTGGTATATTTTCTGCAATAAAATTTCTTAAAACTATATGATGGTTCTTTTCTTTGACAGTTTGTCTACACAACGTGTGACTAGGAAGGTAAAGTGACAATCTATAGTAATATGAGGTTGAGTGTTTTGTTGTGCGTCGTATCAGTGTTTAGTTTGAACCCCTCACCGCTTAGTAAATAGATGGAATTTGTAACCCTCATAGATAGATATAAGAAGATGTGGTATGAGTGCCAATGAGACAACTCTCCATCCAAGTCAAAATTTACATATTTAAACATAAGGAGATGTGGTTTGATTGACAATGAGACAACTATCCACCAAAGTTCAAATGAAGTGGATGTAAGCAACTATAGACAACCGTACGGCCTCAACAATGAGAAAAACCCATACCGTACAGTCGGCTATAAAAGGCCCCGACATGAAAAATATGAAACAATTCAAACTAACGACCTAATTTATAACAAAACAATTTACGAAAAAGAAATATGACAGACATGAACCAACGACAACCACTAAATTACAGGCTCCTGACATGGGGACATACACAAAGAATGTGGCGGGGTTAAACATGTTTGAAGGCGCCAACCCTCCCTCTAACCTGGGACAGTGGTTCAATAGTACAAAATAAGAACACACTATAAAATCAGTTGAAAAGGGCTTAACTCATCAGATCGATACAAAGCAGAGAAACATATAACAAAACACAGACCGGACGTGGTAGGGAATTTATAAATCCTTCACAACAAAAAAGGCACACAGTACAGATCTGAGAGTACTCGCAGTTACTGACAGCTAGTTCTAAGTCAATAACAATTCTTAACAAAAATCATGTATCTAAGACTAAAATATCAATCAGTACACATCCAACATCCAATGGATTTAGTGTTAAGACGTCATTAACAGTCAGAGAAAAACATGACCATGTGCAATGCCAAAATATAATAATCGACAGATTGTAGAATCGTGAATATGCATATGTATATAGCAATAATATTAAGTATGGTTTTAACTTACTGATACCAAGATCAATATTTATACCAATAAAAACAATATTCAAAGATCCAATTATAGTGTCACCGCAAAAATTAGGGTATGCTATTGTGTTTGAAATAAGTTTTCTACATATACAACCAAACGTCCAAACCAAATCTTTGTATCTATAAAAGAATTTAGTAAAAGTTTTAAATAATTTGTGGTAACGAAATCCCTGACTTAATAATTTACCAGTTATACATAGATTACGCTCATTTAAATCAAAAACGTTACTACAGACACAGGCATAGCTAACGAGTTGGGACATATAAACACCGTAAGACGATGACAAAGGTAAATCATCGTCCAAAAAGGAAAATTAACAATAGGAAAAGAAAAATCGTTCCATTTATCGTAATTTTTTGTGAAGAGATTCTCGTGTAAAACTTAAATCTCATCCTAGGAAGGACAGTTATTGCTGTTAATATTTATTGATTTAAAGTAAATTTCTTTGGGTTAATTTCGGCAGTATATTCTTGATTATTTAACGAAAAAATATCATCAAGTTAACGATAAGTGTTGTTGAATTTATCAAATTTACTATAAATTTACTGAGTTTGGCCATAAATTGTGATTCATACCAGTACAGGGACAAGTCTGCTACATTCATATTGACCACCGATAATGACTGATTTTATAATACTCAAATGTAATTTCTTGTTAAAGGTAACAGAGTGATGTACTCACATGTTTCACAAGATTGTTGAAATTGATGTCGTTTTGCATTGGTATAAGTATTCTATATTTACGAAAAAAAATGAAATATGGGGTGAATGTCAATATGACCGCAACCAAACGACTCCTAACCCTAAAGACATCTCGAGGCCAACATACAGTATGCCAGATAAAGAACAGTTTGGAAAAAGTGAAGTAATTGATAATAGTTTGAGAAATTCTGCCGTATATTTATCCCATTGAAAGTGTAAGACGATACAAACGGGACAATCAAAATTGTTAATCAAAGAAGAAAGACAATGTTATAGACCCCAAATAAAAAATAAAGACAGATACATATACAACGGTCCACAAACAATTTACCAGGATAATCAAGATTGATTAAGAAGAACCCCACCAAGAACTGAGAGTGAACTCAGGTATTCCAAAAAGAAAAGTAGTTGCTACTGCACTAGTGACAAACGATGTCTTACAAATGTTAAAATCCAATAAGTAAATGTGGATAAAAGCGCACTGTTTAACATATATTGTAGAACTTTTAGAAATCATGAAAAGTTCTATAAAACTAAGATATGACCGAATGTTAAAGTTTTAAATGAAAAGAAAAAGAAGTTTTCAAGACTACATATAGGTTGCATTTCTGTAAATATTGACAATGCAATTTCCCATAGGAACTCCTTTTACGGCTAAAACTGTACCACTTTTATTAAGAAGTTTTGAAAAAAATCATATCCTAGAATGGAAAGTTCATATGCACTACAATTTTTTTCAAAGGTCAAAATATAGGGCTGTGCGGCATATTTTCAACGTTTATATGCCCCGAACTTCTAGGAGTTTAAACTAACACTAAATTTCTTAACTATCCCTATCTTGACTGTAGGATTACCACAGATTTCTAATAGACAATATGCATATGTATATTTACTGGTAACATTCCCAAGTTATGTCTCTATGAGATGAAACCTAGAGATCATAACTGGGTACAAGTATGTAAACAAAATTAATTATCTATGAATATTCTATATCTCCCAAAAGAGGCGTGGTTTGAGAAACAGCTGTATTTACAAAGTGCAACCTAAAATTCTATGCAAATGTCGTACAAGTGAGAGGTTGCTAGCTATACAACCAGGTTTAATCCACCATTTCTACATAAGGAAATGCCTGTACCGTACCAAGTCAAGAATATGACAGTTGTTTTCAATTCATTTGATGTGTTTGAGCTTTGGATTTTGCCATTCGATAAGGGACTTTCCGTTTTGAAATGTCCTTGGAGTTCGGTATTTTTGTTATTTTACTTTTGTTTATATAAAGTATGCACATAAAATTGAGAATGGAAATGGGGAATATGTCAAAGAGACAACAACCCGACCAAAGAGTAGACAACAGCCGAAGGCCACCAATGGGTCTTCATGTATAGTATAAGACTTGTTTATACGTCAACTATCGGAAACAATAGATATGATGTTGTCAATAAAGGAACAAAATCTATTATTTTTTTGTCATTTATCAAACATTATCAAAGAAAGAATAAGACAGATGGAGATATAAAATTGAGATAAAACAGAAAAGCAGCAAATTTGGCAGTGTTAAATAACATAAATCCTATTAGGAAACTGGACTGAATTTTGAAATTGTAGAATCGAAAGCAGCTTTTACACCACACAGATTTCAATGCAGTTTTAAAATGTTTTAAAAATCCAAATTAATTATTTTTAAGACCAATAAGATTTTAGAAGGAAGTAATTTTGTCATACTCATTACAGGAAAAGTATTATCGTATTAAAGGATCTGACATATAACTGAAATAGATGTTTTATAATGGGACTTTTTATTTCATCTTTGTAGGAGGCAATGCCAGTACTAACTATGATGAAGGTCGTAAATCATAAAATAATCAAAGGTACTAAAATAAATTCGTAGTATATTAATATATTTTATTAGATATTAGTTGATGTTTTACCATATATTCATAATTATGAGAAGGTGTCAATCTGACATTATCAACATGTAAGTATACTACTTAAATCCTTTAATCGCCACTTCCGTCACTTTTGTTCGGAAAGAAATACGGTACCAAATTTATGACAAACCGGTATCTAATTATCGAAAGACTAAAAAGGAAAGCGTATGTTTAAACTTCAAACCGTCTTCCTCGGTAAAATTCTTTATTAGACAAACAATATTAATGAGAAAAAACAATTGCACCTTTTGTTTAGTGATCCTTGCAAAATTGTGTCCCATTTTCCGGACATTGGAAATACAAATATTGTTTCTTTTTTCTTCATAAAACATTTGCAAATACTGACCATGTAGTAAAATACACTTCTCTTATATTTCTCCCATTATCTTTATCGAATCAAAGAATGTCGGATACATACATTATAATAGAATACATAATTATATATGCCCCGTTTTCCAGTTTTAAAATTGTACTTAAAACCAATGCTTCCCAAAACAATGAAACTATTATGGCCCCTTGTTTGTAAATTGTGATTAAAGGCATTGTTTTAGAATCTTTTTAAAAGATAACAATCCTTTGTGTTATGTTTTAAGTGAGTACCAATTTAATTGTTATTTATAGTTTAACAAACAGACCTCATGTTCGAGCAAACAGATTGTATTATTTATATTTTTACTTTTTTTACTTTTGCATCCATTTGCTGTCAAGTATTTTACTAGCCATGACATTTCCAAGCTTATTGAGGTACCTAGTAAAAAAAGGCCTATTGCATATCATCCATTACATACTGAAACAAAACACCCTGTCAAGGCATTATGACATATTAATTGAAATAACAATGAAAAGAGTCTTTTTGAATATTGGCATTAGGAGACTCCGTAAGTATGGCTAAGGGAAGGCATTGATATTTGAGTTTCCGAAAAAATGATATAATGGTAAATTTTGGAACTGATTCTGAATTAATGGAGAAGTATCCAGTGATAGGATAATTCGTTAAAAAGTCGAGTTTTGTTTATCAAAAATTCAACGGTAAACGTAAAGAGTGTGAAAATTTTAAGCCTAGCGATACTTTGTATTTGAGGTAGCATTGTCTCCAGTTTAGCATCCTATTGTTCCGAAGATTGTTTTACATATGACGCATTAGAACAGCGCCTTAATACCAATGTACTTCTCGATTTAAAACTGAATGTGAATGACTTTGTGTGACATAATGACTGAAAACTCTTTTCACACAAAAACTACTATGATTCTGCGTCACATTTCACAAAAAATCTTACGAGAAAAAATACTCTTTAATCATGAATATTTCAATATCCCATAAGATAAATTTTAGTCGTAAGTATTTTTGTGAAACAGTTCATTTGAAGTTTTTCAAGATCTTCAGCATCGATTTGAGAAGTTTGAAAAGCAAGCTGATAAGATAGCTGTTAAACAATCCAAATTGCAAACATGGGGCATATAATGCACAAAGTGGACGATCGATCTTAAAAACCTTTTCAAACAATACAAGTTTGGAGTCTGCATATTGCACCATAAAGATCGTAGATAAAAACAGAATGTAAATTGAGTAACATTGAAGATGTTGTTATCGAGCTATTAGTAGAGTGGCGCTCAATGGAAACCAACCCCATCTTAACTGGTATTCAATTTACATTGTTATCAATATAGTGAAATTCTATGCAAATGTCGTACAAGTGAGAGGTTAAGCTAGCTATACAACCAGGTTTAATCCACCATTTCTACATAAGGAAATGCCTGTATCGTACCAAGTCAAGAATATGACAGTTGTTTTCAATTCATTTGATGTGTTTGAGCTTTGGATTTTGCCATTCGATAAGGGACTTTCCGTTTTGAAATGTCCTTGGAGTTCGGTATTTTTGTTATTTTACTTTTGTTTATATAAAGTATGCACATAAAATTGAGAATGGAAATGGGGAATATGTCAAAGAGACAACAACCCGACCAAAGAGCAGACAACAGCCGAAGGCCACCAATGGGTCTTCATGTATAATATAAGACTTGTTTATACGTTAACTATCGGAAACAATAGATATGATGTTGTCAATAAAGGAACAAAATCTATTATTTTTTGTCATTTATCAAACATTATCAAAGAAAGAATAAGACAGATGGAGATATAAAAATTGAGATAAAACAGAAAAGCAGCAAATTTGGCAGTGTTAAATAACATAAATCCTATTAGGAAACTGGACTGAATTTTGAAATTGTGGAATCGAAAGTAGCTTTTACACCACATAAGTTTCAATGCAGTTTTAAAATGTTTTTAAAAAATCCAAATTAATTATTTTTTAAGACCAATAAGATTTTAGAAGGAAGTAATTTTGTCATACTCATTACAGGAAAAGTATTATCGTATTAAAGGATCTGACATATAACTGAAATAGATGTTTTATAATGGGACTTTTTTATTTCATCTTTGTAGGGAGGCAATGCCAGTACTAACTATGATGAAGGTCGTAAATCATAAAATAATTAAAGGTACTAAAATAAATTCGTAGTATATTAATATATTTTATTAGATATTAGTTGATGTTTTACCATATATTCATAATTATGAGAAGGTGTCAATCTGACATTATCAACATTTAATTATACTACTTAAATCCTTTAATCGCCACTTTTGTTCGGAAAGAAATACGGTACCAAATTTATGACAAACCGGTATCGAATTATCGAAAGACTAAAAAGGAAAGCGTATGTTTAAACTTCAAACCGTCTTCCTCGGTAAAATTCTTTATTAGACAAACAATATTAATGAGAAAAAACAATTGCACCTTTTGTTTAGTGATCCTTGCAAAATTGTGTCCCATTTTCCGGACATTGGAAATACAAATATTGTTTCTTTTTTCTTCATAAAACATTTGCAAATACTGACCATGTAGTAAAATACACTTCTCTTATATTTCTCCCATTATCTTTATCGAATCAAAGAATGTCGGATACATATTATTGATAATAGAATACATAATTATATATGCCCCGTTTTCCAGTTTTAAAATTGTACTTAAAACCAATGCTTCCCAAAACAATGAAACTATTATGGCCCTTGTTTGTAAATTGTGATTAAAGGCATTGTTTTAGAATCTTTTAAAAGATAACAATCCTTTGTGTTATGTTTTAAGTGAGTACCAATTTAATTGTTATTTATAGTTTAACAAACAGACCTCATGTTCGAGCAAACAGATTGTATTATTTATATTTTACTTTTTTACTTTTGCATCCATTTGCTGTCAAGTATTTTACTAGCCATGACATTTCCAAGCTTATTGAGGTACCTAGTAAAAAAAGGCCTATTGCATATCATCCATTACATACTGAAACAAAACACCCTGTCAAGGCATTATGACATATTAATTGAAATAACAATGAAAAGAGTCTTTTTGAATATTGGCATTAGGAGACTCCGTAAGTATGGCTAAGGGAAGGCATTGATATTTGAGTTTCCGAAAAAATGATATAATGGTAAATTTTGGAACTGATTCTGAATTAATGGAGAAGTATCCAGTGATAGGATAATTCGTTAAAAAGTCGAGTTTTGTTTATGAAAAATTCAACGGTAAACGTAAAGAGTGTGAAAATTTTAAGCCGAGCGATACTTTCTATTTGAGGTAGCATTGTCTCCAGTTTAGCATCCTATTGTTCCGAAGATTGTTTAACATATGACGCATTAGAACAGCGCCTTAATACCAATGTACTTCTCGATTTAAAACTGAATGTGAATGACTTTGTGTGACATAATGACTGAAAACTCTTTTCACACAAAACTACTATGATTCTGCGTCACATTTCACAAAAATCTTACGAGAAAAATACTCTTTAATCATGAACATTTCAATATCCCATAAGATAAATTTTAGTCGTAAGTATTTTTGTGAAACAGTTCATTTGAAGTTTTTCAAGATCTTCAGCATCGATTTGAGAAGTTTGAAAAGCAAGCTGATAAGATAGCTGTTAAACAATCCAAATTGCAAACATGGGGCATATAATGCACAAAGTGGACGATCGATCTTAAAAAACTTTTCAAACAATACAAGTTTGGAGTCTGCAGTATTGCACCATAAAGATCGTAGATAAAAACAGAATGTAAATTGAGTAACATTGAAGATGTTGTTATCGAGCTATTAGTAGAGTGGCGCTCAATGGAAACCAACCCCATCTTAACTGGTATTCAATTTCTCCCGGAAGAAAACACAGATAATACACTTAATTCTTTCTTTCTTAAGTTAAGATAAATATTGGCAAAAAAGTTCGTTTCATTTCACCGATTCGAGAAAAGAAGTCGATTGGTAATCGCCCGATTTTAGAAAAAAAAAAATGTATCAATAAAGGAAAAATAAGTTGTACTAAAAACGGCTTCAAATTAGGAGACATATTTCGTAGTACAAAAACATTTTCCAAAATAAGTCGGAAATAAACAAAATTCTTTATATCCGGTAGCAAAACAGGCCAAACGGGGAAAAAGCAAAGTACTTCCGAAAAGAAAGAAATTGTACATAGATGGGGTTGTTCAAACCAAAAACTGAAGGAACTGGAAACGAAAACGGACAAGATGCATTACTTTGAGTATTATACGGCGGTGCAATATACCACCAGAGTACAAAAGCTCACCAAATAAACCTGAAAAGAGTCTTTTTGAATATTTTTTTTTTCGGTTGAGGGAAGGCATTGATATTGAAGTTTCCGAAAAAATGATATAATGGTAAATTTCGAGAACGATTGCAGCATAAATGGACTAAATTTGTTCAAACAAGATTTAACTACCAAACAGTTAAAACAGTGACGATTCTGTAAGAAAAGCCTCTTAATTAACAGTGTTTATACATGAATGCAATTTATTAAACTTTATTGTCAAAAGGAAAAGTTATTTCGTTACATTGTTACTTTTCCATAAATATTTTTTTAAAGACAATCCAGTACATGTTTAAATGTTTCTATCAAAATACTTTTTTTTATTAACGAACGCACTAACTTATGCAGAACAATATTTTATGTCTTTGTGCGCTTAATAATCTCCAACAGCGTATCTTAATACAAATTTCAAATGTATTAAATTTACCACTATACCATGGTCTTTGCTCTTTGAATGGCGTTTATAAATTTAAACAGGTTCATATCATGTAAGTGAAGGTCGATATAACTGTCTGTTTGTTTTTTTTTTCACACATTTTTGTCAATATAATGGAATTTTATACGACTGTCATACAAGTGAGAGGTTTAGCTAGCTACAAAACCAGGTTTAATCCACCATTTTCTACATAAGGAAATGCCTGTACCAAGTCAGGAATATGACATTTGTTTTCTATTCGTTTGATGTGTTTGATTATTTGATTTTGCCATTTACATTTGTAATAAGGGACTTTCCGTTTTGAATTTTCCTTGGAGTTCGATATTTTTGTTATTTTACTTTTTACTAGTAGCGTTAATACGTTCGAATACTTAGTAACTAAACAGTCACTAGTTTCGTTCTCGATTTTTTCTCTTTTTAGAAACATTGACTAGTTTGATGTGAAACTTTTTTCTTATGATGCAATTTAAATGACTTTATTTATCAAAATCTATATAGCAGAGAATTTTGAATGTAAACAGGTTCAAATAATTTTCCCTTCAAACAAAAACGTTCAGAATTTATGTACGAGTTATCTTTAAAGAGTTTGGCTCCTACATCATATATCGTCACGTCAGTTGTGTTATATCAACTGACTGTCCCTAATATAGACAAATACATTTTTTTCTTTAAATGATCAGACTGATCCTCTTAACGACATTTATGTTATTATGGAAACTAAAGTCAAATAAACAGGTAATCTGGGGCAAATAAATTCTGATTTCTGGCACAGTCAATTAATTTGAAAAAATACTACTTAGCGTAAACGATACATCTAAAAATAGCATTTTGTTAAAAAAGACTGCAGCTGTACAGTCTGTCTGAAAATCTATTTTTTTTCAAACTTTCATCATACAAATTAAATAAAATAATTCTCTTAACATAATCTGTGTTTTATGCCCCACCTAAGATAGTAGAGGTGCATTATGTTTTTCGGTCTGTGCGTCCGTTCGTTCGTTCGTTCGTCCGTCCGTCCGTCTGTCCTGCTTCAGGTTAAAGTTTTTGGTCAAGGTAGTTTTTGATGAAGTTGACGTCCAATCAACTGGAAACTTAGTACACATGTTCCCTATGATATGATCTTTCTAATTTTAATGCCAAATTATAGTTTTGACCCCAATTTCACGGTCCACTGAACATAGAAAATGACAGTGCGAGTGGGGAATCCGTGTACTATGGACACATTCTTGTTTAATATGAATTCTAGTGAAGGGAGATACGAGGCATAAATCAATGCGACAGCAATGCTACGTCAGAACAATCATATGTTTAACTTTGTTTTTGTTGTTTTTGTACGGAATTATTGACCCAATTAATGCTTTATTTTTTAGTTTGAACCAATTATGCTGCTGTTGATAGACAATATTATTTTTTGCAAGATAAAATATCGTAAACTTATCGAATTTCTTCTGGGTAATAAGTGTGCACCTCTTTTTTACTTTTTCGTTATAAAAAGAAAAAGAAAAGATTAAGTTATCAAACAATAATTATCCCAAAGAACTTCGGTTCGATAAAGTTTATGGAAACAGTCAATATAGTGTGAAGTCAAGAAGGATACGTAGTATTTGCTCAACTCCACTGTGAGTTGTTCATGACAGATATACCGTGCGTAAGTGATAAATCGCATTCGGTTATAGTTTTAAACGAGGAGACGAGAACGGAATATGGTAACGGAAACTGGATATCCGTGGTTGTTTGTTACATAAATTTCCCCTAAAGTTCAAACAAGTCATCATGGAGTTCTAAAACTTTCGAAGAAATTTATTCAACTTTGCTATTATAATAGTTCCCTTGATTATGTAGCATTATAGTAAGCATCATCCACCTTTCAAGTTCAGTAAATTCTGATAGGAAAATCGTGCTCTGGAGTACTGGACATGTTTTAATATTGATTCATACGGAGTTCAAAACTGGAAAGTTGAAGTCATCTCTATCGTTTGAAAGTTAATTTTCAAACTATCCTCACTGTTGATTTCTAGATGTCAGTAAGTGACGCAGATTTAAACGTTATGTGTGGTATCCTTTTTCCAAGTCCAGTACAATAGCACTGTAATCAAAGTTTAAATTAAACAGCAAAAGGACGTCATTTATGTAGCAGAACGTGAAATGAAAGGGTTAATCTACCCATGTACATGTTGATTTAATATATATGATAAATGAACAAGTATAAACTACAAAGTTTGAAGTAATTATTGAATAAGACAAATAAGATTTTAGACGGAAGCTCTTTTGACTCACCTACATATTTCCCTAATCTAAAAAAAATCATTACCGTATATGAGATCTGCCTTATTGTGGATCTAGATATGTTATCGTGTCATTTTCAATGTACCCATTTCAAATGCAAAAGATCAGTTTAAAAAGGTAAAATATCAAAAAATACATTTAATCTCATTAGGTTTTGATAAATTTATTTAACCGTGAACAATTAAAAAGGAAACAATCTGGCTTTATGAACACCCAATCATACTCTCCTTAAATCATCTCGTTCGAGACTTTTTTTTCAAAATGAAATACAAATTTAATGATCTAATTAATTTCGAAAAGAGCTTAAATGAAAGTATGATAAGAATTCAAGCATTGGGTAGCTTACATTTATTTCTCTCATGGTACCATATACTAGCGTAAGAGTGACTAAATGATTCTGGTATATTTGTTTTGTTTTACTGGTTCAGTTGCAATTACATTTACATCATCAAATTGTAAAGTGGGGTATTTTTGGCAGTATTTAAGTTCGTAATCTTTAGCGCTATACCTGTTAGCGATCTCTATGGCTATAACTGTTCGCGATCTCTAGGGCAATATCTAGATCTGTTCTCGATCTCCATGGCTTTATCTGTTAGCGATCTCTGAGGAAATACCTGTTCGGAACCCCTAATGCTACATCTGCTCGCCATCTCTAGGGCTATATCAGTTCGCGATCTCTAGGTTTTATCTCATCGCGATCTTTAGGACTATATCTGTTCGCGATCTCTAAGACAATATATGTTTGCGGTATCTAGGGCTATATCTGTTTGCGATCTCTATGGGTTTATCTGTTCGTGATCTCTGGGGTTTATCTGTTCGTGATCTCTGGAGGGGATATTTTGCGATTGAAGTACCTGGTATTTGGACCTTGTAGTTTAAATGGCATAATCTCTTGCTTATATTTCATTTTGTATTCAAATAGTTACAATATGGAACACCATCTGAAATCTTTATTACATTCATATCAAGACCTCACCTTTCTCTAATATATGTGGATTTTTTTATATGTAACAATCTGTCAAGTTTAAGTTCCAACGTTCTAATTTTTTTTGTTCTCATATGTCATTTTTGATATACTATAGGTTGAAATATTTTTTTGTTAATTTTGTCTTATGTTTGATTGTTTCCCCACTCTGATTATAAGAGGCTACATGTTTTACTCAAATTATTATTTTCGCAATGTATATTCAACTATTTATTTAAACATTTTGTAATTGTTCAGAGCCTTTGATTAAATGTACATATTGACATTCAAACAATAAAATACCAAGGATTGATTCACATTCAACAGTTTGATATTACGCCCATCACATTAAAATTTATTCATCAAAATACAGATACAATGACACAAATGTTTGTCTATAAAATCTGCGGTGAACATGAAAGTTATAGCTTTTCACTGTAAAAGGACTTCAAAGTGTTAACTATCTCTCATTCAAATTCACTATCTTTCATACATAATTCACTATCGTTCGTACAATCGTTTTAGTGCAACACAATCTTTGATCCATTTTCTTAACAAGGTGGGGAAAATTCATATGCAAGGGTAAACGCCATTTCTGAATTTTATAATATTTTACTAGTAGGTTTAGTAATCAACAGTCTATACAATTGATATATAAAAATATGGAGATGTTGAGCGATTGTCAAAGGTAACTATCCTATCATCCAGAGTTCAAATGACGTGGACATAAGCAATTATAAGTCACAATACGGCTTTCGACAAGAAATGTTTTTATGTTTTATAGACCAACCATATATGCATGGAATTGAATATTTGACTTTCTTCAAGAAAACAAAATAAATATTTACAAAAATGTAAAAACATAATGTACTTTTAAGGTGATATATGGGTGTGTAAACGAAAAATTTTAGAATTTGATCATACTTTGCAAAAATGTAGTATATATTGTGATATGTTCAAAATTATAATAAAAAAAAATGATAGGTCACCGAGCTTTTTTTCAAGCTGCAGGTCTTGAAAAAATGACACATTTCGTATGGATTAAACGGGAAAACATCATTATGTGAATAGAAGGTAAACTTAATGATAGATTTATGAAATAGAATACGAGAAGACAGCTCTTAGAAAATTCTTTCAGAAAATCAAAAGAAAAGATAGGGTTACCGTACGTTTTTTTCCTGCTATTACATAAAATAGAAAAATTTCATGTAAATTCCTTTAAAAATTTTACAATTTAGAGCTACCTCCCCTTACGCTAGTTTAAAATAAAATGAAAATCAATGAAAATTAATCTACACTTATAATAAAATTGAGAATGAAAATGGGGAATATGTCAAAGAGACAACAACCCGACCAAAGAGCAGACAACAGCCGAAGGCCACCAATGGGTCTTCAATGCAGCGAGAAAATCATAAGAACATTAGTCATCATAAAGTCATCATAAGTTATACAATCTTATAAATTTGTTCATTTAAGACACTTGACACAAATAGTTCATAGTTTTTTGTGCAAATATGTTTTTAGCGAAACCGATTTTAGAAACATAAAATGGAAGAAATGGGAACGATATGCTTTTGTGTCAAAAGCATATTTTGATTTATTAGGTTTGTTTATTTGCTTGTTATTTTGGTTCTTCTTCTCAGCATGTGCTTTCCTCGCATTTGGCTCAAGGCGTTTCTAATGACGCTTAACCCACAAACAACCTTCTTTGTTGTAAATAATTTAGTATATTTTGGATTTGATATACACATGTCGACCAAAATTGTGTGTGCATGCTGAGGTCAAAGCGTTTCGGCCGCATGAAATTTAGAAAGTGTTGTTTTCATTTTGTACAGCACTTGGTCGATACTGGTTGACTATCTAATTTTAAATATTTGGCTTTGAGAATTCTTGATTAAGGTATAATATCCAGAAAAGCGCATCGGACGCATGAAATGAGAAAGAGCAATAAGGCCTTTATTTGGCCCACATATTAGTGAAAATTGAAAAGGTACCATACATATTCATAACTTTGTCCAAACTTCACTAAGGTACAAAGTATTCAGAAAATAGAAACAAATTTCACATTTAACGAGTTACCATGGCAACAAACTATGATAAAATGTATATATTTTGTACAATTCTTGATTTTCCGTGTTTTACGTCAACTTTTGGGTAAATATTAGATTGGAAATAAGAAACAACTTTACATTTGGTTAGAATATATCAATAGTTATAATAAAGCTTCTCTTAAATTATTTTTTTTTTTTGGAAAACTGCATATCAGTTTTCTTTGTTTTCATGAATTTGGTTCATTTTTATGACGTTATTGTGACGTGTTGTGTAATTCATTAATTTTTATTGAATTTATGCATTTCTAAACATTATTTGCAAATTTGAAATAGTTCTTAAACAGTTTATTTTCTTGGGCCAAAACCAGGCCTTAATGCCCCTTCTTCTTTATAAAAAGTGTTGTTTTCATTTTTAAAATAAGGTCTTTTATGACTGTATGCTTATCTCCTTATATTCATTTCATAATCATCTTAAAATTCCAGTGACAAATAGATAGCGACATCCGATTTCAATAATTTTTATAGAATTCAGCAAATTTTTTTTTAAACCAGTAATGTATTTTAGTTCTCAAATTTTTAATAACCTTAGAAAACGGATTGTGTTTAATTATTCCTCTGCATTATAGTAATTTGCTGTTTTCGCTTATAATGTAAAATATTTTTTTAAGAATAAAACAAATTTATTTTGCACAACATTTAAACACTTGATTGAGCAAAGAGAACAACAACAAATTTATTAATTTTGTAAAAAAATTTCCGTATTCCTAACAACAAAATTATTATATTTAAATTTACCTGTGTACGTTGTTTTATTTAACGCCATTTTGTCTCAGGTTAGAGTTGGCTTATTGACACTCTTATTCATTTTTTTTATTAATACCTGTGACGTCTATGTTATAAAGGCACCTACGTTTTCATATAATATTTATGTTGTGTCATAGATCAAACTTATTCGTTTAGTGTATGTTTACTTGTTGTTTTTTTGTTATGTCTTTTTGATCGAGTTAAGCCATTTCAATTGATATCTTATAGTGTGTCTTTTTATGTTGTAATGTTACACTACTGTATCAAGTTAGGGTGAAGATTGGCGCCTGTTAAAACGTTTAAACCCTTTGCATTTTTATGCACCTGTCCTAGATCAGGAGCCTGTTGTTCAGTGGTCGTCGTTTGTTGGTGTGGTTCATTTTGGGGCCCTTTACAGCTTGCTGTTCGGTGTGATCCAAGGTTCCGTGTTGAAGGCCGTATACTTTGACCTATAATTGTTAACTTTTTATACATTCTGACTTGGATGGGAGTTGTCTCATTGGCACTCATACCACATCTTCTTATTTATATGTTAGAAGTTTTTGAGGAGGAGATAGATAAATTTATTATATTTCATTGCCCAATGCTTTCTATTTAAAATTCTGTAGTTTCAAACATTTATAGCTAGTTTCTCATAATCTAAAAAAGTGACTGTCATTTCATGTCAAAACATTACGGTATCCTTACCACGGCTTGTAATGATAAAACCCAACATTTAATAGTAATGGATTGATTGATTGTTAGTTGCCAAACGTCCAGTGGCAAGTGTTACATGCATGTTCAGGACGAGAACAAATTAACAATAAAAAAATAGTTAGGTCCTGTAGTAGAGGCCGTCCGGGATGAAGGTCGGTATTTGGACTGTAAAATGACAATATATTGGATAGGGATAGAAATTTCGCCTTGCACCAGGTCACCTACGGGCCCCTCAAAGAGTTGTTGCAAGTGTTCTTAACGTGCGAAGAGCGTGGCACTCTTTATACACGAGGCATCAGATTTAACGCCCCCATTCTAACCAGACGTGACTGCGTACTTGTACATCCATCATAGCCTAACAGACGCACCCCTTTGACGAGGATTTTACTGCCGGTCGGAAAAAGACCAAAAAGACTATATTTCTATTCCCCAGTCACCCTTGGGTGGAGGGAGTTAGAAAATGGACGATTTAATACTAAACATTTGAAAACTTACAGCTAAACTTATCTTCTTGACTTCTTTTTTGTAATATACAAAAAATCACTAATACAATGTTTGTATTTATTGCTATGGTATCTGTGTGTAAAGTTATAAATAATGTAAGAGTGGTAGTATTTTGTGGAACACTTTATACATAATTGATATTCATAGGTATTTTTTAAAAGTAATTCGGGTATATTTGCATAGCAAATTGGAATCTAGCCCAATACAAATACTTCGATTTGATTTGTATTCATATTAAATGTTTATCAGACTTTAATTATACTTAAAAGCTATTCATTATTGTATTCAGTGTAAGATTTTGATAATTATGACTGGTTGTACCGTTTGTACTGAATGCTAGATTTTACATGAGTAAGCTTTGTGGTATATAGACGATTTACTACATGATCATGTTGCAAAATACTATGAAGGAACAAATAATGTAAAAAATTTAATTGAGAAATAATACAGTTATCAAACAACAAACAAACACAATTAACTCAAGAAAAGTTCTATTCACATACGCAATGTTCTGAGGTCAACTCTCAGCGCACACATGGTCTTTTTGTGTACTGCTTCTTTAACTTATTTTTGTAAGTCAAAAGTTTTTTTTAGTTCGTCATCAAAATTTTCGACTAGGGGCCGTCTAACAAACGGAAATAAACATTTGAAATCATATGGCTATGAAATGATTTTAATAAGCTGAAGCATCGCAGTATGCAAATGAAGAGGTGAAAAAATTGAGACAGAGAGAACAAGGATAAGTTTTGGTCGAAAGTCACATGGTATAATTTGAAATAATCACATATTAAAGAAACAATATCTTGCAGTCTTCACTAATAAGACTATGTTTTATGCTGCTTGTGCACTTGTTTTTTTCAGAGTATCAACAATCCAAAAATGTATATACCCCTGAGTGTGGTTTACAAATGTATGAATACAGCAATAATTATATAAAGATTAATATATTTGTGAACAGACTGACGTATAGAAACTGGACTTAAAACATTGTGTATGACCTTTTGAAAGATTTTTTTTAACTAAATACAAAAATATGATGGAAACTGGGATGATATACTTTTATCAACAATAAATAAAACAAAACAAGCTTTGTAATAGATAAGTTTCACTTTTTAAACTTTGGGGCGGCTGGACGGATAGATGTGAACTTTCAGCATGCAATCTTGCAATCATATTTCAAACGAAGGCTTGTAATTGTGACACTAATAATTAAATGACACTTTTTCACACAAGACTGGCTTGCTTAAGTGGATTCTTAACGTGTTTGTTTGCAATTTGACAGTCAGATAAAAAACAGGTATCGCATAAATCTGTCTATCAGACACCTTGTCTTTGCAGCTTACATAAATTTCGCAAAAATGCCACGTGCTTTAACAAGAAACATAAAATCCTGCAGTGTTCTGGTTTGCTCAGAAATTGATTTCTCGATTTACCAATCTCTAAGCAAGTAAGTTATCAGGAGACCTCTCCAGTTGTTACTTGGACTTGGTTATATCAGGAGACCACTCCAGTTGTTACTTGGACTTGGTTCTATCAGGAGACCACTTCAGTTGTTACTTGGACTTGGATTTATCATGAGACCACTTCAGTTGTTACTTGGTCTTGGATTTATCAGGAGACCACTTCAGTTGTTAATTGAACTTGGTTCTATCAGGAGACCACTCCAGTTGTTGCTTGGACTTGGATCTATCATGAGACAACTTCAGTTGTTACTTAAACTTGGTTCTATCAGGTGACCACTTCAGTTGTTACTTGGACTTGGATATATCATGGGACCACATCAGTTGTTACTTGGACTTGGTTCTATCAGGAGACCACTTCAGTTGTTACTTGGACTTTGTTCTATCATGAAAACACATCAGTTTTACTTGGACTTGGTTCTATCCGGAGACATCAGTTGTTACTTGGACTTGGTTCTATCAGGAGACAACATCAGTTCTAACTTGGACTTGGTTCTATCATTAAACAACATCAGTTGTTACTGGGACTTGGTTCTATCATGAGACCACTTCAGTTGTTACTTGGACTTTGTTCTATCAAGAGGACACATCAGTTGTTACTTGGATTTGTTTCTATCATGAGACCACTTCAGTTGTTACTTGGATTTTGTTCTATCGGGAGACCACATTAGTTGTTACACTTGGCTTTCGTTCTATCGGGAGACCACATCAATTGTTACCTGGACTTGGTTCTATCAGGAGACCACTTCAGTTGTTACTTTTACTTGGTTCTATCGGAATTTACTAGTACATGTGAATATGACAAAGTGCCGTGTCGGGTCAGTAATATGATACCTAGCATATATTATGGATAATGTTCATGTAACTGGAATGTTAAAAAGATTTTTTCAACGGTATATTTTCAACAATGCTGATGCTGGATTAGTGTTTATCGTCTAGTTACAAATATTACGCTACAACTAGACCATTCTGCTAAATAAACAACTAAAAAATAAAATGAAAATCCAAAGCCTGATTTACACGAAGCATTTGAACAACCAAAATTATCATGCAACATTCTTAAATGTATATTTAAAATTTTTTTAAAGCCGCGCATTATTATTTACCTTTAAGTTTCTAAATTGTAAACACCTAAATGGCAATTAACCTATTTTTTCCAGTTTTTAATATAGAGCTTATGATCAATGATTATAATTACAAGTTGTTTTGGTTAAGTGTAAACCAACCGTTATTATTTAAAAATAATAGGATTATTAACACTTTGTAATATAAAAGATTTAGAAAACATATCCCTGTTTATTAGTAAACTCAAAAATATTTTGTGAATTGACTGTTTCACTTTTCATACCCAACTGTGTATTGTATTGTGTGTTTAGACGTAACTATTGTATTCCTTTTGAAACACATATGTATTTTGTCTGAGTGATCAATAAAGTTGTATATATAAAAATAAGAAGATCTGGTGTGATTGCCATTGAGACAACGCTCCAAACAGAGACAACGCTCCACCAGAAACCAAATGACGTAATAGTTAACAACTATAGGTCACCGTATGGCCTTCAAAAAGAGCAAAATCCGTATACCGCACAGTAAGCTATAAAAGGCACCGAAGAGACAAATGTTTATGAGTTCAAACAAGATAACTAACGGCCTGATTTATGTACAAAACAATGAACGAAAAAAAAATATATGATATACAGAAACAAACAACCACAGAATTACAGGCCTGACTTGGGTCAGGCACATACAGAATGAGGCGAGGTTAAACATGTTTGCCAACCCCCACCCCCCAACAAGGGAGAGTGGTGTAACAGTACAACATCAGAACAAACTAAAAAATCAGTTGAAAAGGGAATAACTCATTAACAAAAACTCAGAGTGTACTCGGAGTCACTGAATGCTAGTGTTCAAAGCCATTAACAACTAATAAATAAATCGTGTATCTAAGACTAAAATATCAATCAGTAGTTGTACGAAGCGCAGAAGCCGAAAGGTGTAACGGATACTGAAGGGTCTTGAAATACCCATATCTACGGATAACGATTTTATTTCCGATCTTAGTCCGAATCGAGCGGTTGTTAGGGAAATTCGGGCCCAAATGTAACGTGATTAAATCAATGTCGCAAGCGTAATGTCATAGACGGTGTGAGTCAATGTGGGTCATTTGCATAACTAGTTCAGTTGTCCCGATCATTGACGACCTGGTAGCTAAGTGATGCATTTACTAAAATGAATGCCAATGATCGGCATAATAGGATAACATCATTAGTGGATTACATATTTAATTTATCCTTTGAAGCCTGAATAACATATAATATTTAAGAAGTAATTGCGTATCAAATACAAAGATTTTAACCTGTCAACGTCATCAGTAATTTTCTGATGATTAATGAATCTTGATTCACCGATAATGTTACATGCAAATTGCAAAGTAGTTGTGTATTCGTCTTCATTCGTGTATATGGTAAACTGTATTATCCTGTTTATAATTATGATCATTTACATTTGAACTAGACCAATGTTAATCTCTGATGCATGATTTTTTATTATTAATTGTTTTTGGCTTTTAACTAGCTGTCAGTAACTGCGAGTACTCTCAAATCGTACTTTCTTGTTAATTCGACCTGTTGATACTATTTGTAATACTTTTTGTTATTTTATATTTATATGGATCTTGTCTGTATACCAGCTTTGATTATTTGGAATATCTACTAATTTTCACTTCTTCATACTACAATTGTATGAACATCAAGATTATTCTCCTTAAATCTGTACAGGGTAGTTTTGTTGTTGATATTTACCCCTTATGTATCTAGTGTTAAATTAGGTATTTATATGACAGACCTTTCTTGGTATTCCTAATTATTGGAAGATTTTATATAGACAGAAGTAGTATACCTAAAACGACAAAGTTATTTTCATTTACCTGTATATATTATGAAACCGGTTTTTCAAAAGTGATTATTTTCTAAGGGTTAAATATTTCGCGGTGGTGTCTTTCCATGGCTTTGTTTGGACCTGTTTGTTTGCTTTTTGGCCTTGAATGTTTGTCCCTAATATTTTATTAACTATGTATTTACTTTCAGGTATCACAGGTCGAATTTATTCGTTCATAGTGTGTTAATTTATGTTTTTTGATTGAGTTAAGCCTTCCAATTGATATTTTATCGTGTGTTTTTCTATGTTGTGATGTTATACTATTGTTTCAGAAAAAGGGAGAAGGTTTGGTACCATTAAAACGTTTAATCCCGCTGCAAATGTTTGCACCTGTCCTAAGTCAGGAATCTGATGTACAGTAGTTGTCGTTTGTTTATGTAATTTATACGTGTTTCTCGTTTCTCGTTTTTTATATAGACTAGACCGTTGGTTTTCCCGTTTGAATGGTTTTACACTAGTAATTTTGGGGCCCTTTACAGCTTGTTGTTCGGTGTGAGCCAAGGCTCCGTGTTGAAGGCCGTACATTGACCTATAATGGTTTACTTTTATAAATTGTTATTTGGATGGAGAGTTGTCTCATTGGCACTCACACCACATCTTCCTATATCAATGTGGCAGAATATCCCCTTAGTCAAATGTTTTAGAAATATCGCCTCGCACAAAAAAAGGGCACACGAGAAGCAGAGGGTTAAATTTGGGACAGGGGCAGCATGTTTTCTTGGTAGTGTAAGCATAGCTCAATTACCATGTTAGAAAGAGCTTATATAAATTATGTGAATAGAATAATTTTAGATTCCATCACGGTCTTATTCGTTAAAAGAAAAATGGAGTATTCGTCAAAAAGACAACTAGTACTACGGGGGTCTTTAACGACGTGGACTTCCAGTATGTCAAAACAAATTGAGAGTAAATTTACAAGAGTCTTCTAAGCACCTGCTATTATTTTGAAAGACAGATAGAACTGAGATATGACCATTGCATGATGAGGATCCTGACATAGGGCAGATCAAATAAGATATAGTTCAGAATAACCATTGCATGGTGAGGTTCCTGCCTAAGGACAGATCTACTAAGATATCACTTGGAACAATCATTGTATGACGAGGTTCCTGACTTAGTGCACGCAAACAAAGATTTAACTTGGAACAATCATTGCATGACGTGTTTCCTGACTTAGGGCAGTTCAAATAAGATATCACTTAGAACGATCATAGCATGATGAGGGTTTTAACCTAGGTCAGGTCAAATAAGATAGAACTTGGAACAACCATGACATGATGAAGTTTCTGACTTAAGGCAAGTCAACTAAGAGATCACTTGAAACAACCATTGCATGATAAAGTTTCTGACTTAGGGCAGGTCAACTAAGATATACATGTAACGTGGAACAACCATTGCAAGACGAGTTTCCTGACTTAGGACGGGTCTAGTATTATATAACTTCGATCAACCATTGCATGATGAAATTTCTGACTTCGGGTAGTTCTAGTAATATACAACTTAGAACAACCATTTTGATTAAATTCCTGACTAAGGACAGGTCAACTAAGGTCAAACTTGAAACAACCATTGCATGATACGGTTTCTGACTTAGGCATAGATAACATTAGCCGTTTTTGGCACAGCCTTACGGAATATTATGTTTTCAATTATCTTCAACTTCGAATTTGATTTACTCTTTAAACTGTTTTGATTCGAGCGCCAATTATGAGTCTTGTGTCTGGTGTATCAAATTATTATCCTGGTATCTTTAATGAGTTCTTAGGGCAGGTCAACAGTTTTCCATGTTAGCTTAAAGTTAAACAGTCTCCAAAAAGATGTTGTTACATAAGGCAGAGAATCTTACTTCAAACCGGCCAATTGATATTATATATCATCACTTTTTTACAAACATGGTACCGTTAAACTTATGCTATATTGTATCACGATAATAAAGTTGTACTACTGCTTAATTTGCAGAACAAATTGTAAGTATATAAAGCTTCTTACAACAATATACACACATACATTGTAGCTAAGAAAAATACTAAAACAAATCTAAATAAAACATAACCTTACATTTTTCAGATTGAAGACTTCACATTCTTTTCATCAAACACACCCAATTTATCCAACAAAAGTATCTATTTGAAAGTCGTTGGTTTTGTTCATGGTTTTGTAATCGATGTATTATTTAATGGGAGGAACCACATAATATTTTGTTGAAATATGCTTGAAAGAATCTTTTGATGACCTAACTTTTGTTTATTTAATGGTCTTGTACTCGAAATGAAATTGATTTTTGGTTTTTGAAAGACGAACATACACTTGGAATTTAAAACTGTTTTATAGCGGGTAAAAAATTTATTTTATGTTGTTTTTCACCATTTTTCCGAATTTAAAAGAAAACATAGTTCCTTATGAAATGTCTTTTTTAATAGCATAATAAGGATGAATCGGTAAAAGTAAATTATTTAATTATAATCATAACACATTTTTAATTGGATGATTTTTTTCCTGCTATGTAAAATGCCAATGCACGCGGATGGACAAATTAATTTAAAAAGTAATGTTAAAAAATTACCTGATTATAACGCTGAATATTCATGTCAAGAAACGTCTCTATCATAATAAAGTTTTCGTCACACCCCTTTCTATGTTATTATATAAATGGATTAAAGTATTTTGATTCTTCAGTAAATAAGTAGGGTTTATTCAATTATAAACGAACAACTCGTAGATATAAATGTAGTTTTGACACTAGTGGAACGGATTTCAAAGATAAAATACAAAATGGAATTTTCAGATACAAAAAAGTTTTCTGATTTAGAAAGACAAAGTGATGATAATTTTAGGGGATACGGTATTAACAGACAACGAAATCAGCAATCTATTCGACACCCAACCAGCATATCTAGAGATTTAAGAAAGAAAGAAAAACTATTAACTCCGAAGGTAGAATTGAACTACAAGTACTTGTTAATGGATGGAAATATTTTAAGAACGACTCGGAAAAAGAACGATGTGGTTCTATTGAATCGTAGCTCAGAAGGTCAATACAGAAGGCCTAACAAACACCATTCCTTACTCGAAAATGCAAAAAATACTCATACTGAATACAAAACTGTAAAATCTGGAGTGAGACGTGAACAAAGTGACAAAGTCGGTCATCATAGGAGTGCACGACGTAGGAGTAATCATTATATTGAAGAAGAAAAAATTAGCACAAACAGCAAAGACCATCCTGTGTGTCCTTTACACAAACCGGTCAAACTGAAAAACTTAGCAGACAAGGAAATAGTTTTGACAGATACCTTACATAATAAAACCCCAGAGGTAAGAATACACTTAGAAGCTAAGAGGTAAACTAAGTTGCCAATCCGGTAAAGGTGTTGTGTAATGGGTTTTGATTATTGTTGAATGCCCCCCAGTGACAAATAGTTGTTTCATGTTAGTCTTTTGGTCTCTTATGAATAGTTGTCTCATTGGGAGTCATACCACATCTTCTTATTTTGATATGATACGTATATTGCATACTTCTGTTTAGCAATGAACAGTAAGCGTCAAGATTGCCGAGATCATCCTGGACAAACCATTTTTTAAATTTTGCAATGAAAAACGTTGTTTAAAAATTGTGCACAAGTAACTGATGTTTATAAGATATTTGAATATTAAATGTATATGAATTCATAATTATTGATTTGACCGATTGCACTCTTTGGACCAGTATGGATATCAACGAAGAACTTAATGCTTTCTTGTTCAATGATTCTTAATTTACATTAGTTGTAGTTATATTTTCATTTTAAATTAAGGAATGTATCTTACTAAGGCCTAGCTCTGATTCCTTATCCGGATATAGCTATATCTTGTTATCTTTTTGATTTTATCATCTCTTCAACGTTATATAGTATGTTCATATAAGGTCTTGGATTTTCATATATTCTGGGCCCCGAGTATCACTGAAAATGTCGAAATGCGCACAGGGTGCAGAAAAATTGGTACCGTTAATGTTTTTAAATTAGGGATCGATATAAATTTCTAGTTAAAGTACAAGAACATAATAAAAACAGTGGAAAATTAGAAGAAAGGGTATAATTTAAATCATGCCAGTACCAAAGACATGGCATGGACAGATGGGCCCAAGGGGCAGACATTCAACTAGCAATGCCATTGGCCCAGTGGTATTTATATAAACGTATGAGATGCAGACATTACTGTGGACAACATACGTTTCTGTAGTAACCTTCATCAAGTATGCAGGTGCAGTAAAGTTGGTTGGTACCTTTAATTCTATTGTAAAAATTAAGTTTAGAACTTAACAGAGTTGTTACATAGAATTCTTAAAATATTACTGTCAGTGTCACATCTTTTAGATGTGACTACGAACATTTTGTGAAAATATATGTTAGCGTTTTGACTCCCAGAATTTTTTGAAAAGGTTTAAGGTACAACAAATTATGGTTATGTTTTCTTTTCCCTACCTTCTCAAATTTTCCCTGCCTATCATATGACATTTTATGGACATTTTTGTTAAGCAATGTTAAAGTATAGACATTTCCCCATATAAACTCTTCAACGACTGTACTAGGTCTTGTATTTTCAAATACTTTGGGTCGAGCATCACTAAAGAGACATTAATTTTACGAAATATGCATAGGGTTCAGTAAAATTGGTACTATAATACCGATAAAATTATTATATATGTAGTCCATTAACATATATATATATGCGTGTCTTACGTTAGGAGCCTTTAATTTACTGGTTATCGTTGGTTGCTGTCCGTCATATTTGTTTTTCGTTTATTGTTTTGTTATAGATTTGCCATAACGATTGTTATTGTTTGTTTGAATTGGTACACAGTTGGTCATGTCGGGGACTTTTATAGCTGACTAAATGGCATGAATTTTGCTATATATTGTTAAAGGCAGTACGTTGACTTATACAGTTCTTTAAATCCGCTTGATTTCGACTCTGTTGGCTGTCTCATTTGCAATCTTACCACATCTCCTTGTTTTATAAATAATGTTTTAAATATGAGTATTTCATAGCAGACAGGAAACAGGTACATATGAGTATAAATAGGGTGAAGGTCGGCGCCTATTAAAACATTTAAACCCGCATTTGTTTGCACCTGTCCTAAGTCAGGAACCTGATGTTCAGTGGTTGTCGTTTGTTGATGCGGTTCATAAGTGTTTCTCGTTTCTCGTTTTTTTTTATAGATTAGACCGTTGGTTTTCCTGTTTGAATGGTTTTGCACTAGTCATTTTTGGGGCCCTTTATAGCTTGCTGTTCGGTGTGAGCCAAGGCTCCGTGTTAAAGGCCGTACTTTGACCTATAATGGTTTACTTTTACAAATTGTGACTTGGATGGACAGTTGTCTCATTGGCACTCATACCACATCTTCTCATATCTATATACATCTATATATATTTATTTATTTATGGTCTAATTTGAAATTTCACGTAGAAACGTTCTTGTGCTGATTTTTCAATAAAGTGATTTGTTCGGCAAATTTTTAAAGATACAAAACGTAGCTTAAAAAGCAAGATACATAAAATGGTCAATTCTTTCACGAATTCTTCCCTTAAAAGGTAATAAGCATTGATGGTCAATTTCGAATTTAACAAGATAAAAATTGTAAATTGTACGAACAATAGTCAGTAAATTTTTTTCTGTTAAGGAGGCGATTGAGGCTGACTATGTATAGTTAATTCTTATTTCTAATTTAGAAAAGTAAACGGGTTTCTATACAATGCATAAACAAGTGTGGTCCCAATAAGTACAAAAAGTATGCACACTTTTTAAAACTGCTGAGATTTTCTTTTACTGATGCTGTTTTTTTTTTGCGTTTTGTACTTTTTTCCATGAACTCATTTCTTAGTACTTAGTACTGAAGTGAACAATTAATGAACTTCATAAACATGACTGTATGTTATACAAATAATTGTATATATAGCAAGAAGAATGTTTGATAATGTTGAATCTTATAAGTGAAGAGATCGATTTAAGCAATTTCCTAAACCTGTTATATGGTTTCGTGATCAAAATAAAAACAAAACGGCAAAAATGACAAACAACACATAAGGCCGACTAATCGGGCTCTGTGAATGTTATTATAAGAATGTAAAAGAGTGTATGACATCATGGAACTATTTTCTGGAAACACTTGTAGTGGTCTCTGGAATAACCTTGATCTGATCAGACAGGTTCTGTATATTTGCAGCATGAGCTAATATATCTGAATCTTGCTAAATACAAACTAATCTACCGTTGTCACTTGTGTTAAAAATTCTAGTTTGTTTGGAAATTGAATTTGAAACTTTGCTGACATACGAAAATAGTACTGCTGAATATTTTTAAAAAATTTTTACCGTGAAAAACAATTCCCCCAAAAATCATGATAAAATTTTTAATTCTTTAAACAGAAATAATCAACTAGGTTTCTGTTTTATGTCTGTGAAGTACTAAACTGCACTTCTGAAAATTAAGCAGCCGAAGAGTAGCATATCTAGATCTTCAAGTAGGGATTTTTCATGCGACATCTTTTTCCAGAGACAGTTGTTATGGTCTCATCGACATTAACCCCACATCACTTTTCTTAATATCATTGCATGTCTTTATTCCTTTGTTATATTTTACTCTCATCAAAGAAGTTGGTAAATTAATTTCAGATACAAAGCTGTTATCAGAACAAGTCAAGATATTTAAACACAGCCCAGGCAGATACAGGATTTGAGGTTAATTATTATGTTACTATAACAATAACGTCGAATGGAGTTTGGCGAGCAAATCTTTTGATGTGTTTAATGGGCTAAAAATGATATTTTATCAGAGTTTAGGGCACCAATTGCGCCCCACCCGAAGTCGCTCCTGCGTGCTGTAAAGGAAATTATTTTACACTAAGACGTGCACATGACAGTAAAAAGCAAATGAGCAAATTTTACATGACTCATACATCGTGGCACTAAGTACATATATGTACATCAAGGTAGCAATAACCTTTATTGAAGTAGTGTCATCATCAGCTATGCAGATGATAAGGATGACGATTGAAAAAAAAATGAGACCTCCCGACGCAGAGTTTTTTTTATGAACAATACAAATACTCTTTAATACTTTGGGGGACTATTTTTTTTAGTCCTTAAAATTTTATTTAACCAAAGTATTTTACTATCATCAAATGTGTATGTACATCAACAAATGGTGACAAGATGATATTTGGTATTTTTGCTCAACATTCATGGTTCGGTATTACAAACAACTCTTAAGCAATAAAAAGTATAAAATTAATAAAAATAAAAACACATTTCAAAGAATAGTTACATACATGTATATCTAAATAAAAATTTGTTTTGACGACATTTTACAGAAAAATTTAACATTTGATCACAATTTAGTGCTTTAAAAAACAACTTCCTTGAGCTAGATATAAGATTTGACGTTTTGTAAAGATTATTATAACTCAGAATTATTATCCAACTACTACCTGTTCATTCAAATTCATAAAAAAATCTTCCTTGAATCAATATTGCACAAACAATGGAATCTGTATACTCTTTTAACGACATTCTTTTAAAGTACCCTTGGATAATGTTGAGCCGAAAAGTCATTCAGTATTTGTATTTTATATGAAGGGGTGTACAGGGGTTAGGGAACATGGGAATGAGAGGGCGGAAAGCAGGAGTCGGGCGGGAACCGGGACAGAGGCGGGGTAAAAAAGGATATTTTAGACCGATTTTGTCTGGGAGTAAGGGGGATGGAATTGTAGAGTAGGGGGATTGGGAGTAGAGAGCGAGAGAGGGGAGGGGGAGTTGAAGGAGGGAAGTGGGAATCAAGGATCCCCCTGTCATCCCCTCTTATATAAAATACCATCGCTTTTTGTTTCATATTTCGTTTTATTATGGGTTCAATATAATTTGCATGCAGCAAAGAACAGGAGTACCTTGATTAACATCTGCTTACGTATGCTAACGTCTTTTATAAAAACATTCTGCTATCATATTTAGTCAAAAGAAACTATCCAGACATGCATATAATTGACGATATTTTCTTATTAAAATACCGCTAAGAATTTAAAAGAAAACAATGAATATTAGCGGGAGTTGAAATTTTCAAACAACAAAAACGTCCGCTATTTTCCAGACAAAGGTTTAAGATTATGAAAGGACTGCAGACTAGTTTTGTAAACTATAGACCGATGTACTTATAAATTAAATAGATATCCAGATTGCATGTAAACGACAGTCATATTTTTCCTTTAGATTTTGTGCATTAAAATTTGACAGTGAAATCGACAAACAGAGTTTACATAGGTTACGAAAGTATTCCCGTCAACATGGTCTATAAACAGGTGAAAGCAGATTTCATTAATTCCCGGAAGTATTTGTATGTAACTTAATAAGTAATTTGTAAAATTTGCATTATTTGCACGATTTAGCTTTGATGTGGCTATTAAAAAAGTTGATTTCGGTTACCTTTGGTCACGAGATTACCAAAGATGGAGGTAATTCCGAAGGGTGTGGATGGGGTTTGCAGATTAGAGAATAATGGGCAAATACTACAGACAAATGGGTCAAAAATAAATAATAGACTAAAACTATAAAGAATCGAGAATAATGGGGTACTAAACTATAAAGAATCGAGAATAATGGGGTACTAAAATATAGAGAAAAGAGAATAATGGACAATTACTACACAAAATGTACACGAAAAATAATTAATAGAAAAAAATTAGGCCAAAAAATAAAGAATAGAGAATAATCGAGTACAGTACTGAAATATAAAGAGTAGAGAATAATGGACAAATACTACAGAAAAATCGGACAAAAAAGGGTAGAGATAAATTGGGAAATTAAGAATAGAGAACAATGGGTAAAAATATATAAAATAAGGGAAAATGAAATAAAAATAAAAATTAACGAAGACAGAAATGAAGGATCCCCCCATGCAGACCCTCATTCCGTATAGTTTTGGTATTATACTTCTATATTACAAATGTTTGTAAGTTGTGTGTGTAAAGAAATCTTTTTTTTTTTGTTGATTTGTATGAACTAAATAAGAAGAGTATATTCTGGAATTTTAAAGAAATAAAATAGGTCTTTCAACAGACAGACATACTTAAATTGCGGCTTTCGCATTCTAGTCTGTCTTTAAATGATTATCAAGAACCTTTTTATATTAGAAAATAATATCAATAAATGTTCACTGGATCTGAATCCCTTAAAGAATTTGTTTAATTGATGACTTTAACTAATTATTGCGACTTTTCATAAATAATACACTTTCTAACCACCAATTACACATTCAATTTGCCGACAGTATCTTGACAGGCCTTTCTCTTCAGTGCGTTGAAGTTGCCGTCTCCCCTGTCCCCCTTTGCTGCACCGAATAAAGTCTTTTCATTCTCAAGAACGATGGAGAAGAGAAGGGTCTGTTCTTTGGTGTCCCACAAGGTTTTCTGTTTTGAGTTTTCGGTGGAGTTGTCGTCTACTCATTTAAAAAAAAATAACCGAAGAATATATCCGAGCACTCAGTGTGAGAACTATTCAGGTGTCAATTGAAGAATATGACCGAGAGGCGTGGCCTTGCAGTCATAAAAATTTCGAGCACGATTGAATTTCTCATACTCAGAAATCAACTTTTACCGTGAAAAATAATTCCCCCGAAAATCATGGTAGAATTTTTTGATTTTTACACAGAAATAATCAAGTAGGTTTCTATTTTATGTCTGTAAAGTTCTAAACTGCACTTCTTAAGCAGCCGAAGAGTAGCAGATCCAGATCTTCAAGAAGGGATTTTTTATGTGACCTCTTTTTCCGGAAACAGTTGTTATGGTCTCATCGACATAAACCCCACATCACTTTTCTTAATTTTATTGCATGTCTTTATTCCTTGGTTATATTTTAATCTCATCAAAGAAGTTAGTAAATTAACTTCAGATACAAAGCTTTTATTAGAATAACGTCAAGTGGAGTTTAGCGAGCAAATCTTTTGACGTGTTTAATGGGCTAAATTTTATCAGAGTTTAGGCTAGTCCTAAACATTTAATTAAAACAAAGTAATTCATCAAATGTGTATGCACATCAACAAATAGTTACATGCTGATAGTTGGTATTGTTGCTCAACATCTATTGGTCTGGTATTACAAACAACTCTTAAACAATAAAAAAAATATGAACATTAATAAAAATTAAAATCCATTTCAAAGAATAGTTAAATACATGTGTATCTAAATAGAAATTTGTTTTGACTACATTTTACAGAGCACCTGAGATCACCCCCAGTTTTTGGTGGGGTTCGTGTTGCTAAGTCTTTAGGTTTCTATGTTGTGTCATCTGTACTATTATTTGTCTGTTTGTCTTTTTATTTTTGGCCATGGCGTTGTCAGTTTGTTTTCGATCTATGAGTTTGACTGTCCCTCTGGTATCTTTCGTCCCTCTTTTACAGAATAGAGAAAAATGAAATAAAAAAATTACCGAACACAAAAATAAAGGAAATATTGCAGACCCTCATTCCACATATCCGTATAGTTCACTAAAAATTTTAGTTTAGTGTGACGTCCATTTTCACTGAACTAGCACACAATTTTAGTTAGGGGCCAGCTGAGGACCACCTCCGGGTGCGGGATTTTTCTCACTGCATTGAAGACCCATTGGTGGCCTTCGGCTGTTGTCTGCTCTTTGGTCGGGTTGTTGTCTCTTTGACATATTCCCCATTTCCATTCTCAATTTTATCATACTTTTATATTACAAATATTTGACTACGTTTGGGAGTTTTATGTTTAAAAAAAATCAGATTTGTGTAAACTAAATAAGAAGATTATATTTTGGAATTTCGAAGAAATACAATAAGTCTTTCAACAGACAGACATACTTAAATTGCCGCTTCCACAATCTAGTCTGTCTTTAAATGATTATCAAGTAGAAATGACGTTAGCTGTATCTATTCCATTGATCAAGAAATCAATTAAAATTATAATTGATGCGCGATTGCGTTTGGTCTGCGCTGTAAGTGGATCGGGTTTGAGCATATGATGGTTTAACCTGTGTGTTGTGTTTAAGGGACAAGAGTCAAATGCAGTAACCTCTTTAACAAAAAAGAAATAATTATTTCTGTATCGTTGACTCATTATTCATGGGTACATTCAATGAAGAATTTGAATAGTTGGTATGACGAAATAGTTGTCCATTACACAATAAATGATTACTAAAAGACTGGTAACATATCTCCTAAATGTGACCTTTTTATTTTATAAATTGTTCCATAACAGTTACGAATCTCTGGCTTTTTACATACTATGATATGAGTCCTGCCTATGGTTAATAGAGAGAATCTTTCTTCTTATTCTACCTAGCATATATATGGCCTGAACTCAAAAGTGTGTAAACCCACTGCAACAATGAACAAATACTGTTAACTAGAAGCTCTAAAAAGCCTGTGTCGCTCACCTTGGTCTATGTGCATATTCAACAAAGGACACTCTCCAACATTGTAGACAAGAATAGAATTCATGACAAAAATCTCTGTTTTGTTGATCTTGTATTGCTGATCATTTATTCTGATAAGTTTCTCTCTATCTTCTTTAGTTTTTGCTCAAAACACAAAAGAGGGCAAAAAAAAAAAAAAAATTCTCATTTAAGGGCAATCACTCCTATAAAGAGTGACAGTCTACTAACTATATCAGCAAAATTTCACTTGTTAGTAGATCTTGACTTGCTGATCATTTTTGTGATTTAAAGTGTCTATCTATCTATTATAATTTTTATCATATCAGGACAAATGCAAAAAAAAAATATAATGGTGAAAATCGTCATTTAAGGGCAATAACTCCAATAAGGAGTCGTTGGACGATTTCCTCCATAACTGTCTTAATTGTAGATCTTGTCTTGCTGGTCATTTTTGCTAACTTAGGTTTCTATCCATCTATAATAATTTTCAAGATATAAGGCAAAATCGCCAAAAAAAAAAAAAAAAATGGTAAAATCGTCATCAAAGGACAATAACTCTAATAAGGAGTCGACTGACGATTTCGACGATGCAGACTTATTTGTAGAACTTGTCTTGCTGATCATTTTTGTATTTTAAGGTTTCTCTGTATCTATTATAGTTTTCAATTAATAGGCAAAAATGAAAAAAAAAGGTAAAAATTGTCATTTAAGGGCAAAAACTCCAATACGAAGTCGTCTGACAGTTTTGACATATATGGACATTTGGTAGAGCTCAACATTTTGAACATTTCTGCCCTTGTCAGATTTTCTTTATTTATTACGGTTTTCAAAATAGTAGACACAACTTGCATTTTACCCCTATGTTCTATTTTTAGCCATGGCGGCCATGTTGGTTGGCAGTCGTGGTCATCGGACACATTTTTTAAACTTGATACCCCAGTAATGATTGTGGCCAAGTTTGGTTAAATTTGGCCCAGTAGTTTCAGAGGAGAAGATTTTTGTAAAAGTTAACGGACGACGACGACGACGGACGACAGACGACGGAGTGATGAGATAAACTCACCTGGCCCATTGGGCCAGGTGAGCTAAAATTGATACCGAAAGGCTACTTTCTAATGAATACAAGTAAAAAAAGGTATAAGATACAGAAAAAATAGTAGATATCCATGACATTTTTTCAAGGATTTGTATTCTCTTCTATGCATGTTTTATATCAGAAAATAACATTAATAAATTTTCACTGGATCCGAATTCCTTAAGGAATTTGTTGACTTTATACTAATAATACACTTTATAACCATTCAATACGCATTCAATTTGCTGACAACATCTTGACAGCCCCTCCATTTCAGTGCGTTGAAGTTACCGTCTCCCCCATCCCCCTTTGTTGCACCGTCCGAATAAAGTCTTTGCGTTCTGGAGAACGAGGGAGAAGAGAAGGGTCTGTTTTTTTTTGTGCTCCACAAGGTTTTCTGTTTTGAGTTTTCGATGGAGTTGTCGTCGTCTACTGCAACCGTAACCTGATCGTCTGCAATGGTATCCATTTTAAACAAAATAACCGGAGAATATATTCGAGCACTCAGTATGAGAGCTATTTTGGAGTCGATTTAAGTTTTATGACCGAGAGGCCTGGCCTTGCGGTCATAAACATTTCGAACACGAATGAATTTCTCAGACTCAGAAATCAACCTATCAAAATACCGGATTTTGTGTTTCGATCACAAATTTTGTACTCCGAGTACGATCGGCTCAATCTGTCTAAACTCTTAAACTCACCTCAGGTGACTGGTAGAAATTTATATCTGTCTTTTTACGGTTGCCCATGTCATAAAGTTCTGTAGGGTTTTTGTTACTTTGATTCCTATTTTCGATGTATTAGCATTAGTGTGCTATCAATATTTAATCAATGTTGATGAGAGACGATGTTACACTCATTACACTGTCAAAAGACACACTAGTGTCTATGTTGCATTATACTATCTATAAATTAAACAAGCTTTTCCTCTATAGAGAATTGTCGCGTTCACTTTAAATACCTCTTTGTTCTACATATTTGAAAATGCAATCTGTTAAAAAGTATTATGTGAAGAAGTTTACAAGAATAAATTTAAATAAATTCCATACAAAATACAGTAAAAGTGACATTTAAAACTAAAGGTCAGTTAGAGGTTTACAGGACACATATTGACATATTGGTTAAACACGTTTAATCACTAACATCCCACATAACCATACCTTTGAGTTTCAAATCATTTCATGCACATTAAAGTCTTTTGTTATTTTGTTTTGTTGGGTAAATGTCTCATTGGCGTCTACTCCATATCTCTTTTTGTTCATACACAAATCCATGATCATCTAAATAGGTAGATACATGTACCTATTTCAGGACGAACAATAAATTTCCCTTCGCCATAACAATCTTGTTCCCACTATGTTCTGCTCCAAAATAATAATCAAAACAATGCGATCGTACTGAAAATCAATTTACAGTGATAAGCTTTTTTATTTAAATTATTGTTCGATTACATGGGTAGTTTTTGAAATGTATTCGTTATTCTTATAACTAAAGGATGTACTCTACCATTATCAGTTAGTCGGATAATCTTGGTTTTGTAGTTTTTTGACAACATATATAATCCGTTTAAGTTCTATAAATCATCAAAAATGAAATATTTAAAATAAGATTTCTTATTTGCAGTGTATAATGTGTTTGAATTGATTTCAAAATATTTGTTTTAATAGTTAAAAACGTTAGTAGGCTATAAAGTATAATAAAAAAATTATCAACGAAGTAAATAAAAGGTGGTACAGGAAAGGAATTGACCTTGACAGCAACTGGTCAGGTGGTTTTCTCATAATCCCAAAGAACATACATTTTTTTGTATTTTATATACGAATGGAGATCACTTGGTCAAGGTTCTATCATTTTTTGGGGTGAATTGTACTTAGTGATTGAGTGACAATTAAATGATTGTTGTGGTCATAAATTGTACCTCCTCTGCAAAGGAGGAAATGTGTAATACACAGATACCTAACCGAAAACATTTTTGTTCATTGAAAACAGAAACATTCTGGCACAAATTGTAAAAGTTTGTATATGAATGTGAAAATGATAGATATTAATTCAGTTACCATACATGAAATTCGGATTTTTTCATAATTCATTTTTGTTTTTAGATTTATAGAGCTCAAACGGACTATTTTCCTAAAGAAACTTAGAAGGATATCACACCCATCCCCATTTTCCCTTTTCATCATGTCAAATGCCATTGATAAAATTTTGTAGAGTTAAACACACCGATATGTAGAATTTTGTATTGATCGTTACAAAGAAACTGACTTTAAGGAAGATCTTTAACAATGGGTTTGGAAAGCCTTTCGACAGTTCATTAGATCTAACACTGCTGTATTTATCACCGAATCGAATAGATATTAGTGATGCATCCTTTGTCTTTATCTATTTTCCAATTAGCGGTATAATTCTACAAAGGAATAACTAAGGTCCAAAAACTATGTCTACGTCATTGTCTATTTTTTAGAACAGTTCACATAATACGGTAGATTGAAAGCTTAGAAAAAAAATATAAAAAAAGAAGATAATATTGGCCTGTCCGAGCAACAATCAACACAGTAGCTTGTTTGTCCTTTTATTAAACTAAAACTATTATTTTATGACATTTATTTGAGACAATCTTATTGTAAGTAAATGTCTCCTACCAGTTGGAATTTATCTGCGCTGTTGGACATCTATGTAAATCCAAATTTTTATTTGCTTTTTATTAATTTTAATGAAAAGTTGGAGTTATAATACCTACTCTTTTTTCACATTTCAATTTAAGTGTATTGATTTGTTAAATGATCCAGCACAAAACGAATATTGAAGTTTTTTCTCGTCAATGCCTCATTACAAGTCTCTTAGAGCGTAGTGTCATGTTACATGACGATGGTAAATTCCAGTCCCTTTTATAAAAATTATTCAAAGAAAATGTACTATATATTTTTTTGTTCGAGCTATTGAAATTAAGTGGTTGAATTTTAGCGTAGTATATAGAAAAAATTCCCACGTAATTATATAACTATATGAGTCAATACTGAGACTTAATAGAATAACCATACTAATGACGTTTAAATACAACTGCTTTATTGGTTAAATATACAGTGAATGGAATCGATATCAAACACAAGTCAATAAAGATGAAAATTTGTAAATACTCAGTTCATGAATAAAATACGACAAATTCAGTAGAAGAGAGGCGGAAGATACAAAAGGGACAGTCAAACTCATAAGTCGAAAATAAACTGACAACGCAATGGCTAAAAATGAAAAAGACAAACAGACAAACAACAGTACACAGCATAGAAAACCAATAAAGACTGAGCAACACGAACCCCACCAAAAACTGGGGTGATCTCAGGTGCTCCGGAAGGGTAAGCAGATCCTGCTCCACATGTTTCACCTGTCATATTGCTCATGTTAGAACAGACCCGGTGATAAGTCTAATTCGGTAGGTCACATTTAAAGAGAGCAACATACACACTATTTTTAATTCGAAACATACATTCTCATGTCTTCTTGTAAAAATTGCCGATTTGGAACATGAAATAAAAAATCTTGTAAATTTCATACCTTATAGAGACAATCCATGTCTTCAATATGTTGCAATAGCAATACTTTATTTTTCAGGATATATTATGTGGAAATAAGTGTGTTGGATCTCTTATTGAAACGCTTTCAAATAAACAAGGTCTTCGCCCTAAAGAAGAACTACTACTGCAGGCAAAAGATTTCATTCAACAATATTACATAGCTATAAAAAGGTAACATTTATCAACTAATTTTCTATTTATTCAACACCCATATGCATAAAATTCAATCTCTTCTATTACATATATTCATGTTTTATTGAATCATGAATTTTTCGACGAATAAACGTTTTGAATACAAAGAAACACAAAGCATTTTCCTTATATAGGGATAGGTTGTATAATAGGACTGATTCTCCAGCAATGAAGACAAGGGTATGGACAAAAAATTCATTCTACCAACCATTATGGAATGATTTCTTGAAGAAAGTTATAATCTATATAAACCGTGATTCAAATCAACTCACATCCATTTACGTTTTACGGAATATTCTTATGATTCTTTATTGTTATGAATGTACGCATGTTTAATATGAATGTACTCATGTTTTATATGAATGTACTCATGTTTTATATGAATGTACGCATGTTTTTAGTGATTTTTTATTTGTTTGGCCTTAGTCTAAATCTTTGGCATAATATATCCTGCGTTTATAATATTCACAATTATTTCAGTATTTCTTTTTATTACTATCTTTTTAAAAGTTTATAAGTGGGGAGTTGGTTATTACCAGCTATTGGATAAATGGGAATTTCATATACATATGTACATAAAGTTTTTTTCATTATAAAAAGGTTATCCTTTTATCACAATTTGTGATACGACAAAAATCAAAAATAATTATAACCAGGCTTTGTTATGGGACACCAGACTCATAGATATTAACTCATTTGCAATATTCAATTATTCCATACCTTCTATTGGATCTCTGCAAATACCTTCATTATACATATTATTAGACCTAGTTTTTCAAGTATGCATTGATCAATTTTATTTTCAAATGAAGACAAAAAAAGCACAAATAAAGACTGAAAGGTTCACTGCTTTATAAACTTTGCACCTTGCATAATTCTTTAATTTAGTTTACATTTTCAAGTTTAGCAAATATTGGCTTTTTGTGATTCATCTGTTGTTCGTACACAAAGAACATTTTCACAATGACTTACACAGTACTCCACTGCATGATAAATAAATAAATATGCAAGTAAAAGCTTCTCCAAAATGCTTGTCGTCTTATAGATTATTTATTTGTTTTTTGCTTTGTTGTTTCATCCATTCAGAATATTTTGCTTTCATATGAACTGTAATGGTGTAAAAAACATAGTGGACTAGAGGAAACGCCAATATAGTAGTTTAAGGTTTCCAATTTTCTTTTTGTTCGTGGTAAAATATATAAGAGAATTCCTTTAAGTAGTGAGTACACTATACGTGTTTCTATCACAGCAGATAGCAGCTGGAACATACAATTTGAATTTCATTACCTTAAATACATCAGTAACACAACATACCAATATGACTAAAACATCGTCTTTGTAGGAAACAACTGAACAGATATCTATAGTTTTGAATTAAAATTTTGTTCCTAAAATAAAACAACTATGGCATTTTTTGAATCCTCTTCGCATTTAATCAACTTTCTTCATTTTGTTTGGAAAACATGCAAACTTGAATGATGATGTATTATAATTAAATACCTAATAAAAAGGCATATTAATAGAATGTGTTTTATCATCAAGACGGGTAAACGCGAAATCAGAATTGGAAAATATGATAGTCATTGTAGTGTCTCGATGGTAACGCATATTTGAGGTTATCTTCTAAACCTACCTACATCATTATTTTCTTCATATTGATAGTAATGATTCGATAGAACACAAAGAAAGATGGACAGAGGTGAAGAATTCCATTGAAAACACAGGCACATACCATCTAACATTGAAGGAATTAATTTTTGGTGCGAAACAGGCTTGGAGAAATGCACCTCGATGTATAGGACGGATACAATGGTCCAACTTACAAGTAAATTATTTTCACTTAAGGAAATTCTTCTAGATGCATACATGAACTGGATGTAATGTTTAGGTCTGTTCGACGAACACATTCTGAAATAGGCTTGTCCCGTTGATTGCAATAAATATGTAAGACTAAATATTACCCGATTGACCTTTCAGTCATATTTTTTTCTCTTTCAAATCAAATCAGTGTAAACTTTATGTGAATTAGTCTAAACTAAATTCTCAAATCAGACCATTTTAAGAAGCGACAGCAGATAACTATATGATGTATTGGACAACCTCAGAGTCGGTATACTAGAAGGGCCAAACAATGAAATACTAGCATAAAAACATAACATATTTCACACCAACCCTTATATACAAAATTTCATTGGACTTCAAAGCCAATTATATATAACGGTGATATTGTGTTAAGGTAATTGTGCCCGATCATCACACCACATTACCGGTACTGCAGATGCAATATGAATTCTATGGGACAGTCATATAAGTGAGAGGTTTAGCTATAGCTACAAAACCAGGTTTCACCGTATGCATTTTCTACATTAGGAAATGCCTGTATCAAGTCAGAAATATGACAGCTGTTTTTTTATTTGTTTGATGTGTTCGAGCTTTTGAGTTTGCTATTTGATTCTTCCGTTTTGAATTTTCCTTCGAGTTTGTTTTTGTTATGTTACTTTATGCTGAACAGGTCAACATCTATTGTTCACGACAGCAAAAGCAATTGTTTTAATGGCATTTGGGACCACAAATCCTATTGAATCTGATGTATGGATAGCCGGTAATCGGGAACGCTCATAACTGATAAATTTACAACAAATAAGATAAATGTTTGGATTAATTTTATGAAAATGCTTAGTAAGTTCTTTTCTAAATAATACAATGTCAGAGCAAGCAAGCAGTTTATAAGATCAGTAAAATTAGTAAATATTTCTATAAGACATTTGAATCGTTTAACCAGTTTTCTTGATATAATGGTTTTTGTTTGAATATTAAACAATTTGTGAGTAATTAAATTATAAATGCGTCGCAAATGCATTTTAAAACATGTTCGTAGAAATCTTGTATATAAAATCATATATATCAAGATGTGTTTGCTATACAGACATGTTTTTATTTTACAGATTTTTGATGCCCGTGATGTTAGGACAGCAAGAGGAATGTTTCACAGTATCTGTAACCATCTGAAATATGCAACCAACAATGGGAAAATAAGGTAGATATTTCATATTTGTGTTGTTGGATTGCTGTCTCATTGTCGTATATCACGTATTTCCTTTTTTTCATTTGTTTTAAGGTTTCTTTTTCGCATTGCATGGACATCATAAGTCTATACCAAAACTGGATAAAAACAATTATCTGTTCGTGTATAAAGGGAATATTTATATTGAAGTTCAGGGTATTGGACGAGATAGAAATCAGAGCAGGGACTTTAAAGATTACAGAAAACATACTAAGAATTATACATTTTCTATACACTGAAAATCTGATACTGTAAAATTGTGTACACGGAAACAATAGTAGAGTGCAAACTGTTTGATTTCGTTGACTGCTAGAAATATTACGCAGGCAATGGCTATTCATCCGGCCAGCAGGAAAAATGGCAAAAAATAGTTTTCTTTCGGGTCATTAGGAAGAAAAGCTTTTCTATGCTATTATGTTATTTTTCCGGCCATGCATTACAATGAATAATGAAGAATTTGTTTTGTTGGTTAAGTGGTTATTGCAGTATCCAGTGTAGAATGTAGTGGCAAAATATACCTCCAGTGGAAACACTGAGAATTTGAACTCTTTAATTTTTGCACGCTCACTGATTATAAGCTCACAATAAAACGTTATCGAAAATACTATTAATAAAATACTAAAATAAAAAAAACAAAGTTACCATGTAATGTCGTTTTGCATTCAAAATAGCAAGCGATAACGGAACAGAAGGCTTTAATATTTTTGTGTAGAGTAAGTTTAAAATGTTGCATTTGGAATAAATTCTTCACGTACCAACTTCCTATGAATAAAAGAGTTACAATAACTAAACAATATACTATTCATTTTTTTTATCAGTTTTGAAGTTCTTATTACCTATGTTATATAACAATGTATTTATTAAAAACATAAACGGTGCCAATTTTACTGCACCAGATTCGCATTTCGACAATCAAGGTCTCTTCAGTGGTGCTCGAGGTAAAAATATTTGAAAATCCGAAACATAATAGAAACGTTGAAGAGCTGATTAAATAAAAAAAGGACGAAATAGAACATTGCAAAATCAGGACAATGAATTTGAGATTGTTGCACTCCGTTTAGAATCCAATTGACTCTCATTGTTTTTGATGTCCTTGGTCTGTTGGCCTGCTAGATAACAGCTAACTTTGGTATACTATATTGTACTGATTAATATAAAAATACAATATTTCAGACGAAAATTATTTTTTTCATTTTTCAGATCAGCCATAACAATTTTTAAACAAAGAACTGATGTAAAGCATGATTTTAGGGTATGGAATTCACAACTGATTATGTACGCTGGGTATAGACAGTCAGATGGTTCTATCATTGGAGATCCTCTAAATGTCGATTTTACATCAGTAAGATTTAATTTTATTGCTTCATTTCAATTTCAATTTGACATTTCTAGATCTGTGTATCATAACAATTTGTTTCTTTGCTCATTAATTAAATCGGCAGTAGTTTACCGGTATTCAAATCTCGCAAATCATTCAAAAATAGAAAGATCAAGGCAACAAAAAAATGAGGAAATCGCAAGAACTCCAAAAGGAGCAAGACCGGGTGCATCGACAGGGCAAGCGTCCCCTTCTATGCCTGCATCACCCGTCAAAATGTCACAATCGGGAATAGGACACGATCGGTTAAATAACAGATCAGACGGCTATACTGGTATCTAAAGATCCGCGAAAATATGTCGGTAGTGAGGTGAGACACCGAAACATCGTATCGGTAACCAATTTGTTTATTAATCACAGTTAAACATTTTTTGGGGACATTTCATTAAATTATATATAGAAATCAGAACAAACAATACTATGTTTAAAAGTTCCGATCTGTCTTTTTTAACCCCGTTTTGGCAACTTAATGTCTACTATTGAAAAATAACTTTGTGCTATCACATATATATTTTTCTTCTACTCCCATCCTTTTAAAATTAATTGAAAAAAAAATAATAACCCGTTTTCTAAACAGAGATATCATTAAAGAATATTATATTAAAGTTAAAAATAGGGCAAAGAAAGGATCTTGATTTTAATGATTACTACTTATCATATTGACATAAAGGAAAAACAACTTACAGGACCCATTGATTGACTTCACACATAATTGTTAAATCCATGGGTTGTAAAAACGTGTCATTTTTCAGTATTTGTTTATTCTAGGTTATAGAAATTCTCAAAACATTGTGTGGTACCTTGTCCTCATTTTACTTCAAACGATACTCAAAACGATCTTTGTTCCTTTTCACAATGGAAAACAGTAGAGGTCACTAATGATGTGAAAAAATGTAAAATACCATCATATCATTTGTATTACCATGAAGAAAGTTAGAAAAAATATATATAAAAACTGTTTGTAGAAGCCAAATTAATTTCAGGTTGACAAGGAAGACGCTGTTATATAAAGTATAATTATAAGAAAAGAAAACATATATTTTTAATCAATTAATTTTGAATTTTATAATGTTGATAATGAAAGTTAGAGAATGATCGATTATATGATTTTGAAAGTATAATATAGCGATAATTAACTCTAAATACCAAAATTTTAAAGTGTATTTATTATAAAATACATTACGACACGTTAATAACAAATGGAGTTTTTTTTTTAGAAATGTAAAAAGATGTTTACTTGTAATTACCAGTTCGAGATAGAGATCTGGACTCATTATCTAACCAGATATGATCAGCACTGTAAGACCCGAAGTGCATCATTGTTTTTAATAAGCTTTCATTTCACAAAACTTTCCGTCAGAGCTAAAAATTTATCATTGTGAATTATGTTTGAGTAAGCCTTGTTTTTATTTCCTCCTCAACTAAACACTTGTGTAACGATATTATAAAAAAGAACAGACGTTATGCATTAGAAACTACTGAAGTTAAAAGCCCAAGCAATTATTTTGTAACTGATCAGAAAGGTTTTTACATACGACACTGCAGCTTTAGTATATATAGGTTAGTTTATATTGGATGAACTTGGTCAAGTTTTAGGCGACCGTTTGACAGGACGTTTGTTGTATATAAAGGAAAATGTTAAAGGCTGTAAGGGCGCAAGTTCAACAACAGGAAAGCCGCCTCCCAAAACACCACAACACACGCTGTCAGCAAATTATAGCACAAAAAGACATGATATTTGCTTAATTCTAGTTCATTTGGACTGTGTTTGAAGGTTGTCGAATGAGTAATAATATCAAATTTCACTTTTTGTGATAATTGTGACCTTTCTGATTAAGATAGAAGGGACTTCAATGCATATATATATCATCTTAAGAAAAAAACCCTATTTTTTCATTACAATTTACTGATACGGCATCATAAAACTACATTAAAATGAATATTTTTCTGATCACTTTTTTTGGTAACAAAGAATGTATAAATAACACCCAAATTTTGTAGTTATATGAAAATAAAAAAAAAAAAAAACATTTGGTAAAATATTGTCTTGAATTAAAACTTTATCATAGAATATCACAAAGGCCAAAGTTCTTTAATGGATCCATTTCAAAAACCTTAATGGTAGTTAACACATATCTCTTCATAATAGTTTATGATAGGCTCCAAAGACAGGACAATGTGAAGAAGTTGTCAAAATACAATGATTTTATGCATTTTTTCGAACCTAAATACTTTAGGAAACCTTGGCCGTAAACCACAATCCAAAATGTTCTGCAACAAAAAGGTGCCAATGTTTATATTGAATTCATAAAACAAAATAATTCTTGATCAGGGATGGCGACCACAATTAATTATGCTAAAAACTGTCATAAATTACGAATAAAAATGGACTAAAACTGACGTTACAACACAAATAGTACATAATTGAAGAGTCATAACTTATATACAATATTTTTTAATGTGAGGTGCCTAATAGTTTATTTTAGATTAATAGTTATCTCACAACTATATATACAAAATGATATATGAACAGGGCCAAGTTTAACCCTCGTGAACCTACCCCTTATATTTGATTAATCGAATGACAGTTCTTCCTGCATCTTTATTTGTATACATTATATATATATATTTAATTTTTCAGGTTTGCATCGAAATGGGATGGATAGGCAGAAACGGTATGTTTGATGTTCTTCCGCTAGTCCTTCAGGCAAATGGATGTGATCCGGAATGGTTTGAAATACCTTCACATTTGATAATGGAGGTTCATATTACTCATCCAACGTGCGTATTGGTTATAATCACAGGTTTATATTGCTTTACTAAGGTATACATTGTTTAATTTACAATGTGATATTATCCAATATAGGTTTCAAACCTACTTATCATGCTTATGGACATAGAAATTATAATTTTATTAGTTGTTATTTACTTTGAACTTGCTTTCAGTATCTGCGAGTATTCTTCGATCAGTACTTTTTTCAGTGTGTTTTGTCTTTATATTAGTATTTTTTTGTGCTTCGATGTACCGATTTGATGAGTCAAGCAATTTTCATCTGATGTTTACAATGTGTTCTTAATTTGTGCTGCTACAGAATTGTCTCAGGATAGTGGAGGGATGAGCGCTCACAAACATGTTTAATTGTTTGCACCTGTCCTAAGTCAGGAATCTGATGTTCAGTAGTTGTCGTTTGTTGATGTGGTTCATAAGTGTTTCTCGTTTCTCGTTTTTATATAGATTAGACCGTTGGTTTTCCCGTTTGAATGGTTTTACACTAGTAATTTTTGGGGCCCTTTATAGCTTACTGTTCGGTGTGAGCCTAGGCTCCGTGTTGAAGACCGTACTTTGACCTATAATGGTTTACATTTATAAATTTTGACTTGGATGGAGAGTTGTCTCTTTGGCACTCATACCACATCTTCTTATATCTAATTAATCCCTACATATTCTGTATATGCCTGTCACAACTTAGAAACCTGTAGTTCAGTGGCTGTCGTTGATTGCTGTATGTTATATCTGTTTTTTTGTTTATTGTTTTGTCATAAATTAGGCAGTTGGTTTATTTTTGTTTAAATAGTTTCACATTTTGTCAAATCAGGGCTGGTTATAGCTGACTATACAGTATGCAATATATGTTCATTGATGAAGGCAGTACGATAACCTATAATTGCTTGAATCAACGTAATTTAGACTCTGGATAGTTGACTCATTGGGAATCATATCACATCTTTTTATGTAAAATTGTAGTATATTTTTGCCGCCCCCATAAAAAACAATTATTGGTTAAAATTATCAAATTTAAAGAGAGCATGTTAAAAATTTGGTGAAGTCCCTCAATTGCTTTAAAACCCACATCAGTTTTCATTGTAATTAAAACAAATGAATAATGGAAGAAATCTGCTATGAGCAAATTGAAGACCTCCAAAAATTTGAGGGGAAAGGCTGTTTGACCATCGGAAACAAAGTGTTACATTTAGCCCCTGGCTTCGGGTAACAGTTTCGTCTTCAGGTTAAACATACCTAAAGTCGATTCCCTTAAAATATGTCAATAATTGTCGATAGTTGAATTTTAAACCACAAAATCTTTTCTATATAAGTGTAACATATTAAATCAATTCTGATGTCTTGTAGGCATCCAAGCCTTGCTGATCTTGGTTTAAAATGGTTTTGTGTGCCAGCTGTTTCTGGTATGAAGTTTGATTGTGGTGGACTAGAATTCACAGCTTCTCCATTTAGTGGCTGGTATATGAGCACTGAGATTGCTTGTAGGGACCTCTGTGATAAACAACGATACAATCTAGTAGAGGTAAAACATTGCAATATTTGTACTTTTTACCACGAATGAATGACAATTTTAGTTTGTAACCCGGATTTGTTTTCGCTTAATCGATTTATGACTTTTGAACAGCGGTATAATACTGTTGCCTTTATTTATCTTTAGTGACTACCAGATTATGTAATTCAAGCATAGGATGCCCATCAACAGTGTTGTCTTTTTAATACCCTTGATTTTGAACATAAATGTCTAAGGCTATTTAGAGATTTCAATCATACCAAGTACTTAGAAACTAGTACCGATAATGAAGAAAAATGAACATGAGATTATTTCAAATACAAAAATGGCATTTTACGTTAAAATTTAGGCGGATTATAATGGATCCCAAACATCAAGGAAAGGACTGCTAATACTCATCAAAGATTTAGTACGCCAGACTCGCATTTCGTCTACACAAGATGCATAAGTGCTCGAATTAAAACAAAAGGTAGGCCAAATCAATTAGAAGTTAAAACGCATTGAAAACCAAATTCTCAAAATAAAGTTCAGGCCATCTTTGCACAGGGTTAGAAAAACCTAAGTATTTCGAATGATTATAAAAGTTTTATGAACAGCAACCTTAAAACAAAATGACGTATTAAGGATACTACTCGGATGGTGATACCCTCGAGGTCAAAACATTACCAACAGTGGCTTCGGCCTAGTAGTTTATAAAACCCATCAAAGATTCTATGCTAACAGTTTAGTACACCAGCCGCGCCTTTCGTCTACACAAGACACATCCGTGGCTTGAATCAAATTAGTTGATGAAACGCAGTAAAATAACATTTACTTTTTGTGTACATGTGTACAGGCAGAGATTGGAGTACACTATTCATGTTCAGTTAAAATGAAAAATATAGTTATGATATCCACGAACAGGGTTCACATATTCATACCATGCGCTCTCCAATTTATATTTATGATAAAGTCCCCATTTAGGTATAGACAAAGAAAGGCAATAGTAGTATACCGCTGTTCAATAGTCATAAATCGATTTAACTGAAACAATCCGGGTCACAAACCAAAGCTGAGGGAAACATATCAACTATAAAAGGAAACAAAACGGAACAACAAAAACACTGAACTGCTACAAAAACAAACGCCAACATACATAGAAACGGACTATGTGATAACAACTGCCATATTCCTGACTTACAGGAAAGCATAAAAGGTAAAACACTGTGGCGCAATTTTATTGAAATGAGTGGATCATGACGATTTTTGGATGCAGAATCCCGTTTTTCTTTTGTAAAATATAGCAATGCTCATGTTTTGCCATGACCCTTCATAAAAAGTAAGGAAACGCTTAAATTATAACAAAACTAAATAAGTAGGGCACAATGATAATGTTCCCACGAAAGATTCTGTGAAAGATTCATTTGATTCGTCGTGTTGACCGACGTTAGAATGAATATGCATACAAATCCGTTTGAATGGAAAAAGAACAGAAAAAAGTGATGTTTGGTTATATTTGAATCCTAGGACCTTATCACTTAACGTTGATAATAATGCATGTTTTTCAATGAACGAATATGAAGTGCCAGCAAAATATCTAGTTTTGGATACATTCATGATTGTTTCTGTTCCAAAGTCGTCCTTAGATTGTTCAACTTTTTATGAATATAATGATCTCTATCATTATTATCCTACCTATCCAGCTTTCGATTCTGTTCCAAACAAAAACATGAATTAGAAGGCTAATACAAACCAAACAAAAAATTATATCCTTGAAATAGAAACACTAGTTCTATTGATACCTTTCTTATTAGTAAAAGTGTTGAATATCAATTGAATTTTTATTATTAAAGTCGTTAGTTCAAAATAAAAACACTTTATGTTTGTATTTTACTCTATATATAATTTGATGATCATATTTAAGCAATCTTACACAATGAATTAAACTATTTGTTAGTGAGCATTGTATTTTGTTTTTAGAAAATAGCACAAAATCTGGGAATGGACACACGCCATAACGCGTCATTATGGAAAGACAGAGCGGTAATTGAAATAAATGTTGCAGTTCTTCATAGTTTTCAGGTAACAAACATCTTAACTGCTAAAGCTAAAGACAGATTTTGGAAAGTCAAATTTAAAGCCCTCTTTAGATCAAATTGAACAGTAGTGAATTATGTAATAAAATAGTCTTTACATACACTACAAACCAGTAAAAGTCTGAAAAGGCCTAAATCTGTACTCGACTGTACTGATTGTTACTCGACCAGTCTGATTTGGTCTGAAATTCACTTGATATTACTCGACTGTAGTCTGAACCATACTTAACAGTCTGAACTTGTTCTCGACCTTTACTCGACCAGTACGTAACCATTTTATACGAGTCTGAACCATACTCGACATAGTCTTAACCATTCTCGACCAAGTCTGAACCATGCTCGACCTAGTCTGACCAATACTCGACCAAGTCTAAACCAACCTAGACCTATTTTTTGTATCTATCTATTGTATTTCATCAACTTAGGAACTGTTATACATATATATATATATATATATATATATATATAATTTATATCACATTTAAAATGAAAATAAAACAAGGTAATCAAATTTCTGGTTGGATTTAAAAATATCATGTTATAATTTAAGTTTTCGTTAAATGAATTTTTATATACATGATATCATGTTCACATTGCTTTTTGTACATCAAAAATACTAGAACTTTCAACCATTATTCAAATATCTTAAATGTTATTCAAATTTTATTTATCAAAATAAATATAAAATAGAAATAAATGTTAAAATTGACACCTTTGTTTTGTAAAACCAAGAATTTAATATAATAATAATAATAAAACTTTCATAGCAATCCTTGATAACCTTTTAAAAAATGAAATACATTCGAAAGTTGCAGTAGAATTTATTTTATTTAATTTAAATACGTTTTGTCAAAATTAAAGACATGGCATACAAGAAGCACTTTAATAAAGTTTAATTACCTTAGTACAGGTGTGTTTTACAGGTAAAAAGAAAACCCTATTTTTCTTAAACTCGTTGATTACTTATCTAGTGAATTCAAAAGGCCTTGTTATTTAAGTTTTACAGGATGTTGTAATTTTCAATGGATGTTATTTAAAATTTATTACTCTCTGACCAGGCTAGCGTTTCACAAAAAATCGTACGATTTACGTTTGCGAATAAACTTACGTTAGGCGTAAGATTTTAGCTACGAATGTTTCACAAAGATGATCGTAAACGTAACGTAAACTTACGATCACATAGAAAAAAGGGTGCTTTATTTGACAGCCGCGTGAATGTCTAAAAAAAGAATCTCTTTCAAAACCAGGAAGAAAATTTATATCACAGATTTTTTTCAGCTCAGCTTTCAAAATCGTATTTTGAAATGGTTATCAGTTTCTTTTGTATGGTAAATAGGTTTTGTGAGATAAGTGTCCCGTTTAGTTTTAAGATATTTTTTTGCGTTAGTTTTATAAGAAAAATTGGCTTTAGGTGTGTTTTTTTCTTTTTGCAAGCTGGATCTGTTTTTGATATTGTTGAAGAATGATAAAATCATTAAAAAAAACCAGACAAATTCATTAGGACTTGTCTTCGGCATTTCTTAAATCCAAATCAAAATGAAATTCTACATTGTTTACATGAAATTATACGTATCTTCAAATGTTAATTATCAAATGGTATAACATTCATTAAGCATCGTGATAGTTTCTGATGCGTGTCTAGGTTTTTTTTTAAAGAGGAACACATCGGCAAGACCGTTATGATTTGGACATGTAAAAAGTCTATGCATAAACATATGTGTAACTCTATAAGGGGGCGCCCCATCCCCCAGCCCACACCCCCACTCAAATCCGCCTCTGAATTTTAATACTGATTCAATCAGACTTTTACTTCAAAGAGACACGATATCGAGACTTACTGTAGAACAACTGATATTATGCTATAAACGCCCAAAACTATATTCCAAGCTCCCGTTAAAAACCCATATAAAAATAAGGAGATGTGGTATGATTGCAAATGAGACAACTATCCACCAAAGTTCAAATGAAGTGGATGTAAGCAATCATAGGCAACCGTTCGGCCTTCAACAATGAGAAAACTCATACCGTATAATCGGATATAAAAGGCCCTAACCTGAAAATTATGAAACAATTCAATTGAGAAAATTAACGGCCTAATTTATAACAAAACAATTTACGAGAAACAAATATCCCGGTTTGACAGACATTAACCAACGACAACCCCAGAACTACAGGCTCTTGACTTGGGACAGGCACATATAGAATGTGGCAGTGTTAAACTAGTTTGCTGGCGCCAAACCCTTCCCTAACCTTGGACAGTGGTGTAAAAGTACAACATAAGAACAAACTATTAAAATCAGTTGAAAAGGGCTTATCTCATCAGATCGATACAAAACAGAAAACATCTAACGAAAACACAGACCGGAGTTGTCAGCGTATCTATCATCCCACAGCAAAAAAAAAAAGACACTAAGTAAAGATCTGAGAGTACTCGCAGTTACTGACAGCTAGTTCAAAGCCAATAACAACAAATACAAAAGTCATGTAATTAAGACTAAAAAATCAATCAGTACACATCCAACATCCAATGGATTAAGTGTGAAGACGTCATTAACAGTAAGAGAAAAATATGACCTTGTGCAATGCCAAAATATAGGTATCGACAGATTGTAGTACCGTTAATGTGCATATATTCATTTCATATTTTATTATGCTATGCATTTGCTGAGGCATCCAAAAATATAATGGTCATCAGGAGATTTAAAAGATTTTTAAAAGCATAAATGTCTACGTATTTTTTATTATTATTTTTTTTGTATCTTGGGGTTGTCGTTTCTCCAAATTTCTTATTCATGTAAATGACGAAAAATTGATTTTTTAAAATTTTTGTATCTAGAAAGGGCGAATCTAATATCCCGCTGATGCACATTACCAGACCCCCTTTGCCTCAATTTCGTTAGGAGTGCGCTATGGCTAACTATATAATTAGATATCAATAATATAAAAGGGTCTGGGTGGGGTTTCCTTCTAATCTGTATTCCTTATTTTTTTTAACCATTTTTCTCTATTAAATATATATTCTGCACATTATTCTCTATCCTTATTATTTTGGCCATTTTTTCTCTATTCTTTATTTTTTTATCCAATTTCTGTAATGTTAGCCCTTTATATTCTCTATTCTGTAATCTCCATTCAGACCCTCATATAACTTTTTTTTAATTAACAAATTAAATATCCTTCAAATCTGTATCCTTTAATCTTTTTTAACCATTTTTCTCTATTCTTTAAATTTTTGCACATTATTCTCTATTTTTATTATTTTGGCCTATTTTTCACAATTCTTTATTCCCCATTTTCTGTAATGTTAGCCCTTTATTCTCTATTCTGTAAACTCCATTCAGACCCTCAAATAACTTTTTTTAATTACATGACCAGTCAGCAATTTGTGGCCAAACATTAATGTTAAATAAATCTATGCATTAACAAGAATCGGTGCAAGATTATGTGTCCACAGGACACCAATCCCCGCTCCCATTTTTACATATCCATGTTAATTTTGCATATTTGTTAAACAGTTCTCTGCATAATGAACATACGTACCTAGTTTCATTTTGTTGTGATCTCAAAGTAACTTAAACCAAAAATTTAACCTCATACACGTTTTAACTGACATTTGATTGAAAACTGACCCTTGAGATCTTGGTCAAACCTTAAGGACAGGTGGCGATAAGGGTCGTTTTTTGGACCCGTCGCCACTTTCATTTAATTTGTCATGTTGTTACCATCAGGAAATAAATCAAAGTTGTTTTTTAAGCATATTTATTTATTTTATCACCTCCAAAAACATATTGCTACGAACGGAATATCAGTATATAAAATAAATACAAAACTGTTACGATTTCCTGATGGTAACAACATGACAAATTAAATGAAAGTGGCTACGGGTCCAAAAAACGACCCTTATCGCCACCTGTCCTTATGGTTTGACCAAGATCTCAAGGGTCAGTTTTCAATGGAATGTCAGTTAAAAATAAATAAATATGCTTAGAAAAACAGCTTTAATTTATTTCTATGACAGATTAAACCGGGTGAATAGGACATTTAGAGTTTTCGAATTATACAGATACTAGTAGATACGTGTGGTAAATATACTAAACTCGAAGGTAAATTTCAAAGATAGAAAAAAAATTCAATACTATCAATAAACAAAACTATAGATAAATAACTAGCCTTCAAGAAAATTCTAAGTAGTTCAACTACAGGATTCACTAGCCTGTTAACACTGAGGATGTGAGTTCGAACCCGCTCGTGGTCGTACTCTGACCTTAATTGACTTGGATCCTCCACGATATAGCACAGAGTAATACAAGTGGCGTTAAACATCGGCAATCAATCAATCAATATAACACAACGAACATCAAGTGTCATTTGTGGAATACAATATATCCCTTGGTTTTATGGAGAAATAGTTCATTCGTTATATATTAGTCCGTAAAAAGGTTTTTTCATACATGAGGAGTATACTTTTGTACTTTTACATTTATGTCATAACAATTGCCGTATATGAACTACTATACGTTCTCTCTTTTAACCCCAATGAATTGACTGGTAAAGATAAAAAATTGTACTGCCTGATCTTCTCTTGTCACAAAGTAAAACCCTCGCTGAAACGGTCGTCAGTTCGGATGTGCTGGATGTATAAATACGCAGCCACGTCCGCTCGATATGGAAAACGTTGCCCCGTGCATGCGAATTCCACACTCTCTGCACGTTAAAGATTCCTTGTTATAACGTCATTATGGGTCTGTTGGTTGCCGGTTGCAAGGCAAAATACTGCCCTATCCAATATGCTATCTTTTTAAAGATGCATTTATACCTGCCGACATACCTTGCAGAATTGACATTTTTTGTTTTCATCTGCATGAAATATTGACACTGTATGTTCAATACGGAACATCAATTTCCTGGCAAATAATATAACTAATATATTGATGGGATTATTTGTTGATTTCTTTGTTTGTAATTTGTTGATGTTCCTATCACTGTGTTCTTTTATCCATAGAAGTACGTACAATGATCGACGATGCTGGGGACTGTCTTAAAATTGTAATGAAATTGTATATATCGAATACATTTTTGACAAAGACAAACATATATATAGTAACAATTAAAAGGATAAATCGAGAGGAACAACATTTTTAATAACGGAAAACATACACGAGCAATAGCGAAATGAATATTAGTTTGAGCTGATACAACTACTACAATTACAAAGAGGGGGAAATTAGGGATTGCCTTGATAAATTATCTGTTGCACTTTGTGGACTGGTCATTTGTAACTGAAGGGTGAGTAGGAGGAAATTAAGGGGGCCTTGTAAAATTTTGGGAATGGAAAGGGGGAGTATCCAACTTGTTGCACCTAAATGTTTTCAAAAGATTTGAGGAACTTTGTATTTCAAACATGCAAAAATCATAGCTAATTGATGAATACACTATTTTTCCGTGATGACCTAGAGATGCGAAATCAAGAGACGCACACCCTACCGTGCGCGCACCATACAATAAAAAAATGTAATATTTTGGCACAAAGAAAATGATTTCCTTCCGGCTCAATTCTTAAGATCCCAAATTCTAAGTTTCAACATGTTCTTCCAGGAGAGTATTTTTATCTGAAGCTAAAATGGAATGAAGGTGTGGTAAATATCAATGCGACCATAACTGACATATCCAAATAAAGTTCCCTGAAGTCACAAACAACTAACCCACATGAAGCTCTAGATCCCATACTGATGCAATATTTTATTGAATAATAATAATAATTATACTAATAATAATAATAATAATAATAATAATAATAATAATAGAATTTGTACGCTTTTATTTTTTGTTATAACGAACAGAATGTATTGAGAAATGAGGAGGGGGTGTGTGTGAAATTTTTATGTCTTTGGAGGTGGGGTCTTGAATTTATTTTCTTTCTTCAAGGTGGGGACTTGAAAAAAATAAGAGAAATTAAAATGTTTCCTTTAATCCACTGGAATGCTTTAACATAAGAATCTCGTCACCTAAACAAAAATTTGAAAATGAAGAAATATATTTAGGATTTGAAAATTACAGTTTTTTATACCTGCAACTCTAAATTTGAAAATGAAATTTTATAAGTATAAACACAAACAATCACATACTGGCAAAGTGAAATATCATAGTTTTCAAATAAACCTAGAATTATAGAAATGTTTTTAATTAGGAAGAACAAAGCAGGTATTGAGTACGGGGTTGAAGCATACATTTTATACCGCAAAAGAAAACGCGGACCTGATAGATAGCATGGCAACTGGTGTAATTACATTGAAACTATGGAATCATAGCATACAACTCTACCATTTCATTCATGTATATAAATTATTGTTTTCTCAATTTCTGGACTGTTATTTGTTTGCAAATATTCGTAATTTATATACAAAAAAGTCTATCAAATAAAGAGCACCGTCCTCCACTGTAGACTAGTGTATAACCGCAGGACATGCATTCTAGGGGATGATTGCAATTTTAGCTTGACATATATTTGTATTGTCAACTCCATAAACTGTGCGTAAAACGCCACAATTGGGGTGTGTTATGCTGTGTATGATATAGATTAAAGAACTAGTAAATAAACGTTTTAAAAATTGTTTTTCTGAGAATATTTAGTACCAAGTTGCATGGAACGTGCCAATCCCCCTTAATTAAAAGCAGACGTCCCTAGTGCTGTGCTAGCTCAATCACTTCTAAGTTTTATGGTCAAATATTTGGACTTTTGGAAGCAAGGTGCTCGTGTTAGTTCAATTAAAATAAACTTAAATGTAGGAATGGTAAATTTACGATTATTTCAGGAATTTAAAATTTCAGTTACTTATGATTGGGACAAAATAACATGAATACATGTATTCTGTTCATCCAATGGAACTTAATTTTCTATAAGATAATGTAATGTTGTTGATTTTAACAAAATGTCAACAGGATTATTCACTACGATTTGACTTACGACTGCCTCTTAAGTTTACGATCAAACTAACGATAAAATTCTACTTACGATTGTTTATGAAACGGTCAAAAACTTACGATTTGACGTACGACCGACGTAAGATCTTAGATTGTCGTACGATTTTTTGTGAAACGATGGGCAGGTGTGATCTTTTTAATCAGTGTGCCCCAAGCAGGATGTACTACTTCATAGTTTACCCCTAATCATTTCTTTAATTTTTCTATCTCTTTTTAAAATATATATATCCCAAATTATAAATAGGAATAGATATATTTCTGATATAAGGTTAAACAATGTCAGTGATTTTGTTGGCCGTTATTAGCTCATTATTGTATGTAACCATGAAATTTAGGAAAATCAAGCGTTGTTTAAAAAAAAACAACACATGCCAAACAAAAAGAGCCTTAATAAGCGGGAGGTTTTATTACCCTCAGTATAGGTGTGGTTTTCAGGTAAAAGAAAGTCTTTTTATTTAAGACTCAGACTTTAAAATTAGATAATTTAACTATCACGATTTGATCAATCTAAAAGAATCATGAAAGGATGTAAAAATCTGTTTTTATATATATCTTTATGTTATTGTGACTGTTGTCAGGTCAGTTAAAAGTTAGGTTAACAATCAAAATTATAAAAAGTAGAGGTTATTTGGTCAAGTATGGTCGAGTACGGTTCAGACTGAAAAAAAAGGTCGAGAGCTGGTCAAGTATTGGTCGAGTACAGGTCGAGAATGGGTTAAAACTGTTTCAGACTGGTCGGGTAATAGTTGAGACTATCTTCAATAGCAAAAATAAGGGTGAAGTACAAATCAGTACAAATCAGTACAGTGGAGTATGGTTCAGACTGGGTCGAGTAATATTAGGTCAAATTCAGAGCAATTCAGACTGGTCGAGTAAAAGTCAGTACAGTCGAGTAAAGATATAGGCCATTTCAGACTTTTACTGGTTTGTCGTGATATAATGTCAGTGCACGTTCCATTTTTCTCATTACATTGTAGTCGATTGGTGCTACTATAGTTGATCATCATTCAGCTTCCGATTCATTCATGGTCTTTATGCAAAATGAGTACAAACAACGAGGGGGTTGTCCTGCTGACTGGGTATGGCTAGTTCCTCCACTGAGCGGTAGCTTAACGCCAGTGTTCCATCAAGAAATGGTTATGTTCAAACTCAAACCGTCATATGAATATCAGGTATGTAAATTTTTTTTTAGTTGACGAGAAATTTTTCTTTACGGAAATTATCTCCCTATGAAATACCTATATTGTTGAAAAAAAACATGCATATACATGTAGCTTTACAGAAACGTCTCATTGAAATGAGAGTATGGAACATCCAAATTTTTTTAATTCCTCTTTTGTCAATGATGTCTTTCCACATTATCTCTGTAAATAAATGTGTCTTCTACCATTTTTATCCTTCCATTCTTTTTAGTTACATGACAATAATTTGCTTATTGGTTTTTTGGATAATCTAAAAAAACTTTCTCCAATACTAAATCAACCTTGAAACGTTGTTGTAGATGTAAAAACACAGATCACAGACAAAATTACTATGCAATAAATGAGAGTTTCTTATAGATGTTTACCAATACACTGTACGAATCCATATTAAAGATCTATAACATATCTACACCTCTTGTTATAACATAGCACCATGCTCATTAGAGTTGAAAACAAAGCATTAAAGCCTTAAATTACATGTTTTTTTGTGGCATAGACAACTAATGATTAAGAAACACGAACAGCAACTTCTACAAACAAACAAAAACAACAGCAAAACAAGAAAAACTCAGGTTAACTGCAAATTTCGTGCTGCTCATGATAAGTAAAAATCGGATGATAGGTTGTAATCTAAGATTTCATAAACCAGGAGAAGATGACGTAATCGTGGCGTCAACAAATAAAACGAGGAAGGAAAGACGTGACTGCCGATTGTGGTTGCGACAAATAAACGAGGAGCCGAAGACATGATAGTGACGTCGACAAATAACCGAACAGAAGAGGACGTGACTGTGGCTACGACAAATGAAACACATTCGTATATTATTATGTACTGATATCGAATTATTTATAGAAGACAAAAAATTAAATACCTGCTATAAATTATGTGTTTCCATCCAGTTTTAAGGTGATAAAAAATCTAATACAATTAGACAAACCTACTAACTGTAACTTATAAATTGGGAAGTGCTAACGTTAAAAGGGAAAGTTCTGAAATTGATAAGCAACGTAAGAAAACCGGTGTCTGCAATAAATCTCTACACAGTACAATCCTACAACAAACTTTAATATCTTGTCAAAATCATGCCATTCTTATAAATTCATTCATGCAATGAAGTCAACAGTTTTACTATTATACAGGAAGAAGTATGGAGAACATATGTTTGGAAAAAGGAGAGATCAAAGAGACCTAAATCGCATAAAACTAAACTAAGTTTTAAATGCATTTCAAGGTATGAAAATAAATTGAAGAAAAAAAAAGTTTTTATTCTTTTTGTATGCTGAAATGACAGCATGATAAAACATTTGTTTATGAGGAAAAGCATACCAGTTTCATGCCTCTGAAAGGAACTGTCGTAACTATCTGGTAAGCAGTAAGTTGCGATATTGAAATTATATCAGTACACACAATTATAACCACGAAACCAAAGATTTAGAAACACAAACCTAACCCAGTTGCTCTGGAAGGATCAGCAGTTTGTGCTTCCCCCTTTTGTTGTATGAAACACATTATATTAAAATAATTTAAGGATAAACAGCAACCAACAATAATGTTCCTCTAATACATGCATGTCAGTGACGCATATACACAATTGAGTAACGCATGCTAACATAGGGATATGTGATCAATATAATCGTATGTGAGATGACTATGCATATCGAATGAAACTAACCCATAATGAAATGATATTAAAAAGAACATAAAAGAGTAAAGGTATGAAGGATATCTACTCTTTTTATTAAAATTTAGACTGGACAATAGTCACATGTGGAGCATATTGGTTTACTGCGCATCACGTAATTTTCCGTTTGCTGTTCTTTTTGTTCATTTGTATTCCTTTGCAAACTTTTTGCAGAATTGAGTTGTCTGTTCTTTGTCGTATCATTTCTACTTCACATTTCGTTTCCTTCTACAGTATCAACTTTTTAAATTGTTTTACATTCTTACATGAAGAAGTTTGGCGGATCAATTTTATCTCTGTTTCCAGCGTTATATTCTTATGGACAACTTTAATGATGAAAGTATTATCCAAGCGTATTAAATGCACAATTCTGTATGCAACAGAGACAGGAAGATCGGAAAGATATGCAAATACACTGAACAAAATATTCAGACAAGCATTCAATTCACGGGTATGTATAGAATGCTTTTCCGTTTAAATGGTTTTACACTAGTAATTTTTGGGGACTTTATAGCTTGCTGTTCGGTGTGATCCAATGATCTGTGTTGAAGGCCGTACCTTGACCTATAAGGGTTTACTTTTATAAATTGTGACTTGGATGGAGAGTTGTCTCATTGGCACTCATACCACATGTGCTAACGGAGACTATAGATATTTCACATCAGATTAAGTTATCAGCAAATTACAAAAAGCAATACACATATAATAAGATTTTTACTTTGAAACAGAAGTGAAAAAGTATAACAAAAATACCGAACTCCAAGGTAAATTCAAAAAGGGGATGTTTATTGTCTGACAAAATCAAACGTTATCATCTAACCATTTAAGAATGTTTGCAGTCCCGTGATTGTATCGATAAATACGCCGACGCGTCTACATCTTAAAATCTAATATAATACAATGCAATCAAAATAAAATGCTAAATATAATATGATTATAGTACCCGTCGTTATACTAGACAATTTACTTATATTTAAGAGGTTCAAGAGAGTAAATATAAAGGTATATCATAATTCACTGCAATAAAGTGCAGCAAAATAAAGTTTTTTGTGAATTTTAAAAAGATGTTTAAACAATTTTAATTTTATACAAATATAAACCTGTTGTGTAAATAATTTAAATGTTGGCAAAACTAGGATTCTAAAACATTCATGTTTATACCGTATTTATAACAAAGGATATCTTTTGTATATATTCATAAACTAAAGTTAACTATAATTAAGTAGTACCATAACCCTCCATGAAACATACTTTCTTTCATGAAAAGTAACATAAACCTTTCTGTTTTTGAAGCCCTGCATTAAACAATACTTAATTTGGCAGAACTGATCCTTTGTGTAGAAAAACGATGTCATATTTGTCATCCTTACGTATTTGTTTCTTGTATCGATTGAATGAAAGTAACAGTATATTGGTCGAAGTTAAAAGACTCGGATGACATGCACGACAAGTTGAAAAGTATTACAAATTTATTTTGTGTTGCTTTTTATTATAATACTAATGAAATATGCAGACTTTTTTGGAAGAAAATACCAAATGTTATTATTTTGATGCCGACCAATCAACTAGTTTTGATCGCCTGTTTGAGATTTCGTTTTGAATTGTAAGGAAAAAAACCGTATGATATAATTACAATTTGTAAAACACGTTTTCCTGGAATTAATATCAAAGTTTAATGGTCCAAAATATAAATCGGTAATAAAAGTCACAATAGCGTAAGAATTACAGCTACACCTTTCAAACAACAATTGGTGGACTGTAAAAAGTAAAATACAAAAATACCGAACTCCAAGGAAAATTCAAAACGGAAAGTCCCTTATCAAATGTCAAAATCAATAGCTCAAACACATCAAACGAATGGTAAGTGTTTCGCTTCGTAGCCATGCAACTCCTTTAGGCGAAGATCACATAACAAGATTTTTGTAGTCCACATCTGTCGATATTTTAAAGTTTTTCCAGAAGTTAGTCTATTATTATTCTCAATAAAGATTACCCATTTGGTGTAATCAACTATGCCACTGGTCTTTAAGTAACCAACTATCAATCAATCATTTAATCAACTACTCCAAAATGCTTTAACCCAGAGATGATAAACCTTCTACGTTGGTTACATATACATTGAAAACCCCATTTTCCGTACAAATTTGGCGTCTTTATGACTAATTACTTGAGGCGATTTGTTGTTGGTAAAAAAATTTCAGCTACATTTCGATTAATGGTACCAATGTAATGTAATCAACTCCTCCACAATTTTTACCAAGAGACTTCAATTTCTTGAATTTTTATGCTGACATGTATATTGAAACTTATATCTCCGATGTGAACACCATTTGGATAAAATTGGCAGCAATATCAATGGATAAGTTTTGAAAACTTTATCTGTTTTTGCTACTTATAGCTCAGAGACCGATGAATAAATATACTTCCCAGCGAACGACTAGATTTAATTTGGACGGAGTGCTTTTTAAAATAAGGTTTGTTTTCCTAAACTTTAATCTAAAATAGTTGAAACAATAAATAGAAGAATATTTAGATACTTAAATTGTGTTACAAATATAATCCCCAGTTTGCGCACTATTTCTCACCGGAGCCTACTTCTGCTTGTAGTTGACATTCACCGTAGTTAAAACTAAATATGACTTGATGTTTCCTAGTGCGTTATTGTATGAGTGTTGTTAAATTTATAAGTCATTATTGCCATTGTTGAATGTCATTGTTTTGCATTGACTCAAACAGAAAGCTCGATACAAGCTTAAGTGTCTTGTTCAATACTATGTATCAACTAATTTGCTATGCCGATTTTGATCGATTTTTGTCCTTTTTAGGTGTTGAATATGGACAGTTACAATTTGATGGATCTGCGACAAGAACAACTTATATTGTTTGTAACAAGCACATTTGGGAATGGCGATCCACCAGAAAATGGCAAGGTAACTGTTAAAAGCATTTATGGATTTTTGCTTCTTAATTTTACATCAATTATTCAAAATGAGTATATCAGATAGAAATGACAGAGACATCACTAAAATATCGATAATTCAGTTTAACATGAGTCAATGTGATATGGGGGAACATGTAAGATTTTTTTGACAAAATCAGTGACCATTAAGAAAACAAGACAACCATGTAAATAAGATGATAGTAATGAAATTACACAGAAAGTATAAGATATAGAATTTAATTACAATGATGATGAAGGTTTGAAAAAATGTGGTCAGGAGGAGTACGAGAAGTTTCTGCGCTATAGGTTCTCGTCTTATTTCAATTCATTTTAAAATCAATGATTGATAAACTTTGCTTAAAAGTTATCAGACAGAAAACAAGAAAAGTAATGTGACATATTAAGAGATAATCTGTGATATATATATTCCATAACAGTTAGTTATTCAATTCTCGAAGTCAACTGCAAGCCTTCGAAGTTACGAAATTGAAATAATCTGTGAACAATTCAACTGCAATATCTGTGAAAGGATACATTACACATAAATTTTGAATTAGTGAGGATGATACCCAAAATGTTGTACCTCTATGCCAATGCTTTCTTTCATTGAAAGGGAGCCGGGTTAAAATATACTTATAACACATGTATAATGTTCCTGAGGCGATGGGCATTATAGGATTTTAATATCTAAAAAGATATCATTGGTTATTGGTTATGTTTTAGAATTTTGCAAGAGCATTAACGACATCAAAAGGATTGCCATCGCATAAAAAGTAAGTTATTCATATATTTCAATCGGAGACTTGTTTTTATAAATTCATACCATTATCTTCAATATAATAAAAACATAAATATTCTCCTTTTAAAAGTTTTAAATTGTTAGCATTTCCAAAATCAATTATGTCAGAGATTATCTTTGGCAAGTAATGAATATAAGATTCACGGTGTTTTGATCACTGGTTGTAAGAGACTCTGTTTCCTATTTAAAGATATGTTTGAACTACAGAGTTAAAAAGGCTCTTCCTAGCTCATTATACCATACGTTTGAACTATCGCTGTATTGATACCACTGCATGGGATGTCATCAGCCTAGGAGCAAGGGATTTTCTGTATTGGTATCATTTAAATGATACATTTTATGTGGAAGTTTCCGGGTCATAGTATTGTTTAATTTAAATGAAACGAAGGCAAGCCTAGATTTATATAATGGTTCGTTGTAAGCCGTTTAGGTTTTAATGCTCTCGAACGTTTTATATTTTGGATTTCCAAAATGTTAGACTCGTGTGTACCTATATTTTCCTTGAACACATGTATATAAATCATATCAAAATTTTTTTTCCTGTACTGCCTTTACTTGATGCTGAAAATCTGAAATGGTTTTTTGAAACAACGACGTCAGTTTTGACTTTTGCTTGTAGATGTAAAATTAAAATAGCATTATGATTTTTTGGCAATAGTACAATTTATTATATGACTAAAACTTATTTTGCTTTTTTTCTTATAGTGGCATACATTCTGCTATTCAGAAGCACGTCAATACAAACAACATTAACGGCAACAAAAATAGTGTTTTAAATTGTTTGAAATTCTCCGTTTTCGGACTTGGGTCTAGTGCTTATCCAAATTTTTGTGCATTTAGTCAATTTATTGACAAAACAATGGAGACATTAGGAGCGACCAGGATTTATAGTATTGGAGAGGGAGATGAATTATGCGGTCAAAAAGAATCATTCAGAAATTGGGCTAAAAAGGTTTATCAGGTAATTAGTCATAAGAATTAATGACATTCAAGGTCCGTTTTGGTCCATAAATGTTAAGGTTTCGTAAATAACTTGATACGTCTTTACTTTATCTTGTTTTACCAAGTTTGTGATCTTGAATTTTCGTCATGCTTGTGGATATGAAAATAGTTGACAGTGTATGACATTTTATATGTTATTGCGAAAAAGTTTGTGGCAGACCAACTTTAAAATTAATGCAACCTTAACATAATGTATTTACGTCCTCGTTGACATCGCCCATGGTGCTTGTAAGTCATTTATGTGATGTTTTGTTTGCATATACGATCTGACAATTGCTTATGAAAGTAATATCCATTGCATATTTTATATGCAGTAGAATGAATGATACCTTTTTTTTTTACCATAGGTTGCCTGTAGTTTCTTCAATGTTGGTAACAAAGTTGGGTTAAATGATGCATCCGATGTACTCGAAAAGTCGGATATGATCTGGCGTCCGGAAACATTCCGTGTGATACAAGTACCTATAGAAAACCGTCTTTCTCTTGTTGAAGGTAGGTACAATTTTCAGGTGATTATGGATTCTTTGAAAAGGAGTAAACTAATACAATTACTAAACATTGAAAGGAAAACATTCGGTTTGTTTTTGCTTTGCAGATGAATTTTTCATTTTTTGTAATGTCAGAAAAAGAAAATACAGTGTTGACTTCTGTACCCCTATTTTGACATTTTTACCATACCTTCGTACAAGACAGCACAATTATCTTAAATGTTTTTGTTGTTATTTTAATGTGTGTTTGGTTGCTGTTTTAATTTATTGTCGTATTGAACTACCCATCTCCTTGTACTATCCAAATGTATACAGTATGAACTGAATTATTATTGAGGTTGCATTAATAACTACACAAATGATGGTCCATATAATGTTCACCCGAAACATGTGCACGTGCATGACTTAAATTTTCATTTTATTTAAAATACATAAAAATATATTGTAATTCTGCAAAGGATTGGTTTTAAATGTTTGTTTATGTTGAATGTATTTGTTTGGGTGTTTGACATGAAGCTTTTCTTTCTTATAAAGAGTACTGTAAGGTACACAAGAATAATGTGTTCAAATGTCGACTGACAGAAAGAATTCACTTAGAGAAAAGAAATTCAAGGTAAATATTATAACTCTACAGTTATATGTTTTTATTTGCGCAATGTACTTATTTTTTTATCTGTCAAGTTCATTTGATTTAACAATGAAACGGAAATTCAAAGGCTCATTTAGCTTGGTCAATAAATCTAAATTTAGCTTTAGATGATTTTTGAACACATATAGAAAAAAGGCTGCCATTATATTTGAATACTTAATTTGCCTTAAGCATGAAATACTCTATGTAATAGTCTGAACGTGACGACACTAAAAGGATATACATGTAGTTGAATAGATTCGTCAGATGTTTTAAATGTATGCAAATTTCGGGAACATGTCATCATTGACTGCACTTTTCTCAGCGGAGTTAAAGACTTTATTGCTAATTTATAGGTATGAGTCCAACTAAAATTCTACAAGTAGCAGAACCAACCAAATGGTACTAACATGACATGATTTTCGTTCGGCTTAGCTCAAAATAAGAGACGTTTTGCTAATTTGCATATACATCTTACCGCCAACTGTTTGAGCCAAATGAAATATAAAGGGTAAATAAACAAAATCTCGAAAAAGGAGTTGCAGTACATAACTCGAAAAAAAAATTGTAAGACAGTAAACGTGATATCCTGGAATGAAAAAAAAAATCGATTTCCTTTCGTATCTGAAATTCTGCATTGTGGCATTTAACATTTAGGAGTAAAACAATATTGTGTAACATGGTTGAACACGTTAAATCAGAATTCATTTTGAAAAGTAAAACACTTTGAAATTTGCGCTGGTATCAGTATCTGGGACGATTCTTTGATATGTTTTTCTTACTGTACAATAGTACACAAAGCACAAAATAGAACACTCAAGACTGAGCAACACGAACCCCACCAAAAACTGTATTTCGTATTACTTTTGTCAGTCCATTGATCGAAATTTAAAAAAGGGGTGTTCAGATTAAAAAAAATACTTATTTAACTCTGTCCCATAGTCCTGTGTCAGTCTCAAGTCAGGAACCATGCTTTTGGTTGACTTATATCATACTTAAATGGATTTCTTTCGGTCAGATCCCATTAGTTGATGTCGAAGTTTAAAATATTCCCATCGACAAAGGAGATACTTTAATAACTAGTTGAAACATTTTATGTTTATTGTAATTTGTAATGCTAGCTAGTGTAATTTGAATTGATTTCCATCGCATTATAAGCAATATTAAATGCCAATTCAATAAGAAATATAAATATAACGTATCTAAAATTCAATAAAATTCAATATAGGACACAAACCGTATGTAGTACACTTATGTGACTCTTCCTTCCTTTTTTCTTGTGAAGTCGACAGACCATTCTTGCAAAGATAGATATAAGTGCCAACATCGATAGCATGACGTATAGTCCTGGTGATCACCTATTGTTGTTTCCAAACAATACGCCAGCTCTTGTCAGTGGTATAATTGACCGGTTGTTGGATGCCCCTGAAGTCGACCAACTTTTACAATTACAACGCAATACATCCGGTGATGCCAAACTCGACAAAAATGGTTCGTATGAAATTAAAAATTTCAGGTTTCCTTAAATTGAATTTACCGTTATTTGTTATGTGATTTCTATATGGTAGTATATACCAAACCATATCGTGTAAAATTGAATTAATTACAATGGTAGATTACCGATGATCAAATCTTATAAATCCATTAGAGGACAAAAATCAAATGTAAGAAAAAAAAATGAGGGAATCTTATGAACTCAAAAAGGAGCAGTCTCCTGATCTCATTGCGTCACCCAGCTATCAAATCACACTGCCTATTTGAAGATATTGATTAGTTCCTGTCAGCGGTAAGATTGATTTGCATCTTTTCATATCATTGTCTTTATTTCTCTTATAGGAAACCATGATTCGTGGAATGACTGGGGTCGATATCCACCATGTACTTTGAAAGATATGCTAACAAGATATCTTGACATTTCGACTCCTCCATCACAGGAACTTCTTAATATTCTGTCAAGTCAAGCGATAAAAACGGAGGAGAAATTCCAAATCAAACGTCTAGTTAATGTAAGGAAATTAGAAGTAGTTTATGTTAGATTTAGGTGGTCCGTTTCGAACCCTTTGAAGAACCCCAGGGATATAGATACTTTATTCTCAATTCACGAAAAATATGTTGGTTTATCAGAACACAAAGTCCCAATCAAAATTGTTTTGCACAAATCGTTACTTGAAATATCTTAAAGAACGTGGAAATCACAACAAAGCTGGAAATTCTACATATACCTGTATAATCTCGAAAGAGGAGATTTTAGAAAATCACAAATCCGTCTTTCCTTTGGTATCAAAATAAAAAAAAGTCATCCTGACATGTTGATACACAAACCTCACAAAAATTCTTTTAAAGAAGATTTACACCCAGGTCTTCAAGATTTTAGACAAAACAATCTTTTTAATGTTATAACTACTATTCATTCTAAAGTAACATATGGCCTTCAGAAATATTGTGATGTGGTTTATTCAACCAGTGGAGTCCATCAGAAATAGATTCTTAAAAATTCTTGTTGCAGTAGATTTAACTACGCTTTACATTACTATTCCCCGTGCTCAATTGAATTATCCACTACATCGTCGCATCAAACAGAGCATTTTCGTTAAATAATTGGAGTCTTCTCAAAGACTAAAAACCATCCTGCAATGATCTTTAATTCAGTTTCATATATATTGCTGTCAATCAATATCCAGTGAGTGATTATATCTCATGTATCTATGTGAATTTGAGAAGACAGATACTACCGACAGTAGAATGGCTGCTTTATAGTTTGATCTTTTCCTCAAATTGACACAAATGAACGACTTCAAACAAGAATTTATGACAATTGTGAGGACTTAAATTTTTTCCAATTTTTAATTTACCATATCACAGGAGTAACATAACTTAAGTGCGATTGTATGGAGTTTACATAATTTAGTAAATGCTTACGGTAGTACATGTTCACACTATATGGACTTCATTAATGTTTTTGTTCCTGACATAATAACTGCTCTTACTGAAGTATGAGGAAGAACGACTGCAATTGACTCTACTAAAGTTTTATGTCACCATCACGAAATGGTTGACCGATACGATGTTTCTATGTCTTATTACAACCAGCGGATATATTTTCGCGGTATAAGATCTTCAGATACCAGAAAAATTGTCTGTGATCTGTAATTTAACCGATTGTTTGTGACATTTTGATTGAGAGTGGATTCGAATGGCGGGTCCAGCATGCATACTGGGAGACAATTACCCTGTCGACGCACTTGGTCTTGCTCCTTTTGGAGTTCATGCGATTCCATCAGTTATTGTTTGTTTCTTTGATTTGTATCTACTTAATCGATTTATTAGTTTTGAACATCGCTAAATAAGGGTTACCTAAAATAATTGCTTTTTCATACGAGAAGATTCGAGGCAAACTATTTGTCAACAGGTAACTGATACATTTTTCTCAAAGCGATTGATCGATGAAATGTTTTATCATTGCCTTACGTCGTCTCAACTCGAAATGACTATATCGTATCAAGCCGAACGATGGCGACTCATACTCCTAATACAGTAGCGTTTGTATAATAGTATATATTTTAATAGATAAAGCAACGGATAGTTTTAACTGTATGTAGAAAAAGAAAATTACTTACAACTAGGCATAATGGGTTTGTATGCTGTATTAAATTTTTCATACATTTTTAGACTGAAATATTGAAATTACAAATTGTTTTTTGTTCGTTTGAATGTTAATCAATATTGTATTACCGTATTTATATTTTAAAGGTAAAAACAAAATATTCTACCACTTATTTATAAATGGGGAAAAAATATTGTTTTTGAACTGCAGTCAATCATACAAAATAATTTCAGAATACCAGAATGTATGATGAATGGAAAAACTATGGGATGCCAACGTTACTAGATGTTCTGAAACAATTTCCCTCAATACAATTGACACCAGCCTTCCTAATATCACAGCTTCCGCTTCTTTTACCACGATATTACAGTATTTGTTCGTCATTAGACGCAGCTCCAGGCGAGATGCATCTAACTGTTGATGTTCTTGAATATCAAACATCAGGTAAATAAGACCGCGAATCTAATTTAAAACATTACAATTACAAGGAAATACTTGTTACTTTTTCTTTAGAAGTAATTTTATTTGTGGTAATAAAAAAATGTACACGTGCAATAAGAAAACGAAGATACTTAACGGGCAATGATAAATAGAAGGCAAGAAAGAAACAATGAAAACAAATATACAAAAGTCCATAAAAATCTACACGGAAAAGAACAGATTTGCCAACACAAACTCAACAAAAACCCTGTGCTCTCCGGTTTTCCTGACACTTTCGTAGCTGCTGCCCTTCTTCTGACACTTGCCGCATGATTAAATACCCTTATTCGTCATTAACAGTGGTTAACAGCAAACAAATGTGTATTGAACAACGTCATATGTCTAAAATTAAGACATAGCTAAAATCATGAAGCAATGGTACATCAAAATTTCCAACATAACACTTGACCAAATATGAAAGTCTGAAATAAAAATAGAGGTATTCAGAATAACAATGGACAAGACTGTCACCGGTAGAGACAACGCAGACATCAGTAACAAAAGCAAAGGGGTCTCTTAAAATAAGGATGACCTCAGCTTTCCGGAAGGATAAGCAATTGTTTTACTCTTAGTCTTAGTGTTGCCAATTTCAAGTTAAAATCTGGTGATATGATGCACTCGGTGAAATCACAATCGAGGAAAGGAGAACGAGATAGTAGCTACGACATGGGAACATATCTGTGAAATAGATATTCCATATAATAATGATAGTTTAAGAAACATTTTTGATGAAATGGCTTCAAATTTATTAACAAAACCTTATATTTTAATGTCTTTCTGAAAGCAGGCAAACCTAGAAATATCGCATCAACTGGGAGATATATACTCGATATGCAGTTGCCACTGCAATGTTCCTACAGAGAAATGAAACAATGAGAAATATTAAATTCATCTCTTTTTATCGTAAAGTTTACCTCGCAATATAATAACCAAAATTGTATGTCGCAAAAATTAATTAACAACAGTATAAATGGAAATGATAACACAGCTAAGTAGTCAGTACTTCGGTACTGACATGATTTATAACAAACCTTTCTAAAATCGTACGTTAATAAATTTTGAAATTATAAAGAAACTAGGTTTCAACTGCCTCGGGCAAAGTTGACCTTAGATGGATTTGGCTATTTTTTAAAGTGTGTTTTGGTCATATAACTGTTTCGGTTCTTATACATCCTTGGCGTTAAAATATTCGGCTTTGGGCGTTCCTTTTGAAGGTAAATCAAGAAAAGCGCTTCGGACGCATGAAATTTATAACGCGTTTTTTTTTTTTTCGTTTTTTTTCTAACTAATACAATTGTAATAATACGTTGGTTATGCTAAACCAATTGCTATAGAACCATATATGTATTGTGTCCAGTATAATATACTAGTGGCATATAATATAATAAAGGTACATTTAGTGTTATCTACTTACATGAGCGACATGACGGGTGCCACCCCACAAGTAGATCAGGATCTGCTTATCCCTCCGGAACACCTGGGATCCCCCCGTTTTTGATGGAGTTTGTGCTGGTTATTCTTTAGTTTTCTATATTGTGTTTTGTGTACTGTTGTTGGTCTCTTCGTCGCTTTTTGCTTTTTGCCATGGCATTGTCAGTTAGTTTGCGACTTATGCGTTTTAACATCCGTTTTGTATCTTTCCTCTCTTTAACATTTCCAGATGGCAATAAACATCATGGTGTTTGTAGTAACTGGCTTAATAATTTAGTTATCGGAGAAGAAATCTACTGTAATGTCAGAAAGTAAGTATTGTATGACAAACCAAAGCTTAAAGACTTAAAATTTGTTACGATTTCAATTAACATAATATTTTCACTATTAGAAAAATTCAACAACATAGATGAACATATAATGAATTGGTAAGAACTTTTAGCAATTTTTCACAAATATCGGAATTTATTTTTGAAGTATAACTCCAGTTTCAGAATTTTATTCAAACGGTCTACACTGATGTCAATTATCAGAAATTTAATTAAGTAACTGCAATGCAGATCTTTCTCTCTTTTCGCTTAAACAGATACTCATAAAGGTTATACTAGTATTGCAGTGTTCAATCTTTGTGTCTAGTATTTTCGGGTAATTATAGTGTTTTTAAACTGTAAAGTCTCTTTATTCTTTCTGCATTGAAATTCAATTACAGATTACATTTAGCGTGTATGCCTGTTCTATTAAAGACACTGGTTGTGAGACGTTTTCCGATGTATAGCTCCCGATATAAGGGGAATAGGCGGCATCAGTTTGTGTCAATAAAACCAAGATTCAGCAATGCAAATTTTAAATAAAATTAGCACAATCTATGACATTGTATTCAATATCCGTGCAGAATATGGACCATATTTTCAGAAATAAATGGGTTTCACTTACACAATAAACTGACAATTGAGAATTATGCCAAATAATGGTTAGGTTTTGTTTTTGAACAGTTGTATTTGTAGTCCATATATATTAGTAAAATTTTCCGAGTTACACGAACACAAATAGTTTACTTACAAATAGCCATAAAATTGAACAAACATTTTATACAATTAAAATTCCTCTTAATATGATGTAATATGTACAACATGATGTATGCTCAACTGTTCTCAAACGATTTGTTTAGATAAGGTTTCCTATTGTGCCAACTATTCATGACAATATCTAAAATATTGTTCAGAAACGAATATGCAAGGGCAAATCATCTATATGACAAATCATTTATATGACAAATCATTGTGTCTTTCTGAAAGTGCAGGATAGCTGAAAATGATCATTGGTAAAAATAAGTAGAATAATAAATGCATTGTAATAAAAAAAAAGGTCAAGGTTTATTTGTGAAACATAGTATGAGTACATGCATTATAAGTTTTTTTTTAAACCTTTTTTTGTGTGTGTAAACAATATTTTATTGTGAAAATATTAACATAAACTGACAAAATGACGGAAATTATATCATACAGTTATTTTGATCATGATTTTGAAAAATATGTATATTAATCAGTGCTTGTAAGGTTCTCTACTGAATCATGAATTGTTAACCCCGTTGAAATAATAATTTGTATTTTTCTCTCGTTTTAATATGTATAATATAAGTATATATAAAAAAGAAGATGTGGTAGGATTGCCAATGAGACAACTGTCCACAAGAGACCAAAATGACACAGAAATTAACAACTATAGGTCACCGTACGGCCTTCAACAATGAGCAAAGCTCATACCGCATAGTCAGCTATAAAAGGCCTCGAAATGACAATGTAAAACAATTCAAACGAGAAAACTAACGGCCTTATTTATGTACAAAAAATGAACGAAAAACAAATATGTAACACATAAACAAACGACAACCACTGAACTACAGGCTCCTGACTTGGGACAGGCACATACATACATAATGTGGCGGGGTTAAACATGTTAGCGGGATCCCAACCCTCCCCCTAACCTGGGACAGTGATATAACAGTACAATATAAGAACGAACTATAAAAATCAGTTGAGGCTTAACTCATCAGATGGACAAAAATACAAGTGGACGTGGCAGGGTACTTGCACATCCAAACAACAAAAAGACACTAGGAACAGATCTGACAGTACTCGCAGTTATCTGACAGCTAGTTCAAAGCCACTAACAACTAATAAAAAAATCATGCATCTAAGACTAAATTATCAATCCGTACACATCCAACATCCAATGGATTTAGTGTAAAGACGTCATAAACAGTCAGAGAAAAACAAGACCTTGTGCAATGCCAAGATACAAGTATCGACAGATTGTAGATCCATGAATGTGTATATGTATAAAACATACTAGTAATATTTAGTTTGCCTTCAATTTACTGATAACAAAATCAATATTTATACCAATAAAAACAATATTCAATGATCTTATTATAGTGTTGAATTGGTAACCTTTTAAAATAAGTTTATTTAAAGGAGCGATAAGTTTACAAGGATCATTTCTAAATTTCCGGGCACGGTTAACAACATTACCGTAAAAATGAGGATGTGCTATCCCGTTTGAAATAAGTTTTCTACAGGTACAACCAAACTTCAAAACCAAATCTTTATATCTATGGAAAAATTTAGTAAAGGTTTTAAGTAATTTATGTTAACGATATCCGGGTTTAATAATTTACCAGTAATACATAGATTACGTTCGTTAAAATCAAAAACGTCACATCAGACACGGGAATAGCGAACGAGCTGTGAAATATAAACACCGTAAGATGGTGCCAAAGGAACATCACCATCTGAAAATGGAAAATTAACAATAGGGAACGAAAAATCGTCCCTTTTGTCGTAAATTTTAGTGTGGAGTTTCCCGTTTAAAACCGAAATATCTAAATCTAGGAAAGGACAGTTATTACCGTTTAAATTTGATTTATTTAAAGTAAGTTCCTTGGGGTAAATTTCAGCAGTATATTGAGAAAATTCTTGATTATTTAACGACAAAATATCATCAAGATAACGGTAAGTGTTGTTGAATTTATCAATTAAATGCAATTTCGACGGGTCTTTACTGAGTTTAGTCATAAACTGTGATTCGTAACAGTATAAAAACAAGTCTGCTATTAAAGGGGCACAATTAGTGCCCATAGGGATACCTACAACCTGTCGATAAACTTTGTAGCCGAAACGTACATAAATATTATCAAGGAGAAAATTAACAGCTTCAATCATCTCATCACACCTCCAGTAAGTATATCTAGCATATTTACCTTTCTCATTAGAGAAGAAGGCTTTAAATGAGTTGCAGCAAATAAATTTGCATTCAGCTTTACCAAACGACCATTTAATTAAATAGGAAAACTTTTGTTTGATAAGAAAGTGTGGGAGTGTAGTGTAAAGAGTAGAAAATCAAAACTGTCAACAGAATCAAAAGGACCATCAAAAGCATGTAATTTATCTAAAACATCCAAAGAATTTTTACACTCCAAAATAGTTTATACCACTATGTTCATATATTTTATTACAATAGTTTATGATAAGCTCTTTAATAGTAGTTAATGAACTTGTTAAAAGCACTGAAAGATTAGTTGTAGAACACTTACTAGAGGCCGAGATGAAGCGATATTTAAATGGTTTTTTGTGTAGTTTAGGTAGCCAATACAAAGAAGGGACCTTCAAATGTTCAGAAGAAGCCTTAAGCTTTGATGTGGTTGTGATGTGTTTGTTTACTATATGACTCTTTGTGGAGCGGATGGACTTGAATGTAGATGAATTTAAAATTTCATTCTTAAGAACGTCCTTGTAGTATTTACGGCATACCACCACCACATTGTTGGCTGCTTTGTCGGCCGGTACAAACACAAACCGCTTTGAAAGTTCTTGAAGTTTATTTCTTATTCTGGAAATAGGTGTATTATGTACTCTATTATTTACTTCTAAATTATTTTCAAAATGTGATATTCTCTTATCTACCACATTCATACATTTATTTAAATAAGAATCAAGAGATTTTTATCAGATTTTTCCCGTTTACACCACTTTTTACAAAACGAGGAAAGAGCATCTTTGGTGACTTGACGACACTCTTTCCAATCTATTTTAGTTGGAGGACGATATTTTGGTCCTTTTTTCAAAAAGTTTTTAACCTCTCTGTCCTGGACGATATTGAGGTCCCCTGTAATAACATGGCCATAGGGAGCATATCTAAACTTCGACGATTCACAGTTTCAAGTTAAGGAAGTATTATTATCTACATTCACGTCTGATGTTACCGACGTATAATTAAAAATTAGACTTCTGCTGGGTGTTTTGTATGTGTATGAAATTATAGGTGGTTCTATGTTATCAAAATAGGGAGGTATAAAATTTTGAACGGTAGAGTCATTAAATATACTAGATAAGTTGATAAAATCAATACCTCTGCTAATATATTTAATTTTCAGAAAATGACGTTTATGATCTTCAGGTTTGTCAATACGCGGGAACAGCCTATGGTGGCAAAAAGCTGTAATTATACGCGAATATTCATACAGTGGGCTAAAGAAAGAGATGGTGTCACACTCTTTGAAAATATCGTGTAATTTACTAATGGGTATTTGACCCAGTTTACATAATAATTGATGCCTACCATTGTTTTTAAATATAGATTGGAGATTACCAAGTGTATAATTTATACGATGTTTAACTCGTTGATTTCGATTGATACGTTTGCCATGAGACCTATTATTTCGTTGTCTTTTATCAATAATATTCATGATATCAATAGAAATCCATCACGTATCCAGAGTTCATTATCAATCAATTTTTTTCAGAGCACCATTGTTTCATCTGCCAAATGATCAGTCTGTTCCGATCATTATGGTCGGTCCTGGTACAGGAATTGCACCCTTTAGGGGCTTTTGGATGCAACGTAGAATAGATATAGAACATGAACTAAAATCTAGACGTATGTACTAATCTTTGTAATTAAATTTTACGTTTAAAACAGAATTTCTAATTATTCATTGTACGTGTACAACAGAAAAAAAACTGTTCAAATATTACGATCAGATAACTATGAAAAGAGACTTTTCTTATACTATTTCAAATTACATTATTGTAATGCCTATGATCAAATGACTATGAATACAGAACATGAAGTTTTGGTGCCTGCTATTTTAATGTATAATTTGACTTATTTTTGTGGTTTTAAAAACTAAACCGTTGACATACATGTGGCAGTTTCCTCCGAAATTCATTTGTAAATCTGTAACTTCTTGATAACGGCTTACCAAATTTGTACAAAAAGTATCCAGATTTTTCTATTGTACATGAAGATGTCTTCAGGCTATTTTGATTTTAAATTTTGATGATTTTTGGCGTTTCAAAGCCAATAAATGGACTATTACTGTTTATATCAATTTTTTAGTCCGCTGCATATTGAAAACGGATAGACAAAAATACTCCAAACTTGAGTAGGTTATTCTACTGAACATGAAGATAATACATAAAAACAGAAATCATCAGAACGCGCAGAGTAAAACAAACCATATCAACAATGTTACGGCCAGAAATCACCTTTAAATTGTAGCCAACAAAAGACACTAATCAATAATAAAATTTAACAAAATTTATTGTACACAAGTTTACAAGAAGCATTAAACAAATAGAAATGTCAACTTAACTGTCAAAATATATGTCCGATCTTCTGTCTTTTCTTTATCCGGAATTCTTCTCTTCACTGTTGCGGGAATCCAAACAGAATATTATGTCCAATTAGTCACAAGTCACAATCTAGTATGATGTAGTTAGCGTAAATAAAAGTGTCAATCCAACTGAGAGAATTTCTGAGAATATTAAAGTCTATGTCTGAAAGTTTAACTTTAGTGTCTGTATATATAGTTGTCACGGAAACTTCTAGAACATTGTAGAAAGGAAACTCCTAGAAAAAAGACTCAAGCTAAGACATCTATGCCTACTGGTTGAATACTTCCGCTCATGAAAACAACAAAACTTATAAATAACACTCGTTAGACATGTTATAGGTTCAAATAAATCTCATTATACAATATAATTGAAATCTGCAGTTTTTGTGAGAAGCCAGTATATATCAAAATCGTCCGAACCTTTTTACTGAACTAGTGTGTCTGTCACACATGAAACCATTGCTGTTGAAAGATTTCAGTAATTTCCAATTCAAAAATAACTCGTATTCGGAAACCATTTATCATACTTGAGAAGTATACATGAATGATTTGAGGTAAGCGTTCATTATTTTTGATTTTGAACTCAAGAATCACCGTCATCAGGATAATATATTTAGAAGGGAGCTTCTTTGGTTTAGCTAGCTATAAATCGAGGTTTAACCCATCATTTTCTTCGGAAATGCCTGTAACAAGTCCGGAATATGGCAGTTGTTTTTCACTTGTTCCGTTGATTGATAGCGTTTGATGTTGTCATTTTTATGGAGTTCCTCTTTTTGAATTTGCTTTATAAATTGGAGGCAATTTTGTTATACTTTTTTTCAAAGCATAATTGATATATTTTTCTTGGAAACTGTCCATAGGTTATTTATAGCACGGATGATCACATGAGTATGCTTGATAACTTTTGTTATATGGGTGGTTATTTTCAGTTCGTGATTATCTCTGTTGCAGAATAGTGTGAGAAATACATATTACCAGCAGCTTCTTGAAAACAACTGAAACTTGTTTTACAAGTTCATTTCGAATTATGTATAGATAATGAAACGATTGCCCTCCCATTAATCTGTAATTTTTTTTAATACTTTTTATACTTTATAATAACAAGACACCCTTCGTTGATTACATAATCGTTGCTATCAGCTAAGTCCTGTCAGCTCGAATTTCCTCGGGTGATTGAACACGCTCTTGAATGATTACAGATCTAAATGTTTATACTTTAAGATAAACGCCAACACTGTTTTGGAGAAATTTACTTATATTTTGGCTGCCACAACACGACTGCAGACAATATCTACAGAGATGAGATCCATCAATGTGAGAAAGACAAGATCTTGACAAAATGCTTTTTTGCATTCTCCCGAGAACCGGGAATAAAAAAGGTACACATTACATGAACATTGAAAGTTATCATAAATCACGATTGAGACAACTTAACTTTCAACTCTTTTTTTTAAAGTTTGGATTATATAGAAAACTATCATTGTTACTTTGGTCATGTTCGACGTACATGCTTTTCATGCAATTATCAAAGAATAGCAGAGAGAAAAGATTACGATTAAATGTACCAAATTTCAAGACAATGTATATACTGACTATATTCAGTGGGGAAAAAATCTTGAAACAATCCTGACTGTGACAAGAATTTGGTAAAAAAAACTTTTATGAAAGAGTTTGGTTTTTACCAGTTTTACTGTTCAGTTGACCCACCTCAATATGACATTCCTATGCATTAAAAATTATCCATGCTTCCAAGTACACAGTTATCTGTAGCAAAAAGTTTTGCTTCTATTTAAAGGACCGACACTGATTACTATCTTTGATGAATACATAAATTCATCTAATGATGATTAATAGTTTTGATGCTATGGCGTTCATTACAAAACTGCTTTTGCCTCAAATATTTTTATCGATATAAATAACATTTTTAAAGTTCATTTTTAAATTTTATTAACGGAATGATAGGAGATGAAATTATCTGTCGTGTGGGCAGTTTCCAGGGTAATTTAAACTAAAGATTTGACGGAATTCATGAAACCATTTTTGGGTTTGATAATATTTGACAATGATATACTTATTTTAGCTTGCTAGCTTCTGTTTCATTAGAATGTTAATAAAGTACATATTAGTCAGAAGTTTGCAGTGTGCTTTAATTTAGGATTGTCGCAGCTGTTGTTATAAAATCACTAAAAAATCAATAACATTGTTTGTGAAAATGTGTGTATATTTTTTCAATTTTGTCAATATGACGGAACTATAAACAACGGTCTTACAAGTGGGAGATTTAGCTAGGTATCACACCAGGTATATCCCACCATTTTGTTCTGAAAAAATCCTGTACCAAGTCAGAAACATGACAGTTGTTATCCATTCGTTTGGTTGGTTAATAGTCAAACGTTTGATTTTGTCAGTTTTTATGGACTTCACCTTTTTGAATTTACCTTGGAGTTCGGTATTTTTGTTATACCTTTTTGTGTGCTGTAAAACCAGGTTTAATCCACCATTTTCTACATAAGAAAATGCCTGTACCAAGTCAGGAATATGACAGTTGTTATCCATTCGTTTGATGTGTTTGAGCTTTTGATTTTGCCATTTGATTAGGGACTTTCCGTTTTGAATTTTTCCTCGGATTTCGGTATTTTTGTGATTTTACTTTTTTCAACAGTGCAAAACATATATAAAATAAAGTTTGGTATGTGATTTTCGTTTTGAAAATATCTTTTAGCTGTATGATAATATATATATTTTATTGGAGTTATAAAATATTTAAGGAAAATTATGGGCCAACGGCTTTCCTCTTTTTTATATTTGTTCAACTGTTTTATCTTATGCTTTGGTAATGGTTACAATATGAGCAAAATTCATGTGAGATAAATATTGTAGATGCATGTGTGTCAATGGTGAAAGATATTTTCATTTTAACAGAAGGAAAAAGTTTGGATCATGTTCTGGAAGATATAATCGTTACTTTCTGAACTTATTTTTTTTTACTTGATATTGCTAGAGATATAAAACAGTAAACTAAGGCGACAATAGTTAAACCGATATTCAAATCTCGTAAATCGATTAAGAGGAGACAAATTAAGATAACAAAAAAAAAATGAGGAAAAAGGAGCGAGACCTTTTGTGTTACAGTGTAAGCGTCTCATATTAAGCATGACTCACCCGCCATGCGAATCTGCACTCAGTCAAAATATCACAATTGGGTAAAATTACACATCAGACGACAGTTAGCAATTTGAAAACAATATTTTGGATAGAAATATCATAGGTAACAATTTATGAATGCCGTGTGTAGGTTGAATCTTACTATCACTTTATTCAGGTTTGAATCGTTTTAGCCTTTTATGCTTTATGTGATTTCAAATATTCTTACAATGAAACAACAGTGCATGCATCAATAATGTAATAATATAAAATAATTCAATTGTTTTACCAAACCAAGTTAGACCCTTTTCCATGCGGATTTTTCTAACATAGCCTTCATCAGCTAGATTCGAGAACGAAAGCAAATGACATAAAACGCTTATGCAATAAACAAAAAGTAAAAGGGACAGTACAGTTTTACCTATTTGTAGATGATCTCATAGTATGTTGCATGCACTGGAATTCTTTTCACATTGGCTGCACTGTCTAACATTGGCTGCACTGTATAATATTTTCAGACATACGTACAAGATTTGATAAAAAGGAATGGAAGAGATATATACAAAATGATTGTGAAAGAAAACGGTCATTTCTATATCTGTGGTAGCATCCAAATGGCATCAGACGTGAAAAAGATGCTAAGACGCGTGATCCAATCATGGGGTAAAAAAACAGAGTCCCAGGTGGACGAATATATTAACAAAATGAAGGTAAGTGTTAGGTTCTCATAATCAATAGGAATAGGAACAAAAAAATCAATGAACATTCGAAGCCATTTTTGCTAATTTAACATTTACAGATATTGGTTTCGACGCAACTTTGGTGTCCTTTAAGCGATCGGATCAACATTTCTTTTCTACTTATCGACTTACATTTGAATCATATGCATGGTTATAACAAACAAATTACAACTACGCTTCATCATGTTCAATAATTAAAATATATACAGACGCCGTTACGTATTCGTCACATTCTGCACGACAATATCGTCACTGCCATTTGCGAGACTAAATTGTCTGTTTATGTTATGTATGAAAACCCTGTTTTAAGTCCATATTATTATCAATACAAACCTACAGTTATTCATTCGTATAGAAGTTATTAAAGACTTTACTGACCTGTTGGTATTTCAAAAAGAGAACGTTCTTGTGTTAAGCGTTGTCAACAAATGTGTGATGCTATACATTTGGACATTTTCCTTCCATTTTTATAAAGATGAAAAATCAGTATGTTTGATTATCTTACACTAAAAACATGGGTATTGCAACTACTATTTTCAATTACAAATATCCATTTTAGGACTACATTGACGATTACATGAATTAACCACCAAATTGCACGTGTGCGAATTTCTGATTCATATAAAATCTTGCTTGCAATATTACTTAATGTAATGCCCCCTTCACATACACGGATTTTTCTTAAGAGTCCTTACGGATCGCCAACTCGTAGTCAATCGCATGCATCCGTAAATAACTCGTCACAACTCGCTAACACTCTTAAGGATCCGTGAAAGGAGAAGCAAATTTTTGACATGTAAAATATTCTTACGATTGTCCACGGATTGGTTTTTCCGTAAATAATTCGTAACAATCCATAAGTATCGCAACAACACGCATTCATCGATTTTGTTACAGTTAGTTAACGATTTATTGACGGATTATTTACGGATTATTACGAGCGCTTATGTGTTGTTAACGATTTCATTCGGATCGTGTTACGATGGCTATACGGATTGTTACGAGTTAGTACGAGCACTTTACATGTACGAACGAATACTTATTCTTATACGTATTCTTTACGTACTGTTACGTATTCTTTACGATTTGGGGAAAGGTATAAAAGCTGCAAAAGAACTCGTAAATACTCGTAACTAACTCGTTACTATTAGAAACAACACGTCAACAGGTCGTTACTAACACGTAAAAGCTTTGATGACTAGTAACATTCCGTAATGCTCGTAAAATCCGTTATAAACCGTAAATAGATCGTAATATCTCGTAACAACTCTTAAATCAATCTTTAAATTGGCAAATCGTAAGGATCCGTGAATTTGTTCGATCCGTAAGGACTAGTAAGAAAAATCCGTGTATGTGAAGGGGGCATAAAAGACACGACATCATCATTTTCTGATTTTTTATTAATGATTTTGGAAAGATGCTTTCAACACAAAAACAAGTAGGCCAATAGATGTTCACGGTCAGTGCCCATTAGAGTACCGACTATCTGTTGAGATATAAATCCATGAAACTGAACAAATATGTTTCGATCAAAAAATTCCAGCATTCTGATGATAATAGTTCAGTGTATTATACCCTACTCTACTAATTTGCATTCACCTTGTCTATTGGTCCTCCCGTTTTCCCTCATTTTGTCAAACAAATATTTATATCACACTTTCTTCATGTACTTCTGAACAGAATGACTTCATATTTGGTCAACAGCTTGTCACTGTTGAGTTGAAAAAGAGAGGCGAAAGATACCAAAGGGACATTAAAGCTCATAAGTCGCAATTAAACTGAATGCGCCATAGCAAAAAAAGAAAAAGACCGAAAGACAAACAAAACATAGAAAACTAAAGACTGAGCAACACGAACCCCACCAAAAACCAGGGTTGGTCGGATGTGCTCTGGAAGAAAGTAAAGTAAAGTATGAACCCTTTCCACATCTATCAGACACCTACTTCCTGTTAATCGATACTTTGATATGTTTTCAATATGTTAAACATGTCAACCACTGGGTCGATGTCACTGCTGGTGGATGTTTCCTCCCCGGGGGTATCTCCAGTAATCAGCATTTATGAATTATTATTGAAATGCTCATAATTATAATTTAACTGTTAACAAAACTTTGGACTTTTCGAAATACTAAGGATTTTCTACTTAAGGAATATATTACTGTCGTAAATACCGCACACATGACGTTCACTTTGTACCGAGCTTTATGTAACGTCACATCACCTTGACGTGTTACTATAGCTTTCTAATACATCTATCAAATAGTCAAGACGTCTTTTCTTTCTATCAACCACTTTATGATAATTACCTTAGCTGTAGTTGGCTAAACCTGAAATCAGTGTGGTATTTTACAAAGATTTGTGATGACCTACGACAAGGCATCTGTATCTTAAATTTTAATTTTAGTACAATAGGCACTGTTTTACGAGAATTTTTAGACTATCTTCCAATTAACGATGGGAATAGTAGTGTAAAGCTTTAATTTTATGTTCTTTACGCCAATACCTGTGCAGAGGCTCCAGCATGAATTAAAGGGATCAGAAGTATATATTCCGTAATATTTAGATTCACTTTTAAGATTGTAGAAAATACTTATATTGTACTTTTTCTCTTCTCGTCTTGATAAGCTACTTTACGGATACTGACATCTATATATACGCATTATGATACCGAACATATGATTTTAATTTTAGGAGGAAAATAGACTGCATGAAGATATATTCGGAATAGCCATTAAAAAGATTAAAGAAAGGACAAAGACAGCTGAGCAGGTAAATATTTTATTTTAATGTTATTTAGATTTTATTTATTATATTTGTAATAGATCAATGTTACCGATCTCCAAGTACTTGACTCAAATCCTTAGCATTACTTTCATTAGGTGTGAGTTTACAATTGAAAATTAACATTATAAATTCCGTGCGTCCGAAGCGCTTTTTTTGGATTTATCTTCATTAGGAACTCTCAAACCAAATAATTTGAACGTCAAGGATATATAAATTTCCAAATACGTTGGGGTCTATATGATCATAAGGGTCCTAATCGTAATTATTCATTAAAGGTCAAATTTGCCTGATATCTAAACAAACGTATTTTTCTAAATTATTTTGTTTAGTTTTCTATAGCTGTCTTTGAATAAAACAATTCGTTCAAAACTTCGTTCTTGAAAAAAGCTAGTATTTTCTTTTCAATAAACTCATAGCTATATTCAAGGAAATATAAAGGGATATAATTTCAAAAAAAAAAATCTTTTTTCCGAGCGTTTGTACGTCCAGTATTTCTTCTCAAACTAGTTATTTCCGATTTCTAGAAATAAAATAAAATTACACTTTAATAGAAGACAACAAATGTCTTACTTATATCAGCACTGTGCAAACTTGCCAAAATGGTAACTTACTCTTAGTTGGTAGAGCAACGGCTTACTTATCAAATCAGTTGGGAATAACGTTAATATTGGAAGGAAAGTCATGCCATACTGTTACAAAATAAATAAGATAGATTTGATTTTCGCTTTGCAGTTAAATTGTCTACAGGTTACAACGCATCCCTTAAGCTTCATAGATTGTAACTGTTTTTTGACTTAACAAAGCTATCTTGACATCCTTCATCAGTTTACGTTTATATCTTTACAATTTACAATTATTAGAAGAAGAAAAAAAACGTTTAAAAAAAAAGATACATATTCAACGAAAAATGGTTATAACCACACGGTTGTATTTCTATTGAAACCTGTTGCTCAGTCTTTAGTTTTCTATGTTGTGTTTTGTGTACTGGTGTTTGGTGGGGTTCGTGTTGCTCAGTCTTTAGTTTTCTATGTTGTGTTTTGTGTACTGGTGTTTTGTCTGTTTGTCTTTTTCTTTTTTAGCCATGGCGTTGTCAGTTTATTTTCGACTATGAGTTTGTATGTCCCTTTGATATCTTCCGCCTCTCTTTTTCTACCATCTCATTCACCTTCCTTTCAAATTTGTGTACCCTTAATTATTCAGGCATATTTATCACAAGAGATATTTTCACATATTAAATTATGCTGTGTTTTCTTTTTTAGAAACCTGATCGAGCGCCAAAAATGTAATTTTTTAAAGATACATAGTGAATTTAAGTAACAGTTGCGACGGAGAATGAGCTGCAATAATTAGAGAAATAAGCCTTACGACGATTAAAAAGAGTAAATAGAGCATCCAAGTTATTAGAAAATATAGTCAGGGTTCTTTTAAATAGCATATTGTTCAGTATTTCGTTGATGTACGAAGAAAGTAATAGTTTTTTTTATTTATATTCTTTTTGTACATTAACATTGTAATCTATTGAGTATTTTTTAACTTTATATTATTATTAGTTTCTTCGGAAAATGCCTGTACCATGTCAGGAATATGACAGTTGTTTTCCATTCGTTCCGATGATTGATGCAGTCGAGCGTGTGATTTTGTCAGGTTTAATGGACTTCCACTTTTGGAATTTACCTTGGAGTTCGGTATTTTTGTAAATATTTTTTTATGAATATACATATTTAAAAAAAGATTGGTAAAATGCTTACCAAACACATATCCGATAGCTTCGATGTTAACATATACGCTTACATATGGCGGAGAAAACAAGAATCGGTTGTTTCTGTTGAGTTGTTGATGCTCCAAATTATCAAACCAGGCTTCATAGGAAGAATTTATTCAAAACACAGTGTCGTATGCTGCGACATTAGAATTAATTGTTCAAATACAACTGGTATTCATTTGCCTGAATTTTCCATTTCTACGATCATACTTTATCTTGATAAAATTCTTATACAAATATATAGATACTTTTCATTTTTTACATGATTATAAATGAAGATACTCAAATATTTTTAATTTCCATTATAAAATCTAATTTGACATTTTTAAAAGAGAGGCGAAAGATATCAGAGGGACATTCAAACTCATAAGTCGAAAAAAACTGACAACGCCATGGCTAAAGAAAAAGACCAACAGACAAACAATAGTACACAAAACACATCATAGAAAACTAAAGACTGAGCAACACGAAGCCCACCAAAAACTGGGGGTTAGTAGCAAGAAAATCGTGTTTAGTGGTCTCATTTTATTTCCTTTTCCTGTAAGTACTTAATAGTAGTTATGTACTCGTCATTACTTCCAAATTTTATTATTTATTTCTGTGTAAGATACATAATTTTCAATGTATGATGCTTAAAAAAAGCTTTTATTATTATTTTTGAAGAAGCAAAACAAATTTAAATTTAAACTACATCTTGGCAAACTTTAAAGAAATCTCTTTCTTTTTTGTTTATACCCTTTTACTGTCTTGAAACTTAGCAGCACTGAGTATTTTATGAACGTAGTTTATATTACTTTTGTACATAGATATATGAGTCTGGTAGAATATGAATTAGACACGAAAACTACATACTAAAACAAATAGATAGGAAGAGAAAGAGAGCCATGTTTCATATAAACAAAAGTCATTATCTCTAGGCGTTATTGTTGCACCACAGGCTATATGCCTGTTTTGGTGATTAAATTGTATGTACTACGACATTTTGAATTCATTTCTATAACTATTTACAAACTTTGAATTGTTCAAAATACTAAGGATTTCTACCCAAAGAATAGATAACTTTAGATGTATTTGTCAAAATTTCGGAATAATGGGTCCTCAATGCTCTTCAACTTCGTACTTTATTTGGCCTTTCAACATTTTCTTATTCGAGCATCACTGATGAGTCTTGTCTATAGAATTAAAATATTTCAGATACTAAAATAGGTAATCCGAAATATGAATAAAAAAACACCGTTATAACCATTACCACCCCCTCAAGCATAATTGACCGTAGATTGATTTGACTGTCATTGTTAGGTCCTTTTTGGTCATTAAACTCCTCAACTATTTCGGTTCTTATACATTCTTGGTTTTCAAATATTCGGCTTTGAGCGTTCCTGATGAAGGTAAATCCAGAAAAGCACTTCGGACGCATGAAATTTAAAAAGTGTTGTTTTAATTTTTTACAACACTATGTCGATAAGGCTGCTGGTGGACTATCATTCCCCGACGATATCATCAGCTCAGTAGTCGGTTTGTCGGTACTGAAATGATTTATAACAAACATTTCTTAAATTGTCCGTTTATAAATTTTGAGACTAAGGTTTCAACTCCCTCCCAAATATTCAGCTTTGAGTGTTCCTAATGAAGGTAAATCCAGGAGAGTGCTTCGGACGCATGAAATTCATAAAGTGTTGTTTTCATTATTTATATCACGTCGGACATAATTTTTTTTTCATTTTTGTTAATTTCAAGGTACGCAGATGTTCATAAACTGTGTTTCAAAATACGTTGGCTAATGTTATGTACAACAGTTTTTGCTTGCCCTTCTCGTGTTTTTTCGACTTAAATGTTGTAAAATGTGAGAGTTTAAGTTGTAAAAACATACTGCTATCTAACGCGAAATATGAAACTCCTCACACCAGTGTATGCGAATTCTTTCGTCTAGTGAAGGGTATCCAGTTCATGCGTTATATATTTTACCGATAATTTAACTGATTATATAGAGTTTATATTTAAAAACCTATACATATAGATTCTTACATTGATACCTGTGGATTATCGGATTTATCCAATCGAGATAGTTAAATTATCGAATTTTAAAGTCGTCCAAGCCTCGGCGAGGACTTTAAAATTGACAATTTAACCATCGAGATAGGATAAATCCGATAATCCACGAGTAACTATGTTAGAATCGGTTTCTGTAATGATTATCAAATACATTTTCATTTTTGATAAACGAAAATCCCCTTCGAATGCCTTCCACATTCCACAAAGTTGTCAATTTCTCTAACACCTGTTAGCACATTTCGATTTATCCAGCGAGCTGATAAAGGTTATGACCAATAAACTCAGTCAATCATCTTCTGAGATCATCGGCAACCACACGTTGATTAAATTTTTTTTATACAATGGGCCAAAGAATTAGAGAAATATAAATTATTAATGTCAGCTTTAAAATAGTAAGTGATTTACCTCAATGAAAACAAAGATTCTAAGCAGATTTTGGGTGCACATTTTGTTTAAAATTCGTATATTTCTATTATCATAATTCTATTATTATTATGTAATATCATTGTGCATTGGTTATTTCCAAACAATAATTGTCTTTGTTATGATTTATTTGTGATTTTACAATGTATTTAATGAGTCTTTGCTCTTAGAAGGGAACGATTGTTCTATTAAATATTTTATAACATTATACATCGTATCTAGTTTTTTTTCCTGACTTTAATGTTGTATAACGGTCAACATAACCATGATGGCGTTCGTAAAACGTACAAAAGGATGATTTAATTTACCACTTGAAACCTTTGATGCAATACCTTTCTTGTAAGCAGTAATTCTCTATCAAGAAAATCGTGATCGGAAACACAAGCACTTAAATGTATCAACTGGGAGATATTTTCCCTGTATGCAGGTACTGCTAAAATATTATTACACAGAAATGGAAAATTCACAATTGGAAAACCGAAAACATCTCTTATGTCGTAATGTTTGGTTCTCAATCAACCCACATTATCAATTTCTACATGTGATTTAAGATACGAGACAGATTTAACTGTACATGTGGTATCCTTTATTTCAAGTTCATTAGGATTGATGTAGTCAACATAGTCACCAAATTTTGAAATGTTCAGTGAAAGGATATAATCTATATAGCAGAAAGTGAAATCAAAATGGTAGATAATTGTCTTATTGACAATTACATGTACATCTAAATTCATTATTTTAAAATTAACGACGGACGAACAAATAAGAATGACCCATAGTATCATAAAAACGATATTAAGGATCCCACTTATTATACAATTCTAACAATAGGTAGAAGTACATTTTCCAGCCAATTTACTTGGTGTGTCGGATAGTTTTTTGTTGTTGTTTTTACAAAGTCAGAAAAACACATCTCATTGGTTTACAAACAGAGAGACTTAAATGGGCACATTCCTAAAGGAGAGTACACCTGAAATGAATTTTGCAACGATCAAAGACGATCAACGACCTTTCGTGATCTTTTTTGTGTCATAATGATCCACACCTTTCATTTTTTTGACAGAATTTCATTGGCTGATGTAATAACTACAAGAATAAAAAGTAGAACATACTTGAAAGCAGATCGTTGACTCTGGAGCTGTATTTTAATATGTACATTGATTTGGCAATTTTTCATTCGGCATTATTCTATTTGAGTTTTGAGTACATTTATATTAAAGAAGCATTTTTAAAGCAAATTGTTTTAGTGTTGTGTGCACAAGTTTTAATAGGAGAATTCGTTTGTAAAATGTCTTTAAAAAAAGGTTATGGTTTTACAAGTGTTTCATTTATAATAATGGTCCCATAACAGCTCATGAAAAACCAAAGAAAAGCGAATATGGGTTCAAGTCTTGATATTCACAATAGAGCATTTCTAAAACACTGCAGAACTGGGTAAAATTGTTAGCTATGGTTAACTAGTTGATTTATATTCGGTTACTTATCATCTGAAATCAAATATTTTAGCTAATTGTGGAATAATGATGAGACTTGAAAAGTTCAGCGATTTTTTACTTTTGTTTGTCCATTCCAGCCCCTGACCTTTACAATAAAGTTTTTGACGTGTTGGGAATTTTCTCTAATTACAGCCATTTAAGATTCGCGGACAGGCTTTCTGAATTATGAACAGACTGTGTTTATGACGAAAACGTTCGCGATCCACCATATTGGCAGTTGTGTAGGTGAAACTGCTCACAGTATTTAGACAGGAAAATAATGAATACGCGATGGACGACCAAACGAAATAACAATCCAACGTTTATATAGTTATTGCATAAATTAGTAAACAAGGGTTTCAATATGTCGTGCTAACAGTAGTTTAAAGCATATTAGAGTTGAATAAATGCTATTTTTTCGGGAGAAGGAAACATGTATGTATTAAAAGATCATAATTAATCATACCATAGTACTTATACTCAGACGGAGACCCAGTTGAAATTAAACAATAGAAATGAATCTCTTTATTATAAAAGGTAGAAAACGACTAAGTTGTTTTTCACTTGTTTCTTTGATTGATAGCGTTTGATTTTGTCAGTTTTTATGGACTTCTACCCTTTATGTATTTACCTTGGAGTTCGGTATTTTTTTTTTTTATTATTCTTTTTTGGCATTATTTGATTGTTTTACCCTATTTCTTTGGTCATTAAAAGTTAAATGCATTAAATGCAGATGTACAATATAAAGGACTGTGTGTATGTTATATACTTACTTATCTACAAATAATAGTATCGAGCTAACAGATGTAATGCACCTTTGTTTTTATAAAAGACAAAAGTCATAAAACAACCGATTTGTGGTTGGTTCAAATTCTTTTGGATCTTGAAGATGCGTATGATTAAATTCCATTTAAAAAATCCACGTTAAGATAAGAGATTGCTCTGTTAAACGTTCATTAGCGTCCCTCAGTAGAATATTTTGATTGTTTTGTTTAGTTCTTGTCTGGTATTAATACTATAAAATATGTGATCTATTTGTATCTTGTTTTAGGGAGGGATAAATCCTACTTTGTAAAAAATCACTCTGATTCAAACAAAAAATTCTCTGAAACTGACATTATCAAGATGCTTGATTTCTTTATTGACAACATATTTGTTACGTTTGGAGGACGTGTTTTTTTAACAAACAATCGGCATTCCCATGGGAACAAACTGTGTCCCTCTTCTTGCCGACTTGTTCCTTTATTCATATGAGGCTGACTTCACACAGGAACTTCTTAGGAAGAAAGAAAAGAAGTTAGCAGTATCCTTTAACTTTACTTTCCGCTACAAAGATGATGTTCTCTCATTAAATAATTCAAAATTTGGTGACTATGTTGAACGCATCTATCCCATCGAACTTGATATAAAGGATACAACAGATACAGTTAAATCTGCCTCATATCTTGACTTACATCTAGAAATTGACAATGAGGGTCGGTTGAAAACAAAACTTTACAACGAAAGAGATGATTTCAGCTTCCCAATTGTGAACTTTCAATTTCTATGTAGCAACATTCCAGCAGCGCCTGCATGCATACGGTGTATATATCTCCCAGTTGATACGATATTCCAGGGCTTGTATTTCCTATCATGATTTACTTGATAGAGGGTTGCTGCTCACAAGGAAGCTTTTAAACCAAGAGTTCTAAGTGGTGAAGTTGAAATCATCCCTTCGTAAGTTTTACGGACGCCATCACGAGTTGGTTGACCGTTATGGAATATCCGTTTCACAGAGGAAAGCGGATATGTTCCTAATTTCGTAACTACAATCCCGTTCCCTTTTCCCGAATGTGACCTACCGAATTAGACTTATTACCGGGTTTGTACTAACATGAGCGACACTACGGGTGCCACATGTGGAGCAGGATCTGCTTACCCTTCCGGAGCACTTGAGATCACCTCTAGTTTTGTTTTAAAGGGGTTCGTGTTGCTTTTGCTTGAGTTTTGAGTGTTGTTCTTTGTGCTTTTTATTTTTTGAATGTATGTGATGTTTATATCGGTAACAGTCTTGTCTATCCTCCGTCATGAAAAAATTGTTTCAATTTCAAAATTTCTCCTTCGGTTATGTTTTAGGGTAAGAAAATTTACATGACCGATGGTTTATAAATTTGGTGATGTCTTAGGGTTAGAAAAAGATTCAATTACCAATCAGCTATTGCGTGATGCTTTATATACAGTGATATTACGTATCAACATACTTTATAGGAGTAACACGACGGGTGTCGCATGTAGAGCAGGATCTGCTTACCCTTCCGGAGCACCTGAGATCACCCCCAGTTTTTGGTGGGGTTCGTGTTGCTTAATGTTTAGTTTTCTATGTTGTGTTTTGTGTACTATTGTTTGTCTGTTGGTCGTTTTCTTTTTTAGCCCTGGCGTTGTTAGTTTAATTTCGACTTATGAGTTTGAATGTCCCTCTGGTATCTTTCGCCTCTCTTTTGGTTAATCAAACGTTTATTGCTTACCAAAAAGCACCTGGAATCCATCGCAGATTTTGGTGAGGGTAATTTTGCACAATCTTCAGTTTTCTATGTAGCGTTTTGTGGACTGTTATCGTGGTTTTCGGGGTTTTTTGTCATCGTATTGTCGATTTTTTCTTCGACTTCCAATTTTTGATTGTCTATTTAGTGTCTTCTGTCTCTTTTTATATTGCGTGACTTGATAAAGGTTTTTCCATATATGTTTAAATCGCTAGCACTGACATTTGTGTTATAGAATAATATTATTAATCGAATATTTTTAATGATTTGTGATTCGTTAAAACTTTATCATATGTACATTTGTATTTTCTCAGTTTGCACACCAATACTGTTGTGTTATGCTTTTCGTAGGTCAAAAACAGCATATTGCACAGGGCATACATCATGTTACTAAAAATACATTCTAGAAATCCCCAATTTTACATTGTTCATGCAATAGTTGTTGATTAATAATATACTAATTGGAGCCTTTGGTTGAGGTCAATACGATGTTATATCGACCTAGAGAAGCATATCGACCTCGGACTTTGTCCTCAGTCAATATGCTTTTCTTAGGTCGATATAACCTAGTATCGACCTCATACAAAGGCTATAATTGTATAATGTACTTAACAGATTTATTTCACCAGTAAAATAAGAAAACAAAATGTTTGTGAAAGGTTAATTTGTGCAGTGGTAAATCATCTGAGATAAACACTTCTTAAGTTTTGTCCATTAGCTGCTGTAAGAAGCTTATTGTTTCGTTAAAATTCATTTACATTGATAGAAATGCAACACGTGTAAAATAGCACTATTAAATTTGAATAAAAGAGCAAGGTTGACATTTTTACAAGAATTAACATATTTTTTGTTCAATCTGACACTTCTATAATAGTAAACTGCCATATTAAAATTCCATTGGGAAATATGTTTTGTAAAGAAATGTCACAGTGTTCCATTTGTTCACATAGTATAGAATTAAACTATTCATAGGAAAATTGTTACCGATAGACATCTCTAGGATATTTGTTACATGAAAGTTAGGTAAGTTTGGTGAGACAAGAAATACAACTCAATTAAATTTAGTATTTAAGATTACATATAATAAATCGACCTGCATATATATACACGAGGGGAGCCTAAAACAAGTAACCAAGACATGTTAGTTCAACTTTGCTCTCAATGCACCTTTCTTCAATTTGGTTTGCAGGTGTGTTCATCAGCACATACACGTCGAATTTTTCGTGTCCTTAGTGGTTAGTTTGCAATCAAGGCTTCAAAGATTTACAGGAAAGAAATTGTCATGCCAGGTTCTAATACGGTATAGAGTTTGCCTATTGTTGAAGGCCTACGGTGACCTATAGTTGCTTGTATCCACTACATATTGACTCTAGTTGATAGTTGTCTCATGCAATCTTACCATATTTCCATATATTTATATTTCATACAACAGAAAGGAATTATTTAGATTTAATCAAATTGCTTGCTAGGCGTCCCTTGTAGATATAAATGAAATAATACAGACCTCTCCCGAATGATCAATATTGAACTTGACGGGAGTTCGTTTGGATGTATAAAAGGCAGGCACTTTAAAATTGTGGCTTTAAATCCGATCTTCAATGCTACCAGTCTTTATGATCTCCATGATCTCAGTGACAACTCTTTGAGGGTCCATAGGTTACATGTTTCAAAGAGAAGTTTCCGTCACTGACAGAATTTGTTCCTTTGTAACAGTCGGCCCAAATTGCACGTCTTATTGTAAATGGTTTATTTAGTTGTTCAGAAAATGCATAAACTTTGCTATTGGACGTTATGGAAATATTTTGATCAATCAAACAAACAAGGTATCACACCTATGAACCATAACAGAAGTTAATAACAATTAAACAATTATCTTATTTTCCCCATAACAGATTGATATGCAAATAACTTTATTTAAAGAGATCATTCTATGTGACGTTGATGAATAAAAATGAGAAAGTGGATGGAAGGACATTGATCAGGTAGTATCAAAATGAATTACAGTGATAATCTTAAAACAACATACACACACATGCCCTCTATCTCTCTTCTTTTACTTTTTGTGTATTCACTATGTTTATATACAAATTATGTAGAACACTTTCATTCCATTGCAGCATGAGACAATTATTTGTAATACTAATTATAATTGACTTGTGTTCTGGTGCTCACGAACGTTGTTATCAATCACACGACATACTAGCCAATGGTTGTAGTGTTCCAATACTGAAGAAGTTTTTGTATAAAAAGACCTTCACGCCAGCTTGTCATCGTCATGATATATGTTACCACTGTGTGAGTATCCGTTTGATCAATTCGATATTTTTTAATTAATAAACATTAAAAGATAGAAATTGAGGATCTAAAATTAGACTTATCATCGGGTATGTACTTATATGAGCAACACGACGGGTGCCACATGTGGAGCAGGATCTGCTTACCCTTCCTGAGATCACCCCTGGTTTTGGTGGGTTCGTGTTGCTCAGTCTTTAGGTTTCTATATTATGTATTGTTGTCAGTTTATTTTTGACTGATGAGGTTGAATGTCCCTTTGGTATTTTTCGCCTCTCTTATAGGTCTGAAGCAACGAATATATGTTAGTGCCTTTTTGTCGAAATTTCACGCACAATTAAAAAAATCTATAAAAAATCTGTATGGAGTTGGTTTTTGTAGTTTTTCAACTTGGCGTGAGATACTTTAATTTTTATGTAGTCTTTTCACTTTTTCCACGATCGATGTAATTTCTGTATTTTCTTCTGTATTCATTATGTATTAAAAAAAACACTATATATGTGTCATATCATATTAAGTTCGAAAACACTTTCCGCGATTTTTTATTTCAAATATGGAATTATTTTCTGAAAAACTTTTTTTTTGTTTTTATTATATACTGTTTCCGTTCTCAGGCAGCCGTTTTCAGTGAAAGTAGACGATATTGTGACAAGCTTTTCCATGGTGATATGCTATCTATATGCTCTAAGAAATTCATAACACGGAGACTCTGTAGATCGTTTGCTCATTTGTACTATGTTGGAGTAAGAGTTGGCGGAAAGAGACGGTATCACGAAGAGAAGTCGGCTGATTGTAACCTTGACTGGATAAAAGTTGCATCGTCTGAATTTGTAGTTTTCAATAATGTGAAGGATGAGTACAAGAAGATGTGGGAATACCTCAATATGACAACAACCTAACAAAATAATACAATTCATTAGTCATCTTTCGGTGTTTGGTGTCGTTTGGTTGCTGTCTCACTGACATATACCCTATATGACAATAAGAAGATGTGGTATGATTTCCATTGAGACAACTATCTACCAGAGATATATGCAAACACCACAGACATGGGGACACATTCTACTGCATACACACAGCATAATCAAAATACCCTGCATACAATATAAAAATAAAATGATGTCTCCTTTTACTCATATGACAAATTTCTATTTTACAAGAAAAACTATAAACAACAACAAAACACAAATGAGATTCTTCACTTTGAATGGACATTTTAAAAGTGTGACCTATTTTAGTGAATATCCACTATTTTCATACATAAGGAAATACCTGTACCAAGTTAAGAATATGACAGTTGTTTTCCATTCGTTTGATGTGTTTGAGCTGTTGATTTTGCCATTTGATAAGGGACTTTCCATTTTGAACTTTCCTTGGAGTTCGGTATTTTTGTTATTTTTTTTACTTTTTAATCAGAGGATTAACTAAAGGTTTGGAGACAAATAAAAATGGGTTAAAAACATCAGCTTTGAATCACCTCAAACATGGCTGAAACGAAATTCTTAATAAACTCTGAGTTTAAAGAACTCGAGTCTCTCAAGAGCCTGTGTCGCTCACCTGATTCTACTTTGGTTTTGGAAATCATGTAAAATAGATTAAAATCATAACAGATACCCTAATAATGATTGAGGCCAAATTTGGTTTAATATTGGCCCAGTAATTTAATAAAAATCCTGGTGGCCATATTGAACAGTAAATTGGCAACAGAATAGCAACACTTCATGCACCTCATAAGGGACATTTTTGACATGTTTGGTTTCATTCCATTCAGTGCTCCTCTAGAAGAAGCATTTGCATGTATTTCCCATAGGGTCTAATGTTCAACTAGGTTTCCTGCTGGCGGCCATCTTTGATGATGGTTCGGCTACAAAGTAACAACACTTGGTCAGCACCTCAAAAGAAACATTCATACCATGTTTGGTTTCAATCCATTAAGCGGTTTTCTAGAAGAAGACATTTGTATATATTTCCTACAGGGTCCTTTGTTAAATTTAGTCCCCGTTGGCAACCATCTTGGATGATGGATTTGCTACAAAGTAACAACACGTGGTCAGCATCTCATAAGGAACATTCATGCCATGTTTGGTTTCATTCCATTCAGTGGTTCTCTATAACAAGACATTTGTATGTATTGTCCATAGGGTCCTTTGTTAAACTTAGTTCCCCACTGACAGCCATCTTGGATGATTGGTTGGCTACAAAGTTACAACACTTGGTCAGCACCTCATAAGGAACATTCATACCATGTTTGGTTTCAATCCATTAAGCAGTTCTCTAAAAGAAGACATTTGTATGTATTTCCCGTAGGGTCCTATGTTAAACGAAGTTCCCCGCTGGCGGCCATCTTGGATGATAGATCGGCTACAAAGTAACAACACTTGGTCAGCACCTCATGAGGAACATTCATGCCATGTTTGGTTTCATTCCATTCAGTGGTTCTCTAGAAGAAGTTCAAAATGTAAAAGTTAACGACGACGACGTACGACGGACGATGAAAAAAAGCTCACTTGGCCCTTCGGGCCAGGTGAGCTAAAAAGCGAGCGCCGCCAGTAATATTCTTGTCTAACTACATTTAAAATGTGGCGAGGTTCAGTTAGTTGTGTGAGTATTTATCCCCTCCAATTCTTTTGTATCGACCAGTTGAAAAACAGATGTAGTAGTTATAACGCACATTAAAAATCATTTAATTTATTAACACCTGTATTACAAACGACAATTCATCGCTTACATAAAAGTGCAGGTTATACTGAATTAGCTAAATATAAAAAAAAAGAAGATGTGGCATGATTGCCAATGAGACAAGTCTCCACAAGAGACCAAAAGACACAGAAATTAACAACTATAGGTCACCGTACGGCCTTCAAGAATGGTAAAACCCATACCGCATAGTCAGCTATAAAAGGCCCCGTAATGACATATGTAAAACAATTCAAACGAGAAAACTAACGGCCTGATTAATGTACAAAATAATGAACGAAAAACAAATATGATATACATCAACAAACTACAACCACTGAATTACAGGCTCCTGACTTAGGACAGGCACATACAGAATGTGGCGGGGTTAAACTAGTTTGAAGGCGCCAACCCTCCCCTAATCTGGGACGACAGTGGTGTACCAGTACAACATAAGAACAAACTATAAAAATCAGTCGAAAAGGGCTTAACTCATCAGTTCGATACAAAGAAATACATCTAACAAAAACCTGAGTGAAAAAAAAGTTTACTTAACTTCTGTACAATTGTTCGTCTTTTGATTTTTCGATTATTGTGATGCTATATTAAAGCGACAATCAGGAATAGGAGAATAGGAGAATATAATTATTTGATAAACCAAGTTTCTCCTTCAGTAGACTTGTAGAATTTTTAATGTTTTTTTTTTTGTTCTTCAGCTATATATGCAATCTGATTATCAATTTCTGGAAAAAGATGATACAGATTTTTTTCATATATTTTCACTATGGTCACAAAAGACTAGATTTGTTTAGATAAGATTGTAATTTAAAAATCCATAGACGATGAGACAATAAATAACAAGTATTACTTTTCCTAAAAGCTTGTCTGACATTAACATTTATTTACTGTGGAGTGTAATACTCGATGTTAGTAAAAGTTCTTGTACCTCAGATAAGGTGCACGTGGGTTTCGTTTTGGCTTTGATAAATGAAAGCGAAGTTAATGTAAAAGTTATGTTTGATACAAAAATAATCAGTATAGAAGAGTATATTTACTAGCTGTGTAAGGTTTTAATACATCTTATTGTCCATTATTTAGATATATCTGCCAAAACAACTTCAGTAAAAACGGATTTACAAAGCACTGCGCTCATTTGAATGAATGATAGAGTAAAACGCGAATCAACGGGAATCTGACAGCCTTATTATAGGTACATCTGAGGGTAAATACACGACATTATCTATTGACAACCCTACAAATATAAATGGAACGCCCCCATCCCCATCTTAAAGACACATAAAAGTTGCCTGAAGCAGATATGACAAATGACTCGCAAAATTGATAAACAAATAATAAATTATTGCTATCCAATTAAAACTGATCCCGTTTACTGTACAGATACAGATACAATAGATTATTTTGAAATTGTGATGAATGTTATTTTGTTGTCATATTCGACATTAGTTTAAATTCTACACTCCATGTTCAAAGGCCACTCTGACCTTTAGTCAAGTAGAAGAAAAGAGCATACTCAACAATTTAACTACCAATTAAATACTTGTATTTGAAAGCAAATCAAGATATGCATGAAATATGGTAGGACCTACATTGCTACATGTACATTTCAAGTTAAATAAAAAATGTAAAATTTGAAATGTATATCGAAATTCAAATAGTGGGACTTTGCAGGACATGGTATTCTTTGTAATGAAATGTTTTAACCTGATGAATTTATACTTATTTTTTAAAAGATATAACTTTATATCTTCCCTTTGGCTATTAACATACGACAGTTGACATAGGTTTCAGTTCGCTGTTACGTTAAGACCCTCTATCTATAAGGTATAGTTCACACATGCAATGTTAAAGATAAGCAAACTATCGACAAATGTAGGTTTACTGACAGCCATATTTCGTAATAATAATCATGGTTTTGTCTTTGCTAGTTTGGTGCATTGTAACTATTATGTACTGTGACGGTATCCATACAACTGAAATGACATTTCTTAAAACGAAAATTTTACAAATGGAAAAATCAATGTCAATACAAGATGATAGGATAAGGTATTTAGAGAAAAAGAGGTTCTGCAAGACAGGGAAATTAAGAATTTGAAAGAAGAAATATATCGTCTTAGACCAGATATGAAATCTGTCAAACGCAGTATGAATTCCATGATGAAAATTTTAATGAAAAACAGACGAAGAATGGTGAGAGATTACCCGCCAAACCTGAGGAGTGACTCAAGCAAACATAACAGTATAGTTCAGAGGGAAGTAGGGATCGAGGGTAGGTATTTCTTAATATTTTATTATTAAGTATAAATATAGATGATAAATGTATAACAGGAGACCTTTGCCGAATGGACAATTAGATATTATAACACAGCGGAAAATACAAGACCAAGGAGAATAATGACATACCAAACATGCGGCACATTAGACAAACAAATTGATATTCTTCATATAAATAATAACTTTTATTTAAGTTTAAGATGAACGGAAAATCTTTAAAAGGCATTGAGTTCTATTGTGTGATACGTCATGTGGCAAATGGTATGTTATTCGTTGAGAGAGTTGAGATTAGAAATATCAGTAGAATACACAACTGTTTATTGTATCTGTTAGTCCTAGAGGAAACTCAGAATGAAATAAGAGGAGTTGTACAGTCCCAAAGGAACCTTTGTTCACTGTATTATTTTATTTCTAAATCGCGTATTGTTAATTTTGCAGGTTATTGTTATCTGTAATCGCTATCTTCATTAATTTTATTTTTAATGTCTTTTTAGAGAGTAAGACGAACTTAATGCGTCAAGCCAGTCAGATTATAGCATTTTATGCCTATCTAAATAATGATGTTAAAAGTCCAGGAATCCATCAAACATTAGTTTTTGACAACGTAATAACTAATGAAGGGAAGTGGTATAATAAATTTTCCGGAACATTCTCTGCTCCAATCAATGGACTATATGTGTTTTCTTGTAGCATAATCATGGATGGTCCTGATCAATATGCTTCGTTCGAAATTGTGAAAAATGCAGAAATAGTTGGAACATTTTTCGTAGATCCACAATATGATCAGGGTTACAAATACAGTTCTCTAACATTAGTAATTGACCTACACCAAACAGATACAGTGTTTGTCCGAATAGGATCATCGTATGCAGAAGTTGGCAATGTGTTGAGCAGATCTTATGCCAGATCTTCTTTCACTGGATGGAAACTTAACTGACGTCGAATAAAGATAGTGTGATTTGTATAACCTTTCTGTGTTACTTTATAAATTTTAATTGCCTATTTATATATACCAGAAATACTTTTACCGGAGTCACTAGTGGAGCAAAACTGATTCTTCCGGAGAGAATGAGTTCATTCTTAAACTTTATATTCTGGTTACTATTTTGGTTCTTCTCTCCTTTTCAGGTTTCTGAATGATTTTCAAATCAAACTTCATATGTATATTTATGACTCCCACGTAGGCGACGGGGACATTAAGTACTACCCTTGACCCTCCGTTTTTCCGTCCGGCCGGCCGTTCCATTTTGATGCAAAGTTTGTTAAAATCCTTTTGAAGGAAATAAGAGAGACATTGGGATAACAATTAAAATGTTATTAAACAATGTTAATTATTTTCATCGGTTTTCTAGACATGAAATATTCTTTTAAAGATACAACAATTAAAAATGAAAACGGGGTGTAGATGAAATAGATCTGGTTTATACTGGTACCCAACAGTTTGGTTATTTAATGTTCTAATCATGAAAATAAATTTAGCGATGTTCTGTTTAATATTCCATATCTACAGAAAATTGAAACCTTTATTGTAATTTAGCAAACAGATTCATCGAAAAACATCCGAAATCAAACAAAAAGGAGATGTTGTCTACTTATTTCTGCAGTGTTTTAATTTAATCATGCTTTATAAACTATATGTTAATTTATGACGGTTTATTTGTATTAAAACTTCAGACTTGTAATTGTGACTGTTTTATATTGCATGAAAATTCTCCACTTTTAGATAATCTTGATAAACTGGTGTAGTGCAAAAAAAAAAAAAAAAAAAAAAACCATTTGTGTAATATTCTATAATATAGATCAGTTTAAAATGCTAGCTTACAACCACTCGGACACGCTACGTTACACAGATACAGAAAATAAAAAGCGATATATTTGATCCGGTCGGGAAAGTAAAAGGTCTCTAGCACTAGAAACAAGTCAAGCTGGAGACCAGCGACGTGGTTGTATTTTATGTAGAAACTATGCACTAAAAGGTCAAAAACATGCTGCTTTAAAGAATGAAATCCAGAATGAATCCTACTAATTCTAATATGAAGTGGCATTTTCTTATGTTTTCTTAGCAAATCCATTAATCATCACTTGGATTATGCTTTTTAGTATGGGGAAACATTATTAATTAATCATTGACATTGACTTTAAACTAGCTTTAAGTAATTACGAGTATTCTTAGATTTGTATCTTGTGTTTGTTGTCTTTTTTTTGTGTTTTTATGTGTGCTTAGTACCGATCTGATTGGTAAAGCCTTTCCCAATTGATTTTGATACTTTGTTTTTATGTAGTGCTGACACACTACTGCCCCAGATTACTGGACAAGATTAACCTATGCCACATTCCTTAATTAGGTGGTTGTCGTTGCTTTCTGTCTGCATATACGTCTTTTGTTGTTTCTAGTAAAAACTAGGCCGCTGTTTTGATCATTTGAATAAATATTGTTTCACATTTTGTCATGCCTTTGATAGTTTGATATTAGTTATGCGTTTTGTTCATTGATGAAGGCCTTACAGTGCACTGATATAGTTGTTAAGAGACTCGTCCATTGGTCTGTGGTAGATGGTTGTCTCTATGGCAACCATACTTATCTAATTATTTTTAAATTGATATGTATTACAACTGTCTGTATATGTCACACCTTTTCAGAAGACTTTGCACATTGTGTCCTCACATCTTAAGCAAGATAACTTATGACCTGAATGATGGTTCATGTTACTTAGATTATATCTAGGTTTGTTAATTATATCAGTCAATAGTACGACAAATTTACACAAGAAATCGTGTCCTTTATTTTCTTAGTTTGGTTCACAATAAGTTTAGTTCACTTCGACATTTCGGTTGCAGAGGAATCCGAAATATCCTTTCTTAAAAAAATGATTCAATTGGAAAAATGATGACTAAGCAAGAAAATAGGATATCGTATCTAGAAGAAAAGGTAACGCGTCTAGACCAAAAATTAAAGTCATGGAACATAATTTACATTTTTAAAACATTATTTCATATCGGTTAATAATTAGCTTCTCTTATATATTGGATAACAAGGGCCACATGACATTGTTTATTCTTTAGTAAAAATTCCATCGGTCTTTAAAAGAAAAAACGGACCAGAAAACCGGTCGTTAACGGACTTTTACATGTTAATGACCAGTGGGGCGTGGTTTCTCTGTTTAGAGTGATGTCCCTTTAATAAAACGCAATCGCGATTCAGACGTTTGGAACATGGCTGAACTGGAAGGCACGTCTGCTACAGACAACTCAAATGATCGTTTTGCCGTACTTTCCGATGCTGATAGAGACAAACTACTCAGCAACAAGAATTATAAAATTATAGAAAACTTTATTTTGTATTCATATACTGAAAAATTGCACTTAAATGAATGGCAGTGACTTATAGTTATCACTATGACTGGTCTTCACTCTTTCCTATAGAAATCGTACAATAACTCGAGTTTACTTTGAACAATTTGAATTTATGAGAGTTTTAAAAACATGGTTCCTCAATGAAATAAACATAATAGTTATTGAAGAACTGTCATTATCGTGATACATGGACTGCCCGTAGGACAGTGGTATTAGTCAATACCACTGTCCTGTGGGCAGTCCATATATCACGATAATGACCAGTTCTTCAATAACTGTTATATAATTCTAAGTTCTAATTCTAAGACGAACACAATCTGTTAAGCCTAGGACGATGTTCAAATCTGCGACAAAACAAGAAGGAAAATCAGATGATTTGCAGGGTTTTGTGCGTCGAAATGTTAACGTCGAAGGTATGTTATATTTTGCTGCTGATAACTAGAAATTTGGTGTGCATATATAGTTCGTCTAGCGTATAGTCAATGATAATTATTCTGAAGACGTCGGTTTGTTATGAAAAATAGTACAGTACAAAACAAAATAAAATATACGTCTAAAAATAATATGGAATACGCGAAAAGAACTGTACTTATAAAAAGAAGATGTGGTATGATTGCCAATGAGACAACTGTCCACAAGAGACCAAAATGACACAGAAATTAACAACTATAGGTCACCGTACGGCCTTCAACAATGAGCAAAGCCCATACCGCATAGTCAGCTATAAAAGGCCTCGAAATGACAATGTAAAACAATTCAAACGAGAAAACTAACGGCCTTATTTATGTACAAGAAATGAACGAAAACAAATATGTAACACATAAACAAACGACAACCACTGAAATACAGGCTCCTGACTTGGGATAGGCACATACATACATAATGTGGCGGGGTTAAACATGTTAGCGGGATCCCAACCTCCCCTAACCTGGGACAGTGATATAACAGTACAACATAAGAACGAACTATAAAAATCAGTTGAAAAAAACTTAACTCATCAGATGGACAAAAATACAAGTGGACGTGGCAGGGTACTTATACATCCCAACAACAAAAAGACATTAGGAACAGATCTGAGAGTACTCGCAGTTATCTGACAGCTAGTTCAAAACCACTAACAACTAATAAAAAAATCTTGCAACTAAGACTAAATTATCAATCCGTACACATCCAACATCCAATGGATTTAGTGTAAAGACGTCATAAACAGTCAGAGAAAACATGACCTTGTGCAATGCCAATTTTGTCTACAAAATGCATATTTTCGAAAAAGCATATATATTCATGTCCCCCTTTTCGTAATTAATACAGATTAGTGATATACATGTGTGTGTGGTCTTTTTTAATTTTTAAAATATAAAAAGTTGCAAACTGAAATATCACATAATAAAAAAATAATAACTTGGTGTTTAATATGTTTCACACTACAAATAATAAAAAGTGCCATCAGAAGGATCATGGGTAACGATAAGAACTGATATAATTTATCCATGAATTTTACGACATTTTCACTATGTACAAGTATACCTTATTTCAGAAACAATGTAAACAATTGGAAAACATAATATCAAGGAGAATTTTTAGTGTCATTTTGAATTATATCAGTTCCCTTTTTGTTAACTTTAAAGAAAAGGACTCCTCCAGCAATCTTTGCTTCGCATCACGGTGCGGAGCTATTAGTTTCAGTCGATATACACGCCATCTTGAAATAATTACTTATCACATATATATTCTGATTGGTTGCTTTATGATGCGGCTGAGATACAGCAACAGCTATTGGCTTAAATGAGATAAAGAATTACAGACTTTTCTCGTCTCAGGATAAGACATCAAATGCCGGAAAATTAACTATGTGTATTTCAGTTCCGATCAACTGTCATTAATTCATGTTCGTTTTATTATGCATATATTGCACACTGAAATTCAATATTGAAATATCAATTATTAATACGTGTTTATTTGCTTTGTTAATCTGCAATATGCACGATTTTTTGCTAAACAATGTTCCTATACAATGTTTACAAAATGCATTATCTGTATTTTATAACTTCTGCCAATCTAAGCACACCTCCCGAGAGGCACACCTCCAGAGTCGCGTCTATTTGGAAATGTTTTAATTTTCAACAAGTAAAGTGCACAAAATTTTAAAAGCATGGGTGTACAACGCACACTCTTAAAGTAGAACAACATCATTTTCACTGAAACTAAATATTTATTGCTGTTTACAATTACATGTATATGTTATTGCTTCGCATTGCAAGCTTAATGGCAACTAAACGCTGAACAGCCAGTTTAAAATTTCAGAAAAGTTCATCTTAATATATATTAATTGCTGTGTGTTTGTTTTTCTACATTGGCTAGAGGTATAGTAGGAGGGTTGAGATCTCACTAAACATGTTTAACTCCGCCGCATTTTTGCGCCTGTCCCAAGTCAGGAGCCTCTGGCATTTGTTAGTCTTGAATGATTTTTAATTTTAGTTCATTTATATGTTTTGGAGTTTAGTGTGACGTCCATTTTCATTGAACTAGTACACATTTTTGTTAAGGGCCAGCTGAAGCCTCTCGGTGCGGGATTTTCTCGCTGTGTTGAAGACCCATTGGTGGCTTTCGGCTGTTTTCTGCTCTTTGGTCGGATTGTTGTCTCTTTGATACATTCCCAATTTCCATTCTCAATTTTAAACATTGATATTCCAAGTCTAAGACATCCATTTTATATCAACCAATATCTAAAATACCACATTTCCAATACTAAATCAACAACCACATGCACACATCTGTACTATTATATGAGAAGACCTCATTTTGTGTGTCGCTTCTCTTCCTTCCACAATAAATTAATCATCATGCCTCTGTGTCCTATAGGTACCATGCATAGTTGCATTTGTCATCCTCGCTTATGATTATTCCGATTGGGTTATTTTGGGAGGAAAACAAAAATAAAGGCGTCCGAATATTGTTTCGACCATCGGACGGACTTTTAAGTCACAGACAAGACTTCCGTTTAGGACTGTTTGTTTAAAATTACACATATTCTTTTGGTAAATTTACAAACAACACTTAATTCTAATTTGATTACATACAATGTTTTGGGTACCTGAGGAGGATGACACGTGATACCAGACGAGCTAGACGTATGTTATTATAGCTCTCAAAAATTTGTGTTTTCTTCGAACATCTAACCCGTTTTTTCTGGTTTTTCGTATGGATTGATGTTTCAGTTGGACATAAGAACACTTTAATCGTGAGTTTTCTCATTTTTTACCCATATAGACTTTGATTGAATTCATTACTTCAAATATGTACACAACACCACAAATGAAAACTACTCACTAAGGTGGTCGTAATACTGGACAAAGTTTGACCGTTAAAGTTATCGGAGTTGGACTTTGGACTCGAATACCTAAAGGCTTAATTGACCGTGAAAAATATGGAAGTGCTAAAACTACCTTTACAGGTTCGAGAACAGTTGATGAAAGCGGAAAACGAAATTAAAGATAAATACTTAAACTTTGTTCGTTCTCTGTCTTTTTGTGATCTTAAGAAGTTTGATAAAGTTAAATACAAAGACATCATGTTATCTGAACTAAGTACAGAAATGAATGGTACTGTTTCAATCGATATTTTAAAAGTCAATGTCACTGTATGTCAAACGCTCTTAACAATGAATGCCAGGCAGAACTTGGGAAACGGCGCAAAAATGGCGAAAAAACTCCTCGTAAATCTAGAAACAACCTACCACCGAAGAAAAATACCAGTGGGAATACTATAAATTCTGTCAAAAATAATGTAGACGATATAGTTTTGTCGGTACAAGAAAATTTAGATTTAGGAGAACTCTCTGAATCCATGAATGAGTTGTTTATTTCGCAAAATGAACCATCTGTCGTTTGCCCTTCTCCAGCCGAATATTTTGATGACAGTATCATAGAAGTAAAACTCTTTGTTCCGAAGAACAAGCACTTGACATAACTCCAAATCAAGAAGAAACAGTTCAGACGCGACAAAAGCGAAAAAAGCAAAGAAAGGTCAAAAGGGCCTCCAAACGGACAGCAAAATAGTTGCATCTGCAAAAGCAACAAGACAGGAAATATGATACGTTGTAACCTCTGTCAGCTTTGGTTTCATGTTGCTTGTGTCCTGGACAAAATGATTCTGAAGTTGGCTTCTGGGTTTGTCTCGATTGCAGACTTTTACCTAGTAGAATTCAGAACATCGAAACAATGTTAGAACAGTTCGTCTCTAAGTATCAGGAGGTCGAGTGTAAATTAGAACATAAATCTCAAGAAGTTGAAAATCTTCAACAGGAAAACAACCGCCTGCGAGATAGTTTAACACGAGACAAAAAACAAGAAAATGAATGTGAATGTACCACCAAACTAAACAATCATAGTTGCAAGAAAGATGATTTGAGGGATAAACAAAGGAACATTGCAGAAAATAGTAAACCACATAGAGGAACTTTGCTAGTTGGAAGTTCAGTAATCCGTGATATTACTACTGATGCCTTTAAACTAGACAACCAACCCTTATGCGTGCGGGGTGGCAGGGTGTCAGACATTACAGCAGAACTCCTCAGCAAACCTGTTGATGAAGTTTACAAAACATTATCTTGCAAATAGGTAGTAATGACTGTGCGAGTAATTTATTCGACGAGGAATCGTTCCGCGATGACTACCAGACATTGGTTATGACCGCACAAAGTAAGTGTGAAAATGTTGTTATCTCTTCTATTTGCCCACGCCTAGACGATAGATTTGGTAACATTAGACTTGGTAATATTGTCCTTAGTAAGATTGCATGTGATGAAAATTGTTTGTATATTGAACATGATGATGATTTTAGATTACCAAATGGTGCTATAAACAGTTGGTTGTATAACAGAGATGGTGTACATTTAGATAAAAGGGTTCTGTAAAGCTTGCAAACAGCCTTGATATTTTTGAAAAACAGGTTGCTAAACAGGTAACACGGCCATGTAATGCTAGAAAGAGTGGTGGTGCACCTCAGAGAGGATATCAGCGCAATAACCGACAAGCAGCCAGGCAAAGTAAGCCGACTGCAACTCGTAATGCGCAACATGTCCGCTATGAGAGGCACAGCCAACCAGAAAACAGACGTCACAATGAAACAAATGAAGATGAGCTATCTTGTTGGTACTGTGGTGAAGGTAACCATATATCTAAAATTGTCGTCACGGGCAATACTTACAGTGTAAGAGATGTAACGAGTATGGCCACAAGTTGAAACACTGTAATTTGTAGGTTTTTGGCCATGATGTTAGCGCCGGACACGGCGACAGTTCGAATGATATTTTAAACGTAAGATGTAGTCAGAGAACAAAGAATCGACGCCATCACAGGGGTGGAAAAAATAAAAATAAAATGTCACAATCATGTATTGATTTATTAAATATAAGAGGCATCAAGGGTAAAATTCAAGAGGTAAACAAACACCTTGATCAAGATTCCCCAGACCTACTTTGTTTGGTTGAAACATTTTTGAAGACAAATTGCAAACCTCGTGACTTGCACAATAACTATGTCTGGGTAGGAAAATGCCGTACTGGTTCTAAAGATAAGGGTGGAATTGGTATATGTGTTAACTCCCGACTAAAGATTTTAGACGAAAACTTAATTAAAGTCGAGACGATGGTTTTGAACGACTTTGGATCCTGTGCAGAATGAATAATGTTAAAACGGCTGTAGGGGTTGTTTACTTTCCAAATGATGGAGTGGATAAACCCACTACTGATAAGCTGTTCTACGAGCTTTTGGAAAACTGTTCAGTCTTTCGCCGGCTCGGGTACGAGATCTGTCTTACGGGCGACTTTAATGGTAAATGCCTAAGTAAATGCGATTTTACTGGCAAGACGTTAGTAACCGATATAAAACAAAGCTACAACGGTGTAAGACTTCGTCAATTTTCAGAAACCGTAAACCTAGAAATTGCCAACTCTATGAACTGCTGTGAAGGTTTTACACCAGAGTTCTTAATAACCAGAAGTCTGCAATTGACTATATTTTATTATCGGAAGCGCTTTGTAACCATGTCAAATCGGTTTTCATCGACGAACTCGGGAGTTTACATCTCCATAGCGACCCTGTAATTGTTCGGATTCGGTTGCGTAAACAACGAGACGACGTTAATAAACGGCGAAATCCGACACGGCTTATGTGGAAAACGGAAAATGTTGACTGGGACAAATTCAAAGTTAACATAGACAATGTATTCGATGAACATTGGCACGAAGCGTCAAATGATATAAATGTTCTTTGGGATATTTGGAAAGCCAAAGTTAACTACGCGGCTGATATGGTTATGAAAAAGTTCCGTTTGTAAATAATTATAGAAACTTTTGGGACAAACCCTAGATCGAATGCTTAAGTCTAGACGTGATGCAAATAGATTGCAACGTTTACATAATAGAACGAGAAATCATGATAGCCAACTTGGAACTCATATTTCTGGCGTTTATAAAAACGGAAATTAGCACTTCTTGAAGCCATTAAGCGTAAGGAATTCGACAGAAAGGTTAAGTGTCTCACGGTTAAGGGCATAGCTACTAATAAAAATAGTAAATTTTTCTGGAAACTGCTCAGAGGTCCGAAAGAAAGTGTTAACCCCAGTCGAATTATCGATCCCAACAATAAGGACGATTTTATCGAGGACGATGCGGACATAAGTGAGTGTCTAAAAACTCATTTTAGCAAAATCGGAAAAGACACAACTACTAAACCCGATTTCAAAAACCATGTCACAAACCTGTTATCTGAAATTGAGAGCAACCGTGGCCGTGGCGAAAATTTGCTTTCAGTAACTTTTTCGAGTGACTCTATTTCAGATGTACTGCGTTGGATTCAACTAGGAAAAGCACCCGGCTTCGATGATATTCCGAACGAGTTTTTGAAATATGGTGGTGATACGATGGTTAAGACTTTGTGTGATCTGTTTACCTTCATATCTGATCACGAACAGATACCGGTGGAATGGCAGAGGGGGATTATAAAACCTCTCCATAAATCCGGTTCTGTTTACGATTTAGATAATTACAGAGGTATCACTTTGTCATCAAATGTATATAAACTTTTTTCGAAGACTTTGGAAACACATATCGTGAACTTCCTCGAACAACACAAAGTACTTGGGGAAAACCAGGGCGCTTTTCGAAAGGATCGACGCATTGAAGATCAAATATTTGCTTTACAAGGTATTTGTGCTTTGTCACGCTCTTCTAAAAGACCCCTTTACTTAGCCTTTTTGGATTTATCAAAGGCGTTTGATAGGGTATGGCGCGATGGGCTTTTTGTTAAATTATGGCAAAGTGGGATACAAGGGAAGGTATGGCGTCTAGTTAAGAATATTTATAGTCATGTAGAAAATAAGGTACTATTTGGTGACATTGAATCTACCTGGTTTGAACAGGAATATGGTGTCAAACAAGGCTGTGTATTATCACCCACTTTATTCTCTGTGCTCATGAATGACTTGGTTGATATGCTTAATGAAAGCGGTGTAGGTTTTGATATTTCGCAACAACTTATAAATTGTCTCCTTTTTGCAGATGATGTTGTACTTGTTGCCAAATCGCCAGAAGACTTACAGACGTTACTTCGGATTTCACACGATTTCGCAACTAAATGGAATTTGAAATTTAATCATAAGAAATCTAAAGTTCTAGTGGTTGGGAAGCGGTTGAATCCGGAACGAGTCTGGTCTCTTGGTGATGCAAATATCGAGGAAGTGAACGAATATAAATACCTCGGTTACTACATAAATAGATCACTAAAGTCAAATTTCCATGTAAATAACTATTTGAAAGATAAGATGGATAATATGCTGAACTATTTGTTACGTGTCCTCGGTGAGCATGGAAATTTTAACCGTGTTAAATTTGGAGACGCCCTTTGGAACTCAGTGCTCCGGCCTTCTTTAACACACGCATGCGCCGTCTGGATGCCACTTTCAGCTACAAATATATCGATCATCGACAGTTGGCAATACCGCGCAGCTAAGATCATTATGAACACTAAAATGAATATTCCCCGTTCCGCTCTCCTTCTCGAGCTTGGATGGGAACCCGTATCTGCATTTATCACCCGCCAAAAAGTTGCGTACTTTAAAAGGATTAATAACCTACCAGACGATAGACTGTGCAAGCGAGTCTTTAGTGAAATGGTTCAATTAAACGAAAGTGTCTGGAAATATGTTCAGGAGATGAACACCTACACGGAAAGTATTGGGTCTGATAAATTTAACTGTCAATATGGTAATGCCATAAGGGAAAGTTTAATTATTGATGTTACTACTAAAAGTAGCCTTGAATTGTATCAGCACTGCTATATTAAGACAGGTAGCCAGTTATACTTAGAGGACATAAGCGATTTTAATTCATCTCGTCTTAAACTGCTCGCAAGAACAAATTATTTGCCATTAAAGCAGTTTCTTTTTAGAATGCATATGTCCGAGGACAACCTATGTCCCATTTGTGATTCAGGGAGTCAGAAGATTTAGAACATTTTCTGCTCGGTGTACATCTCTTGAACAAACCAGGTCTAAATTTTTCACCTTATTTGCCTCTTTTAATAATAGAAATGTAAGTTTTCTGGAACTGTCGCCACGTGCACAAGTATTATTTTTAGTTGGCGATATTGGTTATGCTTTTAACGATGAAATTGGTTCTTTTTATGATGTTTATGGAAGAATGTATCTCTTAGAATTATTTAGATTACGTCATATTATGGTTGAACCAAAATAACCTTTGAGTTAACTTACTCGTATGTACTATTATATATTGATTGATCTTAGTTTTTATGCTTTATACATGCTGCATGGTCTTATTTGTCTATGAGTGTTTTAATTACATGTATATTTTAACATTCTATAAATTGTCTTTTTTTATTATGATTATGTATTTTAGAAATCTCTATTTTTGTCTTATTAATGTGCCATGTATGTTATTGTTTCAAAGACATTCTATAATGAACCCATTAACTATAATGTATATAATTGTAAATAATATAGTATAGACGCACCATCACTTCTACCCTGATGACTGGTGCCCCCGATGTAAAGGGTAGTTTTCTAAATAAAATATATATATACCTGAGCTACAGGAACCGGTATCAAACATTCCTTCGGTCCCTGGAAGCGATAAAATCCGATTTCTTGGGACCCCTGGACCGTATGTAATCATGTTTTATTGAAGAAATAATTCATGCAAGCCATAGATTTGTTGAAAATTTGCTTACGCTCGGGATAAAATTCCAATATAACGACCCAGGCCATGTGAAATGAAAACAAATCTATGGAATGCATGAATTATTTTGATTCTAATATGGTAAAGAGTATTTTATTATGGCTCTTCATAATTCCAATCTTATTTGCAAATATCACATAATAATCTGATTTCATTAGTGGAATCCGTTTCGAGTGACTGAAATTGAAAAGGTTAACATATCGATTATAATGTCTTCTGCACAACGAAACAAAAAGCATGGCCGTTGACAAAGCAACTCGCCTCCTAAAAATTGTGCGTTCGTTTACTACAAATAGTTGACCTTTGCGTTGACATTCTTTAGATTTACATCCAATATTTTAACTGGTGAAAAATGCAAAATGTTATATTGACATCAGTTCATGTTAAAGATACTTTTGATACCTTTCCTGAAATTCTCCAGTCATGAAATCTTTTACAAAATTCATCCTACAACAGTTTACATACTTTCAACCACGCTCTAAATGCCCGCGATTTCGCGGGTGTGTTATAGTATTACCGTAAATTAGGATAGAGCGAAGCAGTCGACAGCTTTTAGAAAGCTCAAAATGGTTTACTGTTACTTCTACGATAGGATTTTATGCGTACCTAACGAGAATAATCCTGGACAGAACCATACTATATTGTTAACGTAAAATTATCAACATTGGAAATGAATATAATTCTTTTCCGGAATGTTTTCTGCACCACAGGACGGATTACATGCGTTTGCTGTTAGTATTATAATGGCGCACGAATATGCATCGTATGAAATTGTAAAGAACGATGAAGTACAAGGAGTAAGTGGCCGTTCGTGTCATTGGCGGGTATAAACATACCTTATGAAATTTTCAACGCGTTGGTTTTCACTTCCAACGCGTTGGTTTTCACTTCCAACGCGTTGGTTTTCACTTTCAACGCGTTGGTTATCATTTTCAACGCGTTGGTTGTAAAAACTAACGCGTTGATTCGTATTTCATACGGTATGAAAAACCAACGCGTTGGTTTTAATTCTATACCGTAAGCTTTTCATTCCACACCGTAAGTTTTGCACTTTTGTCAGCCAATTACAAACTTTCTTAAAAAGTATTATCTAAATATGAGATGACTGGACCGATGACACGATGCTAATAACTTTTTATTTCTCAAAAGAATTATCTCAAATTTGAAAGATGATAAGATTTCAACATTTAATAAATGTATGTAATAAAAACAACGAAAAAAATTAAAAGCTTGCAAAATGTGACCTGACCGATGCAATGTCCTAATTTCTTTGTTATTTTATTTTTTTAAACTAAATTGTTAAATTTTGATTCATAATTAATAAGATATTACTAAAAATCGGGGAAAAAATATTTTTGGGTTAAAAATTTGACCCGGTCGTTATCATGACCAGGAAAATTACTATATATCGATTTATATGTAATGATTTGCCTCAAATTAATAGAAACATTAAGATTGAATCATTTATTTTATCAAACAAAAAACACTAGAAAAAACTTCACCTGACCAGTGTTCCAAATGTTCATCTTGTCCAGACTAATCTAATATATCAGTTTATTGTAATCAGATTACTGGTAACGGGATAGCACATCCTCATTTTACGGAAATGTTGTTAACCGTGCCCGGAAATTTAGAAATGATCCTTGTAAACTTATCGCTCCTTTAAATAAACTTATTCTAAAGGTTACCAATTCAACACTGTAATAAGATCATTGAATATTGTTTTTATTGGTATAAATATTGATTTTGTTATCAGTAAATTAAAAGCAAACTAAATATTACTAGTATGTTATATACATATACACATTCATGGATCTACAATCTGTCGTTACCTGTATCTTGGCATTGCACAAGGTCATGTTTTCTCTGACTGTTTATGACGTCTTTACACTAAATCCATTGGATGTTGGATGTGTACGGATTGATAATTTAGTCTTAGATGCATGATTTTTATTAGTTGTTAGTGGTTTTGAACTAGCTGTCAGATAACTGCGAGTACTCTCAGATCTGTTCCTAGTGTCTTTTGTTGTTGTGATGTACAAGTACCCTGCCACGTCCACTTGTATTTTGTCCATCTGATGAGTTAAGCCTTTTCAACTGATTTTTATAGTTCGTTCTTATGTTGTACTGTTATATCACTGTCCCAGGTTAGGGGAGGTTGGGATCCCGCTAACATGTTTAACCCCGCCACATTATGTATGTATGTGCCTGTCCCAAGTCAGGAGCCTGTAATTCAGTGGTTGTCGTTTGTTTATGTGTTACATATTTGTTTTTCGTTCATTTTGTACATAAATAAGGCCGTTAGTTTTCTCGTTTGAATTGTTTTACATTGTCATTTCAGGGCATTTTATAGCTGACTATGCGGTATGGGCTTTGCTCATTGTTGAAGGCCGTACGGTGACCTATAGTTGTTAATTTCTGTGTCATTTTGGTCTCTTGTGGACAGTTGTCTCATTGGCAATCATACTACATCTTCTTTTTATATTCATCAATCCAATTATGATCAATGGAAATCTAGTAGAGAATACAAGTCAAAGTAGCATTTAATTCAAATCTCAAATTTGTGTATAACCTAATACTGACTCTGTGGCATAATTCAAACTTTAAATGTATAGATCACAATAAAATAAGCAGCTGCACCATGAGCGCATGATACGCCCGTCGCTTTTTCAGAGAATAAAGTTCCATAACTTCTCAATATCATATCAGAAATTTATGAAAAACTAAAAGGAGGTTATCTTAAAGATATCAACCAGTCACCAAAGTTTCTTGCAAATTGGTGAAAGTGTTTTGAGTTATTGTCCGAAAACTGGAAAATCCCCTTTTTAATGAATAAAACCCCATACAATGTAACTCGGAAACGCAAAATCTAAAATTTATAAAAAAAAAAAAAAAAAAGGAGCTTACATCAGTAGATATAAACAATTCACCAAAGTTTCATGCAATTGGTTAAATCGTTTTGAGTTATTGTCCCACATGTTGACGACGGACGGACAGACGGACGGACAACGCTAAACCATAATACGTAAACGGGCGTATAAAACTACGTCAATGTTTGAAAGTATAAGAAAGCAAAATTATGTAATAGAAATTATTTTACCTATAACAATAGCTGACAGGTAATGCATGTAAACGATTATCAAACAAATGTATTAACATGCGGAACATTTAAAACTAAGAAAGATATGCTGCACAAGGCTCGGGCATACTCAAGTAGTCCGCGAAAATGTTTATTTATTTTAATTTTCAGGCCACGTTTTAGCAAGCGTTTAATTTTTTTTTTTCGTGTCTTTTCTTATATTTAATTATTAAATGATGAAATCTTATTATATTCTAAATTTGAGATAAATCCTTTGAGAAATAAAAAGTGTTTAACATTTCTCATTTGGACCTGTCATTGTCCTGTCATCAGATAATACTTTGTAAGAAAGTTTTTGATTGGTTGACAAAAGTGCAAAACTTACGGTATGGAATGAAAAACTTACGGTATAGAATTGAAAACCAACGCGTTGGTTTTTCATACCGTATGAATTACGAATCAACGCGTTAGTTTTTACAACCAACGCGTTGAAAATGATAACCAACGCGTTGAAAATGATAACCAACGCGTTGAAAGTGAAAACCAACGCGTTGGAAGTAAAAACCAACGCGTTGAAAGTGAAAAATAACGCGTTGAAAGTAAAACCAACGCGTTGAAAATTTCACACGGTATGTTTATACCGCCAATGACACGAACGGCAACACGTACTATAAAGGAGCATTTACGACAAAAGAGACGATTTTTCATTTCCTATTGTTAATTTTCCATTTTAGACGGCGATGTGCCTTTGGCTCCATCATACGGTGTTTATATATCCCAACTCGTTCGGTATGCCCGTGTGTGTTCTGATGTTATAGATTTTAACGAACGTAATCAATGCATCACTGGGAAATTATTGTGTCAGGGATTTCGATACCATAAATTACTTAAAACTTTTACTAAATTCTTTCATAGATACAAAGATTTGATTAGTAAATTTGGCTGTACCTGTAGAAAACTTATTAAAAATGGTATTTCACATCCTAAATTTTACGGTAATATTGTACTTAAAGCGAGGAAATCACTATGTGATCCGTGTAAACTCATCGAACCTTTAAACAAACTTATAAGTAAGGGTTATCGTACCAATATTGTAATTAGATCTCTGAATATAGTTTACATTGGCACTAATATCGATTTTGTCATTAGCAAATTAAAACATAACTAAATTGTATCTTCTTTTGAGGCGGGATGTTTAGAGACACACACACGTTATTTTTTATCTCTAAAGAAGTAGCTCCTCACTATCCTACTACCTGTCGATACATTTATTTTTGGCATTGCACAAGTCATGTCTTCTCTGACTGTTCATGACGTTAAAATACTAAATCCCTGGGATGTGTTTTAGTTGATTTTAGTCTCTGATGCATGATTTTTTATTATTAATTGTTTTTGGCTTTTAACTAGCTGTCAGTAACTGCGAGTACTCTCAAATCGTACTTTCTTGTTAATTCGACCTGTTGATACTATTTGTAATACTTTTTTGTTATTTTATATTAATATGGATCTTGTCTATATACCAGCTTTGATTATTTGGAATATCTACTAATTTTCACTTCTTCATACTACATTTGTATGAACATCAAGATTATTCTCCTTAAATCTGTACAGGGAAGTTTTAGCTAGCTCTAATTGTATAGTTTTATTGTTGATATTCACCCCTTATGTATCTAGTGTTAAATTAGGTATTTATATGACAGACCTTTCTTGGTATTCCTAATTATTGGAAGATTTTATATAGACAGAAGTAGTATACCTAAAACGACAAAGTTATTTTTCATTTACCTGTATATATTATGAAAACCGGTTTTTTCCAAAAGTGATTATTTTCTAAGGGTTAAATATTTCGCGGTGGTGTCTTGCCATGGCTTTGTTTGGACTTGTTTGTTTGCTTTTTGGCCTTGAATGTTTGTCCCTAATATTTTATTAACTATGTATTTACATTCAGGTATCACAGATCAAATTTATTCGTTCATTGTGTGTTAATTTACGTTTTTTGATTGAGTTAAGCCTTCCAATTGATATTTTATCGTGTGTTTTTTATGTTGTGATGTTATACTATTGTTTTAGAAAAGGGAGAAGGTTTGGTACCATTAAAACGTTTAATCCTGCTGCAAATGTTTGCACCTGTCCTAAGTCAGAATCTGATGTACAGTAGTTGTCGTTTGTTTATGTAATTTATACGTGTTTCTCGTTTCTCGTTTTTATATAGACTAGACCGTTGGTTTTACCGTTTGAATAGTTTTACACTAGTAATATTTGGGCCCTTTATAGCTTGTTGTTCGGTGTGAGCCAAGGCTCCGTGTTGAAGGCCGTACATTGACCTATAATGGTTTACTTTTATAAATTGTTATTTGGATGGAGAGTTGTCTCATTGGCACTCACACCACATCTTCCTATATCTATTGTAAGTAGATACAGAGTATAGCGATGAATGGAGATCTTCGTCAGTAACAATAGTAACGGCACTGGTTCAGGGAGATGTTGTGTTCGTACAAACTAGTTTAGTCTATACACCACATGGAAGTATTATAAGTTTAGATAGAAGTAGATCGTCTTTTGCTGGTTGGAAAAAAAAAGATAATTTTAATTTAAATTATGGTCTTCATTGGATATAGCACACACTGTATTAAAAGGAGCAAAATGAACTTAGGTGTTTTACAAGTATACGCCTGAGATATTTCACTACAAACACAACATATAAGAACATCTTGAGATAGCTGCATTACCAGTGAGTTATTCTATTCGTCAAAACATAGATAGTGAATAAAACCAAACATTAAATGAATATTATGGTGGTTACTTTCATAGTCTTAATTTAAAAATTTTGATAATCATATAGGTAAATGTCAATGATACAGCAACCCAACAACAACGTTGTTATATTATTTCAGCTATGAAAAGGCTTATGCTGTTTCATAAGATCATCAAATTGACAAATTTAATGTTTATAAAATTGCAGTAAGAATACAAGTTGTTTTGTGTTAAGGTTGCTGTGGTGTCTAAATGTTCGACGATAGATTTTCCGTAAGCTTCTGTTAAAGACTTCTGGGTTACTTTCAATTAATATAAAAACTGGGGTCACAGACCTATTTCTTTTTGTTAAAATATATTGAAATTAACGAAATCACAGTTATTTTATATGGGTTATATAGGAAACTAAATTTTTCCTCATTGAGGAAACATCAAACAATAGAATTAGTTCAGATTAAATGAAAAAAAATGCTTTCCATGAATACTTCCAAAATAAAAATAAAAATAGGGTCACGGGCCTTATTTTCTTGAAAATAATAAAAAACACAAATTGTCCTATCAAATTCAGTAAAGTTATCTGTCATTGATTTTAAAAGGATTTTTCTGGAAATTTTAAATACACTTAACGACACTAACATTTTTGATAGTTTAATCTTAAAATTTCAAGTTTTAGATGTTTTGTGTATTCAATGATACTTGGTAAAATATTTTGAACCAAAAAGTATTTTGCAACATGCCCAGATGGGATGCTCAGAAATAGACACCCGATTTACCTTAATCAAAATAAAACAGTATGTTGATCCGATTCATAAAATGATGGGCTAAAGTTATTGATATTGATATAAGGACTGCTTGTTTTACGGTTGATATATAGCAGCCATTCAAATAAAATGTATTGTCAATCATATTGTCAATCATATTAGACTAAGACTGAGTCAATGACATGTCACAAACAAGCAACACAGATTGATAAAGAGAAATTAGAAAGTACAACATCAAGGGACAATAAAGTTCATTAGTCACCTCGAACAGACTCTATAGTAAAATAAAAAGAATGAATAGACCAGCACCCAATAAAACTAATACATTGAAAACTAAAAGTGGAGAATTAATCATAAACAATTCCCGGTCTTTAGATGTTCCGTAATAAAATTAACGGGACTAATTTTTCTACACCAGATGCGCATTTCGACAACAAATGTCCCTCCAGCGATGCTCGAGGCCAAAACATTTGAAAATCTCAAACTAAGTAATAAAATGAAAAGTTTATAAACCATAAAAGGACAAAAGGAAAACCAAAGCCGGGCAAGGAATCAGAGCTTTGCATGAGGGAAACCTCTTCAAGGAAAGGGTCACCAATCCCACGGCACTAGTGACGGTCTTTATTTAAGTCATAAATTTTTCATCTCATTCGTTAGGACAAAAGAACTGCAAACGTAAGATTTACTACAAGGCAGATAGATACAAATTGAGAAAAATGACTAAGAAAAGCATAAAAAGCATTAAAAATACCGAACCCTAAGGCAAATTCAAAAGGAGAAGTCCACAAACCGACAAAATCTAACGCTGTCGATCAATGGAACAATTTTAAAAATGCCATATATTCTTGACATGGTACAGACATCTTCCGAAAAATGGTAGGTTAAACCTGGTTTCATAGCTAGCTAACGCCCCCTTCTTGCATGACAGCTGTTTATAGTTCCATTATTGACAAAAATGGACAAGCAACCGTAACAGACATAATAGGTTAATGTGACAATAATTAGCATCCAGCAGCCAAAACTGTGTAAACATGCATCACAGACATAAAACATATCTGACTAAAAGATTCAAACAAGCATACAATTTAATCTAACAAAGACGCCAACAAAAAGGTGAAGTAGATAGCAATAAACTCATCGTAGATGCCGGGATTGCACGTTTTATTTTCGGGCTCAATTTTAACAAAATATGTAGAATTATATCCCAAAACAATAAATGTGTAGCGTATGGTACAATTTTATGGATGAAAGCATTGTGGATCATTTCTTTAAGACGGAGTTTTAAAGAAATGATCCTAATCTTTCATCCATAAAATTCATATAACATGGTAGTGTAAAGGGTGGGAAAAACGAAGGTTTTGATATTTATTTATTTTAGAAAATGACCGAGATTTTAAATTTTCAGGAAGCTCTTTTGAGTTCTTAAGAATCCACATATGGTTAATGCCATTACGCGATTAACAGTGTCACAGTATTTTTGTAATCCCTCTTTCACTGCGGACATTTTGGTTATTCTAACGGCAATTCCTTTGTTGAACATGCAGGTGAGCCGGCAATGTACCGTTGTTTGTACGGAGCCTTGTAAAGTTTAAGTATACAATACACACAAAGTAAATCCTCAGATTTGTTGCACATTGAAATACTCAATGAGTCCATGAAGGACTTGTAGATTGCCAAGACATCATCAGAGATATACTATCCACACAATAAAGAATATGAATTTGAAGCAATCTAAATATTGTCTTTTCTAAATTAAACTTAAAAGGGATCCATTCGAGGGAGATTGGCATAAAGGAGTGGCTAAAATTGTCGACAATTATTTCGCTAAATTCCATGATTGTTCAGTACATTCAGTAATTATAAAAAGAAGTTGTGCTATGATTGCCAATGAGACAACTCTCCACAGGAGACCAAATGACACAGAAATTAACAACTATAGGAATGTTGATTCGACATTTTCGTCTTGATAAGAAAACTTGTTTTAGGAATTGTATCATGTTGTTTGAACAGTAGTTTGCAGTCTTTAAAGAAACGCAGTTTACAACTCGAAGGTAAACATGAAGGTGTTTTGCCTACACTTGATCTCTTAATGTTCGTTGATGTTTGATTTACTCACAAATTGCTTTCTAGCTTTTCTTATGAAGATAAAGCTAGAAAATATTGTAATGTAGCAGTTTCATTTGCTTTATTCAATTAAACATTGGAGAAAATAATCATGCATCGGATGTGTCTAAGAAAGCACAGCACTATATATACAAAATTATGATGTACAAGATACATATCTTTTGATTAACGTTTATCCACGAACGGGGGTCCTAACATTTGGAAAGAAAATATATAGATCGATGGGTAAGATAGAGACAAAAAGCATACACAGAAGAGACAAAAAGGTGTAAGTTCAACTTAGTGAAATCCCTATCATATGATAAGAGAAAGATATAAATATGTAACAATAGGTAATTCAACACATTAAGATAAAGGAGTAGCGCCTCAATTATTTGAATGTCACGACAGTTACTTTTTATCAGCAATGAAGTAATTTGAAATTCACACTTATGGAATTATTATAATAATGGCAGACGACTGATATTTTGTGTCAATATAATTACTGGTGGACTATATATATTTTCATTTGTTCTTGGTATATGTAAATCAGTTTTTTATTTGTACAAATTTCCTTTATTTGTGGTTCAGCTTATTGTAGTCACCAATTTGTTTAACAGATTTACTTTAACACGTGTACGTGAATTCATAGATTACAATCTGTTTTATGTAGTGTATCATTACAAGTACAAGTTAGAAAACTTGTTAGTGTTCTTTTGTATTTAATGTACAAATATTCAGCTACGGCTGTTTGATAATGCAATTTAAAGTAAATACATGATTAAAATTATCCAAGGTTCTCCAGATGCACAACGCAACTACTCTCGTTGAAGGGCACCTGTCAGGCTTTCACTGAGTTCATAAACACTGCAGTGCACGTTTGGCTGTACAAAATGTACGAATGCACAACAACATTCGATACAAAGCAAAACTACAAAGTAACAAAAATACTAAGGACTCAAATACTAATTTGAAAGTACTCGTAGTTACTGATTGGTAGTTCATAGCCTGATTGAGTGTAAACTTATCAGTTTCATAAAACAAAAATTTTCGAGTAGGAAATACGATTGACAATCGCCATCTTTTATGGTTTCTTAAATCCTAGAAAACTTTATCATTTCATTGGAGTTTATATTTTATGTGCAGTTGCGTGCTAATGGAATGGTGCTAATAGAATTATTACAACTGGGTATTTAAAGTCAACTCTCTTGTAGGAAAAGGTTAGTAGTTTTCAACCGACCAATTATCAGTATAAGTATAAGTCAATTATCAATGTATAAGTGTAAGCCATGACATGAAACATTGCTTGAACTGGGGAAGCATTTTTTTATATCAATCAGTCGGTTAGAGTAGACTTTGAACGTAGAGGGTCCGGATTCTATTCATGTCAACATAGGTAGATGTAACACTGTGCATTTTAGTAAAGATTGAAGTTGGCGCCATACAGATCCTAAAACGTCGTTGTTAAATGTGCATTTAACATTTTACCAATTTAACGTTTCTCTGGAGAAGGTGAAGAAGGTGAAGAAATAACATTTGATTAAAATAGCATGAGCAGATGTGTTATTGACAGGTATAAATTCTGAAGTCCAAAGGTACAATTCTAGTTTCTATGTTATTTAATAGATAAGATATGTATTTTAATAAGTTTTGTCGTAAGATTTCTGTCTCATTCCAGTTTAAAATACATCTTCTTTTATTTAGAATTTATAACAATTCTATGTAGAAGGCATATTATCAAAATATATAAAATAACTCAAAATTCAAGAATCAATTGCGCTTATTGAGTTAAAGTAGTATGTTTTATAAAATGTCCTTCTAAGTAAATGCAATCGGTCTGCTTTGAAAAGGATACTCAATATTTATAACGAAAATATGCTTCAAATTTAGCTACTCATATACATAGTCCATATTTTAGACATGAACAGTGTTTGTGACAGGTTCACATTATTTATCAGATAACTGTTTGACCTGAAATGAAAGCATTTCAGATAGTACATGCACCTACTATAGATAAGATTTATTCCTTAGATCATTCAATAGCCTAGAGTAATCATGTTTGTTTCGTTGGTAGTTTGTCTTGCAGTTAGTTATGCTTATTGTGACATTTCTGTCGCGCACGAATCCGAAATATCTTTTTGAAAGACAAATTTCTGCAAATGGAAAACTTTGTGACAAAGCAAGAAAATCGGATAGCGTACCTAGAAGAGACAGTGTTGCGTCAAAACACGGAAATACTCAATCTAAACGTAGAAGTTAGCCGACTCAGACCTGAAATTTTAACTCTGGAAAACAGTTTATATTCTTTGAAAACATTTTAAGAAGAAAAACATTACCAAATCCTCGGACTATGGTCAAATTTGTTGCAAAACCAGAAATTAAACAGGATTGTTTCCAGCAGTGTGTACCAAAGAGAAAATGGGAAAGGTATTTATTATATAATGTATTCTTCTTCTAAAATCAATCAGTTTGTCAAATGCTTGCTGTATCAATCAACTGAAATTTTCCTTCCACACTGTCAATGCATCTGAATATAATAGAATATTTGAAAAAACCTCATCAAAGATATTAAGTTGATCATTTTATACGCCATACGCGTGTTTCGTCTACAACAGACTCATCAGTGACGCTGGCATCAAAGAAGTTAACAGACCAAATCAAGTAAGCTGAAGATCATTGAGGACCAAAATTTCCGAAAGATGTTGCCTATTACAGCTAAAGTGAATATACTGAACCTTATTTGGTGTAATTATGTTCAATTTTGATAGTTCGCGTCAGTGTTGATCAAAACCTAAAAATATGAACTTGAAAGTTAAAACGGTAAAGAGCAATGAGCTTTAAATGCTACCATAACATGACGGTTCAGTCAGATAAGGACACCTTTGATATACTTTAGAATTTAACTAATAAAATGTCTTATGTAAAATTAAACATTTTCGAGTATCAACAATAACAAAAATGCACCAGATTCGTATTTGGGCTTTTATGATTCATCAGGGATGCGCGAGGCTAAAATAATTTAAAATCCAAAATCTTATACACACCTTGTTAAAAAGAATTGATATCACTCCAATACAGAATGACTGGCACTATTTATAGATAAAGTTATCAAAATAAAGCCACAAAAGTCCTATTTTAAACAATACAATTTTCATAACAGCTTGGATATCTGAGGAGTTCCTTGAATAATCTTATTTTAAATTTCTTTTCTTTTCAAGGTAAAAGAATACTCCTCCAGGAACACCAACAGTAAATTCACCAATAGGATTTTATGCTTTTCTAAGTCAAAACGAAAACAATCCTGGAGTTCATCACACTATAATATTTGACGTTAAAATGACTAATGTAGGTGATGGATATAATTCTTTTTCCGGCATGTTTACTGCACCAAAAGACGGACTATATGCCTTTGCAGTTAGTATTATGATGAATCTTGAATTCGCATCGTATGAACTTGTTAAGAACAATGCAGTCCAAGGATCAATGTTCGTAGATGCAGAGCACAGTGGTGAAAATAGGTCTTCGTCAATGACAGCAGTGTTAGCACTGTTCCATGGAAATGTTGTGTTCGTACGAACCAGTTCAACATATATACCGCATGGAAGTATTCATAGTTCAAAGAATGGCAGATCATCTTTTGCTGGTTGGCTCATTCAGTTAAATTAGACATAATAAAATACATTTAATAAAACATTCTTATTACATTTTTGATTACCGATAGCACACGTGGATAAATCGAACTTATTTTTGAACAATTCTCTCCTTAAAATGAATTTTTCTGCGTTTGTTGTTTAAAGAATGACGTAATTGGAAATGCGTATTTGCCTCTGACAAAATCTGCCGTCGTGATACGTCATGACGCGTGTTTATGATTTTCAGTGTATTTATTCTGATTTTTTCTTGAGGTGCAGTTTCAACCAACACTTGTGATTAACTTGTTCATATATCGTTTTTCTTTTGCCATGGAGTTGTCAGTTTGTCACCGACTTGTGAGTTTAAATATCCTTTTGGTTCGGTATATTCCACCTCTGTTTTCGTGTTTCTTCAATAATGCCTGAGACAAAAGCATAATACAAACGTTGAAGAGCTGATAAAACCAAAAGGACCAAAAGAAAATCAAAACCCGGACAAGAAATCAGAGCTATGTATGAGAGATTCACATCGTTTAATTTAGAATGATTTCGAAATTTTATTACAGTACATTCAAATCAAACAAATATCCGTATTTCCATGCTAATTAACTGGCTAGTGGGCTAGTGATACTGTCTGTGACTAACAATCCACCAGTCCAGTGGTAGTAATAACATTATCTGCCAATTATACTTCACCAGACGAGCATTTCAAGTTAGTGATTATCCATTCATAGCTTGGCGGTGCATGTTTTGTTTTTGAATCACTTTTTATTTTTCTACGCTTTAAACTACTATTATCCATGCTCAATTTCAAGATCTTCTACAAGTTTATTCCTCAAAAGGATGAATCATAGGTACAAATTCCTTGTTTAAGGTCATGAAAATGTTACTTTGTGAAAAGCCACACTGATTCCAACTACGCAAATACACCGAAAAACTTTTAATTGACAACATAATTGTTGGATTTAGTGTAGTGATAAACAACAGTTGGTCGGTATTCCAATGTGTAATAATTGTGCATATATGACAGTCGAGACGATTTCAATTTTAAAATTATAAATTGTCCTCACCTTATCAGCAATATTACAACTCAGGCAAAGTATGGAGTATGTATTTCTCAACTTATACGACATCCAAGTGTTTGCAACTGCTACTCAAATTTTGTAAAACTTCATTGGTATCGAGCAAAACAAAATTACCCAGGTTTTTTCAAAGAACGTCTCGTCCTATAAGATGGTCATGAGCTTTAGATTATTTGTGCTGACGTTGTGTATCATTTGTTTAACTTTACAGTTTTCCTTTATTAAATTTTATACTTTTATGTGCCTTCTTGTCTCGTGACTTTTGACAATTCTCGATATTTGTACATCCAGCTTTCGGACTTTTCACTTTGGGCGTTCCTGGTGCAGGTGGGTCGAGATGTGCGATTCGGACGCATGAAGTTTTTATAGCGTGTTTTCTCATTTTGAATACCCTTTCATTTATAATTTCCTATATATGATTTATCTGGAAACTGTATACTAGTATGTCATTATTTTTTACTATACTGTATGTACTACGAACTAAAAACGATTTGTTGACGTCTTTGTCAGATTTATTTGTAAGTTTGTTTGAATTGTTTAATCAGGTGTGTTGCATGCCTGTAGGTTATACATGTATGTATTAACACAGTTTTTGAAGCTGAATCCCAGTTTATGCGCATTTACCAATTATGTCTGCTCAGGTTGCTCAACCAATTTTATCAATACGACAGTACTATAAAAAAAACTGTCATACAAGTCGGAGGTTTAAAATTATCTAGCAATTAAACCAGGTTCAATCCACAATTTTCCTCGGAAAATGCCTGTACCATGTCAGGAATATGACAGTTGTTTTACATTCGTTCCTTTGGTTGATACAGTCTAACGTTGTTTTTTCAGATCTGATGGACTACCAATTTACCTTGAGTTCGGTATTTTTGTTAATGCTATTTTTCCTTCTGGTCGACTTCATTTTATGTATTCATTTGAAGCAGAATACAGACATAACCTTCTCAAAGACAAGAAAAACAAATCATTTTGCAAGGTTCTTTAATTCGGCTTGCAGATATATTGATGATACTCAGTTACTCAATGACCCACATTTTAGCAAGTTCTTGCATCTCATATATCCAAATGAATTTGAGATTAAGGATACACAGATGGACGACTCAAACTAGAATCTATGAACCTTCTATTTCTGAGCAATAATATACCCTCAGTACCATCGTATTTCGTTCACATATCTCAATTCATACGTTACGCTCAAATAGATATAGGAAGATGTGGTGTGAGTGCCAATGAGACAACTCTCCATCCAAATAACAATTTATAAAAGTAAACCATTATAGGTCAATGTACGGCCTTCAACACGGCGCCTTGGCTCACACCGAACAACAAGCTATAAAGGGCCCCAAAAGTACTAGTGTAAAACCATTCAAACGGTAAAACCAACGGTCTAGTATATATAAAAACGAGAAACGAGAAACACGTATAAATTACATAAACAAACGACAACTACTGTACATCAGATTCCTGACTTAGGACAGGTGCAAACATTTGCAGCAGGATTAAACGTTTTAATGGTACCAAACCTTCTCCCAAAGCATGTTCACACTTTAAGGACTCTATCAACAGGGTGTGATCCTTACACCAAAAATGCTCCAGCAGAATTATGAGGAAGCAAGACTGAAACCGACACTGCATAATAAATCAAATCAATCCTGCCGGAATGTTCACCCCGTGTCAGCGATCACCCGTCTCTAACGATCACTTTCAGACCATCGCAAACGTTTTCTCTATATAGTTTAACTCTTCTCAAAGGTCACCTGTCTAACACGGTCAGCGGTCACCTAATTTTGCACGAAATCGATCGATTTCAACTTTTAACAACAGTAATTTTAAGGTTTAAACTACCAATATAATCATGACAAAAATACATGGGTTCAGTATCAAAGTCGTCATGAGAACAGGAACCCATTTGCAACCTAGATCGCACAATTATAGGTGAATTTCGTGAATTCCTAGTGTTCTTTTTTTTTCAGTTTTCATCAAAACCGTATCCGGACTTCTTTCACCACGAATTTTAACATATTTCGAAATTTTTCTTCCAATTTAAAACAATGGAATCTGCCGTTTTTATTTCACTGCTTGCAAGAACGATAACTCTATCGTTTGAAACACTAAAACCATTTTTCAGAACCTGTTTTAAATGGTCACCTCTTTGAATAGTCACTTTTATTTCTTCCCAGGAGTGACTGACTAATAGTGGTTTTACTGTAACACCTAAAACAGTACTAAGATCTCTGGATGCCAAAATAGTCGTTTCATCTGATATTTTACCGATTGTGCCTTATGCCTGATTAAGACATTTTGACTGAGTGAAAATTAGCATGGCAGATGATTTGAGCAAAACAAGGATATGCTGACCTGTAAACGCACATAATCTTAGTGGTGTTGGTGGCTGGTGTTGTCTAATGTACTGTCAAGTGTGTTTAGTCATTACTGTTATCCTTTTTCTATCGATTATGTATTTTCGCAAATAGATAAGTTTACGAAATAAAACAGATAAAAATAGCATGTAAACAGTTTTGCGGGATATTTTATAGTGCAAAGTATATTCATGATTATTTTTGAATACCTTATTGATAAAAGGTTCTTTTATGTTTGTCAGTTTATTTAGCTGCAATATGAAAACCCGTGTATAAATCAAATTTTAATTGAACTCGTTTGCTTTATATATACTGTATATCAAAGTGCAATGTCAAAATATTTGAAAGCAATGTCCATATGAAGAGGTTAAGACTAATTCAAATTTTTATTTAAAGGTTTGAAATTCCTTTGAGTTATATATATAATTTCTCAATCTAAATTCCGGGTATTTTTATATTTAATTTTCATGTAACTGGGAAACGCTTGAAAAAATAAGGCTATCATTTAATTATTTAAATATCTTACAAATGGAAAAGATAAATCCTTAATATGTTTTTGTTATATCAATAATCATATAGATGAATTCATCATAAATACCAGGCTGAAAAGTTTTGAGCCATACGAAAAACTCAAAGTCAACGGTTAATGTATAACTATGATCTGCAGTTATCAATTTCTGTTTATTATTCTTGACCTTTTCATGTTAAATGCAATTACAATCCTGTTATAAGAAAATGCTTTAATTACGGAACGATGCTTACAAAATATTGGTTACGTGTACACAATGGTGGGGTTCCAGATTGCTGTAAAATATGTAAAAATCATTTCACCATATAGATCTGAAGTAAGAGCTTGTAAACGTCCGTGAAGGAGAAGAACTAACGACAATATATTCTAAAACTATGCAGATTTGTATTGCAGCATTTCTTGAAAATAGTTATTACAGCAATAATCAATTTAGTAAATGTTATTATATGTACCAATCTTTACAATTTTAAATTGGATTTTGGTACAATATTCTTGCCAGATAACAGTAAATTTAAAAGAAAAGACATTTAAAGAATAACTCAAATCAAATACAAGTTGAAGAGAATCAATAACCAAAATCCCGAAAGTTGGGCAAAATACGGCTAAGGCAACTTTTTTTGTATATATTTTGAATATAGTGTTAGTATCCTATATTTTTCTTTCATCTGTTTGGCTAAACTACATATCATAATTTAATATACAAAACAGATACATTGGACGATCTGAAAAATTAATCAATAAAGGATTCATGCACAGCTGATACAGGATACATTGCATTCTTATACATATCGGTGATATATGAAGCTGTGCGATTTGAATATTTGATACCAACCTTATCACATATCAATAGGATATGGCATTTCTCCATAAAATGAGTATACTTCTAATAGTATGTCAAGTTGCTGCATTAAAAGTAAAAGTAGGTTTTACGGAGCAGTCATCACAGCTTAACGACATTTACTTTAATGAGACAGTGATCTTCCAAAGTAAAATGGCATCTTAGAATATGTTATGCATTGTAATCATGTCATGGAATGCATGTCAATTTCACATTCTACTGCATCTAATGAATGTTTAGGCATAAGTTAAGGATACAAAAGGCTAACAATGTAAAAGGATATCAGAGTGTTGGCTGGACCTACCACTTGATACTAGACAGTAAGATGTTTATTTATCATAATGAAAACAATATTTAATGTTCTAATTTCAAATTGAATCGATTTAATATTTTGTTACAGATGATTGATTTTGGTTTATAATAAATGTTCCTTCACTTTCGCACAAAAAAATATCATATAGCGAAAATGTTCATAACAGAAAATATTCTGGTATTTAATATACATTCAACTAATAATTTTAATCGTTTGATAATTACCTTGTTAATGTTCACAGACTTCAATGTAGTCAAATTTTTAATTTTTTCAAAACTAAGAAAGGGTTTCTCTGTCGGCGAACCTGTTCTTGCTTCTTTTGGAGTGCATGATTCCCGCATTTAAAAAAAAAAATTTATTTTATCCTTATTCAAATCTTTTGAATTTATGATATCTTTTCTGGCATTAAAATTAGGAAAGTGTTTTTTTTAAATAATGATAAGTTTCCTCTCATCTACCTCAGGCAAAGCTCTGATTCCTTGTCTGGGTAAGTCGATAATTTTGGTGTTTGTTTTATTTTATCAGCTCGTCTACATCTGTACATTTTTTTTTATTTGGGTTTTCAATTTTTTGTCTCGAGCACCCATGAAGCCATGCAATGGGCGTCAAATTATAAAAATTCTTTGTTTGCAGAACTACCATGATGTGAACTCTACAGCACATTACACTTGGCAGCATGTAAATGCAAATAATATTTTATACTGCAACTATGCTATTTATGAACTAAAGAGGGTCTACAAAATATATTGGAAAAGTTGAAAATCTGAGCAATGAAAATCCTTAAATGACTAACAAGTAATGACGATTTTAACCACTTACATTATTCCCAGCCTATTTTGATAGGTTTTCATTTATTACCGTCCGTAGCAAATATTTCAGTCATATTCAAGACGAGAACAATTTCGGATCCTCTATTCTCTTCAACTTCTTAGCTAATTTGGCCTTTAATTTTTTTTGATTCGGTCGTCACTAATGAGTCTTTTGTAGACGAATCAAGCGTCTGAGTAGAAAAGTATATATGGGTTTTTCAACAAATAAAATACGTGAGATCTCCAAAGTAGGTTGACTGGGATGAGGGCTGGCAATTTGGACTTCCATTGGAAAATTACTGTAAGTTAGATTAGGACATATATTTTGCATTACAACAGGCTATTACTGCTCTCCTTATCTCGAGTATTCTTTGACGTGCAGAGAGCCTTTAGAGTATTCTTTGACGTGCAGAGAGCCTGGTACTGACCTTATACGAGGCGTATTTATACATTCCGTACAGTCAAACGGAAGCCTTACTTGGCAATGGCTTAACTGTTAGACGGGAAAAGTACGGAAATGATCATATTTCTATAGTCCCGTCAGCACTTTGGGTATCCTTAATTAGAAATGTATTTAAATTATTTTCTATAACAAATTGAGAAACTTGAATTGATTGTTCCAGTTGTATGTTCACAATATATATATCTGTTGGGTGTATTCCCGCTGAGTTTTGTTTATATTCATTTGTTTAATTAATGTTTTTGTTTTTCTTAAATTGTTTATGATGTGTTTACTCTTAATTCATACAGAAAATGTTCTTAAATTTTAATTGCCTATTTATATATACCAGAAATACTTTTACCGGAGTCACTAGTGGAGCAAAAACTGATTCTTCCGGAGAGAATGAGTTCATTCTTAAACTTGATATGTTGGTTACTGTTTTGGTTCTTCTCTGCCTTTTCAGGTTTGTGAATGATTTTCAAATTAAACTTCATACGTATATTTATGACTCCACGTAGGCGACAGGGACATTAAGTACTACCCTTGACCCTCCGTTTTTCGTCCGGCCGGCCGTTCCATTTTGATGCAAAGTTTGTTAAAATCCTTTTGAAGGAAATAAGAGAGACATTGGGATAACAATTGAAAATGATATTAAACAATGTTAATTATTTTCATCGGTTTTCTAGACATGAAATATTCTTTTAAAGATACAACAATTAAAAATGAAAACGGGGTGTAGATGAAATAGATCTGGTTTATACTGGTACCCAACAGTTTGGTTATTTAATGTTCTAATCATGAAAATAAATTTAGCGATGTTCTGTTTAATATTCCATATCTACAGAAAATTGAAACCTTTATTGTAATTTAGCAAACAGATTCATCGAAAAACATCCGAAATCAAACAAAAAGGAGATGTTGTCTACTTATTTCTGCAGTGTTTAATTTAATCATGCTTTATAAACTATATGTTAATTTATGACGGTTTATTTGTATTAAAACTTCAGACTTGTAATTGTGACTGTTTTTATATTGCATGAAAATTCTCCACTTTTAGATAATCTTGATAAACTGGTGTAGTGCAAAAAAAAAAAAAAAAAAAAAAAAACCATTTGTGTAATATTCTATAATATAGATCAGTTTAAAATGCTAGCTTACAACCACTCGGACACGCTACGTTACACAGATACAGAAAATAAAAAGCGATATATTTGATCCGGTCGGGAAAGTAAAAGGTCTCTAGCACTAGAAACAAGTCAAGCTGGAGACCAGCGACGTGGTTGTATTTTATGTAGAAACTATGCACTAAAGGTAAAATAAAATGCTGCTTTAGAGGATGAAATCCAGAATGAATCCTACTAATTCTAATATGAAGTGGCATTTTCTTATGATTTTGTTTAGCAAATTCATTGATCATCACTGGGATTATGATTTTTAGTATGGGGACAGATGATTGATTAATCATTGACATTGACATAGACTTTGAACTAGCTTGAAGTAGATACGAGTATTCCTCGATTTGTATTGTGTGTTTGTTGTCTTTTTTTTTGGTGTTTTTATGTGTGCTTAGTACCGATCTGATTGGTAAAGCCTTTCCCAATTGATTTTGATACTTTGTTTTTATGTAGTGCTGACACACTACTGCCCCAGATGAGAGGACATGTTTAACCTATGCCACATTTCGTATGTGCCTGTCTCAAGTTAGGAAGTTGTAATTAAGTGGTTGTCGTTGGTTTCTGTCTGCATATTTGTCTTTCCGTTGATGTCTCTAGTAAAAACTAGGCCGCTGTTTTGATCATTTGAATAAATATTGTTTCACATTTTGTCATGCCGTCGCCTTTGATAGTTCTAATATTAGGTATGGGTTTGTTCATTGATGAATGCTGTACAATACACTAGTAAATATGTTAAGAGACTCGTCCGTTGGTTTCTGGTAGATGGTTGTCTCTATGGCAACCATACTTATCTAATTATTTTTAAATTGATATGTATTACAACTGTCTGTATATGTCACACCTTTTCAGAAGACTTTGCACATTGTGTCCTCACATCTTAAGCAAGATAACTTATGACCTGAATGATGGTTCATGTTACTTAGATTATATCTAGGTTTGTTAATTATATCAGTCAATAGTACGACAAATTTACACAAGAAATCGTGTCCTTTATTTTCTTAGTTTGGTTCACAATAAGTTTAGTTCACTTCGACATTTCGGTTGCAGAGGAATCCGAAATATCCTTTCTTAAAAAAATGATTCAATTGGAAAAATGATGACTAAGCAAGAAAATAGGATATCGTATCTAGATGAAAAGGTAACGCGTCTAGACCAAAATTAAAGTCATGGAACATAATTTACATTTTTTAAAACATTATTTCATATCGGTTAATAATTAGCTTCTCTTATATATTGGATAACAAGGGCCACATGACATTGTTTATTCTTTAGTAAAAATTCCATCGGTCTTTAACAGAAAAAAACGGACCAGAAAACCGGTCGTTAACGGACTTTTACATGTTAATGACCAGTGGGGCGTGGTTTCTCTGTTTAGAGTGATGTCCCTTTAATAAAACGCAATCGCGATTCAGACGTTTGGAACATGGCTGAACTGGAAGGCACGTCTGCTACAGACAACTCAAATGATCGTTTTGCCGTACTTTCCGATGCTGATAGAGACAAACTACTCAGCAACAAGAATTATAAAATTATAGAAAACTTTATTTTGTATTCATATACTGAAAAATTGCACTTAAATGAATGGCAGTGACTTATAGTTATCACTATGACTGGTCTTCACTCTTTCCTATAGAAATCGTACAATAACTCGAGTTTGCTTTGAACAATTTGAATTTATGAGAATTTTAAAAACATGGTTCCTCAATGAAATAAACATAATAGTTATTGAAGAACTGGTCATTATCGTGATACATGGACTGCCCGTAGGACAGTGGTATTAGTCAATACCACTGTCCTGTGGGCAGTCCATATATCACGATAATGACCAGTTCTTCAATAACTGTTATATAATTCTAAGTTCTAATTCTAAGACGAACACAATCTGTTAAGCCTAGGACGATGTTCAAATCTGCGACAAAACAAGAAGGAAAATCAGATGATTTGCAGGGTTTTGTGCGTCGAAATGTTAACGTCGAAGGTATGTTATATTTTGCTGCTGATAACTAGAAATTTGGTGTGCATATATAGTTCGTCTAGCGTATAGTCAATGATAATTATTCTGAAGACGTCGGTTTGTTATGAAAAATAGTACAGTACAAAACAAAATAAAATATACGTCTAAAAATAATATGGAATACGCGAAAAGAACTGTACTTATAAAAAGAAGATGTGGTATGATTGCCAATGAGACAACTGTCCACAAGAGACCAAAATGACACAGAAATTAACAACTATAGGTCACCGTACGGCCTTCAACAATGAGCAAAGCCCATACCGCATAGTCAGCTATAAAAGGCCTCGAAATGACAATGTAAAACAATTCAAACGAGAAAACTAACGGCCTTATTTATGTACAAGAAATGAACGAAAAACAAATATGTAACACATAAACAAACGACAACCACTGAATTACAGGCTCCTGACTTGGGATAGGCACATACATACATAATGTGGCGGGGTTAAACATGTTAGCGGGATCCCAACCTCCCCTAACCTGGGACAGTGATATAACAGTACAACATAAGAACGAACTATAAAAATCAGTTGAAAAGGCTTAACTCATCAGATGGACAAAAATACAAGTGGACGTGGCAGGGTACTTGTACATCCCAACAACAAAAGACATTAGGAACAGATCTGAGAGTACTCGCAGTTATCTGACAGCTAGTTCAAAACCACTAACAACTAATAAAGAAATCATGCATCTAAGACTAAATTATCAATCCGTACACATCCAACATCCAATGGATTTAGTGTAAAGACGTCATAAACAGTCAGAGAAAAACATGACCTTGTGCAATGCCAATTTTGTCTACAAAATGCATATTTTCGAAAAAGCATATATATTCATGTCCCCCTTTCGTAATTAATACAGATTAGTGATATACATGTGTGTGTGTCTTTTTTAATTTTTAAAATATAAAAAGTTGCAAACTGAAATATCACATAATAAAAAAATAATAACTTGGTGTTTAATATGTTTCACACTACAAATAATAAAAGTGCCATCAGAAGGATCATGGGTAACGATAAGAACTGATATAATTTATCCATGAATTTTACGACATTTTCACTATGTACAAGTATACCTTATTTCAGAAACAATGTAAACAATTGGAAAACATAATATCAAGGAGAATTTTTAGTGTCATTTTGAATTATATCAGTTCCCTTTTGTTAACTTTAAAGAAAAGGACTCCTCCAGCAATCTTTGCTTCGCATCACGGTGCGGAGCTATTAGTTTCAGTCGACATACACGCCATCTTGAAATAATTACTTATCACATATAGATTCTGATTGGTTGTTTTATGATGCGGCTGAGATACAGTAACAGCCATTGGCTTAAATGATATAAAGAATTACAGACTGTTCTCGTCTCAGGATAAGACATCAAATGCCGGAAAATTAACTATGTGTATTTCAGTTCCGATCAACTGTTATTAATTCATGTTCGTTTTATTATTATATATTGCACACTGAAATTCAATATTGCAATATCAATTATTAATATGTGTTTCTTTGCTTTGTTAATCTGAAATATGCAAGGTTTTTTTTTTTCTTAACAATGTTCCTATACAATGTTTACAAAAATGCATTATCTGTATTTTATAACTTTTGCCAATCCAGGCACACCTCCAGAGAGGCACTGCTCCAGGTTCGTGTATATTTATAAATGTTTTAATTTTCAACAAGTAAAGTGCACAAAATTTTAAAAGCATGGGTGTACAACGCACACTCTTAAAGTAGAACAACATCATTTTCACTGAAACTAAATATTTATTGCTGTTTACAATTACATGTATATGTTATTGCTTCGCATTGCAAGCTTAATGGCAACTAAACGCTGAACAGCCAGTTTAAAATTTCAGAAAAGTTCATCTTAATATATATTAATTGCTGTGTGTTTGGTTTTTTTTTCTACATTGGCTAGAGGTATAATGGGAGGGTTGAGATCTCACTAAACATGTTTAACTCCGCCGCATTTTTGCGCCTGTCCCAAGTCAGGAGCCTCTGGCCTTTGTTAGTCTTGTATGATTTTTAATTTTAGTTCATTTATATGTTTTGGAGTTTAGTATGACGTCCATTTTCACTGAACTAGTACACATTTTTGTTTAGGGGCCAGCTGAAGCCCGCTTCCAGGTGCGGGATTTTCTCGCTGTGTTGAAGACCCATTGGTGGCCTTCGGCTGTTTTCTGCTCTTTGGTCGGATTGTTGTCTCTTTGATACATTCCCAATTTCCATTCTCAATTTTAAACATTGATATTCCAAGTCTAAGACATCCATTTTATATCAACCAATATCTAAAATACCACATTTCCAATACTAAATCAACAACCACATGCACACATCTGTACTATTATATGAGAAGACCTCATTTTGTGTGTCGCTTCTCTTCCTTCCACAATAAATTAATCATCATGCCTCTGTGTCCTATAGGTACCATGCATAGTTGCATTTGTCATCCTCGCTTATGATTATTCCGATTGGGTTATTTTGGGAGGAAAACAAAATAAAGGCGTCCGAATATTGTTTCGACCATCGGACGGACTTTTAAGTCACAGACAAGACTTCCGTTTAGGACTGTTTGTTTAAAATTACACATATTCTTTTGGTAAATTTACAAACAACACTTAATTCTAATTTGATTACATACAATGTTTTGGGTACCTGAGGAGGATGACACGTGATACCAGACGAGCTAGACGTATGTTATTATAGCTCTCAAAATTTGTGTTTTCTTCGAACATCTAACCCGTTTTTCTGGTTTTTCGTATGGATTGATGTTTCAGTTGGACATAAGAACACTTTAATCGTGAGTTTTCTCATTTTTACCCATATAGACTTTGATTGAATTCATTACTTCAAATACGTACACAACACCACAAATGAAAACTACTCACTAAGGTGGTCGTAATACTGGACAAAGTTTGACCGTTAAAGTTATCGGAGTTGGACTTTGGACTCGAATACCTAAAGGCTTAATTGACCGTGAAAAATATGGAAGTGCTAAAACTACCTTTACAGGTTCGAGAACAGTTGATGAAAGCGGAAAACGAAATTAAAGATAAATACTTAAACTTTGTTCGTTCTCTGTCTTTTTGTGATCTTAAGAAGTTTGATAAAGTTAAATACAAAGACATCATGTTATCTGAACTAAGTACAGAAATGAATGGTACTGTTTCAATCGATATTTTAAAAAGTCAATGTCACTGTATGTCAAACGCTCTTAACAATGAATGCCAGGCAGAACTTGGGAAACGGCGCAAAAATGGCGAAAAAACTCCTCGTAAATCTAGAAACAACCTACCACCGAAGAAAAATACCAGTGGGAATACTATAAATTCTGTCAAAAATAATGTAGACGATATAGTTTTGTCGGTACAAGAAAATTTAGATTTAGGAGAACTCTCTGAATCCATGAATGAGTTGTTTATTTCGCAAAATGAACCATCTGTCGTTTGCCCTTCTCCAGCCGAATATTTTGATGACAGTATCACAGAAGTAAAAACTCTTTGTTCCGAAGAACAAGCTCTTGACATAACTCCAAATCAAGAAGAAACAGTTCAGACGCGACAAAAAGCGAAAAAAGCAAAGAAAGGTCAAAAGGGCCTCCAAACGGACAGCAAAAATAGTTGCATCTGCAAAAGCAACAAGACAGGAAATATGATACGTTGTAACCTCTGTCAGCTTTGGTTTCATGTTGCTTGTGTCCTGGACAAAATGATTCTGAAGTTGGCTTCTGGGTTTGTCTCGATTGCAGACTTTTACCTAGTAGAATTCAGAACAGCGAAACAATGTTAGAACAGTTCGTCTCTAAGTATCAGGAGGTCGAGTGTAAATTAGAACATAAATCTCAAGAAGTTGAAAATCTTCAACAGGAAAACAACCGCCTGCGAGATAGTTTAACACGAGACAAAAAACAAGAAAATGAATGTGAATGTACCACCAAACTAAACAATCATAGTTGCAAGAAAGATGATTTGAGGGATAAACAAAGGAACATTGCAGAAAATAGTAAACCACATAGAGGAACTTTGCTAGTTGGAAGTTCAGTAATCCGTGATATTACTACTGATGCCTTTAAACTAGACAACCAACCCTTATGCGTGCGGGGTGGCAGGGTGTCAGACATTACAGCAGAACTCCTCAGCAAACCTGTTGATGAAGTTTACAAAACATTATCTTGCAAATAGGTAGTAATGACTGTGCGAGTAATTTATTCGACGAGGAATCGTTCCGCGATGACTACCAGACATTGGTTATGACCGCACAAAGTAAGTGTGAAAATGTTGTTATCTCTTCTATTTGCCCACGCCTAGACGATAGATTTGGTAACATTAGACTTGGTAATATTGTCCTTAGTAAGATTGCATGTGATGAAAATTGTTTGTATATTGAACATGATGATGATTTTAGATTACCAAATGGTGCTATAAACAGTTGGTTGTATAACAGAGATGGTGTACATTTAGATAAAAGGGTTCTGTAAAGCTTGCAAACAGCCTTGATATTTTTGAAAAACAGGTTGCTAAACAGGTAACACGGCCATGTAATGCTAGAAAGAGTGGTGGTGCACCTCAGAGAGGATATCAGCGCAATAACCGACAAGCAGCCAGGCAAAGTAAGCCGACTGCAACTCGTAATGCGCAACATGTCCGCTATGAGAGGCACAGCCAACCAGAAAACAGACGTCACAATGAAACAAATGAAGATGAGCTATCTTGTTGGTACTGTGGTGAAGGTAACCATATATCTAAAATTGTCGTCACGGGCAATACTTACAGTGTAAGAGATGTAACGAGTATGGCCACAAGTTGAAACACTGTAATTTGTAGGTTTTTGGCCATGATGTTAGCGCCGGACACGGCGACAGTTCGAATGATATTTTAAACGTAAGATGTAGTCAGAGAACAAAGAATCGACGCCATCACAGGGGTGGAAAAAATAAAAATAAAATGTCACAATCATGTATTGATTTATTAAATATAAGAGGCATCAAGGGTAAAATTCAAGAGGTAAACAAACACCTTGATCAAGATTCCCCAGACCTACTTTGTTTGGTTGAAACATTTTTGAAGACAAATTGCAAACCTCGTGACTTGCACAATAACTATGTCTGGGTAGGAAAATGCCGTACTGGTTCTAAAGATAAGGGTGGAATTGGTATATGTGTTAACTCCCGACTAAAGATTTTAGACGAAAACTTAATTAAAGTCGAGACGATGGTTTTGAACGACTTTGGATCCTGTGCAGAATGAATAATGTTAAAACGGCTGTAGGGGTTGTTTACTTTCCAAATGATGGAGTGGATAAACCCACTACTGATAAGCTGTTCTACGAGCTTTGGAAAACTGTTCAGTCATTCGCCGGCTCGGGTACGAGATCTGTCTTACGGGCGACTTTAATGGTAAATGCCTAAGTAAATGCGATTTTACTGGCAAGACGTTAGTAACCGATATAAAACAAAGCTACAACGGTGTAAGACTTCGTCAATTTTCAGAAACCGTAAACCTAGAAATTGCCAACTCTATGAACTGCTGTGAAGGTTTTACACCAGAGTTCTTAATAACCAGAAGTCTGCAATTGACTATATTTTATTATCGGAAGCGCTTTGTAACCATGTCAAATCGGTTTTCATCGACGAACTCGGGAGTTTACATCTCCATAGCGACCCTGTAATTGTTCGGATTCGGTTGCGTAAACAACGAGACGACGTTAATAAACGGCGAAATCCGACACGGCTTATGTGGAAAACGGAAAATGTTGACTGGGACAAATTCAAAGTTAACATAGACAATGTATTCGATGAACATTGGCACGAAGCGTCAAATGATATAAATGTTCTTTGGGATATTTGGAAAGCCAAAGTTAACTACGCGGCTGATATGGTTATGAAAAAGTTCCGTTTGTAAATAATTATAGAAACTTTGGGACAAACCCTAGATCGAATGCTTAAGTCTAGACGTGATGCAAATAGATTGCAACGTTTACATAATAGAACGAGAAATCATGATAGCCAACTTGGAACTCATATTTCTGGCGTTTATAAAAACGGAAATTAGCACTTCTTGAAGCCATTAAGCGTAAGGAATTCGACAGAAAGGTTAAGTGTCTCACGGTTAAGGGCATAGCTACTAATAAAAATAGTAAATTTTTCTGGAAACTGCTCAGAGGTCCGAAAGAAAGTGTTAACCCCAGTCGAATTATCGATCCCAACAATAAGGACGATTTTATCGAGGACGATGCGGACATAAGTGAGTGTCTAAAAACTCATTTTAGCAAAATCGGAAAAGACACAACTACTAAACCCGATTTCAAAAACCATGTCACAAACCTGTTATCTGAAATTGAGAGCAACCGTGGCCGTGGCGAAAATTTGCTTTCAGTAACTTTTTCGAGTGACTCTATTTCAGATGTACTGCGTTGGATTCAACTAGGAAAAGCACCCGGCTTCGATGATATTCCGAACGAGTTTTTGAAATATGGTGGTGATACGATGGTTAAGACTTTGTGTGATCTGTTTACCTTCATATCTGATCACGAACAGATACCGGTGGAATGGCAGAGGGGGATTATAAAACCTCTCCATAAATCCGGTTCTGTTTACGATTTAGATAATTACAGAGGTATCACTTTGTCATCAAATGTATATAAACTTTTTTCGAAGACTTTGGAAACACATATCGTGAACTTCCTCGAACAACACAAAGTACTTGGGAAAACCAGGGCGCTTTTCGAAAGGATCGACGCATTGAAGATCAAATATTTGCTTTACAAGGTATTTGTGCTTTGTCACGCTCTTCTAAAGACCCTTTACTTAGCCTTTTGGATTTATCAAAGGCGTTTGATAGGGTATGGCGCGATGGGCTTTTGTTAAATTATGGCAAAGTGGGATACAAGGAAGGTATGGCGTCTAGTTAAGAATATTTATAGTCATGTAGAAAATAAGGTACTATTTGGTGACATTGAATCTACCTGGTTTGAACAGGAATATGGTGTCAAACAAGGCTGTGTATTATCACCCACTTTATTCTCTGTGCTCATGAATGACTTGGTTGATATGCTTAATGAAAGCGGTGTAGGTTTTGATATTTCGCAACAACTTATAAATTGTCTCCTTTTTGCAGATGATGTTGTACTTGTTGCCAAATCGCCAGAAGACTTACAGACGTTACTTCGGATTTCACACGATTTCGCAACTAAATGGAATTTGAAATTTAATCATAAGAAATCTAAAGTTCTAGTGGTTGGGAAGCGGTTGAATCCGGAACGAGTCTGGTCTCTTGGTGATGCAAATATCGAGGAAGTGAACGAATATAAATACCTCGGTTACTACATAAATAGATCACTAAAGTCAAATTTCCATGTAAATAACTATTTGAAAGATAAGATGGATAATATGCTGAACTATTTGTTACGTGTCCTCGGTGAGCATGGAAATTTTAACCGTGTTAAATTTGGAGACGCCCTTTGGAACTCAGTGCTCCGGCCTTCTTTAACACACGCATGCGCCGTCTGGATGCCACTTTCAGCTACAAATATATCGATCATCGACAGTTGGCAATACCGCGCAGCTAAGATCATTATGAACACTAAAATGAATATTCCCCGTTCCGCTCTCCTTCTCGAGCTTGGATGGGAACCCGTATCTGCATTTATCACCCGCCAAAAAGTTGCGTACTTTAAAAGGATTAATAACCTACCAGACGATAGACTGTGCAAGCGAGTCTTTAGTGAAATGGTTCAATTAAACGAAAGTGTCTGGAAATATGTTCAGGAGATGAACACCTACACGGAAAGTATTGGGTCTGATAAATTTAACTGTCAATATGGTAATGCCATAAGGAAAGTTTAATTATTGATGTTACTACTAAAAGTAGCCTTGAATTGTATCAGCACTGCTATATTAAGACAGGTAGCCAGTTATACTTAGAGGACATAAGCGATTTTAATTCATCTCGTCTTAAACTGCTCGCAAGAACAAATTATTTGCCATTAAAGCAGTTTCTTTTTAGAATGCATATGTCCGAGGACAACCTATGTCCCATTTGTGATTCAGGGAGTCAGAAGATTTAGAACATTTTCTGCTCAGGTGTACATCTCTTGAACAAACCAGGTCTAAATTTTTCACCTTATTTGCCTCTTTTAATAATAGAAATGTAAGTTTTCTGGAACTGTCGCCACGTGCACAAGTATTATTTTTAGTTGGCGATATTGGTTATGCTTTTAACGATGAAATTGGTTCTTTTTATGATGTTTATGGAAGAATGTATCTCTTAGAATTATTTAGATTACGTCATATTATGGTTGAACCAAAATAACCTTTGAGTTAACTTACTCGTATGTACTATTATATATTGATTGATCTTAGTTTTTATGCTTTATACATGCTGCATGGTCTTATTTGTCTATGAGTGTTTTAATTACATGTATATTTTAACATTCTATAAATTGTCTTTTTTATTATGATTATGTATTTTAGAAATCTCTATTTTGTCTTATTAATGTGCCATGTATGTTATTGTTTCAAAGACATTCTATAATGAACCCATTAACTATAATGTATATAATTGTAAATAATATAGTATAGACGCACCATCACTTCTACCCTGATGACTGGTGCCCCGATGTAAAGGGTAGTTTTCTAAATAAAATATATATATACCTGAGCTACAGGAACCGGTATCAAACATTCCTTCGGTCCCTGGAAGCGATAAAAATCCGATTTCTTGGGACCCCTGGACCGTATGTAATCATGTTTTATTGAAGAAATAATTCATGCAAGCCATAGATTTGTTGAAAATTTGCTTACGCTCGGGATAAAATTCCAATATAACGACCCAGGCCATGTGAAATGAAAACAAATCTATGGAATGCATGAATTATTTTGATTCTAATATGGTAAAGAGTATTTTATTATGGCTCTTCATAATTCCAATCTTATTTGCAAATATCACATAATAATCTGATTTCATTAGTGGAATCCGTTTCGAGTGACTGAAATTGAAAAGGTTAACATATCGATTATAATGTCTTCTGCACAACGAAACAAAAAGCATGGCCGTTGACAAAGCAACTCGCCTCCTAAAAATTGTGCGTTCGTTTACTACAAATAGTTGACCTTTGCGTTGACATTCTTTAGATTTACATCCAATATTTTAACTGGTGAAAAATGCAAAATGTTATATTGACATCAGTTCATGTTAAAGATACTTTTGATACCTTTCCTGAAATTCTCCAGTCATGAAATCTTTTACAAAATTCATCCTACAACAGTTTACATACTTTCAACCACGCTCTAAATGCCCGCGATTTCGCGGGTGTGTTATAGTATTACCGTAAATTAGGATAGAGCGAAGCAGTCGACAGCTTTTAGAAAGCTCAAAATGGTTTACTGTTACTTCTACGATAGGATTTTATGCGTACCTAACGAGAATAATCCTGGACAGAACCATACTATATTGTTAACGTAAAAAGTATCAACATTGGAAATGGATATCATTCGTTTCCGGTATGTTAACTGCACCACAGGACGGATTATATGTGTTTGCTGTTAGTATTAGAATGGCGTATGAATATGCATCGTATGAAATTGTAAAGAACGATGAAGTACAAGGAGTAAGTGGCCGTTCGTGTCATTGGCGGGTATAAACATACCTTATGAAATTTTCAACGCGTTGGTTTCACTTCCAACGCGTTGGTTTTACTTTCAACGCGTTGGTTTTCACTTTCAACGCGTTGGTTATCATTTTCAACGCGTTGGTTGTAAAACTAACGCGTTGATTCGTATTCATACGGTATGAAAAACCAACGCGTTGGTTTTAATTCTATACCGTAAGCTTTTCATTCCACACCGTAAGTTTTGCACTTTTGTCAGCCAATTACAAACTTTCTTAAAAGTATTATCTAAATATGAGATGACTGGACCGATGACACGATGCTAATAACTTTTTATTTCTCAAAAGAATTATCTCAAATTTGAAAGATGATAAGATTTCAACATTTAATAAATGTATGTAATAAAAACAACGAAAAAAAAATTAAAAGCTTGCAAAATGTGACCTGACCGATGCAATGTCCTAATTTCTTTGTTATTTTATTTTTTTTAAACTAAATTGTTAAATTTTGATTCATAATTAATAAGATATTACTAAAAAATCGGGGAAAAAATATTTTTGGGTTAAAAATTTGACCCGGTCGTTATCATGACCAGGAAAATTACTATATATCGATTTATATGTAATGATTTGCCTCAAATTAATAGAAACATTAAGATTGAATCATTTATTTTATCAAACAAAAACACTAGAAAAAACTTCACCTGACCAGTGTTCCAAATGTTCATCTTGTCCAGACTAATCTAATATATCAGTTTATTGTAATCAGATTACTGGTAACGGGATAGCACATCCTCATTTTACGGAAATGTTGTTAACCGTGCCCGGAAATTTAGAAATGATCCTTGTAAACTTATCGCTCCTTTAAATAAACTTATTCTAAAGGTTACCAATTCAACACTGTAATAAGATCATTGAATATTGTTTTTATTGGTATAAATATTGATTTTGTTATCAGTAAATTAAAAGCAAACTAAATATTACTAGTATGTTATATACATATACACATTCATGGATCTACAATCTGTCGTTACCTGTATCTTGGCATTGCACAAGGTCATGTTTTTCTCTGACTGTTTATGACGTCTTTACACTAAATCCATTGGATGTTGGATGTGTACGGATTGATAATTTAGTCTTAGATGCATGATTTTTATTAGTTGTTAGTGGTTTTGAACTAGCTGTCAGATAACTGCGAGTACTCTCAGATCTGTTCCTAGTGTCTTTTGTTGTTGTGATGTACAAGTACCCTGCCACGTCCACTTGTATTTTGTCCATCTGATGAGTTAAGCCTTTTCAACTGATTTTTATAGTTCGTTCTTATGTTGTACTGTTATATCACTGTCCCAGGTTAGGGGAGGTTGGGATCCCGCTAACATGTTTAACCCCGCCACATTATGTATGTATGTGCCTGTCCCAAGTCAGGAGCCTGTAATTCAGTGGTTGTCGTTTGTTTATGTGTTACATATTTGTTTTCGTTCATTTTGTACATAAATAAGGCCGTTAGTTTTCTCGTTTGAATTGTTTTACATTGTCATTTCAGGGCATTTTATAGCTGACTATGCGGTATGGGCTTTGCTCATTGTTGAAGGCCGTACGGTGACCTATAGTTGTTAATTTCTGTGTCATTTTGGTCTCTTGTGGACAGTTGTCTCATTGGCAATCATACTACATCTTCTTTTTATATTCATCAATCCAATTATGATCAATGGAAATCTAGTAGAGAATACAAGTCAAAGTAGCATTTAATTCAAATCTCAAATTTGTGTATAACCTAATACTGACTCTGTGGCATAATTCAAACTTTAAATGTATAGATCACAATAAAATAAGCAGCTGCACCATGAGCGCATGATACGCCCGTCGCTTTTCAGAGAATAAAGTTCCATAACTTCTCAATATCATATCAGAAATTTATGAAAAACTAAAAGGAGGTTATCTTAAAGATATCAACCAGTCACCAAAGTTTCTTGCAAATTGGTGAAAGTGTTTTGAGTTATTGTCCGAAAACTGGAAAATCCCCTTTTTAATGAATAAAACCCCATACAATGTAACTCGGAAACGCAAAATCTAAAATTTATAAAAAAAAAAAAAAAAAAACAAAGGAGCTTACATCAGTAGATATAAACAATTCACCAAAGTTTCATGCAATTGGTTAAATCGTTTTTGAGTTATTGTCCCACATGTTGACGACGGACGGACAGACGGACGGACAACGCTAAACCATAATACGTAAACGGGCGTATAAAAACTACGTCAATGTTTGAAAGTATAAGAAAGCAAAATTATGTAATAGAAATTATTTTACCTATAACAATAGCTGACAGGTAATGCATGTAAACGATTATCAAACAAATGTATTAACATGCGGGAACATTTAAAACTAAGAAAGATATGCTGCACAAGGCTCAGGCATACTCAAGTAGTCCGCGAAAATGTTTATTTATTTTAATTTTCAGGCCACGTTTTAGCAAGCGTTTAATTTTTTTTTTCGTGTCTTTTCTTATATTTAATTATTAAATGATGAAATCTTATTATATTCTAAATTTGAGATAAATCCTTTGAGAAATAAAAAGTGTTTAACATTTCTCATTTGGACCTGTCATTGTCCTGTCATCAGATAATACTTTGTTAGAAAGTTTTTGATTGGTTGACAAAAGTGCAAAACTTACGGTATGGAATGAAAAACTTACGGTATAGAATTGAAAACCAACGCGTTGGTTTTTCATACCGTATGAATTACGAATCAACGCGTTAGTTTTACAACCAACGCGTTGAAAATGATAACCAACGCGTTGAAAATGATAACCAACGCGTTGAAAGTGAAAACCAACGCGTTGGAAGTAAAACCAACGCGGTGAAAGTGAAAAATAACGCGTTGAAAGTAAAACCAACGCGTTGAAAATTTCACACGGTATGTTTATACCGCCAATGACACGAACGGCAACACGTACTATAAAGGAGCATTTACGACAAAGAGACGATTTTTCATTTCCTATTGTTAATTTTCCATTTTAGACGGCGATGTGCCTTTGGCTCCATCATACGGTGTTTATATATCCCAACTCGTTCGGTATGCCCGTGTGTGTTCTGATGTTATAGATTTTAACGAACGTAATCAATGCATCACTGGGAAATTATTGTGTCAGGGATTTCGATACCATAAATTACTTAAAACTTTTACTAAATTCTTTCATAGATACAAAGATTTGATTAGTAAATTTGGCTGTACCTGTAGAAAACTTATTAAAAATGGTATTTCACATCCTAAATTTTACGGTAATATTGTACTTAAAGCGAGGAAATCACTATGTGATCCGTGTAAACTCATCGAACCTTTAAACAAACTTATAAGTAAGGGTTATCGTACCAATATTGTAATTAGATCTCTGAATATAGTTTACATTGGCACTAATATCGATTTTGTCATTAGCAAATTAAAACATAACTAAATTGTATCTTCTTTTGAGGCGGGATGTTTAGAGACACACACGTTATTTTTATCTCTAAAAAGTAGCTCCTCACTATCCTACTACCTGTCGATACATTTATTTTGGCATTGCACAAGTCATGTCTTCTCTGACTGTTCATGACGTTAAAATACTAAATCCCTGGGATGTGTTTTAGTTGATTTTAGTCTCTGATGCATGATTTTTATTATTAATTGTTTTTGGCTTTTAACTAGCTGTCAGTAACTGCAGTACTCTCAAATCGTACTTTCTTGTTAATTCGACCTGTTGATACTATTTGTAATACTTTTTGTTATTTTATATTAATATGGATCTTGTCTATATACCAGCTTTGATTATTTGGAATATCTACTAATTTTCACTTCTTCATACTACATTTGTATGAACATCAAGATTATTCTCCTTAAATCTGTACTGGGAAGTTTTAGCTAGCTCTAATTGTATAGTGTTATTGTTGATATTCACCCTTATGTATCTAGTGTTAAATTAGGTATTTATATGACAGACCTTTCTTGGTATTCCTAATTATTGGAAGATTTTATATAGACAGAAGTAGTATACCTAAAACGACAAAGTTATTTTTCATTTACCTGTATATATTATGAAAACCGGTTTTTTTCAAAAGTGATTATTTTCTAAGGGTTAAATATTTCGCGGTGGTGTCTTGCCATGGCTTTGTTTGGACTTGTTTGTTTGCTTTTGGCCTTGAATGTTTGTCCCTAATATTTTATTAACTATGTATTTACATTCAGGTATCACAGATCAAATTTATTCGTTCATGGTGTGTTAATTTACGTTTTTTGATTGAGTTAAGCCTTCCAATTGATATTTTATCGTGTGTTTTTTATGTTGTGATGTTATACTATTGTTTCAGAAAAAGGGAGAAGGTTTGGTACCATTAAAACGTTTAATCCCGCTGCAAATGTTTGCACCTGTCCTAAGTCAGGAATCTGATGTACAGTAGTTGTCGTTTGTTTATGTAATTTATACGTGTTTCTCGTTTCTCGTTTTTATATAGACTAGACCGTTGGTTTTACCGTTTGAATAGTTTTACACTAGTAATATTTGGGCCCTTTATAGCTTGTTGTTCGGTGTGAGCCAAGGCTCCGTGTTGAAGGCCGTACATTGACCTATAATGGTTTACTTTTATAAATTGTTATTTGGATGGAGAGTTGTCTCATTGGCACTCACACCACATCTTCCTATATCTATTGTAAGTAGATACAGAGTATAGCGATGAATGGAGATCTTCGTCAGTAACAATAGTAACGGCACTGGTTCAAGGAGATGTTGTTTTCGTACAAACTAGTTTAGTCTATACACCACATGGAAGTATTATAAGTTTAGATAGAAGTAGATCGTCTTTTGCTGGTTGGAAAAAAAAGATAATTTTAATTTAAATTATGGTCTTCATTGGATATAGCACACACTGTATTAAAAGGAGCAAAATGAACTTAGGTGTTTTTACAAGTATACGCCTGAGATATTTCACTACAAACACAACATATAAGAACATCTTGAGATAGCTGCATTACCAGTGAGTTATTCTATTCGTCAAAACATAGATAGTGAATAAAACCAAACATTAAATGAATATTATGGTGGTTACTTTCATAGTCTTAATTTAAAAATTTTGATAATCATATAGGTAAACGTCAAAGTTACAGCAACCCAACAACACCGTTGTTATATGGCTTTCAACTATGAGACAGCGTTATGCTGTTTCATAAGATCATCAAAATGACAAATTTAATGTTTATAAAATTGCAGTAAGAATACAAGTTGTTTTGTGTTAAGGTTGCTGTGGTGTCTAAATGTTCGACGATAGATTTTCCGTAAGCTTCTGTTAAAGACTTCTGGGTTACTTTCAATTAATATAAAAACTGGGGTCACAGACCTATTTCTTTTTGTTAAAATATATTGAAATTAACGAAATCACAGTTATTTTATATGGGTTATATAGGAAACTAAATTTTCCTCATTGAGGAAACATCAAACAATAGAATTAGTTCAGATTAAATGAAAAAAAATGCTTTCCATGAATACTTCCAAAATAAAAATAAAAATAGGGTCACGGGCCTTATTTTCTTGAAAAATAATAAAAAACACAAATTGTCCTATCAAATTCAGTAAAGTTATCTGTCATTGATTTTAAAAGGATTTTTCTGGAAATTTTAAATACACTTAACGACACTAACATTTTTGATAGTTTAATCTTAAAATTTCAAGTTTTAGATGTTTTGTGTATTCAATGATACTTGGTAAAATATTTTGAACCAAAAAGTATTTTTGCAACATGCCCAGATGGGATGCTCAGAAATAGACACCCGATTTACCTTAATCAAAATAAAACAGTATGTTGATCCGATTCATAAAATGATGGGCTAAAGTTATTGATATTGATATAAGGACTGCTTGTTTTACGGTTGATATATAGCAGCCATTCAAATAAAATGTATTGTCAATCATATTGTCAATCATATTAGACTAAGACTGAGTCAATGACATGTCACAAACAAGCAACACAGATTGATAAAGAGAAAATTAGAAAGTACAACATCAAGGGACAATAAAGTTCATTAGTCACCTCGAACAGACTCTATAGTAAAATAAAAAGAATGAATAGACCAGCACCCAATAAAACTAATACATTGAAAACTAAAAGTGGAGAATTAATCATAAACAATTCCCGGTCTTTAGATGTTCCGTAATAAAATTAACGGGACTAATTTTCTACACCAGATGCGCATTTCGACAACAAATGTCCCTCCAGCGATGCTCGAGGCCAAAACATTTGAAAATCTCAAACTAAGTAATAAAATGAAAAGTTTATAAACCATAAAAGGACAAAAGGAAAACCAAAGCCGGGCAAGGAATCAGAGCTTTGCATGAGGGAAACCTCTTCAAGGAAAGGGTCACCAATCCCACGGCACTAGTGACGGTCTTTATTTAAGTCATAAATTTTTTCATCTCATTCGTTAGGACAAAAGAACTGCAAACGTAAGATTTACTACAAGGCAGATAGATACAAATTGAGAAAATGACTAAGAAAAGCATAAAAAGCATTAAAAATACCGAACCCTAAGGCAAATTCAAAAGGAGAAGTCCACAAACCGACAAAATCTAACGCTGTCGATCAATGGAACAATTTTAAAAATGCCATATATTCTTGACATGGTACAGACATCTTCCGAAAAATGGTAGGTTAAACCTGGTTTCATAGCTAGCTAACGCCCCCTTCTTGCATGACAGCTGTTTATAGTTCCATTATTGACAAAAATGGACAAGCAACCGTAACAGACATAATAGGTTAATGTGACAATAATTAGCATCCAGCAGCCAAAACTGTGTAAACATGCATCACAGACATAAAACATATCTGACTAAAAGATTCAAACAAGCATACAATTTAATCTAACAAAGACGCCAACAAAAAGGTGAAGTAGATAGCAATAAACTCATCGTAGATGCCGGGATTGCACGTTTTATTTTCGGGCTCAATTTTAACAAAATATGTAGAATTATATCCCAAAATAATAAATTTGTAGCGTATGATACAATTTTTATGGATGAAAGCATTGTGGATAATTTCTTTAAGACGGAGTTTTAAAGAAATGATCCACAATCTTTCATCCATAAAATTCATATAACATGGTAGTGTAAAGGGTGGGAAAAACGAAGGTTTTGATATTTATTTATTTTAGAAAATGACCGAGATTTTAAATTTTCAGGAAGCTCTTTTGAGTTCTTAAGAATCCACATATGGTTAATGCCATTACGCGATTAACAGTGTCACAGTATTTTTGTAATCCTCTTTCACTGCGGACTACATTATGGTTAATCTAACGGACAATTCCTTTGTTGAACATGCAGGTGAGCCGGCAATGTACCGTTGTTTGTACGGAGCCTTGTAAAGTTTAAGTATACAATACACACAAAGTAAATCCTCAGATTTGTTGCACATTGAAATACTCAATGAGTCCATGAAGGACTTGTAGATTGCCAAGACATCATCAGAGATATACTATCCACACAATAAAGAATATGAATTTGAAGCAATCTAAATATTGTCTTTTCTAAATTAAACTTAAAAGGGATCCATTCGAGGAGATTGGCATAAAGGAGTGGCTAAAATTGTCGACAATTATTTCGCTAAATTCCATGATTGTTCAGTACATTCAGTAATTATAAAAAGAAGTTGTGCTATGATTGCCAATGAGACAACTCTCCACAGGAGACCAAATGACACAGAAATTAACAACTATAGGAATGTTGATTCGACATTTTCGTCTTTATAAGAAAACTTCTTTTTGAAATTGTATCCTGTTGTTTGAACAGTAATTTCTAATCTTTAAAGAAACGCAGTTTACAACTCGAAGGTAAACATGAAGGTGTTTTGCCTACACTTGATCTCTTAATGTTCGTTGATGTTTGATTTACTCACAAATTGCTTTCTAGCTTTTCTTATGAAGATAAAGCTAGAAAATATTGTAATGTAGCAGTTTCATTTGCTTTATTCAATTAAACATTGGAGAAAATAATCATGCATCGGATGTGTCTAAGAAAGCACAGCACTATATATACAAAATTATGATGTACAAGATACATATCTTTTGATTAACGTTTATCCACGAACGGGGGTCCTAACATTTGGAAAGAAAATATATAGATCGATGGGTAAGATAGAGACAAAAAGCATACACAGAAGAGACAAAAAGGTGTAAGTTCAACTTAGTGAAATCCCTATCATATGATAAGAGAAAGATATAAATATGTAACAATAGGTAATTCAACACATTAAGATAAAGGAGTAGCGCCTCAATTATTTGAATGTCACGACAGTTACTTTTTTATCAGCAATGAAGTAATTTGAAATTCACACTTATGGAATTATTATAATAATGGCAGACGACTGATATTTTGTGTCAATATAATTACTGGTGGACTATATATATTTTCATTTGTTCTTGGTATATGTAAATCAGTTTTTTATTTGTACAAATTTCCTTTATTTGTGGTTCAGCTTATTGTAGTCACCAATTTGTTTAACAGATTTACTTTAACACGTGTACGTGAATTCATAGATTACAATCTGTTTTATGTAGTGTATCATTACAAGTACAAGTTAGAAAACTTGTTAGTGTTCTTTTGTATTTAATGTACAAATATTCAGCTACGGCTGTTTGATAATGCAATTTAAAGTAAATACATGATTAAAATTATCCAAGGTTCTCCAGATGCACAACGCAACTACTCTCGTTGAAGGGCACCTGTCAGGCTTTCACTGAGTTCATAAACACTGCAGTGCACGTTTGGCTGTACAAAATGTACGAATGCACAACAACATTCGATACAAAGCAAAACTACAAAGTAACAAAAATACTAAGGACTCAAATACTAATTTGAAAGTACTCGTAGTTACTGATTGGTAGTTCATAGCCTGATTGAGTGTAAACTTATCAGTTTCATAAAACAAAAATTTTCGAGTAGGAAATACGATTGACAATCGCCATCTTTTATGGTTTCTTAAATCCTAGAAAACTTTATCATTTCATTGGAGTTTATATTTTATGTGCAGTTGCGTGCTAATGGAATGGTGCTAATAGAATTATTACAACTGGGTATTTAAAGTCAACTCTCTTGTAGGAAAAGGTTAGTAGTTTTCAACCGACCAATTATCAGTATAAGTATAAGTCAATTATCAATGTATAAGTGTAAGCCATGACATGAAACATTGCTTGAACTGGGGAAGCATTTTTTTATATCAATCAGTCGGTTAGAGTAGACTTTGAACGTAGAGGGTCCGGATTCTATTCATGTCAACATAGGTAGATGTAACACTGTGCATTTTAGTAAAGATTGAAGTTGGCGCCATACAGATCCTAAAACGTCGTTGTTAAATGTGCATTTAACATTTTACCAATTTAACGTTTCTCTGGAGAAGGTGAAGAAGGTGAAGAAATAACATTTGATTAAAATAGCATGAGCAGATGTGTTATTGACAGGTATAAATTCTGAAGTCCAAAGGTACAATTCTAGTTTCTATGTTATTTAATAGATAAGATATGTATTTTAATAAGTTTTGTCGTAAGATTTCTGTCTCATTCCAGTTTAAAATACATCTTCTTTTATTTAGAATTTATAACAATTCTATGTAGAAGGCATATTATCAAAATATATAAAATAACTCAAAATTCAAGAATCAATTGCGCTTATTGAGTTAAAGTAGTATGTTTTATAAAATGTCCTTCTAAGTAAATGCAATCGGTCTGCTTTGAAAAGGATACTCAATATTTATAACGAAAATATGCTTCAAATTTAGCTACTCATATACATAGTCCATATTTTAGACATGAACAGTGTTTGTGACAGGTTCACATTATTTATCAGATAACTGTTTGACCTGAAATGAAAGCATTTCAGATAGTACATGCACCTACTATAGATAAGATTTATTCCTCAGATTATTCAATAGGCTATAGTAATTATGTTTGTTTCGTTGGTAGTTTGTCTTGCAGTTAGTTATGCTTATTGTGACATTTCTGTCGCGCACGAATCCGAAATATCTTTTTGAAAGACAAATTTCTGCAAATGGAAAACTTTGTGACAAAGCAAGAAAATCGGATAGCGTACCTAGAAGAGACAGTGTTGCGTCAAAACACGGAAATACTCAATCTAAACGTAGAAGTTAGCCGACTCAGACCTGAAATTTTAACTCTGGAAAACAGTTTATATTCTTTGAAAACATTTTAAGAAGAAAACATTACCAAATCCTCGGACTATGGTCAAATTTGTTGCAAAACCAGAAATTAAACAGGATTGTTTCCAGCAGTGTGTACCAAAGAGAAAATGGGAAAGGTATTTATTATATAATGTATTCTTCTTCTAAAATCAATCAGTTTGTCAAATGCTTGCTGTATCAATCAACTGAAATTTTCCTTCCACACTGTCAATGCATCTGAATATAATAGAATATTTGAAAAAACCTCATCAAAGATATTAAGTTGATCATTTTATACGCCATACGCGTGTTTCGTCTACAACAGACTCATCAGTGACGCTGGCATCAAAGAAGTTAACAGACCAAATCAAGTAAGCTGAAGATCATTGAGGACCAAAATTTCCGAAAGATGTTGCCTATTACAGCTAAAGTGAATATACTGAACCTTATTTGGTGTAATTATGTTCAATTTTGATAGTTCGCGTCAGTGTTGATCAAAACCTAAAAATATGAACTTCTGAAAGTTAAAACGGTAAAGAGCAATGAGCTTTAAATGCTACCATAACATGACGGTTCAGTCAGATAAGGACACCTTTGATATACTTTAGAATTTAACTAATAAAATGTCTTATGTAAAATTAAACATTTTCAGTATCAACAATAACAAAAATGCACCAGATTCGTATTTGGGCTTTTATGATTCATCAGGGATGCGCGAGGCTAAAATAATTTAAAATCCAAAATCTTATACACACCTTGTTAAAAAGAATTGATATCACTCCAATACAGAATGACTGGCACTATTTATAGATAAAGTTATCAAAATAAAGCCACAAAAGTCCTATTTTAAACAATACAATTTTCATAACAGCTTGGATATCTGAGGAGTTCCTTGAATAATCTTATTTTAAATTTCTTTTTCTTTTCAAGGTAAAGAATACTCCTCCAGGAACACCAACAGTAAATTCACCAATAGGATTTTATGCTTTTCTAAGTCAAAACGAAAACAATCCTGGAGTTCATCACACTATAATATTTGACGTTAAAATGACTAATGTAGGTGATGGATATAATTCTTTTCCGGCATGTTTACTGCACCAAAAGACGGACTATATGCCTTTGCAGTTAGTATTATGATGAATCTTGAATTCGCATCGTATGAACTTGTTAAGAACAATGCAGTCCAAGGATCAATGTTCGTAGATGCAGAGCACAGTGGTGAAAATAGGTCTTCGTCAATGACAGCAGTGTTAGCACTGTTCCATGGAAATGTTGTGTTCGTACGAACCAGTTCAACATATATACCGCATGGAAGTATTCATAGTTCAAAGAATGGCAGATCATCTTTTGCTGGTTGGCTCATTCAGTTAAATTAGACATAATAAAATACATTTAATAAAACATTCTTATTACATTTTGATTACCGATAGCACACGTGGATAAATCGAACTTATTTTGAACAATTCTCTCCTTAAAATGAATTTTCTGCGTTTGTTGTTTAAAGAATGACGTAATTGGAAATGCGTATTTGCCTCTGACAAAATCTGCCGTCGTGATACGTCATGACGCGTGTTTATGATTTTCAGTGTATTTATTCTGATTTTTTCTTGAGGTGCAGTTTCAACCAACACTTGTGATTAACTTGTTCATATATCGTTTTTCTTTTGCCATGGAGTTGTCAGTTTGTCACCGACTTGTGAGTTTAAATATCCTTTTGGTTCGGTATATTCCACCTCTGTTTTCGTGTTTCTTCAATAATGCCTGAGACAAAAGCATAATACAAACGTTGAAGAGCTGATAAAACCAAAAGGACCAAAAGAAAATCAAAACCGGACAAGAAATCAGAGCTATGTATGAGAGATTCACATCGTTTAATTTAGAATGATTTCGAAATTTTATTACAGTACATTCAAATCAAACAAATATCCGTATTTCCATGCTAATTAACTGGCTAGTGGGCTAGTGATACTGTCTGTGACTAACAATCCACCAGTCCAGTGGTAGTAATAACATTATCTGCCAATTATACTTCACCAGACGAGCATTTCAAGTTAGTGATTATCCATTCATAGCTTGGCGGTGCATGTTTTTGTTTTTGAATCACTTTTATTTTTCTACGCTTTAAACTACTATTATCCATGCTCAATTTCAAGATCTTCTACAAGTTTATTCCTCAAAAGGATGAATCATAGGTACAAATTCCTTGTTTAAGGTCATGAAAAATGTTACTTTGTGAAAAGCCACACTGATTCCAACTACGCAAATACACCGAAAACTTTTAATTGACAACATAATTGTTGGATTTAGTGTAGTGATAAACAACAGTTGGTCGGTATTCCAATGTGTAATAATTGTGCATATATGACAGTCGAGACGATTTCAATTTTAAAATTATAAATTGTCCTCACCTTATCAGCAATATTACAACTCAGGCAAAGTATGGAGTATGTATTTCTCAACTTATACGACATCCAAGTGTTTGCAACTGCTACTCAAATTTTGTAAAACTTCATTGGTATCGAGCAAAACAAAATTACCCAGGTTTTTTTCAAAGAACGTCTCGTCCTATAAGATGGTCATGAGCTTTAGATTATTTGTGCTGACGTTGTGTATCATTTGTTTAACTTTACAGTTTTCCTTTATTAAATTTTATACTTTTATGTGCCTTCTTGTCTCGTGACTTTTGACAATTCTCGATATTTGTACATCCAGCTTTCGGACTTTTCACTTTGGGCGTTCCTGGTGCAGGTGGGTCGAGATGTGCGATTCGGACGCATGAAGTTTTTATAGCGTGTTTTCTCATTTTGAATACCCTTTCATTTATAATTTCCTATATATGATTTATCTGGAAACTGTATACTAGTATGTCATTATTTTTTACTATACTGTATGTACTACGAACTAAAAACGATTTGTTGACGTCTTTGTCAGATTTATTTGTAAGTTTGTTTGAATTGTTTAATCAGGTGTGTTGCATGCCTGTAGGTTATACATGTATGTATTAACACAGTTTTTGAAGCTGAATCCCAGTTTATGCGCATTTACCAATTATGTCTGCTCAGGTTGCTCAACCAATTTTATCAATACGACAGTACTATAAAAAAAACTGTCATACAAGTCGGAGGTTTAAAATTATCTAGCAATTAAACCAGGTTCAATCCACAATTTTCCTCGGAAAATGCCTGTACCATGTCAGGAATATGACAGTTGTTTTACATTCGTTCCTTTGGTTGATACAGTCTAACGTTGTTTTTTCAGATCTGATGGACTACCAATTTACCTTGAGTTCGGTATTTTTGTTAATGCTATTTTTCCTTCTGGTCGACTTCATTTTATGTATTCATTTGAAGCAGAATACAGACATAACCTTCTCAAAGACAAGAAAAACAAATCATTTTGCAAGGTTCTTTAATTCGGCTTGCAGATATATTGATGATACTCAGTTACTCAATGACCCACATTTTAGCAAGTTCTTGCATCTCATATATCCAAATGAATTTGAGATTAAGGATACACAGATGGACGACTCAAACTAGAATCTATGAACCTTCTATTTCTGAGCAATAATATACCCTCAGTACCATCGTATTTCGTTCACATATCTCAATTCATACGTTACGCTCAAATAGATATAGGAAGATGTGGTGTGAGTGCCAATGAGACAACTCTCCATCCAAATAACAATTTATAAAAGTAAACCATTATAGGTCAATGTACGGCCTTCAACACGGCGCCTTGGCTCACACCGAACAACAAGCTATAAAGGGCCCCAAAAGTACTAGTGTAAAACCATTCAAACGGTAAAACCAACGGTCTAGTATATATAAAAACGAGAAACGAGAAACACGTATAAATTACATAAACAAACGACAACTACTGTACATCAGATTCCTGACTTAGGACAGGTGCAAACATTTGCAGCAGGATTAAACGTTTTAATGGTACCAAACCTTCTCCCAAAGCATGTTCACACTTTAAGGACTCTATCAACAGGGTGTGATCCTTACACCAAAAATGCTCCAGCAGAATTATGAGGAAGCAAGACTGAAACCGACACTGCATAATAAATCAAATCAATCCTGCCGGAATGTTCACCCCGTGTCAGCGATCACCCGTCTCTAACGATCACTTTCAGACCATCGCAAACGTTTTCTCTATAGTTTAACTCTTCTCAAAGGTCACCTGTCTAACACGGTCAGCGGTCACCTAATTTTGCACGAAATCGATCGATTTCAACTTTTAACAACAGTAATTTTAAGGTTTAAACTACCAATATAATCATGACAAAAATACATGGGTTCAGTATCAAAGTCGTCATGAGAACAGGAACCCATTTGCAACCTAGATCGCACAATTATAGGTGAATTTCGTGAATTCCTAGTGTTCTTTTTTTTCAGTTTTCATCAAAACCGTATCCGGACTTCTTTCACCACGAATTTTAACATATTTCGAAATTTTTCTTCCAATTTAAAACAATGGAATCTGCCGTTTTTATTTCACTGCTTGCAAGAACGATAACTCTATCGTTTGAAACACTAAAACCATTTTTCAGAACCTGTTTTAAATGGTCACCTCTTTGAATAGTCACTTTTATTTCTTCCCAGGAGTGACTGACTAATAGTGGTTTTACTGTAACACCTAAAACAGTACTAAGATCTCTGGATGCCAAAATAGTCGTTTCATCTGATATTTTACCGATTGTGCCTTATGCCTGATTAAGACATTTTGACTGAGTGAAAATTAGCATGGCAGATGATTTGAGCAAAACAAGGATATGCTGACCTGTAAACGCACATAATCTTAGTGGTGTTGGTGGCTGGTGTTGTCTAATGTACTGTCAAGTGTGTTTAGTCATTACTGTTATCCTTTTTCTATCGATTATGTATTTTCGCAAATAGATAAGTTTACGAAATAAAACAGATAAAAATAGCATGTAAACAGTTTTGCGGGATATTTTATAGTGCAAAGTATATTCATGATTATTTTTGAATACCTTATTGATAAAAGGTTCTTTTATGTTTGTCAGTTTATTTAGCTGCAATATGAAAACCCGTGTATAAATCAAATTTTAATTGAACTCGTTTGCTTTATATATACTGTATATCAAAGTGCAATGTCAAAATATTTGAAAGCAATGTCCATATGAAGAGGTTAAGACTAATTCAAATTTTTATTTAAAGGTTTGAAATTCCTTTGAGTTATATATATAATTTCTCAATCTAAATTCCGGGTATTTTTATATTTAATTTTCATGTAACTGGGAAACGCTTGAAAAAAATAAGGCTATCATTTAATTATTTAAATATCTTACAAATGGAAAAGATAAATCCTTAATATGTTTTTGTTATATCAATAATCATATAGATGAATTCATCATAAATACCAGGCTGAAAAGTTTTGAGCCATACGAAAAAACTCAAAGTCAACGGTTAATGTATAACTATGATCTGCAGTTATCAATTTCTGTTTATTATTCTTGACCTTTTCATGTTAAATGCAATTACAATCCTGTTATAAGAAAATGCTTTAATTACGGAACGATGCTTACAAAATATTGGTTACGTGTACACAATGGTGGGGTTCCAGATTGCTGTAAAATATGTAAAATCATTTCACCATATAGATCTGAAGTAAGAGCTTGTAAACGTCCGTGAAGGAGAAGAACTAACGACAATATATTCTAAAACTATGCAGATTTGTATTGCAGCATTTCTTGAAAATAGTTATTACAGCAATAATCAATTTAGTAAATGTTATTATATGTACCAATCTTTACAATTTTAAATTGGATTTTGGTACAATATTCTTGCCAGATAACAGTAAATTTAAAAGAAAAGACATTTAAAGAATAACTCAAATCAAATACAAGTTGAAGAGAATCAATAACCAAAAATCCCGAAAGTTGGGCAAAATACGGCTAAGGCAACTTTTTTGTATATATTTTGAATATAGTGTTAGTATCCTATATTTTTCTTTCATCTGTTTGGCTAAACTACATATCATAATTTAATATACAAAACAGATACATTGGACGATCTGAAAAATTAATCAATAAAGGATTCATGCACAGCTGATACAGGATACATTGCATTCTTATACATATCGGTGATATATGAAGCTGTGCGATTTGAATATTTGATACCAACCTTATCACATATCAATAGGATATGGCATTTCTCCATAAAATGAGTATACTTCTAATAGTATGTCAAGTTGCTGCATTAAAAGTAAAAGTAGGTTTTACGGAGCAGTCATCACAGCTTAACGACATTTACTTTAATGAGACAGTGATCTTCCAAAGTAAAATGGCATCTTAGAATATGTTATGCATTGTAATCATGTCATGGAATGCATGTCAATTTCACATTCTACTGCATCTAATGAATGTTTAGGCATAAGTTAAGGATACAAAAGGCTAACAATGTAAAAGGATATCAGAGTGTTGGCTGGACCTACCACTTGATACTAGACAGTAAGATGTTTATTTATCATAATGAAAACAATATTTAATGTTCTAATTTCAAATTGAATCGATTTAATATTTTGTTACAGATGATTGATTTTGGTTTATAATAAATGTTCCTTCACTTTCGCACAAAAAATATCATATAGCGAAAATGTTCATAACAGAAAATATTCTGGTATTTAATATACATTCAACTAATAATTTTAATCGTTTGATAATTACCTTGTTAATGTTCACAGACTTCAATGTAGTCAAATTTTTAATTTTTTCAAAAACTAAGAAAGGGTTTCTCTGTCGGCGAACCTGTTCTTGCTTCTTTTGGAGTGCATGCGATTCCGCATTTAAAAAAAAAATTTATTTTTATCCTTATTCAAATCTTTTTGAATTTATGATATCTTTTCTGGCATTAAAATTAGGAAAGTGTTTTTTTTAAATAATGATAAGTTTCCTCTCATCTACCTCAGGCAAAGCTCTGATTCCTTGTCTGGGTAAGTCGATAATTTTGGTGTTTGTTTTATTTTATCAGCTCGTCTACATCTGTACATTTTTTTTTTTTTGGGTTTTCAATTTTTTGTCTCGAGCACCCATGAAGCCATGCAATGGGCGTCAAATTATAAAAATTCTTTGTTTGCAGAACTACCATGATGTGAACTCTACAGCACATTACACTTGGCAGCATGTAAAATGCAAATAATATTTTATACTGCAACTATGCTATTTATGAACTAAAGAGGGTCTACAAAATATATTGGAAAAGTTGAAAATCTGAGCAATGAAAATCCTTAAATGACTAACAAGTAATGACGATTTTAACCACTTACATTATTCCCAGCCTATTTTGATAGGTTTTCATTTATTACCGTCCGTAGCAAATATTTCAGTCATATTCAAGACGAGAACAATTTCGGATCCTCTATTCTCTTCAACTTCTTAGCTAATTTGGCCTTTAATTTTTTTTGATTCGGTCGTCACTAATGAGTCTTTTGTAGACGAATCAAGCGTCTGGAGTAGAAAAGTATATATGGGTTTTTCAACAAATAAAATACGTGAGATCTCCAAAGTAGGTTGACTGGGATGAGGGCTGGCAATTTGGACTTCCATTGGAAAATTACTGTAAGTTAGATTAGGACATATATTTTGCATTACAACAGGCTATTACTGCTCTCCTTATCTCGAGTATTCTTTGACGTGCAGAGAGCCTTTTAGAGTATTCTTTGACGTGCAGAGAGCCTGGTACTGACCTTATACGAGGCGTATTTATACATTCCGTACAGTCAAACGGAAGCCTTACTTGGCAATGGCTTAACTGTTAGACGGGAAAAGTACGGAAATGATCATATTTCTATAGTCCCGTCAGCACTTTGGGTATCCTTAATTAGAAATGTATTTAAATTATTTTCTATAACAAATTGAGAAACTTGAATTGATTGTTCCAGTTGTATGTGTTCACAATATATATATCTGTTGGGTGTATTCCCGCTGAGTTTTGTTTATATTCATTTGTTTAATTAATGTTTTGTTTTTCTTAAATTGTTTATGATGTGTTTACTCTTAATTCATACAGAAAATGTTCTTGGGCTTTTACAAGCATATGAAAAATTATTCATTAAGCAATTGAAAAAAATTAAACAATTTCATCTAATTTTATATGGAAATGATTAATTTGAATGTTATGGTAATATACATTCTGTAAGTTAAAACAAAAATTTAACCGTACAATAAGAAAACACATACACGTATTTACAGGTCGATGTCCACGAAAAGGCGATACGTTTACAATGCAGTGATTCAAAGTTGCTATAGGATTCATAGTACAAACACTGCATTGCACTATGCAGACTTTGACACAGAATGTGACATGGAAGGAGCGGAACTTATGAGAATTGATTCTGAAGAAAACAGCATCTCATTGTTACATATCTTGGTAAATATCTATTCATTGTCTCAGGAAAGTGCAGTAGTTTATCCTTTTTATAAATGGAATCGTGTACATTAACCACTATCCGAGCTTATAATACTTTGTATGGTTTGCATCTGTTATAATTTCTAAACTAATGAATGTTATGAATTTTTTATTTCAAAACAAATAATTCACTAACAATATTTCTGCACAGTGCTATCCAGATACTTTCAATTATATGAATTTTCGTAACGAAACATTTTCGTATCACAATATCCCAGATTTCATGAACATTTTGCTCTGAGCCTAATTGTTTTTGTTTGAATATGTTTGCAGATCAGTTTGCATTTCCTGGTTGAATTATGATTCAAGGTTCCCGTAAATTGGCAGAAAATCATTGGAAATATAATGATGGATCAAACATCACTTACTTTAACTGGTATCAATCACAGGCTAATACCACTGGTGCCCCAAATAACACAGTAGTCATTGGAATGAGAAATGGATGGTTATAAATGGCATGACCTTCCGGTGACCGCTTAAGGTGCATTTTATGCGAAATACTAGTTTTTAGACTTTTATTAACTGAATCTTAAGCTTCATTTTTTGGGCACAAACAAGACTTATTACAAATATCGTTCCATATTCTTTAAGTTTTGTAGCATTGATGTTATTTGTATACATTGTTTTCTATATAAATCCCTTACATAACCCTTTTACGACTTTTTCATACTAAAGTTACTTGAGATAAATAATAATCAATGTATTGTAACGAAAAGATAAATATGCTAAATATACGTACTGCAACAGTGATGAGATGACTAAAGCTTTACATTTTCTCCTTGACAACATCTATTTACGTTTCGGCAATATAGTTTATACACTGTTTGTAGGTATTCCTATGGGTACTAATTATGCCCTTATAATAGCAGACTTGTTCATGTATTGTTATGAATCATAGTTGGTCAAACAAAATCAGTGAAAATCAGCATAAAAGAAGCGAAAGATAAGGAGGAGACATTTAAATCTCATAAGTCGAACAAAATTGAAAACGCCAAGGCAATAAAGAAAGACGACGAAAGACAAAAAGTCAACAAAACGCTACATTGAAAACTAAAACTGTCAGAGCAACATAAACCCATTTTCATTTCAATCTAAAATTTCATCATAATTACTGTTACTTTGGTGCTATTTTTGGCTTTAAACAATAAAACTTCTCTAATAATACTGTCAAAATTTAATCAAGGGTACCAACTTCAAATTAATCAAATATAAAAATAACTGTCCTTTTCTATATTTCGATATTTCAGTTTCAAAAGGAAACTAACCCAAATTAACGACAAACATTGATGACTTTGAACACTGGTAAACAACTGTTACCTAGATTTTCGTTCCCTTACGTTAATTTTCCGACGGTGACATTCCTTGTATCCCTTCTTATGGTTTGTCTCCAACTCGTTCGCTATGCCCGTGTCCGTAGTGATGTTTAAGATTTAAACACATTTAATCTATGTAAAACTGATAATATTTGAAGTAAGGGATTTTGTTACAATAAATTACTTAAAACATTTACTGAATTATTTTATTGATACAAATATTAAGTTTTGATGTACTTGTAGAAATCTTATTAAAAACGGGATATCACATCGAATCTTTAGAGTTATTATTCTTATATGACCCGTAAATTAAGGTACAATTCATGTAAACTTATTGATCCTTTGAATACATTTATTAGTAAAGGGTTATCAATTTGTACAGTAATACAAATTCTGAATATTGTCTATATCGGTAGTCATATTGAGTTTGTTTTAATTTTTAAAACGTATAAAAAATAAATGTATTGCTATAAACAGTTATGAACACTATTGTGGATTGTTGTCTCATTGGCAAGCATACCACATCTCCTTATTTTTATATTAGTAGTTATGGTCTTTAATCCTGTCGATACTGCTATTTAAGGTTTTGCTAAAAAATCCTGCATGTTTACCTGCGTGGCTGAAGGCGAAAGTACTAGTAGTTCTAGTAACCGCTTACTCTGTTTTGATTTAATACTTGGTCTGCAGCTTGATAATGTTGAGTTGTAGCTTGCAAGTAATTTTAAATCCGCCCTGCAGCCACTTCCTGTTTGCCGATCTTTTAAAATTTTACAACACTCATTGTACAAGGGAAATTTTCGTCAAATTTTTCTTCGTTTTATCAAGGTTAACCTTATAATATTTGGTCTTCAGCTTGTTAATGTCATTTTGAAGCGAGTATGCAATTATTACATCAGCCGAATTTTTGGGTCTTTAATGAAAAGGAATGATTAGAAATGCTTCAGTATACGTTTTAACTCATTCAATTGCTAGCAGCGAGGCAGATCCAGACCCGGTATTGGTCTTATTTAGAATTTTTATAACGTGTTTACACTAAATCAATAGAATGCTTTACTGATTGATAGTTGAGTCTTGTAAAAATGATTTATTCATTATTTGTTATTGGCTTAAAACTGGTTTTCATGAACTTCGACGACTATTAGATCTGTTCTTTGTCATTCGTCTTACTATTATATTTTTTTGTGCTTAACGATCCTTTTCCAAATGATTTGTACAGTTGTTTAATGTTGTTCTGTTTCCCCACTGTCTCAGGTTAAGGGACGTTGAGCGTTCAATAAAATGTTTATTCCAGCCACAAAATTACTATCCCCAGCCTGTTAGTCAGTGGTAGTCGTTTGTTGCTTGCTTCTTTTTTTTTTTTTTATTGTTTTATGGTAAATCAGACAGATTGTTTTCTCCTCTATGTTGTCATGCTTGCACTTTTGTATCTCAATGTTAGGTATGATTTAGCTCATTGTAAAATGCCGTTTGGTTGCCTATATCCACGGGTTTTTCACTGTTGGATATTTGTCTCATTGGCAGTCATATCACATCTCTTTTTGTATTTGTGAAACATTTTGCCAAATCGATTAATTTTTACCAGAGAAGCTCGAAGAAAATGTAAATTGGAAGCATGGTACAAAATTTTGGAAAAGCTTAAATGACCTGAATGGACAATCAAAGCTATAGATGAAGGAGATGATAAAATGTTTGCAAACAATACTACTGTAACAATAGCCCATGAAAAGGCCGTGAAATGTCTGTGAAATATCACAGGGCCGTGAAAATCCCGTGAAAATACCCGTGACTTTTGTTAAAAAATATTTCTAAAGGCCGTAAAAATATTTGATGTTAGAAAAGACCGTGAAATTTCGATATCCCGTGAAAAGGCCGTGATAATTTGTCCTTTCATGCTTAATAAAAATGTCACGGCCTTTTCACTGGTTGTTGAAACCAGTGAAAAGGCCGTGATATTTTCATTTCAATTTTTCTTATGCTAATTCATATTTAAAACATCCCATGTGATTATTGTAATATGGTCTTATTATTTCCACTCACATTTTCTAAATATCCTATAAACTTTTCATTATAAATATATGTCTGTTTAAATATTATTATATGCAATACTACTGTACAGGACTGACTTTTAAATTGAACCATTCATTGTTATAATTAATGACTTTGTGCCAATAAATATTTTGTATTTAAAGAAAAGTATTTTGCTTCTCGTCTGTACATTATTATAAACAATGTAAACATTAATTTTAATTGGATCCGAAACATGAAAAACGAGAACTTCCCGGAATATCAGACCGTATCCGGATCCGTGTTTCTTTTAGAGTAATTGTAACATTTCCGCAAGGTTGGAAATTTGAAAGACGCCGAAGGTCGATTAATATTTACTTTATAGATGCAAGACGAGTGACAGCAAGTTTGAGGTAAGTTAAGTTATTAATATTTTATTCTTTTATGCATCATATCACCAAAATGTTGATGACGTTTGTGAGCATTTCCATTGAACTGATTTTCACTGAATTTGCAGAAACCGCGCAAACATGCATGTGATATATTCACTTATATTTGAGTCTGTTGCACTTGATTCCTTTAATCATTTCGGTTAATGTTTTCTAAGACTTACCGGATCCTTTAAATACGATTACGGTTTTGTTTTGTTCATGTATTTGGGGAAAAAGGGGTCCTTTTCCCCACACTGGCCACATAAAAAAAAGAAGACATTTATGTACAGTACACTACGTAGACAGAGACATAGATAATTGGAAATGATTATAATAGCAATAAGTATCTCTGAAATGGAGTTCACTTTGATAATCAGAGGCGTAACCCCTTTGAATGTGTCGGGAGCTATTTAAGTATTTTCTGACTTGGCCGTCGGGACACAGAGTTCAAAAGGATTAATCAGAGGCGTAGCAGGGAAAGTATTTAATATTTGTACGGCAAAATGTCCTTTCTAGAAGGGTTTGTGCCATATCATAAGAATAATTGGTATGGCAATGAGGTGTTTAAAAAATAATTGGTATGGCGAATGTGCCTGCAGTAAAAGTTGCTACGCCCTGGTCCCTGTAAAATGAATAGCTATGACTCATTACGGCCACTTAGTCTAGACAAGTTTGGCTTTAGCCATACATATTATTACTTCAAAGAAACATTAAAATTTAATAGTCTGTCTTAAAAGTGTCTTTAGTCTTTAAAAATCTAAAAAATAATATAAGTTGACAATACAGAACTTTGTTAACTAATGATGCCATATTGGATAGGGGCAGATTTTCTGGAAAATGGTATGAAAATATGGGAAAACCTATGCATGTTTCCAAGTGGCTGTTCTGTTTCAATGATGTTTTTAGTATTTTTAATACCATTTTCACCTCAATATGAAAATCTGCCCCTATTCAATATGGGGTCATTAACCGTGAAGTCCTGTATTGCATGGAATAATATTGTAGCTGTTTTAAGTACATGTATGTACATAAATGCCAAAAATTAATTTGAATATATAAATAGTTTTTTATATACATGTATAATATATGTAATGTTTCTTTATTTATTCTAGGAATGAAGAGCAAAAGGATATAGCAGTCTTTATATAAAATAGTTCAGGAATCCAGTTGGAAAGAAGAGCTTTTCAGTTAAAAGTATTTCCTGGGAATTAACAGGAACTTCTATAAATGTTTTTTTCTGGAATAGTTATTCAAAAGGGCAGTGAAGTGAAGGATTACATTAGACAAATATTGCTGAAGTGGTAAAATCAGACCCAAGAGATGTACAAAATTTCTACAATACATGTTACTTACATTAAAATCATCATATACCATAAAATACTTTTGATGTTCCATAAACTCTGCTTTGAACTTACACTTCCATTTGTTTGATGTGTTTGATGTGTTTATGATTTTCCCATTTGTTTAGGGATTTTCCGTTTTGAATTGTCCTTGGAGTTCGGTATTTTGTTATTTAACTTTTCTCCAAACAAATTATGTTATTTTAAGGTATTACTCTTTTATTCTAAAGAAAATACAATTAATATTCACAAGATAGTAGAAATCAAACAGTGAACATTAAACCAAAACTTATACGTTTACTTTGATTTATAACAAGCAGAGATAAAACAAAACAAAATTCCTGAATTTCAAAGAATAAATAGAATTTAAATATAAGATTTATTACAACACACAATAGATATACCTAAAGATTATTTATTCAAATATGTTTACAGGGATTTTTCTATTTCATTTCAATTTTATAGAAAATTTAGGCGAGTCAGCTTTATATCGTTTTAAATGCTTTTGTGAAGTAAACGTATTTAGTAAAGAGAATGGAAATTTTATTGATACAAAAAGAGATGGGCGAATTTGCGATTTAATCAAATATCCACTTTCGTGAATTATGTAGATGTTTAAGCTAAATGATGTATTTGCTGTAAAATAAGATGCTTTGTAAGGCAATCCAATCAATGACTTTTGCATATAGAACAATATTGCATTAGGCTTTTGAAATATGAAGAAGACTAAAATGTGTCTGTGGTATTCTTATTTCAAGTTCAAAGGGATACATTTGTAGATGTGATCAACATAGTCAGCAAACAGTGAATTATTCAAAATAAGCGGTAACTATCTATATAGCGGAATGTAATTAAAATAAGTTAAAGAAGTAGTCTGTGACATAGATTCTGCCTCATACGAATAAAGTGACAAGTCGGTCAGAAGAAAGGCACAGTTTGTTCAATTATGAATGCCGATCGTCTGTTGAAAAACACGGCCTCCAAACGTAATAATAATATCTTGTCAATCATAACACCAATCATCGTGATGATATTAGTTTCATAGAGCATTTTAGCCAACTAATAACCATTTGGTATGAATCAATGTTGGTCTTATTCTATCATTATCATTTTTAAAGTTAAAATGAGGTTGATGCAAGCAAAATAAAACTCAATACTTTATAAACGTAGCTGCGTATCTATACATCACAACTTTTCAAAATGCAGTAGTTTGTATAAATATATATAAATTAATAGAAGATCCCTCTTTCAAACTGCTTGTTCATCTTGTTGATGCGGTAAAGATGAAGTACATTTAGTTCCTTAATCCAGAAGCTTTCCAAAACTTGTCGGTGGGAATTACTCCAGTAAAGTTCTGTTCAATCACTAGGATTTGCATGCGGTTAAAGTTGAAATGCTGGCTAACTGGGAGGGTGGCTTTTAGAGATATCCCGTATGATTTCTATGGCCATTACGGCATTTTATGAAAAGGCTGCTTTAAATCAACGGCATATTGGAGGCCACAAATCCTTGGAACTTTTACATTATATTTTGAATAATTTTAAAAGTAAATTTTAACATTTATCAATGATCGATTTCTTAATCCATAACAACATTTAAAGGAGAGTAATGAAAGAACTTCAGCATCTGCTGATATTGTATATAAGCTAATCATAGATACCAGGATTAACATTTTGTACGCCAGACAAGCGTTTCGTCTACAAAAGACTTATCAGTTACGCTCGAATAAATTTTTTCAAAAGTCCAAATAAAGTACGAAGTTAAAGAGCATTGAGGACCCAAACTTCCGAAATAGTTTGCCAAATACAGCTAAGGTAATCTGTTCCTTAGGAAGAAAATCCTAGTATTTCGAAAATTCAAAGTTTTGTTAAGAGTTAATCTATAAATATGACCATGTTAATGATAATTCATGTCAGCACAAAAGTGAGTTCTTGGGTGTGCAAATGAACAACAGTTAATTCTGGAAAAAACTTTACAAGAACTTAAAATATGATTGTTCCTGTCTGAAATATTTACTGACTAGATAGATAAGATTATTATTGTAGTCCATTATCTATTTATATAGACTACAATAATAATCTTATCTCTTGTCATTCAATTAGAACGTTTCAATACGTCTAGTGATTTAAGTCAGTATGGGTTATTTCCTTGTTATGCTTATAAGTTCGATATTTCTGGCCTTTTACTCTTTCAAGGATGCGAATCAATTTCAGAGGAAAGATTTTTGAAACTTGAGCAAATAGTCGAAAATCAGAACTCGCGAATCTCTGATATGGAAAACACAATTCACGAACAAAAGTGCATATCAAACGTATGAATGAGCGACTGAAATACATGGAGATTAAATTGAAGAAAATAAACTGAAAGATAATAAGTCCGACTCGTGGAGCAGTAATACGTTTGGTTTCCATTGGAGACATTCAGTTTACCAGAATAAAGACAGCACGATAAAGGAAAGACATAATATTCAGCAAAAGAACCACTTGTTAGGAATACATCTGATCTTAATACAAGTAAGTTAAATTTTGCCAATGAAAAGTTCCTGCAAAGATACACAAGGGATCAAATGGCTAAAAATAACATCAAATGTGGAGACATTGGTCTCATTCCTGCAGTCTTTTGGCCTTAGATGTATTTTGTTATTCTGTGTGTGTCAGTTTTGGTCCTATATATAGTCCATTGCGTACATATACAACCTTGGCTTTCAAATTTGTGGCTATCTAATACACGAAATAAATCTAAGAAAGTGCTTAAAACGAAATAAATTTATTAAGTATAATTTTGTTCGCAGAAACTGGTCAAAATCGGTGATTTGTTATGTACTAATAGAGAATGGGATTATTGTAAACTATGAAAGAATAAGACTTTCAATTGTTTACCGTATCCCAAAGTAGATTTAAACAGTAAGAAGCTGTTGGGTCGCAGCTGACTTAATTATTTATTATTTCCCAGGAAACCATATAACAAATATTTCCTGGGAAACTATAATATTTCTGGTGCAAAATATCGAAAATGCTTAGGCATAAAATAGTACCATCTTATTTGTTTTTCCTGGGAAACTTTTCATGAATACAAGTTGATTATGCATAGTTTCCCAGGAAATATTTCTGTTGTCTGTTTCCTAAAGAAATTATTCATTTTCGTTAAAAATATATTCTTTTAGCTATTCTTTTCATAAAAATAATCCTATATGAAATATTCCTTTTATGTTCTAATTCGCCAGACTTAAACGAACATAAATTATTTATGCAATAAAACTCAACACATGTATCAGAAATGAGCTCTCCTTGTGAGGGTAGCATACTTTCGAAAGTAACAAAGAAAGAAAAAGGGGGGTCATATGCCAAGGTTTTTAGAAACTGTTAATTTTTCTGATATGTTTTCCTGAACATACCCATCTTTTGCAGTTTCAGATGCCCATCTTCCATGTTTCTTGAATAACCTGTCATTTATACCAGCAGCGGCTGCAGCCGTCGCACCACCTGCTCTCAAACTGTGTAAACCAAAATTAGATTTTCTAGAACTAACGATCCAAGTGCGTCTAACAACAACTCTCTAGCCCTTGTATAAGATAGAGGAGTAATTCCTCTTAACACATAAGTGTTTGTTTTCTTACGAAAAGTTACTGCTCTAAAAATGAATTCGTTAGAATCGATTGCTATGTTAGCTTGTGATAAATATGTGTGTAACATAGATACCGCACATGTTATAGAACTAGTCTTCGAAATCAAAACTCTACTTCCTTCTCTGTGTTGGTCAGTCTTACTTTTTTCGATAAATAAAGACATATAAGTAGGATAAAACTGTATATCTGATCTTTTCAAATTAACAAGTTCGGAAAATCTTAAAAATCCTGCATAACTTGTAAGACACATACAGGCGATTCTTCTATGATTTAAAGTACTGAATTTGTTACCGTATTTTTGTACAATCTGAATTTCATGTGTAATAGGCTCTTTCTTTTTTACAATGTAATGCCCGATTGACCTTTGAACTCCTTCTTTAATAAATATACATAAAAAAGAATTACAAGGATCGGCAAATCCAGTTGGTTTATGTGACCAACTAATTGCATAGTAAGCTCCTTCAACTATAGATGCGGATTTGTGTTTTTTACATAAATGCATCAGGTATAACAAAACATCATAGTCTGATGCTGGTAAAGAATTAAGATTAAATGAATTACACCATCTACAAAAATTGTTGAAGGCGTACCTGTACTTCTTCCGAGTGTTTTTAGCTCTAGAGTGTAGACAAAATTCTGGAAGACACTTTGCTAAATTTTGTAATGGCTGGTGTGGTGAAAGAATTTCTGATGACCACCTACCAACGCTGAAAATGTAAAAATTCAAACAGATAGTAAATAAAAAAGTATGTAATACATGAAAAATGCGTTTAATATATAATCATTACTGACCTTGCTCCGTACTATAGCCTTGTCAGATTTCTAAAAAAAGACCTCGCTATCATTTCTATAGCCTTGTAACATGTTTCATGTCTATGTCACAGTAAAACAAAAACAGTTATCTACATTGTTCTTAGCCTAACAGCTAAAATATCAGAATTAAAATTCTTAGAACCAAAAATGGAATTCTTGTTGTTCCCTTGAAGAAATATGCATTGTTCACTGGAAAATTCAATTACTTCCTATACATAATGACGAAATTCCATGTTTCTTCTAAATAATAAAGTCCAAAGCGATGAAGACGGCCATTTTGGTTCTATCAGGGTACCTTCGGCTTTACAGAGTACTAAATGATTTATATTTTTAGTAACTAAATCAATTGGAGGGACTATCCAATTATTTTCATTTTTCCACTTCGGTGTAAAATCATCAATAGCTTCACTCCCGGGATTCCAAAATTTTGAATTAAATCGCTTCAATTTTGTATTGGCAAAATTGGCAAATCTATCAACAGTGTAAGGACCCCATAAATTATCCATGAATTCAAAAACTCCGGAGATGTTTGCCAATCATCTATATCTATCTAAACAAAAATCAGCTCTACAATTTTCTGATCTAGGTACCCATATTGGATGTACAATGACTCCTTCCTTCGAACAAAATTAAAAATGTCATATGCAAAACACTGTAAATGTATCTTGGTGCTACCTCTATTGATTATTTTACACAGTTTTGATTATCGGTGTGCCATTTGACAGTACTGTTTTTTAAAACAGATTTGAATGAATACAAAGCTAATTGAATAGCCTTAGTTCTCGCCAAGTTGAACTCATGTTTTTCTCATATTCGCTCCATGTGGAATGAAAACTTTTTTCATTCAACTCTACAGTAAAAGCACCTGCGGCTACATTACTAGCATCTGAATACACCACTATGTTTGGTAAGGTGTCATTCACAAAATTCTTCTGATTAAGATTTGTCAAACTGTCTGACCAAAATCTCAACTCTGCTAATACACACTCAGTGTAAGCAATATCTAAATTACCATCCCATGATTTTCTGTTCTCAATTGCAAAATATAAATGCCTTGTCATTAGGCTTGTGACATTGCCCATAACTGGAGACATAGAAATAATTCTACCTGTGAATTGTGCTAACTGACGAGCACTTATAATGGGAAATTTATTCAAAATATTGTCAAGCGATTCTTTTGCATCATTTAATCTACGTTCAGACACTGCTAAACTAAAGCTTTTCGAATCCCATATTAATCCGAGCCATTCCAAGCATTGAACTGGATCAAAAATAGATTTTTGTTCATTTATCAATAATCCAGCTAATTCCAATGAGGACTTTACGAATTCAGATATATTTTGACATTCTAAATACCCTTCTGACATACCTAAACCATCATCTAGATAAAGCACTATATCTACACCGTTTTCATGCCAGTATTTAACCATAGGTCGTAAACATTTTGTAAAAATGTAAGGCGCTGAACTCAAACCAAAAGCTAAAACTGAAAAACAATAAAACTTTCCGTTCCAAGAGAACCCTAAATATGTATGTTGCTCTTTGCAGATGTCCAAATGAAAATATCCAGATTTTAAATCAAATTTAATTAGGTATATATCTTTCTTAAAAATTGTTGAGCAACTTTCCAATCTTCGAATTTTATTTTATTTTTCAAAACGTATAAATTCAATTCAGATAGATCTAATATCAATCTCTTTTTCCCGGACTTTTGAATGGCAACACTTAATGGATTTACTACAAAAGGCTGGAATGGTACTTCGTGTACGCATCCGTTTTTGAAAGTTCGGTGGTCCAAGAGCTTCGTTTACAAAATCAGTATTATCAACTGCAGATTTATTATTGCGGAATTTCATAGGAGGTGGTAAACTCACAAAGGAATCATATAACCTGATTTTATAGTAGTAATTATAAATTTGCTTGCTCCAATGTGCTCCCAAAAAGCTACATTTTTAGATAACAATTTTGACGCCTTTGGCGAATTTGGAAAAATCAACTTTATCAAAATACTTAACATGTTCGAAAAGTATATTCATGTGCCAATGCAACAAATATTCATCTACTAAATTAAGATCTTTTATCTTATGTTGCTGGGTTGTTCCTTGGTGTAAATTGCTTGCTGCTTCTATTGGGACAGTTTGTCCTCCAGTGTCCAAATTGGTGGCTAGTCGCCTCTCGGCGACTGTTCCTCCGAAAGGGCGGCTGGTTGTACTGTTGAAGAGGCATATCTGCAGTATTAGTAGGAGGTATGGAAACAGTAGCTGAAGGCTTAGCGTAAGGTTTAGTACGACTTTTCTTCTCCTTGATGGTTTTGAGAGCTCTGCTTTCAGCTTGTCGGAGTCTTCTCGTCATCTGAATCTGATGCTATTTCGTCACTCTCGTACTCACGAACTGTGGTCCAACCAGCAGGAGATTTATCGGCTATTCTGATGACCTTATTTCTTTTGTTCAGAAATTAAATTTATAGAAACAAAATCTTCCTTCGAAAAACGTTTTTGCAGCTTATGTAGGTCAGCAAGAACTTCGGAATTGAAAGTAAATTGGATTTGATTACCTTCACTCTTTAGTTTCACGGACGCTTCCTTTTTCAACTTAGTGGCTAAGGAGTCGTTGCCCGACACTAACTCGTTCTTCAGTGCAGATATTTTAGAATCGAAGTACGACGTAAACAGTTGAAAAGTGCTGTCACTTATTTGTTGCTGTGGCGCTGTTTGCTGGGTTGCTGTCGATGGTACTGGTATAGGCAAACTAGGAAATGCAGCTTCTCTGTTAAGAACTAAAGGAGTTGTAGACTCGTGTAGTAGTAATTCGTCTTCGTCTTCGGAACGGTGGTCTGTCATGGTTAATACAGGCAAGGCAGTAGTACGGAGTATGCTACTCAGCGTAAGGCAGAACTTCGAATAATAACATTATAAATTACATTTAATTTATATCAAACAGCAAGCACGAGAAACACGAGCCAAAATCATACGATACATAGAATACCTGTTTTAAAATTTGCAATGCGACGAATTTCATCCAATGGAATACATTGTAAACATTACAGGTATTCTTAAACAGGTGTTGATGTAAAAAAACAAATGTGTTTAACCAAAACAAAAACATGTGCTTCCGTACTATTATTAAATATATTTGTATCACTGATTGTTCGTGCAATTCTCTGAAATTAAACTTTTAAAGTTAAGATGATTTCAATAAGTGATATTGAATCATGTTCAGAAATCTAGGCATTTTCTTATATTGTATATGGAGGTAAGTCGAATTTCTATTTTTCCCACGCAAAACAAGTTCCTGTGGAAATATTTATTTTCTCAACAACAAAGAAGCTGTTTGTTAAAATTGAGAATGGAAATGGGGAATGTGTATGAAGTTGTTTGTGTATACTTCTCAAAAGTGTCTATTACCTATTTATATGGGTTTTTTTGTCTCCTCTGATATAATAAATTATTCCGATAGTCAGATGAATTTCCGTGGCAGTCCTAAATCATGTAGTTTTTATACATTTTATTTGAAGAACAATCAATAATATGTATTGTTTCCCATTGAAATGTTTTTCTTGTTGTTAGTTTCCGGAGAAAAAAAGTCAAAATAATGGACGAACATATATTGTTTCCAAAGGAATCGTTTTTGTTTTCTGTTTGAAAGAGAAGGATCTGCTTACCCTTCTGGAGCACCTGAGATCGGCCCCAGTTTTTGGTGGGGTTCGCGTTGCTCAGTTTTTAGTTTTCTATATTGTGTTTTGTGAACTATTTTTTGTCTGTTGGTCTGTTTCTTTTTAGCCATGGCGTTGTCAGTTTATTTTCGACTTATGAGTTTGAATGTCCTTTGGTATCTTTTGACTCTCTTTACGCTTCAAATTATACATGGATAATAGCAAAAATGTATAATTTCTGAAACAGACAACAAACAAATTTCGAGTGGAAACAATACATATTGATATATTACCCTCACTAGTTTCTCCAGGAAACAATCTACCAGACAAAATAAGTAAGATGGTATTATTTTACGCGTAAGTATTTCCGATATTTTGCACAACAAATCTTAAAGGTGCATTAGCTGTCAAATTCATGTTCACCGATTTGACTCAAATTCTCATATTTGATTTATAACATACTAAAACGTATATCCAAATTACGTTAAGTCTGAATGAAACAGTTAACAATGCATGTACTCGATAATATATATCAGCATTTTGTGTGTATTTTAGTCTAGACACCATCTCATTAACCATCAAGATGACCTCCGGAGAGTGCCGACGGTCACATAACCCGATATAAACATAAACATGAATATAAAAGATAATGGTGTAATTATTTGTATTTTCTACCCAAAATTGTGTAAAACAAATAAATCCTGTGCATATAGTAGCTTTATATTAAAAATCATATAAATGAACTAGCTGATTAATTATCTTAACTTTGCATACATAAGGAAAATGAAAAAGAGAATTCAAACCACAAACGATAAGACATAACACAATATCAAACAAGAATGACAAACGAAACATCATTACTAAATACATGAATGTTGGGTGTATAAATACCGAGACACGTCTAATAGCAATGCGAATTCACACTCCGGAAAACAGTCAAATTCGGGAATAGGTCACGTTTGTTACTTAGCAGATCAGACGACGTAGATGGTAAATCACAATCTAAGACATGGTAAAATGTCGTTAGTTAATTTAGACACAGACACATCGTATAGATCAATCAATTCGCGATGATGTGCATAAAATTTACAGAGTGTCATTTTTAATCTTTCCTCCTCATAACTCTGTTGTAGCAGTTTCTGCGTAAGGAGCACACTCCTGTATTTGAAGTCCGTATAGTGTGAACATGCACGAGCATAACGTATCAACTGAGATATGTAAACACCATACGATGGGGCAGAGGGTATGTTACTGTTGAGAAATGGGAAATTGATAATTGGGAAGTTGAAATCGTCCCGTTTGTCGTAGATTTTAGTGTGAAGTCGTCCATCTGTGTCAATATTGAGGAAAAGATCAAGGTATGAAGCAGTCCTTCTAGTATCAGTAGTATCCTTAATTTCAAGTTCACTGGGATATATGAGATGTAAGTACTGACTGAAATATGGGTTATTCAGTGATAGGACATCATCAATATATCTGAAAGTAAAATTAAGGAATTTCGCAAGGTGCTTTTTTTTGTCTTTAGAAGGTCCTGAATGAATTCTACTTCATACGAGTACAAAACAAATCGGCCAGTAGGGTGCACATTTAGTATCCGTTGGAATACCGACTGTCTGTTGAAATATCAATCCTCCAAACTTAACAAATATATTGTCGATCAAAAGCATTTTGATAATATCATCATTAGTATATTTTCTGATAGAATCAGTGTGGTTCTTCACAAAATAAGAATTATTATAACCCAAAACAAGAAATTTATATCTACGATTCCCATTTCTATAGAAAAGCTCTGTTTGATGAGATGGTGAAGTCGATCTTCAATTGAGCATGGGGAATAGTAGTGTAAAGCGTAGAAAAATCAAAGTTTTAATTTTGCTGCAAAATTGCAGAGATTGTGATCTACGATTTAGCAGTAGATCTTTCAATTTTTTAAGAATCCACATCTGATTGACACCACTGGTTGAATACATTTCATCACAATATTTTTGAAGGCCATCTTTACTGTAGAAAGAATAGTAGTCAGCACTTTAGAAAGATGTTTAGTTGAACATCTTGATGATCCAGCTATATATCGTTCTTTATAAGGAGTTTTGTGAAGTTTTGGTATCCAGTATAATGACGGTCGATTTTCTTCGTTTACTTTGATGTTAATACCAAAAGAAAGAAGGACAGATTTGATATTTTGTAAAATTTCATCCTTTGTAAATGATGTTAAAGAATATGTAGGATTACCAGTTTTGATGTTTATTCCCAGCTCTTTTGTGAGACATTCCAAATAATGTTTTTTTTATATGTAGACAATATTATTGGAGGCTTTACCTGCTGGAACAATGACATATTTGTTATGCAAAGAGGATAAACCATCCACAACCTCTGGGTTCTTGAATGAGTTAAAACCCTTGTGCTCAAAGTACATCGTAGTTTCTGAATGCGTTTCTGAATGCATGATCGAATAGCTTTGATCCATTCAGACAAAGTGTCCAGTTCTGTTACATCTGGCTCGCGCTTTACCCATTTTATGGCATATTCTTCAACTGCATCCATCAGTAACCTGAAGTTTTTTTCCAGTTGATGGGCTGGGAATTCTATATTTTGGTCCCTTGGCTAACAACTCTCTTTGTTGTTAATTGGTTACGATGCCAAGGTCGCCAGTAATAACATGACCAGTTGGTCTATAATTGTAATTTGACGATGCACATGAGCAATCCGGAGGTTTGAATTTCACATCTTTGAGGTTAAAGGCCTCTAAAACTCTCTTGTAGTTGCAAATCTTGGATGCAATAGGCTTGGTGTAAGTATATGAAATTACAGGTGTAGCTTTATTTTGAAGTAATCAGGTATAGTTTTTGTACATATTTCTGGTGGACAATATTGCTAATATTTATACCAGTTGATTTTTACAGTTTCCTAGGAAATATTTTTGCTGTCTGTTTCCTATGGACATTATTCATTTTTGTAATAATATATATTTTGTCTGCTATTCTTATTCATAAAAGAATATCCTATGTGAGATATTTCTTTTGTATCACTAACTGTACGTGTAATCCTCTGAACTTAAACTTGTAAAGTTAACACACAGTTGTGTCGTGATCGTGAGTTTGCAAAGAATTCCACTCAAAGCGGTGCTACACCATCTTAAACTAGCAGTGAGGTGAGAGTTTTTGCTCCGTGTTGAATGCCTCACAATGACTTTGATATGAAGAACAGCAATAAAAGCGCTGTTCCTTTGTTTTTGTGTTTTTTGCTGTGAATGTAATGATTTTTATGTCAAGGATGAATAACCAATATCCTGTCTTTTCTATTGTAAAGTTAAGATGATTCCAATATAAGTAAGTAATACTGAATCATTTTAGAAATCTATGCATGTGTCTTATATTGTATGGAGGAAAGTCGAATTTCTATTGTTTCGTACACAAAACACGTTCCCTTTGAAATATTTATTTTCTCAACTACAAAGAAGTAGTTTATTTGTGAATATTTTTCAAAAGTGTCGATTACCTATTCATAATCAGTTTTTCGACTTTCTCTGATATGATGAATTTCAGTGGCAGTGCTAACTCAAGATTTGAACTTTTGTAGTTTTTATACTTTTATTTGAATAACTATCACATTTAATTGTTTTTCACCCAGATTATTTGTATTGCTATATTTTTCCAATATAATTTTCAATTCACTCTTACAAAACCCTAAAGCAATATACACTATTGTTTATAGTTGTCAGTAATGTCAAAACTAAAATAAAACCAAGACATCCCATAATATAATATTATTTGTAAGTATCCTCTCAAATGAAATATTAAACCTGTACCATATATCCGATTTTCATTAGTAGTAATAAATCATGTTGGTAAATCTCGCCTTTGTCCTACACTATCAATGGATAACCATTGAATATGTATTGTTACCCGTAGAAACTTTTTGTTTCTGTTTCTCCACTGAAATTATTCATGGATAATAATCAAAATTATAGTTCTTAAAAGGAACTGTTGTGTGTTGTCTGTTTCTAAAAATAGGATATTCTTGGTTGTAATTTTCTGCAACTATTATCTATTTATTATGTAGGAAATATGCAGAGATTTGTGATTTGTTTAATACTACTAATGCAACTCAACTGGTCATTGAACCCTTTTCTTTTTCTTTTCTCATTTATTTTGGTGTTATAATTCGTTTTATCAATTAAAATTTCTAAAATATTTCTAAATGTTTTTAGTTTTTAATGTGTTCTTACTCCTAAAGAACAAAAGAACGTTAAATGAATGAAAATACAAATGTAAGTAGAAAAAAGAAGAAAGATTGTTTCTGAAATGATAATTTAAACACTAAAAATAAAAGATAAAGAGATCCATGCCCCCAAACGCCCGTGGTTTAACTTACGGACGAAAAAGTATTTAAATTGACTCGTGAAAGTAAGATAACAGATACATCAATATTCAGACAATAAGTAAAAGGAATTCAGTTAGAAACTTATGACGATTTTGGTTCAGATAATGAGCTGTGTATTCCTGCGATGGGAGTTAATTTTTTCGAAAATACCTGATTTATGTTCTAAATACTCATATAGTGCAGCTTGTCAATAACCAAACGAGTATAATACTCAAATGGTCTTGACAATACACATATTGTCCAAATACTCAAATGGTCCGTAATATTATCCAAAGAAACGCTTTTATTGTTTTTTTTTTGTAGGAATTTGTTCATTGGTAAAATTGAAAATATGTATTTTCCAAAGGAAATGTTTCTTGGTTGTCAGTTTCTTGGGAAAGTAGTCAGGATATTAGATTAATCTGTATTGTTTCCCAGAGAAATGTTTTTGTGGGATTGTTCTTGATTTTCATATGATGAAGACATAATCTTTCAATCAGTTTAATTGAGGTCTGGTTATGTATCATTGGCATTTTGCTTAGTTTCTTCTGTTACCTATTCTGACATCGGACTCGGACTTCTTTTAAACTGAGTTTTACTGTGCGTATTGCCGTGTGTTTGTTTATTCTAGATTGAATAGAGGTATAGGGAGGTTGAGATCTAACAAAACATATTTGAGCCTGCCGTATTTTTGCACCTGTCCCAAGTCAGGAGCCTCTGGCCTTTGTAAGTCTTGTATGTATTTTAATTTTAGTTCATTTATATGTTTCGGAGTTTAGTGTGACGTCCATTTCCACTGAACTAGTACAATGTTTGTTTAGGGACCAGCTGAAGCCCGCATCCGGGTGCGGGATTTTCTCGCTATGCTGAAGACCATTGGTGGCCTTGTGCTGTTTCATGCTCTTTGTTCGGGTTGTTGTCTCTTTGACACATTCCCCATTTTCATTCTCAATTTTATTGGTTGTTGGTTTCCGGGAAACTAGTCGGGGATAATAGATTAATATATATTGTTTCCCAGTGAAATATTTTTGGTTGTTAGCTTCCTGGGAAACTAGTCAGGACAATAGATTAAGATGTATTATTTGCCAGGGAAATATTTTATATTGTTAGTCGTCAGGAATAATAGACTATTATGCATTGTTTCCTATGGAAATGTTTTTTGGTTGTTAGTTTCCCAGGGAAACTAGTCAGGGATGTAGATTGATATGTATTGTTTCCTAGGGAAACGTTTTTAGTTGTCAGTTTCCCTGGAGAATCTTTTTTGGTTGTTAGTTTCCCAGGGAAACTAGTCAGGGATGTAGATTTATATGTATTGTTTCCCAGGGAAATGTTTTTGGTTGTTAGTTTCGCGGGAAACTAGTAAGGGATAAAAGATGAATCTGTAATGTTTCGCAGGGAAATATTTTTGTTGTTAGTTTCGCGGGGGAAACTAGTCAGGGATAATAGATTAATATGCATTGTTTCCCAGGAAATGTTTTTTGGTTGTAAACTTCCTGGGGAAACTAATCAAGGATAATAGATTATTATCTATTGTTTCCCGGGGAAATGTTGTTTTTTTTTTGTTAGCTTCCCGGGGAATCTAGCCAAGGACAATAGATTAATATGTATTCTTTCCCAGGGAAATGTGTTTGGTTGTTAGTCTAGTCAGGGATAGTAGATTAATATGTATTGTTGCCTAGGGAAATGTTTTTTGATTGTTAGTTTGCCAGTGAAACTAGTTAGGAATGTAGATTGATATGTATTGTTTCCTAGGGAAACGTTTTTGTTTGTTAGTTTCACTGGGAAACTAGTCACGGATAATATATGAATATGTATTGTTTCCCCGGAAAATCTTTTTTTGGTTGTTTGTTTCCCGGGGAAACTAGTCAGGGATAGTACTTAAATATGTATTGTTTCCCAGGGAAATGTGTTTTGGTTGTTAGTTTCCCGGGGAACTAATCCGGGATAATAGATTAATATGTATTGTTTCAGAGGGGAATTTTTTTTTTGGTTATTAGTTTCCCAGGGAAACTAGTCCGTGGTGTAGATTTATATGTATTGTTTCCCATAGAAACGTTTTTGGTTGTTAGTTTCCCCCGGGAAACTAGTCAGGGATAATAGAGAAATATGTATTGTTTTCCAGGGTAATATTTTTTAGTTGTTAGTTTGCCGGGAAACTAGTCAGGAATTGTAGATTAATATGTATACGTTCCCTGAAACAGACAACAAAACATTTCCTTTGAAAACAATGCATATTAATCTATTACCCTGATTAGTTCCCAGTAAACAAACTACCAAACAAACATTTCCCTGGAAAACAATACATGTTCATCGATTATCAGTGACTAGTTTCCGGGGAAACTATCAACCAGAAAAAAATTTCGTCGAAAAAGTATACATTTTCAAATTTTACCAATGAATAAATTCCCTACAAAAAACAATCAAAAACATTTCTTTAGGTAACAATACATTTTCAATTGTTATCCATATACAGCTTAAAACAGATGCGGAGATTTACCAACATGATTAAGTACTTCTGAAAATCAAGCTACTGCTTTAATATTTTAATAGAGAGGATACTTACTAACAATGTTATATTAAAAGTTGCTTTGTTTGAAAAAGAAATGCAATTGTGAATTTAAATGCCTGTTTATTATATAAAATCAGACAATTGTTAGACAAAGGTGCATTATTTTACATCATTTTTGTTTATATATAGAAGATGTAGAAAATCTGAATGGATTCTAAATGAAACTGCTGTTCAATTTTGATATAATAATCTTGTTACAGAAATCATTTCTCTCTCTCTCCCATATCCTCTTTCTTCCGAATTATGACATCACAACATGCTAAATAGGACGAAACCACTGTTTGTTTAATTCTGAGGTGCTCTTTTAGAAATTAGATTTAGCTTCCTGGCTAAAGTCGACATGTAAATGTCATTGTTTTGAAGAAGTTTAAAGAAATGAATCATGATGACTTGTTTTGTAGCCAGTTTTATAATAGTTCAAAACCCTAAGCTTTTATTCTTATTTTGTAATCCCGAACTAAAACCGTTTTGGTGAACCAATTACAGTGGTTTATATGATTTGGTCATTGGCTAACATGTTCAAGATATGCTTGATCGCAATTTATTTATACGCAAAACCCAAGGCAACAAACTCCAATCAGGCTTTTAGAGTAGAAACATTTTGAAACAGCAACTTTAAACTTAAATCAGCTTGTTCGAACAAATCTCACTTTTTCATTTCATAATTTGTCCTTTTGTAGTTATCCATTAGCTGTAAAATTCATATATATCAGCATTTTAAGACGTGGCAAAATGTCGTTAGTTAATTTAGACACAGACAATTCGTGATGGTGTCCATAAAATTTACGGAGTGTCATTTTAATCTTTCCTCCTCATAACTCTGTTGGAGCAGTTTCTGCGTAAGGAGCACACTCCTGTATATGAAGTCCTTATAGTGTGAACATGCACGAGCATAACGTATCAACTGAGATATGTAAACACCATACGATGGGGAAGAGGGTATGTTACTGCTGAGAAATGGGAAATTGATAATTGGGAAGTTGAAATCGTCCCGTTTGTCATAGATTTTAGTGTGAAGTCGTCCATCTGTGTCAATATTGAGGAAAAGATCAAGGTATGAAGCATCAATATCAGTAGTATCCTTAATTTCAAGTTCACTGGGATATATGAGATGTAAGTACTGACTGAAAATGGGTTATTCAGTGATAGGACATCATCAATATATCTGAAAGTAAAATTAAGGAATTTCGCAAGGTGCTTTTTTTTTGTCTTTTAGAAGGTCCTGAATGAATTCTACTTCATACGAGTACAAAACAAATCGGCCAGTAGGGGTGCACAATTAGTATCCGTTGGAATACCGACTGTCTGTTGAAATATCAATCCTCCAAACTCAACAAAATATTGTCGATCAAAAGTCCAGCATTTTGATAATATCATCATTAGTATATTTTCTGATAGAATCAGTGTGGTTCTTCACAAAATAAGAATTATTATAACCCAAAACAAGAAATTTATATCACCGATTCCCATTTTATAGAAAAGCTCTGTTTGATGAGATGGTGAAATCGATCTTTCAATTGAGCATGGGGAATAGTAGTGTAAAGCGTAGAAAATCAAAAGTTTTAATTTTGCTGCAAAATTGCAGAGATTATGATCTACGATTTAGCAGTAGATCTTTCAATTTTTAAGAATCCACATCTGATTGACACCACTGGTTGAATACATTTCATCACACTATTTTTGAAGGCCATCTTTACTGTAGAAAGAATAGAAGTCAGCACTTTAGAAAGATGTTTAGTTGAACATCTTGATGATCCAGCTATATATCGTTCTTTATAAGGAGTTTTGTGAAGTTTTGGTATCCAGTATACTGACGGTAGATTTTCTTCGTTTTCTTTGATGTTAATACCAAAAGAAAGAAGGACAGATTTGATATTTTGTAAAATTTCATCCTTTGTAAATGATGTTAAAGAATATGTAGGATTACCAGTTTTGATGTTTTTCCCAGCTCTTTGTGAGACATTCCAAATAATGTTTTTTATATGAAGACAATATTATTGGAGGCTTTACCTGCTGGAACAATGACATATTTGTTATGCAAAGAGGATAAACCATCCACAACCTCTGGGTTCTTGAATGGGTTAAAACCCTTGTGCTCAAAGTACATCGTAGTTTCTGAATGCGTTTCTGAATGCATGATCGAATAGCTTTGATCCATTCAGACAAAGTGTCCAGTTCTGTTACATCTGGCTCGCGCTTTACCCATTTTCTGGCATATTCTTCACTGCATCCATCAGTAACCTGAAGTTTTTTTCCAGTTGATGGTTGGGGAATTCTATATTTTGATCCCTTCGCTAACAACTCTCTTATATATAATTAGTTGTTCATTGGTTACGATGCCAAGGTCGCCAGTAATAACATGACCAGTTGGTCTATAATTGTAATTTGACGATGCACATGAGCAATCCGGAGGTTTGAATTTCACATCTTTGAGGTTAAAGGCCTCTAAAACCCTCTTGTAGTTGCAAATCTTGGATGCAATAGGCTTGGTGTAAGTATATGAAATTACAGGTGTAGCTTTATTTTTGAAGTAATCAGGTATAGTTTTTGTACATATTTCTGGTGGACAATATTGCTAATATTTATACCAGTTGATTTTTACAGTTTCCCAGGAAATATTTTTGCTGTCTGTTTCCTATGGACATTATTCATTTTGTAATAATATATATTTTTGTCTGCTATTCTTATTCATAAAAGAATATCCTATGTGAGATATTTCTTTTGTATCACTAACTGTACGTGTAATCCTCTGAACTTAAACTTGTAAAGTTAACACACAGTTGTGTCGTGATCGTGAGTTTGCAAAGAATTCCACTCAAAGCGGTGCTACACCATCTTAAACTAGCAGTGAGGTGAGAGTTTGTTTGCTCCGTGTTGAATGCCTCACAATGACTTTGATATGAAGAACAGCAATAAAAGCGCTGTTCCTTTGTTTTTGTGTTTTTGCTGTGAATGTAATGATTTTTATGTCAAGGATGAATAACTAATATCCTGTCTTTTCTATCGTAAAGTTAAGATGATTCCAATATAAGTAAGTAATACTGAATCATTTTAGAAATCTATGCATTTGTCTTATATATATTGTATGGAGGAAAGTCGAATTTCTATTGTTTCGCACACATAACACGTTCCTTTGGAATTATTTATTTTCTCAACAACAAAGAAGTAGTTTATTTGTGAATATTTTTCAAAAGTGTCGATTACCTATTCATAATCCGTTTTTTCGTCTTTCTCTGATATGATGAATTATTCCGAAAGAATCTGATGAATTTCAGTGGCAGTGTAGTTTTATACTTTTTATTTGAATAACTATCACATTTAATTGTTTTTCACGCAGATTATTTGTATTGCTATATTTTTCCAAGATAATTTTCAATTCACTCTTACAAAACCCTAAAGCAATATACACTATTGTTTATAGTTGTCAGTAATGTCAAAACTAAAATAAAACCAAGACATCCCATAATATAATATTGTTTGTAAGTATCCTCTCAAATGAAATATTAAACCTGTACCATATATTCGATTTTCGTTAGTAGTATTAATTCATGTTGGCAAATCTCGCATTTGTCCTACACTATAAATGGATAACTATTGAATATGTATTGTTACCCGTAGAAACTTTTTGTTTCTGTTTCTCCGCTGAAATTATTCATGGATAATAATCAAAATTATAGTTCTTAGAAGGAACTGTTGTGTGTTGTCTGTTTCTACTGAAGCCCGCCTCCGGGTGCGGGATTTTCTCGCTGTGTTGAAGACCATTGGTGGCCTTGTGCTGTTTCATGCTCTTTGTTCGGGTTGTCGTCTCTTTGACACATTCCCATTTCCATTCTAAATTTTATTGGTTGTTGGTTTTCCGGGAAACTAGTCGGGGATAATATATCAATATGTACTGTTTCCCAAGGAAATATTTTTTTTGTTGTTAGTTTCCCGGGAAACTAGTCAGGGATAATATATTAAGATGTATTATTTGCCAGGAAATGTTTTCGGTTGTTAGCCGTCAGGAATAATAGAGTATTATGCATTTTTTCTATGGAAATGTTTTTGGTTGTTAGTTTCCCATGGAAACTAGTCAGGATGTAGATTTTAGTATTGTTTCCCAGGAAACGTTTTTGGTTGTTAGTTTCCTGGGAAACTAGTTAGGATAAAATATGAATCTGTAATGTTTCGCAGGAAATATTTTTGTTGTTAGTTTCCTGGGGAAACTAGTCAGGGATAATAGATTAATATGCATTGTTTCCCAGGAAATGTTTTTGGTTGTAAACTTCCTGGGGAAACTAATCAAGGATAATAGATTATTATCTATTGTTTCCCGGAAATTTTTTTTTTTTGTTAGCTTCCCGGGGAATCTAGCCAAGGACAATAGATTAATATGTATTCTTTCCCAGGGAAATGTGTTTGGTTGTTAGTCTAGTCAGGGATAGTAGATTAATATGTATTGTTGCCTAGGGAAATGTTTTTTGATTGTTAGTTTGCCAGGAAACTAGTTGGGAATGTAGATTGATATGTATTGTTTCCTAGGGAAACGTTTTTGTTTGTTAGTTTCACTGGGAAACTAGTCACAGATAATATATAAATATGTATTGTTTCCCGGAAAATATTTTTGGTTGTTAGTTTCGGGAAACTAGTCAGGATAGTAGTTAAATATGTATTGTTTCCCAGGAAATGTGTTTTGGTTGTTAGTTTCCGGGAATTAATCCGGGATAATAGATTAATATGTATTGTTTCAGAGGGAATTTTTTTGGTTATTAGTTTCCCAGGAAACTAGTCTGTGATGTAGATTTATATGTATTGTTTCCCATAGAAACGTTTTTGGTTGTAAGTTTCCCGGAAACTAGTCAGGATAATAGAGAATATGTATTGTTTTCCAGGGTAATATTTTTTTAGTTGTTAGTTTGCAGGGGAAACTAGTCAGGAATTGTAGATTAATATGTATACGTTCCCCTGGAAACAGACAACAAAAACATTTCCTTTGGAAACAATGCATATTAATCTATTACCCCTGATTAGTTCCCCAGTAAACAAACTACCAAACAAACATTTCCCTGGAAAACAATACATGTTCATCGATTATCAGTGACTAGTTTCCGGGGAAACTATCAACCAGAAAACATTTCGTCGAAAAGTATACATTTTCAAATTTTACCAATGAATAAATTCCCTACAAAAAACAATCAAAAACATTTCTTTAGGTAACAATACATTTTCAATTGTTATCCATATACAGCTTAAAACAGATGCGGAGATTTACCAACATGATTAAGTACTTCTGAAAATCAAGCTACTGCTTTAATATTTTAATAGAGAGGATACTTACTAACAATGTCATATTAAAAGTTGCTTTGTTTAAAAAAGAAATGCAATTGTTAACCTAAATGCCTGTTTATTATATAAAATCAGATAATTGTTAGACAAAGGTGCATTATTTTACACCATTTTTTCTTATATAGAAGATGTAGAAAATCTGAATGGATTCTAAATGAAACTGCTGTTCAATTTTGGCATAATAATCTTGTTACAGAAATCATTTCTCTCTCTCTCTCCCATATCCCTCTTTCTTCCGAATTATAACATCACAATATGCTAAATAGGAGGAAACCACTGTTTGTTTAATTCTGAGGTGCTCTTTTGGAAATTAAATGTAGCTTCCTGGCTAAAGTCGACATGTAAATGTCATTGTTTTGAAGAAGTTTAAAGAAATGAATCTTGATGACTTATTTTTGTAGCCAGTTTTAAAATAGTTCAAAACCCAAAGCTTTTATTCTTATTTTGTAATCCCGAACTAAAACCGTTTTGGTGAACCAATTACAGTGGTTTATATGATTTGGTCATTGGCTAACATGTTCAAGATATGCTTGATCTCAATTTATTTAGACCCAACATTTGCCCAAGGCAACAAACACCAATCAGGCTTTTAGAGTAGAAACATTTTTAAACAGAAACTTTATTCTTAAATCAGCTTGTTCGAACAAATCTCACTTTTTCATTTCATAATTTGTCCTTTTGTAGTTATCCAAAATATAATAAATTTGCCTCAAACCAATTCACGAAATTCCCAGAAACTTTCACTGATTCTTCTCTAGGTGGGACATGAAGTCGTGCACCTGCTACTTTAATTTTTAGTCTGATTTTGTGTGGGGGAGAGGGTCACATAGCACAAAGAATACTAATCAGTGTTTCTGTTAATCATTCCAAATATATAGAATTTATTTAAGGATTCAAACGCATATTCATTTTTTAACTGTTTTGATTTATGATTTTTGAACACCGGTATACTACTGTTGCTTTTATTGATATGACATATAATTTCTGCACTGCATTTAACACACCTCAAAGGAGCCTTTAAATTTCGTCGTAATTTCCAGGATAAACTTGTATTTTTAGATTGGATAAAATATGGTTTCTTTAGATTAAAAAAAAGGAAGCAAAAATGAGCAAAACCCCATTATGCATAGTAAGCTATAAAAGGTCCCGAAATGACAAATGTAAAACAATTCATACGAGAAGACTAACTGCCTGATGTCATCGAGTTGTCTTTTATTATTTGCTTGTTTCCTTATTTTATATTTTGATAAAAATGTAGAACCTTAATTACTATGAATAGAAATTCATTGTCTTGTCCAGTCTAACTGTATCTATCATCACTTAGTCTTTATAAAAGACATTCGTTATTTTATCTATGACACTTTATTAGTATTTCACCATTGCTATTGCACATGCATAATATCCGACAAAAACATTAAATTATTCTTTCAAAATCGTCATCAAACCGCTAAAATATTTATAAAACTTAAAAAATTAAATGTGTCGTTGTAGCATCTTATATCTGCATTTTACAAGTCTCAACAATTCTAAGGTTCCGTTTGTTTTTCTTTGATCTTTTTTCTATTTATTTTGATTTGTATTTTGATAACGACAAAGGATATTTTGTTCCAATATTTTACTTATTAAATTAATAGACTTCTAATAATAATTCCTTTTTGCTACATGTGTATTTTAAGTAAAATAGAAACAATGTTAGAAACTCCTTGTTTGTTCGCATCTCTGGAGGTAGAATTTTAATTGCTGCTAAAACGGACTTTGCTCATTTTTAATAACGCAAACATGGCACAGTTATAAATCTTGAAAACGCCTGATCCATTGACGGCAACTTAATCTCCAATGTAAACAAAGCGTGTATTTCAGAAAACTTAACATATGCGACTCTAATTCAAATAAAAACTGATGTAGGATATCAATCAGCCTGTATTACCATTTATCTCTATACCAACTGCAAGACGCTAATACATATTCATAAGATCAATTAATTACTTATTACGCAGGCGGCCATAGAAAAGAACAGATGTATTCCGTAAAGGCAGTAGGCATGTCCGGTATTCTGAAAGACTACAAAAACAACCAATATATATGCGTGAACCCTCAATGAGAAGTCTTGGTTCACTTAAGACCAAAAATATGACAAACGAGACTCAAAAGTAAATTAACCATGTTCAAAACTCGTGAATCCATTTTGAATATGCAATCTAACATAACTTAATCTGAGGAAATCGCACGAACTATAGCGAAACAACAAGAGTGCGTTGACAGGGTTTATTGACGGTTATGATGTCAGATGCCGGGATAAACATAGACATGCAACTCTCCGACAGAATCAACATCTCTCACGTAAGTTGTGACATTGTAATCAAACAAGTCTTTACTGTGACAGTAACATTTGCGAATTGATGGTATAAATCATCAGTTCCTTGTGTGAAATAGACAGAATGAGGACATATTCTGGAATATATGTTACCATATGGTATATTTACATGTAACGGTTATTATCTGGTACAGATGCTATGTAAATAAAGAAAGGGAAGCTTACAATGTGAAAACTGAAATCAGAAAGCTATCATTAGATTTTCTCTTTTAATTGTACACCCTTTTAAGTTTCCAGAAAAAAAAACCCATTGCATGTGCTGCGGTTAATTTTGTCTCTGTAGAATCCTTAATGTCAAGTTCATAGAATACTTAATATAAGAAATGTTCGTCGAAATAAGGATTTTGGGGAAAATATCCCTTTGTGAAATCAAAGGATTTTTTAGATATTCAACAAAATTAAATATCTTAATACGATTTTAAAAAATGGCGAATCATTCAAAATGATAACGTTTTGGTTTATTATTTAAACCTTCCATAATTAGATTAAGATTAATTAACCAAGTTCCTGTCTACTAGTGATAAGTATGGGAATAAAGGTTACGCAGGTCAAAGATGTGACGGTCTTTTTTATTTCTTTGGGGAAAAAAATTTCTTTCTTACTTGAAGAATTGGTAGCTTTTAAAGATAAGATGTGTTTACGACATCTATTCATCAAGGTTACACGAAACCTGGTTACGGCAAAGTTGAGTTGCTGTTTGAACATAATTACTAATTTTTTTCCCTTCAATTTCTGCAAAATATACCTGAATTTTAGCAGTAATAAAAATCCCAACGGAGACTGCTATAGCGAACTCATTCATCGTTGATGAAGTATACATTTAGTGATGCCTGGGAGTAGATAATGGTTAGATAAATATTTTCCCTTGTGGTTTACCATGGTGAGATTTGTCAGATACAGTCGACATTTATGAGAACTGGCGACGAGTCAGTCGACCTTGATAATAAATTGGACGAGATATATTCTATGATATTAAATATTAATCGTTCAACAGAACGAAATAATAATAATAATCCGTTAATATCAGTTTTTAATGATAATTACCGTAAAAGTTCAATTTCAGGCAAAACGACTGATTTTTTTTTTTGTTTTAATCGTATGCACATGTGTATGTGATATATAACTGTTGTAAATAAGAAAATGTTTTAGACCGCCTTTATTTATTGAAAGCTTAAACAATATTTAAATACAGCGATGAAAATAAGTCAAAGAGAAAGTATGTATTCATAAAACATACAACATTTATACATGATTTATACGCAGAGAATAAAAAACACTGAGGAAAAAATCATACCATTTTGTCTCACACCGTTCTTTTATAAGTTATGCTGATGCAATTGCGTTTTTATTTTTTTTAAATTTAACACTGAATCGAAAAGTAACACTAAAGGGGAATGTTTTAGACAATCAATCAAAAACCATTTTAACTAGGAGCTAAGTATTATGCTTCGTGAATTTTCTGCATATGAAATAGACACTTAAATCTTAGAACAAAAGAAGTATTATTTTTATATTGTAACTTTTGTTTTAGCTGTAATAATAATGTTAATGGGAATAGATAATTTAAAGTCAACGCGATATATCAAAAATATAGATAACGTAATTTACATTGAATTTTTAATTAAGCCAAAACAATAGCAGAAACATTGAACCATAAACATGGCATTTTCAGAATCAAAATTTTCTATTACTGTCTATAATTATTTTTTAAATAATATTTTATAAATAATTGGTTGTGATTGTCGCCATAGCATTGCAGTCGATAATAAAACATAAAGCTATTGATTGGTTGATATAATTATACATCACCGAGTGTGATGACGGAGGCTTTCCGAATAGGCGCCAGTAAAGAACTCATAAACCGGGAAACACTGGATTATTTCCACACTAAAATAACAGGTCAAACAAGTCCACACGTAAACTGTCAACCATATTCATTTAGCATTAACATTGACAAGATCTTCTCTTACAAATAATTATTGTCTTTCTGAAAAGTGGAATCTAAAAACATCGAAGTTTCGGACATAAAAGCGTCATCTTCAAATTGTCAAATGTAGTAAGAAGTTTAGAATTCGTGTAATGTGAGGACGTCACGTTTCACAAAGAACAATTTACAACTCTTTTAATGTATTAATCGCAAAGAATAGAAATGTATGTTTTTGTAGAATCTTGCAAGAAAAATGTATGAAAATTATCCAGGAAAAATATAGCAATAAAAATTATCTAAGTAAAAAACAATTAATATTTTTCCTCGAGCATCACTGAAGAGACATTGATTGTCGAAATGCGCATCTGGTGCAAAAAAAAAATGGTATCGTTTATGTTATTACTACCACTGGGTCGATGCATCTGCTGGTGGACTGATAGTCCCCGAGGGTATCACCAGCCCAGTAGCCAGTACTTCGGTATTGGCATGAAAATATGGATTTTGTGTTATTAAAATTTGCTGTTACAAAATTTTGGAAATTATTTTAAATTAAGGAATATATCTCCCTCGTGCAAAGCTCTGATTCCTTGCCCGGCTTTGGCTATACATTTTTGTCGTTTTTGGTTTATAGCTCTTCATATTTTTAATAAGCTTTGGATTCTCAAATATTTTGGCCTCGAGCAACACTGATGAGACATTGATTGTTGAAATGCACATCTAGTGCAGAAAAATTGGTACAGTTAATGTTATTAATTGTGATAATTATTATTTTTTTTAAATGTATGAAAGTTACAAACAGTTCAAATCATGATTCAGCACTGATACTGAAGTTCAGCTGACTCTATCCGAATACTTCATCATTTCAGAGAGAAACAAAAAGATGAATAATATAACTAACTGGAAACAGGTAATAGACACTTTTTTTTTTAATCTACACAAATAAACTACTTCTTTGTTGATGAGAAAATAAAATAATTTCCAAAGTGAACGTGTTTTGTGTGGGAAATATTAGAAATTCGATTTTCCTCCATATTCAATGTAATAAATTAAAAATGCATAGATTTCTGAACATGATTCAATACTGCTTGTTGAAATCATCTAAACTTCAAAGTTTAATTTCAGACGACTACACGAACAATCAGTGATACAAAAAAATCTCATATAGGATTATTTTTTATGAAAAAGAATAGCCAAAAAGAATATATTTTTTAACGACAATGAATTATATCCATAGAAAACAGACAACAAAAATAATTCCCTGGGAAACTATACAATCATATTCAACTGGTATTCATGAACAGTTTCCCAGGGAAATAGAAAGTAAGATGGTACTATTTACACGTAAAGTATTTCTGATATTTTGTACCAGAAATCTAAGTTTCCCAGGGTAATATTTCTTATATGGTTTCCCTGGGAAATAAATTGACGACAACTTTAATCAGCTGCTGTTGGGTCCTACATACATAATACCAAAACGAGATGGACAAGACGGCAGATATAATACGAGATGCATTTAAATGATAATAACATAGTAGTTTTCCGGACCGAAGCCAAACTTCTGTGTCAACAGAGATAAGAAATAATAGGTTATCCTTCCAGAGCACCTGAGATCACCCGGCTTTTAGTAGGGTTCGTGTTGCTCAGTATTTAGTTTTCTATGTTGTGTTTTCTGTACTGTTGTTTGTCTTTTGGTCGTTTTGTTTGCCATGACGTTGTCAGTTTATTTTTGACTTATGAGTTTGAATATCCCTTAGTTATCTTTCCTCTCTATTTAACGAAATTACTTTGCAGAATAAAAACGGGAAAACTTGACGGAACAATTGGTCCATACATCTCAGTGAATTGATACTGGTACGTCATGAACATTTTAGGAATGGCCGAATAGATAAGGATTCAGTATATTTTTGAATATTTTTGATCGCTTGCAATACATTATTACAACAATGGTTCCGTATCTATATTTACCTCATTGTCTTACTCAATTAGATGGGACCCGCCAACTACCAACGTGATTTACAACAATGCCTACATTTATATATATACGGTCATCACTGGTAATCAAATTAAATACATACCGATACAATAGATATTAAAACAGTTTTATATAATTGCACAGTCAATAGTGAAATATAGAAAAACAGTTTTATAGGTATAATAACCTAGTTCTAAACAAAGTAGTTTCATTCAAAAATGTTAATAAATCATTAACTTAGGGCTTCTTAACCGGATTCGGTTTCTGGTACGTTTGGCAAACCTTGTATTTGTTTTGCCAAACCATTTTAAACAAGTTGAAAACCAAAACCAATTTCCACAACATATTAAAACCTCCTCGTATGTAACAACCCCATATCATAATTTCTTTTGATTTGTTTCAATACTAAACCAAACAACAAACCATTCAGAAACCTTAACCCTAAACTGAAACTAGGTTGAATGCAAAAAAAAAGTTCTTATAATACTAGTAATGCAATCATTTAAAACCAACTCAATTATCATATTGCCTCTGTTTTTTTCAACATTTTTTTTCCAACAAACAATGAAGACAACTATGTAATATCTATGCTAATTGTTGGTTTTATTATTATTTGGGTTGCTGTTTGATTGACGTATACCTAAATCTCCCTTTATTCATAAGTATAAGACAGGTTTCTTTTAAATATTTGTTTTATTCCATGTCATTCATTACTTTTGTTTTGCAGGAAAACGTCTTCTCGTCCAACCCACTGTGATGCAAAGTTCAAAGATGGGATTTTATGCCTATATGAGTCAAAACGAAGACAATCCTGGTAAGCATCATACTATCATTTTTGACGTTCAGAAAACCGCAGTTGGAACTGGTTACAACCCCTTTTCTGGTCTTTTCACAGCACCACAGGACGGTCTGTATGCTTTTCAACCAGCATAACAATGCTCAATCATTATGCATCGTTTGATCTTGTAAAAAACGCCGACGTACAAGGATCTTTCTTTATTGATGCATCTGGAGAAAATGAATGGAGGTCGTCTTCATTGACGGTTGTCTAAGCGCTAGTCCAGGGTGATGTTGTCTTCGTGCGAACCAGTTCAACGTACGTCCCCCATGGAAATATATACAGCTCTAAAGAAGGAAGATCGTCGTTCACTGGCTGGCTAATTTAAGATCCTTTACGCATTTATATCTTGTTTGTGCCAAGTACAAATAAAATGCATACCAAAGACAATCATAGCTATTCTATTCATACTGCAACGCTTTCAACTATTCAGAAGATAGTATTTCACATAAAATTAGTGAAGTTTGTCATTTCAAAGCGGTAAGAAAATTTTCTAGCTTGTACTCCTTTGTACCACCACAAATGAAATTATATGGAAACATCCTATTATGGTCAGCGATAAGGCTCAAAACATTATCGACTGTACATCGCAAATGTATAATATACAGTCAACATAATTTACATGAGCAAAAAATCACAATTGCTGTATAAAAAAGTAAAATAACAAAAATACAGAACTCCAAGGAAAATTCAAATCGGAAAGTCCCTTATCAAATGGCAAAATCAAAAGCTCAAACACATCAAACGAATGGAAAACAACTGTTATATTCCTGACTTGGTACAGGCATTTCCTTATGTAGAAAATGGTGGATTAAACCTGGTTTTATAGCTAGCTAAACCTCTCACTTGTTTGACAGTCGTATAAAATTCCATTATACATGTATTGACAACAATGTGTGAACAAACCAAACAGACATAATAGGTAAAAATGTCAAAATTAGGAGTACAGCAGTCAACATTGTGTTATAATCTTAATCACTATAAAAACAAACAAAAAGGTCAACAAAGAAAAACAAAATGGCATAAAGACAATGCACATAAGCAAAAATGAAAAACAAGAATACAAAAAATGACCACATCAAAACAACACATTGGCGGGATACTTAAGAAACGAGTCACGCCAAAAGGATATTACCAAAAATGGACTGAACAGTAAAGTTTAATAATTTACAAAGACAAATAAAAGAATATTATGAAACGTAGTTAAGATGATAAACAACGTCAGTACCTAGAATCTATACTTCAAGACCATCATGTATTATTTGTGAAGTTGATACGGAATATCTATCGACAAGGTCTTGGTACCTTCCGATGAAATTTTTTCAGAAAAAAGGACGAGACGTTCTTTGACATAACCCTGGTTCATTAACTTTCTGATCAGACACTGGTGACGTTTTATGAAGTCTGGGTAGCAGCTGCAAGCTCTTGAATACCGAATGAGTTGGGAAATGTAAATCCCATATGCAGGCGAAGTTGGTATATTGCTACTTAGGTGGGAGAAATTGATAATTTCAAAATTCAAATCGTCTCGTTTATCATAGATTCTGGTACTGAGATGACCGCTTATGTCAATTCGAGGCAATTCTAAAAATGAGGCGGAGGAAGCCGTGTCTGTTGATTCTTTAATTTCTAGTTTTGGAGGATATTTTAATAGAACCAAATCAGAAAAGTTTGGATTGATAATGGAAAGAACATCATCAATATATCTGAATGTGAAATTGAATGATCTGGTTACCTTGATCTTCTTGTTTTTGACAAGTGTCTGGAGGATATATTCATGGAACCAAATCAGAAAAGTTTGGATTGTTAATGGAAAGAACATCATCAATATATCTGAATGTGAAATTAAATGATCTGGTTTCTTTGATCTTCTTGTTTTTGACAAGTGTCTGAAGGAACAGGGACTTATACAAAAATAAGAAGAGGTAGGCAAGGAGAGGAGCACAGTTCGTTCCTATAGGAATGCCGACAATTTGTTGAAAAAGTCTACCTCCAAATTCAACAAATATGTTGTCAATCAGAAACTCCAGCATACTGATCATTTGTTCCTCTGTGTAGCATGTTTTACCTTTTTATTCACTATTAACAAAATATGCCGTATGGTATCCCAAAGTAATAAATGTATAGCGTATGCTACCAGTTTTATATTGAAAGCTTTGTATATTATTTCTTTTAGACGATTTTTCAATTTTCCATGGGGAATGGTGGCATACAGGGTTGAAAATCAAAAGTTTTGATAGAATTAATTTCAGAGAAAGATCGAGATTTAAAATTATGCAGAAGTTCTTTCGAGTTTTTAGAATTTTATAAATTATTTAAATAATTTTGTGTTATGTGTTAGCTGCATTACTAGTATATTTTAAAAAAAGTAGCCTTGTGTGACTTTATACAGTATGTGAATATTGCAGACATCACAATTATCAATATTATAATTGCTAAATTTAATAAACTTAAAATGTACATCTGGATGCTGAAAAGTCTATAACTATTTGTATATGTTTGTTTTAGTTGACTAATAGAATTCAATCAGAACTGCCAAATCAACTAAAATATGACCACAGGTCAGATATTGTATATGTTTGATCGACAATACAAGACATCAACGCTTCTAATTTCATAAATAGTTGGTCATGAATAAAATTGATCACTTAGCGCTCACAAATATGTTTAACTCCGCCATATACTTTATATGCCTGTCCCAAGCCAGGAGCCTGTATATCAGTGGTTATCGTTGATGGCTGGCTGTAACAAATTCGTTTCTGATTCTGGTTGTTTCATCCTAAATATGGCCGTTGGTTTTCATATATTGTCATGTCAGGGACTTATAGCGTACTATACGGAATGAGTTTTGCTCATTGCTGAAGGCCGTACAGTGAACTATAGTCACTAACATTCAGTTCCGTTAGACTCTGTTCACCCTTGCATTCCCGATATGAAAATATGAAAGAAGGTGGGATTACGTTTCAATAGTTTTTCATCAGCTGAACGTAAATTATAATTTTGATTATCAGTAAAATGAAATTTTCTCAAAAATAGTTAGGAACCATATCCTAAATGATTTAAATTCAAGTATTGCCTTTTGAAATTGGATTCGTTTTACCAGATTCAACCAATTTAAACTATTAAACAATAAAGTGGAGGATGTCATTATGTCAGTTTCTACTATAACTCTAGCAGATTTCTTTAATAACTTATTAAGTTTATTTATTCCACTTTCATTACAACTACCTCATATATTGCAACAATTATCAAACAATAGCAGAATATAAGTATTAAAATAAATGATACGTATATGCATAGGTAAATACTTTCGTATCTTTTGTAATAAGTTGATTCTATTTGATATTGTACATGACATTTTATCTGTATTTGCTCATTCATTTAGGTAATTGTCGATATATAAACCAAGAAGTTTTCACAATCAACATATAAATATCATTTTGAAGGTTAGCATTTGACTCATGTACATTATTACATTTATTATGTAAAGTAGAATCATCTGCATATAAATCTATCAATGAATTTTCTTTGTTCAGTGGTAATCATTGATGTATCAGATAAATAACCGAGGGCCAAGGATAGAGCCTTGTGATACACCAGTTTTTATGTATTGAGTATCAGACATGGCATTATTGACCTGAACTTGTTGAATTCGTTCAAACAAGTATGACTTAAACAGTCTAGTGTACAGTTTGAAACATTATAATATTCAAATATTTTCAATAAAATTATATGATTAACCAGATCAAAAGCTTTCTTTAAATCTAAAAATATAACTCCGTTTATTTCTCCATTATCTGTATTTGTAAACCATTCATCTACTAATTTAGTAAGTGCAGTAGTGCACGAATGTTAAATCTGAAGCCTGACTGTGTAGTATTAAGAAGGTCATTACTATTTAAATGTATGTACAGACTATCAGCCATATGTCGTTCTACGATTTTGGAGAGACAAGGCAAAACTGCTATTGGTCTATAATTATCAGGATTACAAGCATCACCACTTTCAAAAATTGAGCAAACTCTTGCAGTTTTTAAAAAAAACTTGGAAATTTAATCACTGCACATACTCAAAATGTTTGGTCCAACATCATCTAAACCATTGCTTTAGCATGTTTAGACAGGTCAAAATTTTCTACATACATTTGTACATCTAAAATACTCATTTTTACTGCCTATTTGTAACTTTGATTTCACAAATCTGTTTAGTACATTAAAAATTGGACCTTCATCATCATTACATAATCTGTTACGAACAAAACCTTCAGCAATATTTGTGAAATGCATATTAAATGTATGTACTATATCAACATCATTTTCAATCACACTATTTTCATATTCTAAATAGCGTAATAATATTATGTGATTTTTTAGATTTAAACTTTTAACATCCTTCCAAACAGTTTTACTATTTTTACAATTTGAAATAGCATTTTGAAAATAATTTTTCTTTCACTGTTCTACTAAAAAGGAAACCTTATTGCGCCATATTTTATAATTATACATATCTCCAATTATATGAAAATAATCTCGTTGGTATCGAGCTCTATTTATATCAGAAGTCCACCACTCTGGTTGTTGAGTATTCTTCACCCTTTTAGTTTTCTAAGGAACATGCTTGTCTGGGGGTGTTTAGAAATATTTTATACCAAAAATTAGCTGCTTCGTCAACATCTCCAATCAATTCAATGAGATGAAAAGGGGTATTTGTTAAATTTTCAATTAATTTATTTTGATCAAATTGTTTCAACAATCTGTATTCTATGAATGAATGCTCCATTTTTTTTTTTTTATATTTTTGGGTTGAGTTTTCTTGTACAAAATAGTGATCACTGACAGCATAACTAGGCACGATTACTTCTATAATTTGGTCTACATCGGTAGCATAAATATGGTCTATAGCAGTTTCACATTTATCTGTTACTCTTGTCGGTTTAATATGTACAATGTGTTCTAAATCATAAAAATTAATACAGTCCTTCTATTTTGATTTCCGACAACCGTATTATATATACGTGAATAGTTTATATTGAAATCTCCTAAAATGTTTAATTTCTTTATTTTCTGCTGACGCCTTTCCTATTTCAATTTGAAATGAATCAATCCAAGATTACAATGAACTCGGTGGATGGTAAAAAAATGCCTATAAAAATAGATTTTGTACATGTGTTTGGAAATTTAATTTCAATTCATATAGATTCAATACCACCTATTTCTTTATCAATTCTTCTCTCGTGACATACACTATTTCTTATGTCCGCAATCGCACCTCCGCCATCCTTAATAACGTTTCTATCTTTTCTTTCTATTTTGTAACTTTCAATTTGCAATGTTTCAGTACAATTTCAGCATTCAAAAAATGTTTCTACCATACCAAATCGGCGATGTCAAACAAATGTTCATTTTTCAATAAGAATTTTAATTCATCAATTTTTGGTTGTAAATGTTGAATATTTAAACAACCTAGTTTAAATAAAATGATAATGAAAACGGGGAATGTGTCAAAGAGACAACAACCCGACCAAAGGGCAGAAAACAGCCCAAAACCACCAATAGGTCTTCAACAAAGCGAGAAAATCCCACACCCGGAAGCGGGCTTCAGCTGGCCTCTAACTAAACAAAAATGTGTACTAGTTCAGAGAAAATGGACGTCACACTAAACTCCGATACAAATAAATGAACCAAAATTTAAAAAAAAAAAACACTAGACTAATAAAGGAAAGAGATTCCCGACTTGGGACAGGCGCAAAAATGCGGCAGGGTAAAACATGATTTGTGAGATCTCAAGCCTTCCCCTACACCTCTGGCCAATGTAGAATAAACAAACACACAGCAATACGCACAGTAAAACTCAGTTTAAAAAAACGTCCGAGTCCGATGTTAGAATAGGTACAGAAGAAACTAAGCAAAAAGACAATGACCATAAATTAACAAAGGACTACTAGCATTTTTTTAAATAACCAACTTGATTCATTGTTTCTACTTCTTTTTATAGTACTAAGTGTTTTATTAATTTTCACTCTTTTTTTTCTCTTTTGAGATTTTCTCCCAATTAATATCAATATATTTAGTATTGCATACTACAACATTTATTACATAATAGATTTAAAATATTATATATGTTTGAAAAATTAGAACAAGCGAAATCCTACCTCTTACTATAATCTGACTTACGTACATAATTTGGTATATGCAAATCAAAAATGGTGCTCTATTTACATTTTGTCTATTTCGTTCAATATTGTTCCCCACGAGTCACAATTACTTATTTTGAAATCAAGCTTGTCCTTTATGTTTTATTGTTTCCTTTAGGTTGAGTCTTGTGTTCATATTACTCCGTGATTGATATCTTGGTTTGAGAGGGCTCCGTCCGAAGTTGTTTGTATAATTTCGAGAACCGGAACTTTGGAATCTATTGTTGTATTGTTGGTATAAATGATGTTGTAATGGTTTTCCGTTGAATGATTTACTCATTTCATTCACGTTTGTCAACAGCTTTATTGTTTCATATCTGGAAGTACTTTGAGCAAGGTAACTTAATCCTGATACTCTTTTGATTTTGTTAAAAAATGTTTCAGTGTTTCACAGCAATTTGGCCCGTTTATCCGTTTCAGTCATGTTGGATTCTACATTTGAACCGAATAAACAACACTTGGTAAACATCTTATAATGAATATTACTACATTATTTAATTTCATTCCATCTGTTCTTGAAAATAAGTCAAAATTTATTTTCTTTTTAGGTTTTCATATGTAATTTATTATCGCCGTTGACGTCAACTTGAATCTAGAATTCGAAATGGTCATATCGAATTCTCTGCTTGTCGAAAATAGTAACTATTGTTTAGGTGTTCTAAGAACATAACTGTCATTATTAATTTCAATTGATTGATAAGATGGGGACGTTTAAATTTGACCTATAATCCGACCAATTAGTCATCTGTGAGGAGTCTGGGACAGTATACGATTCCAAGGAGGAATATGCATGGAACCATTCATTGAGATCAAATAACAGCACTAATCTAGAGAATATTCCTTAATGTTTTGATTTCATTTCACTTTTTGTGTTACTATTGTAAATAAAATATCTATATAACAGGATTCGGTTTCAATATGACCTTTGGCATCTGCTGTTGACCTTTTTAATTTCTTATCGGTACGATGCATTGTAACATTTTTTTTTTATGTAATGCATCGTCAAATTGTTTGATAGGGAACACAGGCCGAATATGAGGTAAAAAAAGGTTAATAATGTAACTCTACAAAATGTTTAAATAATACACATTGAAAATGGAAGAATTGCATGTACTTCTGTGTAATCAAACTCCTTTTCATGTTGAGGCCACAAACGACTTACGGTTAATCGTTGTTTTTATATATGCATCACAAATAAGGAGGTATTATTTATACAATAGAAACAAAATTTATCAGGTCCGTCGCTTGCAAACACCGGTCTGCAATAAAAAAAAGTAATATAAAACAGCGAATTAAGGGCAATCTTAGTTTATACAAAATACAAGTATATGTATGTATCTGTCTAACAAGTCTAAAGTCAGGAGCCTAGTAGCTGTAATTCAGTGGTTGTCGTTTGTTGCTGTATGCTCATATTTGTTTGTCGTTTATTGTTTTGTACATAAATCAGGCCCGTAATTTTATCGTTTGAATTGTTTACATTTGTCATCTAGAGGCTTTTTATACTTGTTCACTATGCAATATGGGTGTTGCTCATTGTTTAAGGATGTACGGTGACCTATACTTATACTTGTTCACTATGCAATATGGGTGTTGCTCATTGTTTAAGGCTGTACGGTGACCTATACTTGTTAACTTCTGTGTCATTCTGTCTCTAGCGGAGAGTTGTCTCATTGCCAATCACACCACATCTTATTTTTATATTTAGTTATTCCGCATGTGTCGGTTTCACGGTCTTTTTGTTTTAGACAGTGTTTTGTGACAGGATACTCAACGTATACCCTACCGGTGACTATTATAATAATTGTATAATAGTCCCAGTCCTTACAGAGATTTCACATTTCAATTCATACTAAGAAAAACTACAGTCAATATTACACAGATAAATTCTTCAAATAGAAAAAAAACAACGTAAAGCCAATGAAAACCGTACAATGTAAGTGAAGGAATGAAATATTAATAAAACATATGGTAGTAACTGAAGTCATTTATTTAAAAAATGTACAAAATATTTTCATTTTTCAAACGATCATTTCATTGTCAGGGCAGAGCCGATGTTGGTCAGGTCATTTTTTTTAATTTTTTTTTTGGTCTTTTAACTATTTTGTTTTTGTTTTATTTATTTTTCTTATATTTTTATAGTAAATGCCTTTCTACAGCCTTCATATAACCATTTGAAGTTCTAGTTATTGAACAATAATCCGGTATATGCTAGTTATTCTGCACAGCTTAGGTGACCCTACTTGACCCGTATGACGTTAAGAGTTCAGGTTAACGGATCACTGTATTGTGCAGTATAACTAACATATACCGATTTGTTTGGTTAATAACTGTTTTAACACATGACGTCATCAATTTATTTTAACGTTTTGGGAAAAAATTCCAGCAAACATGATTTAGTATGCAAACGACATTGTCAATCCTCGGCTCATGGGAGAGTTATCTTGCATGCAGAAAGCAGGAAATACGCTTTTAAAAGAAACATGAGGTTGGTTACTTATAAATTATGATTTTTTCTAAACTTTTGGGTTTATTCTTTAACGGCAGCTTTATTTGGAGAATTGGGGTTTAATTGCATATCTTTAATTGTTTCTTTTAAATTTATTCGCAGTTTTAAAAGATTCGGGACGATTTAGAGCTAAACATGATGTGTAGACACCTCTCTTTGTAACTATCTGATTATTGCCTTGTAGATGTCCTTCTGTTATTTTTGTTGTTGAGTTGCTGTCTCATTGGCGTATACCCCATATCTCGTTTTATTCGTATAGTTTAAATTCCGTTTTGTGTACCGTTCAAAATCGGTTCACGGCAAATCATTACTCAAAGGGTTATGGAGAATAGATCAAGAGCGTTTCTTTCTGTCAAAATATGTGCAGAGGAGTGATGTGATAAAACTTCTTGGACAAGGTAAAACAAAAACGTTATATTATTTTATTATTTTAACACCCTCCTTATATTTCAAGTGTATTCCGCTACCAATTTTGAAGACCTGTCGCATTTAAATGTAGTCATTTGGTCTGCAACTATTTTTTTTTTATTGTTTAGGCACAGACTTGAAATATGCTCCTCTTTAAACTTAGTCCAGAAATAAGCCCTGAACAGGACTAAATATTGAAAAAAACCAACCTTAATCAATATCATTTAGCATAAAACTAATTCAAAGCAAAAAAATAATTTAATTGGATTTTCTAAATCTTTCGTTTTTTTTCAGAGATTACAAGGCATACTTATCTAGTTTGACTTTAGGACAGTAAGAATTTACTTTGTACAAACACTTTTTATTAAGTTCACAGATTTAGGAAGGAGCCTTTCTACTGTTCCTGACTCTTTTACAAACTTTTATTTTATTTCATATTTCGAAACAATGAAGTTTGTACAAAGTTGTTAATTGTTTAACTATGTCTTAGTTGTAAGGCAAGAGTACATTTGAACTGTGCAGTATATCTGAGGTAGTTAATGCACACCTTTGCTCTGCATTATCCAAATTATAGCACCGTTAGAACAAAAGATTTTTCTTTGTCGTCAATGGAACTTATAACGGCTTTTTAAAAATATTTATTCCTTTTAGTGACTATTTTGAGATCACATAAATTTAAGTATGTGCCAAAAACAGGGAAAAATATAATTTGCAGATCGATCAGGCTTCGTTTAGATGAAAAATGTCCTTAATATGAATTGCCGAATACAGTTGAATATTGAAAAGTGAAATGTTGAGGAAAGAAAAGCAATTAGAATATGCTCAATAGCCCTTTGAGTTATGATTTGTAATAAACCGATTTAAAAGTACCTAAAACGGAACTAAAACTGTATGAAACAAAGAAGATGTGGGTTTTACGTCAATAAGACAGCAATCAAACGACAAAAACAACATAAGGACACCAAGAGGGCATCATACAGCTTTCAACAATAGACAGGTGTCTACAAAATATGTCAGTTCTAAATCGTCTCAAATTTATATGAATATTGTAGATAAATTTAACAGAAACAATCGAAGATCTGTCATTAAAAGCATTTCTCCAAATGGTGTTACAATCAAGGAGAAAGCCCGAATATAAAAGTTTTATGAATTTAAAAGTTACCAACGTTAAAATACTTAAAGGCGTATTTTCCCTTTCTTTACAAGAGAACTTTCAAAGGAGCCGTGGATTGAATGTCGTCTGTATATTTTCAAAACGTGATGGCAACATGTGTTATAACAGTTATTGGCCAATGAAATCGATAAATGTCATTTAATCTGCACGGTCGTGATGACCCTTAAACCCGAACTCCTAAGACGTTCGGGTCAAGTAGGGACAACCGAGCCATGCAGATAAAATGACATACTAGTATACAGATTTTCTTGTTCAATAACTATAACTTAATTGTAAGCCCTTGTGCTCTCACCGGTAAAGGAGTTTCTGGACCCGCCCATTTATACAGGTGTATTGCATCGTAGGTTTCATAATTTTGATACTTGTCGGCTCAGAATTATGAGCGAAAAGAAATTCGTGCAAAACAGGCGGGATACATCCATTTGATTTTCGGAGAAGAGGCAGGGCATTCTGAGGATTTTTAAAGGAATATGCTAGCCTAGTAAGATCTAAAACTAATCTTGCCTTCGATAGGATAGAAACGAATATTCTTCTCCACAATTTCAGGAAATACATGTAGTTTCAAAATGGACATCAACCAACCTAGAAACAGGTGAAAACTAATATAACGTTCGCAAATATTTCAAACCCTCTTCCCCAGAAAATCAAATGATCGTCCCTAAATGAGTAAAATCTTCGAAGGCATCTATCATTCATCTTCTATGATGCTTTTAAGATAAATTCTTTGATTTGATTTCTTAACAAAATTCTTTCTGAAGGTGAGTGAAACAGATAATTGTTTCTTGTCAAAATTTAAAATGAATAAAAACAACGGTGATTCTAAAATTTTCTTAATTTTGTTTGTTATTACAAAAATATAATTGTTCCACAAAATAATCTGTTCCGAGAACCAAACCCTCCGTCCTAAACACATACAAAATATATATTATATACTTGTGCCATGGAAAGATTAAAACTTGAATAATCACAAGTCACGTTAAATATTTATAGTTGTCGGTGCAGAAGGTTTCAACGTTTTTTCATTTGCTCTTAGTCCAGAATTAAAGAAGAATATGTATTTCGGGTTTCTTCTAAGTATAGTGACATCATTTAAAATATTTCATTGTTATCATGCGAACCCGGGAGAAAATATCCTTATGTGGTCCAAAAAGAGAAAACAAATTATATTTAAACTACTCTACCACCTTTTCCTTCATTGGTTGTTGCTTGCTTAATGTTCAGTGGAAGATATTTAATGCGTATTCAGACCGGGAACATATTAACAAGAAATCTAATATTATTGGTAGGCTTTGCATGAGTGGATCGACAGGGATCGACGCAGGGCAAGACATTTCAATTCCTTTTAAAAATATTAGGGTATGTTGGATAGAAAAAGAATGTTTTCTTTTGAATATAACCATCGGACCGCTTGGGGAGTTGTTGGAAGAATCGAACCGCCACATTCTCCACTTGAGGTGCGCACGCTACTTACAACTAGACTTTCAGATCAAATAACAAACAATTAAGAATATAATAAACGGATAAATGAACAAATAAAATCAACCAAGACTAAGTCTTGATTATTTTTTTGTTTTAGACGCATTGCAGCAAATTTTATAAGAGACGCTCAAGATACTGGTGTTACTTCGAAAAAAACGTGCTCTACCTATTCTAAAACATGTTTCAGTATCAATATAAAAATGTACAGCTAGCATGCGATTTATGAAAAGAAAGCTTAATTTATTTTCTTTTTAAATATTACAAGTATTATGCAGTGCGATGATAAATTAATGAGGAATAATAGTCCAAAGCTCGAAAAATTTTAATTTGTGTCCTGTCCCGCGTAACATTTTGCATGATGTTGTTGTTTGACATAAAACTAGTGTAGTGGATTCTTTTTTCTGCAAAATTGCATATTTTCTTTCCCCGTTCATGGACGTCATAATACCTTCATAACGCAATTTTCGCTTTCCCTTCAAAAGCGGTTTGAGTCGAAAAATATGGGAATCAGATGACGCATGAAATGTGTCCCGTATCAGTTAATGTTGTGAAATTTAACGTTATATCAGATTTAAAGATAAAATTGCTATTCAGAAAATTATAGCAAGTATACCACAATAAATTGCTTCGCCGAGTGCAGCTGGATACGACCGCAGAGGTCAAACCCTGAACAGTTGGGACAAAAATGGACACAATATTCGCGCTTGATACAGGTCTGAATTTGGATTGTAATTAAACATTTGACACATAATAGGTTTCTGACACAGAATAACTGTAGTCAAAGAACTTAGAATTGGTCATATGATTTGAATTTATATTCAATTTTTTGCTTTTGTGCAATACACTATGTAGTTGCGAATTGACATCCCCCCAAAAAAAAACAAATTTTGACACCCCCTTTTTTTTGCAAAAAATAATATTTGAAGAAATTTTCTTCTTAATTTCTAAAATTTTGAGGAGAAAAAATGTCCCCCCCACTATTTCTCCCCCTTTTCCCAAAAAAATTCTTTCCTCAAACTATGGTCATAATCTCAATTCAAATTTCCAATGGAGTTTGCAACCATAATTGCACATTTAAATACATCATAAAAGTCTTAAAATAGAAAATGACATACATATTCATGGCTAACATTAATATATCTTAATCAGCACTTTTAATAGTAACTTCTAAAAATAAATTGACAGCTAATCACCTCATTTCTTTATACATTATTTAAACGCAGTGTAAGGAGGTAATTCAAACATTATGTTTGAATTACCTCCCTTACACTGCTTTTAAATTATGTATTGTACTTAAGTAATTGTCCATTAACCAGGAAACCCTTGTTTTTCCCCCTTTTTTGCCCCTAATTCTTAAACGGTTTGAGCAATAACCCCCCAAAGCAATCCTAACCATCCCTTTGTGGTATGGAAACTTGTGGTATAATTTCAGAGAGATCCATACACCGTTCCACAAGTTATTGTCTGGAAACTAGAAAAATGCTTATTTGGGCCCCTTTTTGGCCCCTAATTCCTAAACTGTTGGAACCATAACCCCCAAAATCAATCCCAACCTTCCTTTTGTGGTTATAAACGACGACGACGACGTGATACCAATATACGACCGCAAAATTTTTTGCGGTCGTATAAAAATGTACATTTACTGTACTTTTTCTCACTTTGAAAATTCAAACGAAACTCGTGTTATAAAATTTGTATGAAAAATATATAGCTGTTCAAAGAACTGTCCCTTCCACACAAAATGTACGTTGATGCATTACATACATATTCTGAGAGCCAGAAAACTTGCATTCAACAAGATTTATGATTCAAATTTGCACAAGATTTGAAAAGTACAAATGCTCAAGTAAGTATTGGTACATGTATGTTGATAGTGCGCTACAGAATAAAAAAGATATCTATAAACAGTTGTGTCCGATCCAATGTCCCCCGGGCTCATTTTTAACGTTTTGAACGTCAAGACACGTCAGTACGATTATATCAGTATACATAACACAAATAAATGACTTACTAAAAACTTCCTAAGTTCAGGAAAATTAAAACAATGACTCCACTTGTAAGACCATTTTCATTTAAAAATACTCATCATAATTCAAATATTATACAATTACTTTGTTAAGAGAAAGAAACGTAGACAAATAGTCTCCGGAAAATCTAAATCTATTCTAAACGTTACTTAAAAATAAAAACGTGTTACGGTAAGTGACACCAGTATCTTACGACGTCTCTAAGCATAACTACGGGAAAAATTTATACATCGCCTGTTTACATTATTATGATAAAAATGTAAGTATTCATTTTTTTTACTGTATTTGCCCAGTTGATTTATAAACCTATTAAAACACCCGACACACCAATTACGTCTAATTTGCATACTAACGCACCCGCTAATAGCGCACCCGTTATTACAATGTTTACGGAAACGTTTGTGAATACCACGTTAAATTTTAACGGACATACCGTTAACGTCTCCGTTAAGTTAACGGGTCCGTTAGTTAACGGATGCTTTGTGAATAAGCTCCCAGGACTTTAGTCACGACAAAGTCGACGTTGGTCATGTCAAATTTTCTAACTCGTAATTTTATTTATTTGTTCATATTTTTCTGATATTTTTATATTAAATGCCATGACCTTCCTTGGTACTGAATTTGAAGTCAATCCGTCAATAATTCAAATTTAGCCCGATAAGCATTTGTCACATGATGTCATAGTTTTAATAGATATGGCACAAAATGTGCACCTGAATATAGGTATCTTGTTTTGTTACCCCATTGAAGCAATGGTTACATTGGTTACATTGGTTACACACATGGACCTTTACTAAATGATATGCAATACCGGCTTTATAATTGACCATTTCTGCTGTAAACTGAATAGGTAGGGTAGAGCTATTACAATGATTACATACACATTGAAGTTAGGTTACAATGGTTACATGCATGTTGAAGTCAGGTTACAATGATAAAATACATATGGTTTGGGAAAACAATGGTTACATAAATGGAAATGATGGCAACAATGGTAACATGCATGGGAAGTCGGGTTACAATGGTTACATGCATGGGAAATTAGGTTACAATGGGTACAAGAATGGGGAAGTCGGGTTACAATGGTTACATGAATGGAGAATGAGGGTTACAATGGTAACATACATAAAGAATCAGGTTACAATGGTTATATGCATGGGAAAGTCAGGTTACAATGGTTACATACATGGAGAATGAGGGTTACAATGGTTACATGCATGGGAAATCAGGTTACAATGGTTACATGCATGGAAAATCAAGTTACAATGGTTACATGCATGGGGAAGTCGGGTTACAATGGTTACATGCATGGGAAATCAGGTTACAATGGTTACATGCATGGAGAAATCAGGTTACAATGGTTACATACATGGAGAATGAGGGTTACAATGGTTATATGCATGGGGATGGCTGGTTACAATGGTTACATGCATGGGAAATCAGGTTACAATGGTTACATGCATGGGAAATCAGGTTACAATGGTTACATGCATGGGAAATCAGGTTACAATGGTTATATGCAAAGGGAAGTCGGGTTACAATGGTTACATGCATGGGAAATCAGGTTACAATGGTTACATGCATGGGAAATCAGGTTACAATGGTTACATGCATGGGAAATCAGGTTACAATGGTTACATGCATGGGAAAGTCAGGTTACAATGGTTACATACATGGGGAAGTCAGGTTACAATGGTTACATGCATGGGAAATCAGGTTACAATGGTTACATGCATGGGAAATCAGGTTACAATGGTTACATGCATGGGGAAGTCGGGTTACAATGGTTACATGCATGGGAAATCAGGTTACAATGGTTACATGCATGGGAAATCAGGTTACAATGGTTACATGCATGGGAAATCAGGTTACAATGGTTATATGCAAAGGGAAGTCGGGTTACAATGGTAACATGCATGGGAAATCAGGTTACAATGGTTACATGCATGGGAAATCAGGTTACAATGGTTACATGCATGGGAAATCAGGTTACAATGGTTACATGCATGGGAAAGTCAGGTTACAATGGTTACATACATGGGGAAGTCAGGTTACAATGGTTACATGCATGGGAAATCAGGTTACAATGGTTACATGCATGGGAAATCAGGTTACAATGGTTACATGCATGGGGAAGTCGGGTTACAATGGTTACATGCATGGGAAATCAGGTTACAATGGTTACATGCATGGAAATCAGGTTACAATGGTTACATGCATGGGGAAGTCGGGTTACAATGGTTACATGCATGGGAAATCAGGTTACAATGGTTACATGCATGGGAAATCAGGTTACAATGGTTACATGCATGGAGAAATCAGGTTACAATGGTAACATACATGGAGAATGAGGGTTACAATGGTTACATGCATGGGGATTGCTGGTTACAATGGTTACATGCATGGGAAATCAGGTTACAATGGTTACATGCATGGAGAAATCAGGTTACAATGGTTACATACATGGAGAATGAGGGTTACAATGGTTACATGCATGGGGATTGCTGGTTACAATGGTTACATGCATGGAAATCAGGTTACAATGGTTACATGCATGGAAATCAGGTTACAATGGTTACATGCATGGGAAGTCGGGTTACAATGGTTACATGCATGGGAAATCAGGTTACAATGGTTACATGCATGGAAATCAGGTTACAATGGTTACATGCATGGGAAATCAGGTTACAATGGTTACATGCATGGGAAGTCGGGTTACAATGGTTACATGCATGGGAAATCAGGTTACAATGGTTACATGCATGGAAATCAGATTACAATGGTTACATGCATGGAAATCAGGTTACAATGGTTACATGCATGGGAAGTCGGGTTACAATGGTTACATGCATGGGAAATCAGGTTACAATGGTTACATGCATGGAAATCAGGTTACAATGGTTACATGCATGGGAAGTCGGGTTACAATGGTTACATGCATGGGAAATCAGGTTACAATGGTTACATGCATGGGAAATCAGGTTACAATGGTTACATGCATGGGCAATCAGGTTACAATGGTTACATGCATGCCATTATGTTACCATGGCAACCCCTTTATTCATCGCTGTGAGGTTACATAAGTCAGTCAGGTTAAGATGGTTTAGGTGATTTAGGGTTACAATGGTTACATCCATGGGGATTGAGGATTACAATGGTTACATGCATTGGAAATCAGGTTACAATGGTTACATGCATGTACAATGAGGGTTACAATGGTTACATGCATGGGAAGTCGGGTTACAATGGTTACATGCATGGAAATCAGGTTACAATGGTTACATGCATGGAGAAATCAGGTTACAATGGTTACATTCATGGAGAATGAGGGTTACAATGGTTACATGCATGGGGATTGCTGGTTACAATGGTTACATGCATGGGAAATCAGGTTACAATGGTTAGATGCATGGGAAATCAGGTTACAATGGTTACATGAATGGGAAATCAGGTTACAATGGTTACATGCATGGGGAAGTCGGGTTACAATGGTTACATGCATGGGAAATCAGGTTACAATGGTTACATGCATGGGAAGACAGGTTACAATGGTTACATACATGGGGAAGGAGGGTTACAAAATATTTGAAATAACATGATCATTTTTATCATATATGTAATTAACCTCAATATTAGATAGGGTAACAAATTTTGTCAACATATATAGTTATTGAGTAGAAAATAAAAGAATGCATTATCGATGCCGAAATTTGGTATAAACAATCTTACATGTATGTACTAGTACTAGTATTTGATACAAGATGTAAAAAAACCCCATTCTTTTTCTCTAAAGTTAGTATACAAGGATGTGGTATTTCTAAGTTTGCATTTATTTTAATTGAATAAACATTCCAAGATTATAAACAAAATTGTGTTGAAATTTTTTTTTAAACATTTTAACAGATGGTTGTCAAACGGTAAACAAACAAAAAGTTACAGGACAAAAATTCACAGGACAGAAAGTCACAAATAATTTGTTGACAATTGTTTGAATATACAGAATAAGAATAAGAATAAGAATAAGAATAAGAATAAGAATAAGAATATTTATTGAATCCAATTAAACATGTTAAAGGGCCCGTTTCCGAGCATATACATATATATATATATATATATATATATATATATATATACAAGAGAAAGATCTTTGAATATTTTCTTTTTGGCGAGCCTGCAACTTTTGTCGCAAAAGCGAGACATAGCGATCCTACATTCCGTCGTCGGCGGCGGCGTCGTCTACAAATATTCACTCTGTGGTTAAAGTTTTTAAAACTTTAATAACTTTCTTAAACTATACTGGATTTCTACCAAACTTGGACAGAAGCTTGTTTATGATCATAAGATAGTATCCAGAAGTAAATTTTGTAAAAAAAAATCCTGTTTTTCCGTAGTTTACTCATAAATGGACTTAGTTTTTCTTCCAGTTAACATTATATTTACTCTGTGGTTAAAGTTTTAAAAATTTTGATAACTTTCTTAAACTATCCTGGATTTGTAACAAACTTGGACAGAAGCTTGTTTATGATCAAAAGCTAGTATCTAGAAGAAAATGTTGTAAAAATTTATTTCCTGTTTTTCCATATATTACCTATAAATGGACTTAGTTTTTCTTCCAGTTAACATTACATACAGTCTGCAGTTAAAGTTTTTTAAAACATTTATTAGATTCATAAATCATCCTGGACGTTTACCAAACTTGGACAGAAGCTTCTTATAATCAAAAGATAGTATCTAGAGCAAAATTTTTAATTGTTTCCCCATTTTTGTTGAACCTGCAACTAACAGCTAAAGTAGGCGAGACACTGGGTTCCGTGGAACCCTTACGTATTTTTATTACATTAGATTAGATTAGATTCTTTATTAAGATAACTAAAAGTACATTAGTGTTCTCCATTACAAATCATATGATAATATTATACAAAACAACATTTCAAAGTTTCACATGTAGATCATGTACTATATATATATACATGTAATACAATTGTACACATAATTTTAAGAATTGTTTCTTATTTCTAATGCATCTCTAATAAATTTGTATAAATAATTACATTTAGTAATATTTTGTGGATTTAAAAGTTTAAAAACTGAAAAATAATTATGTGAATCATTCAAATCTAAGATCTAAGATTGGAAAAAAGTTTGCCTTATAACTTTATATTAATCACAAGATATCAAAAAATGTTCTTTTGTCTCAACTTCAGTGCAAAATTTGCAAAAACGTTGTTCTCTTGGAATTTTGGGTTTATTATATCTATCCTGTTCTATATTTAAACAATGAGCACTGATACATAGTTGTGTAATTTTACTTTTTATATTTTTGGTAAGATCGGTTTGAAGATAGAAGGAACAAAATTTGGAATAAAAATATTTCTGAAAAACATCAGTTTACTGTCCACAACTCCAGATTTGATTTTTTGTAGTTGTGAGTCAGATTGCTGATTATAATATCTTATTAGACTATTTTTAAAAACACTATTATTTGTCAAATTTTTGTATCAAGTTTAAGTACTTTAAATACTTTATTTAGGGTAGAAAACCAGAATTTTGAGTTTTCTTCAGATAATTCTTGATCTGCAGTAAATGCACTATATAATATTCTATCTCTTTTTATTTTAAGTAGTCTCATATAATAGTTATACATTAAACATAATGAGAAAATCAACATTGGATTCGTGTTACATTCAAGTCTACTAGCCATATTTGATGACTGTCTTTTGACCCCCAGAATAGATTTCAACATCTTGTGTTGTAATTTATCAATTGGTAGACTGTCAAAATTATTTAAATGTATGTTACATATATTCATTTCACTGTTTAGGAAATTGTTCGTAAGCCTTGTTAAAAGAAAATTTATTAAATTTTAAATATTTCTTGGCACCATGAAGCCCTTTATGTACCAATTGAGCCACTTTGACATTTTGTTTTCTTAACAATTATTTGATCATTATTGATATTTATCAAATAAATTTTAATTACAAAGTTGGTTTATATATAATAGTTCAAGAAAAATACAAACTTTTTTTTTAAATAAGTTTTTTCTTATTAAACATGTTAAAAGAAAAATTAAATCTCAAAACTTAATTGTGACTTTTTGTCCTGTGACTTTCTGTCCTAAATTCTTGTCAAACAACTACATTTTATTATAATTTAGTTGCTTCTATTTACTCTTTAAATTTTCTATCTATTGTTTAAAATCTGAACAGATTATTACATCAAACATTTCTTTTTTTTTGTTCAGACACTGATGTATACTCAATACATAGGTGCACTTAGTATATTGCTGCTCAAAGATGTGGACAACTTTTAATTTCAAAATTGAAATAGTTTCATTTGTCATAGATTCTAGTACTGAGATGACCACTGTAATCAAATTGGATGTACAATGTATATGTCTAGAAATGAGCAGAGGAAGCTGTATCTGTGTTTTATTAAACACTTATAAACAATTTCATTAAATTCTACTAAAAAATTAATAAATTATCCAAAAGTTTAATATTCCAAATTAACTACTCTCATTATTGTGACTATTTCCTGTAATTTTTTCCTGAAACCTTTTCTCTGTGATTACTTTCTTCATGACTTTTCTCCTACATTCTTCAGGAAATCTCAATTTTATTCTTTTGTCTAAACATTCTAAAAAGTATAGGTTTCTCTATAAAGGATTTTACTAAAGAATTCTGATTTTCAATACTAAGTCTGTGTCTTAACAGTCTGAATTCTGTCTAAATATGTGTCAACACATTCGTAACGAATGTAGGACAGAAAGTCACAGGACAAAAAGTCACAGACAAAAAGTCACGGACAAAAAGTCACAGGACAAAAAGTTACAATTCAGTTTTGAGATTATTTTTCTTTAAACAAGAAAACACTAATTTAAAAATTAAATTTTGTTTTTCTTGAACTATTATATATGAAGCAACTTTGTAATTAAAATTTATTCAATAAATATCAAAATGATCAAATAATTGTTATGAAAACAAAATGTCAAAGTGGCTTGGTACTTAAATGGCTTCATTGTGCCAAGAAATATATCCTTTGCATGATTAAAATTTAATAAATTTTCATTTATCAAGGCTTATGAACAATTTCCTAAACTTAAAAATGAATATATGTAATAAAAAGAAAATATTTCAAGATCTTTCTCTTATATATTCAAACAATTGTCAACAAATTATTTGTGACTTTTTGTCCTGTGACTTTTTGTCCTATCAAATTTGTGACTTTATGTCCTGTGACTTTCTGTCCATTTACCATTCGTAACACTGTCAGAATTGAGTGCACTCTTCACGGTCTCAACTTAAGTCTGTTGTTGTCCTGACACATTTTATACTATCATAATTCTGTTTGAAAAAGTCTGGATATGTACAATCTGAACTGACATGGTGTCTTCTGTAGTAAAAACAATTATGATTTTTTTTCTGCGACAGACCTCAGAGACTACCATAATACAGTAGTCTCAGGACCAACTTAGTCAAGGTCTTTAAACTCCCCTAATAGCAGGACTTTGTTAATGTTAATGTCAACACCAATTACAGAATCACATTTAGCATGGGAACATTCTTTTGAATAATTCTTTTATCTGAATTCAAGAATGTTAAATGATTATGATGGTGTTTTATTTGTGTTGACATCGATCATCCAAAAAATAGAATATGCTGGTTGTTAATCTTGAACAGTGTAAAAAAAAACAACATCTTCTCCTCTTTATTTTAGTTTAACTTTATTATATAATGCTATTCCATTTTTAAACTTGCCTTAAATTTAATGAATCAATAAACATCTTCCCCAGCCTTAAATTTAATGAATCAATAAACATCTTCCCCAGCCTTAAATTTAATGAATCAATAAACATCTTCCCCAGCCTTAAATTTAATGAATCAATAAACATCTTCCCCAATGTTGCAAACTTTTTCATTTGTTTATTACTTATAATTCAAACTCTGGGTATAACTTACAATCTTAACTCTGTTCATTACTTATAATTCAAACTCAGATTAATACCTAATTAATGTAATATCCTGAGTATTGTCTATTCTAGAGACATATAATATATGCATTATATGTCTCTGTCTTGTTATATTTCATATTTGCATGGCATATCAGACAGCTTTGCAATTTCATTAGATGTATCAACAGTAAAATTACTTCTTCTTCTCAACCATAACTTCAACATTTTTAAACACTAAAATTATTTCTTTAAACATGTTTATTTCATTTCTTTGTATTCTCATATTTTTATTTATTTATATATTTGTATTTATTTATTTATTTATTTATTTATTTATTTATTTATTTATTTATTTATTTATTTATTTATTTATTTATTTATTTATTTAAAATATTATGTTATCTCATCTAATATTTTTATGCATGTTTTAACTTCTCTGTAACCTATGTACTTCATGGTTTTATGAGAATAAACTATATATCTATCTATATAATAATTTGTTTCAAATGGAAAGTTGTAAATTTCTTCAACATGTTCAAATGTAAATCAAAGACATGTTAGAAAAAAAATATAACATTGAATTTAAATTAAAGTGTGTCCTTGTATTTATGTATTTATTGAAAAAATAACTGTATTTGAATAAACCTTAAAAAAATGTAAAAATGTTAGTCCTAAAATAAAACCATGCCCTTATATTGAACAGTTTACGACATAACCTAAGCAAAATTCTGAATTAGAATCTGTTAACTTAAGACATACAATATTATGAAATTTAAAATTTGTTCAGCTTACATCAAAACTATAAATATGATACACACAGATGTAAAATTCAGCAAGAATAAACAGATTGTTGAAGAAGTGGTTGATAAGATAATCAACCTCTTTGCCTCTGTGTTTTTAGAGCATGTAGTTGTTATTTTTATGTCTTTATTACTTATTAATTTTTGGGCTTCATTCTAAAATTAACAGGAAAAAAATATAGTTTACATAAAGTTCGACAAGATGATAATGAAAGCTTAATTTGTTTTATATTTTTGAACAGAGATTATAATGTATTATATGTCTCTGGTTAAAATAATGAAAATAAAAAAGACCGCATAAAATAATTTTATAGCATTATGAATGCAATGTCCTTTAAGAATGTAGAAAATAAAGTCACAGGATTCTATTTTGAAGTTGTTAGAAACTGGGACTTATACATGATGGGACTTGAAAATCTTTTGGTAGTAATTGGTGCTTTCAAATACAGCAAAGGACTTCTTGCATGTCTTGGTGCACTAGAAACAGAGTTTTAAAACTAATGACCATAAAACAAGTGTTTTAGAAGCACAGAGTGCATATATATGATATAAGAAAAGATAAATATAAACCATAAATAAAAAGTTTGGTATTAATAGATATTAGCCAGAACCTGCTATAGCATTTTAATCAGAAGAAATGTTTTTTTTTTTATATAATTGATTATGCTGTATTTTAATGATATAGTTCATAAGCAAATATATATTATATATAATATGTACAATATCTAATTGTTTTTTAATAGTATTGCTTGTACAGTCTCTCATAAATCTTTTAAGATTGGCACATACAATGTGAATTTAAAGTTTGTTGTTATACATGTATGTTTTATGTACCTGTATGAATATTTTATTGTGTAAATATATGTAATTGTATGTGGTGAGACTTTAATAAAATATTGAATCTGAATCTGAATCTATTATGATTTTGCAATTAAATGACTTTTTAATCAGCACATGGCACATGACTGATGACTTAGTGCAAATTGCAAATTATCATGTTCAATCAACCGTATCCAATAAACAATTAAATATTTAATGGTCATTGATGGTAGTTATTGAATTCACTGAATGGCTTGGGGTATATATTCAACTGGATAGAATAATAAAAAAATTGGATTTAATGTTACGGTTGCTTTTTTATATTCTACCAATGAAATGTTTAAATAAAGTTATTTTTATTATTTTTAAGAAGCTAAATTTTGAGTTATGATTTGAGGAAAAACTGCTCCTGATATTTCATTTCCTTATTTACAACACAAGAGTTTCCATACTGTTATAATACACTGACAGATATTAAGTGTGAAAAATGTGTGTCCCTGGGGTTATTCTAAACCCGATTACCGAGGTTACATCATGTACATAGAAATATTTCAATACAGTGGTCTAAGTAGTTACTACTGTAATCACTAGCCAGTCAACACTGAGGTTGTGAGTTCGAACCCGCTCGTGCATGTGCACTCGACTCTAATCTGTATTGATTAGGAGTGTCAGTTTTCCTATCGAAGGTCGGCTGTTTTCTGCGGGGACTCCGGCTTCCTCCACCAATAAAAACTGGCCGCCACGAAAAAGCCAAAAGCGGTGCTTAAAAGTGGTGTTAAAACACCAAAAATTAAATCAAATCTTGGAAAGACTTTGTTGTTTTAAGACAATCATCTTGAACTCGACTAAAGCTTATTATTTCATAAGATAAAGCTACTTTTAATTCCAAATTTGCATATATATAAAAATGAAGACACTTTTGTACTATTTTGTTTGTAAATGTGATTTGTTGACAAGATGAACTAACTACAGGTTATCAAGAGCCTGTGTCGCTTACCTGTATTTACTGATGCTTTGGAAATCATGTAAAATAAGGTTAAAATCATAATTAATAGTATTAGATATAAGATATTATAATGATATCTAAGATAATAACAAAAAACTGCAAAATTTCTGTAAAATTACTTACTCAGGGGCAGCAACCCAACAGCGGATTGTCGGATTCGTCTGAAAATTTCAGGGCAGATAAATCTAAATCTGATGAACATTTTTGCCATCTTGTCAGATTTCCTCTTAATGCTTTAGTTTCAGAGATATAAACCAAAAACTGCATTTTACCCCTATGTTCTATTTTTAACCATGTCGGCCATGATGGTTGGAAGGCAGGGTCATTGGACAAATTTTTTAAACTAGATACCCTAATAATGATTAAGGCCAAGTATGGTTAAATTTGTCTCAGTAGTTTTACCCAGTGGTTTCAGAGAAGATTTTTGTAAAAGCTAACGACGACGGACGACAGACGCCAAGTGATGAGAAAAGCTCACTTGGCCCTTCGGGTCAGGTGAGCTAAAATTGTGGAAATTGAGATTTGTAATTCATAGCATCTTTATCTTTTGACTGTGCCTGCCCGTTCTGTCATTATAATAAAAGATGCAGATTAGAACTGGCTAACATGGTTACAAATGGTTTTTAGACTTTTGTGTCCTAGTAGTTTGGCTTTTAATTGAAATAATATATAAGATCGAGAATGGAATTGAGAATGTGTCAAAGAGACAACAACCCGAATAAAGAGCAGAAAAAAGCCCATGGTCACCAATAGGTCTTCAACACAGCGAGAAAATCCCGGGGTTAAACATGTTTTGTGAGACCTCAACCCTCCACCTATAACTCTAGCCAATGTAGAGTAAACAAACACTCAGCAATACAAACAGTAAAACTCAGTTAAGAAGAAGTCCGAGTCTGATACATGTCAGAATAGGTAATAAAAGAAACTATGGTTAGCAAAATGACAATGATCTCTAATGTATGGAAAAAGGAAATTATTTGAAATTGTATGGAGTTAATATCAACTGGATAGTTTTCTAGAATGTTCCAACATCGTTATTTATGTTAGAATACATGGGCGTAGTGTTTCAATGTTTGTGTTTATTGTAATTGAATAAATTTTTTAAGATTGTAAACAAAATGTGGTTCCTGAAAATATCAAGTTTTTACAAACAATTCAACAGACATCAATTAACTAATTAAATGGCTTCAATTTACTATCTACTTTTCCTGTCAATCGCTTTTTGTTCTATTATATAACATATACATATATATATATATAATCGCAGTTTTTGATAACCAGGGAAAATTAACATTTCTAATGGTGAACCATCCAAAGAAAATAGCTAAATACTTAGCAGCATCACTTTTCCGTTGAAAACAAACAGTTTACTCTAGTTAACATTCTTAAACTTTTTCACAAACTTTAGAAGAATAATAGATGAACTTTTACAAACGCTAATTCTTAAATTATAATTATCCGTCTCTCGAATTTAAATTTAAATTGACAATTAACACATGATAATGGAACATTTATATTGAATTGAAAGTAAAGGTGATCGACTTATTGGTCCATTGGGCTGGGTGTATTATGTATGTATATTCTGTACAAATTTATACATTTATGTTGATTTTCACATGTCACTATAATAAACAATTTACTTACTTACTTATAACACTTAAAACCTTGAAAAGATAGGTTTATATTATTGGTATATGATTTTTACCATTTAAGGTGGATCCTTACAGATATAGCAACTTTTTTTCACCATTGAATTTTTCTTAAAATTTGCATACACATACTATGCACTATAAAATTTGAGTTCTGTATAACTTTAAAAGAAAAGAAATGATATTCTTTAAACATTTGTTCAAGAATGGTCATTATTTCTTATCAGATTTGTGACTTTTTTCAATACTTTTAACAGGATGTGAGACTTTTTTTCCTACCAAATGTGTGATTCTTCCCCCTCCCCGAGTCTTCCTTTACCAATGGGATAAGTTAATTTTAAGACTGGATTTTCACAATTTTTCAGTTGTCCGTATTTTACTGATCACTTGACACAGTGTTTTTTACAGTTAACATAATGAGAAGTCTAAGATCAATAATTTTGTCAAACCTATGTGGAATTTTATGAAACTTAGCTTTTTATGATAAAAACAGCCTGATCAAAAGACAATACATGTATCCACAGCACAATCTTATTTCCTTTATATTTTCGTGTGTTTGTATCCCAATTTTTGACTTTTTTTAATACAAAATACAAGACATATAAAACAAAAAACTTAGAACTTAGAACATGCCATGGTTTCATATATATATGTTCAACCTGTATACATGGTATACATGTAATGGTCTTAGGACACGTCTTAGTCTTAAGTCAGGCTAACGAGAGTCTTCTAAAATAATATGTCCGAAATTTGGTGTCTTGGGATAGTCCAAAAGGTTACGATGTCCCAAGTCAAAATAAAAACAATAAATAAGGCATAAAGTAAATGATAAAAAAAACTAATACAATATTAAACTATTATCATGATTATACTGTTATAAGAAATAAACTAAATAAACAAAATATTCCTCAATTTTTGTTAAAGATTTAATTGTGTTACATTATTTTAAATTTGTAGACAAATTTGATTAATAAGATACTTCCAGATATCAACAAAGATTGTATATTATTCAGTTTGAGTTTTGGGAATAATAAGGAATATTACAAGGACTTTGGGTGTTCTAGAACCAACCTGATGCACATATCTAAATATATTGAGATATTCGGTTAAATATCGAATTTTGATAAATGCTCATTAAAAATTCTAATCATAATGAAAAATGTTCTTATCTCTCAGAATAAAGTGAATCTTATGAAAAGAAATTATTTAAAGAAAATTGTCTTGCTTTTGAAACAATTGTAAACTTATCAAATATGTTATCTTCAGTTTGGCTAATTTCTGTCAGTTAACAAGCAAAATTTGTCTCCAGAAAAATAAAGTACACTTCTATAGATTGTGACATTTTATGGTCTATTAATTAAATCCACTTTTGTTCTGTGTATTATATTGTCAAAACTGCTGGATTGGCATGATACATATACTTGGTATACATTTGCCGAGAATATTTCACTCAACCCAGGCCCATTAGATAAAGTTAATAATTGCAGGAATTTCAATGAATTAGACTCTTTAAAGCCCTTGATTAAAAATGAATTTACAGAAAAATATAAAGATATTTTTGAAAATATAATAAAAACTTATGATTGAAAACTTAACTGTAAACTCAAATGCTTCAGTAAGTAAAGAATTAGTGGTCATAATTTAGAAATAGAAAATAGTGGATAATATAAAATTCCTAGACTGAAGGATAGAATATGTAAACTGTTCCACTTGTTGGACAATGAAGAACACTTCCTCCTTGATTGTAAAATTAACAAAACAACTTAGATATAATCTATTCAAAATTGTTTACCTTCTCATTATTGTCTCTTACCCATGTTACCCAAGAACAAAAAGTAAAAGAAATGCTTAACTTCTATTACATGGAACATGTTTAAAATATTGGCTCCTTTATAAAATAGTCATTAGAATTGAGGGCAGAAACTTAATAATTTTTTCCATGTGTTTAAAATTGTTATTTCTTTGGATTATAATGTTTGTTTTTTGTTTTTTTTTGTCACAAACTAATTATAACATGTTTATATGAGAATAAAAATATTATCAAATTTTGCTGTAATAAATATATTTTGAATATATTTATTCAATAGAGAAATAATGAATTGCCTAAATTTTAAACAATGTTGAATGCAGATCAGTCTAAGTATAAACAATATGATTTTAGAAAATTAATTTGAGAAACACCTTTTCAATAGAAAAAGGCAGGCCTTGTGAAAGTTTGCATTAATTCATTAGAAGATGATATTCATTATTCTTCAGTTGTCAAAAAATACATATAAAAAATAACTTAAATTGATAGAATTATATAAAATGTATAACATCAAAACAAACAGTCATGAGACAATTTTTTTCAAAAAAAAATGTTATGAAGCAATATGTTCAACCAGAGACATATAATCTGTATTATATGTCTCCGGTTCAACTAGTTTTATTATTGCATTTTATTTTTGAATTATCTTGTCATAATCACAGCTAGTAATTAAATTTGACAAACACATATATTTTACCTGAGACACTTGACCTGTAAGTTATATAATTTTAACACTTCAATGCAGTCATGATTTCCCTTTATCCTTGACTAGTTTTTGATTAATACCTTGTGTATTAATTAAGCAACAGGGGGTATAATGATGGACATATAGGGCCATCATGGTGGACATAGTTTTTATGGCCACCATTAAAAAGATAAAGTCACAAGTAGTGTAACCATTGTAACCCGACTTTTCATGCATGTAACCATTGTAACCCTACTTCCATTGTACGTAACCACTGTAACTAGACTTTCCCATGCATGTAACCATTGTAACCCTCATTCCCCATGCGTGTAACCATTTAACCTTATTTCCCACGCATGAAACCATTGTAACCTGATTTCCATGCATGTAACCATTGTAACCTGACTTTCCATGCATGTAACCATTGTAACCCTTATTCCCCATGCATGTAACCATTGTAACTCTCCTTTCCCATGCATGTAACCATTGTAACCTGACTTCCCCATGCATGTATCCATTGTAACCCGACTTCCCCATGCATGTAACCATTGTAACCTGATTTCCATGTATGTAACCATTGTAACCTGACTTCCCCATGTATGTAACCTGATTTCCATGCATGTAACCATTGTAACCAGACTTCCCCATGCATGTAACCATTGTAACCTGATTTCCCATGCATGTAACCATTTTAACCCAACTTCCCCATGCATGTTACCATTGTAACCTGACTTTTCCATGCATGTAACCATTGTAACCCAATTTCCCATGTATGTAACCATTGTAACACGACTTCCCCATGCATGTAACCATTGTAACCCGACTTTTCCATGCCTGTAACCATTGTAACCTGACTTTTCCATGCCTGTAACCATTGTAACCTGACTTTTCCATGCATGTAACCATTGTAACCTGATTCCCTATGCATGTAACCATTGTAACCCTCATTGTACATGCATGTAACCATTGTAACCTGATTTCCAATGCATGTAACCATTGTAATCCTCAATCCCCATGGATGTAACCATTGTAACCCTAAATCACCTAAACCATCTTAACCTGACTGACTTATGTAACCTCACAGCGATGAATAAAGGGGTTGCCATGGTAACATAATGGCATAAAGGATTCTTGCATGTGTGTAACCAGTGTAACCAATGTAACCATTAGGTCAATGGAGGTTACAAATGTACCAGGATTTGAGAATTTCTGAATATATGATGATTTATGATAGTTTGTATGAGTGTAACCAATGTAACCAATGTAACCATTATGTCAATGGGGGTTACAAAACAAGGTAACTTAATTCTGGTGCACATTTTGTGCCTTATATGAGTTTTAATCACAATTTAAAAGTTTACGCACTTCAAATTCATTTTCAATTATTTTGTGTTTTTGTAAATATATATATAGGCCACGCTGCGCAAAACAGTAAATAATCTTCAGATAAATGAAGGACTACTGGTAACCTAAAGAAGAAAGAAGAATGTCGGTTAGGAGGTAGCGGTTATGACATTAGTCAGAGCAAAGTTTTCTAACTCTTAAAATTATTATTTTTATTTTGTTCTTGTATTTGTTAAATTAATATTGTCATCTTGCTTGGTTCAAACAGAGACATATATATACATATGTCTCTGGTTCCAAATTTAAATACTATTATTTTATTATATCTCGAAAAGTTGTTTAAATTTTAAAAAGGCATTAAAAAAATTAACGATTCGCTCTTCAAGCCGGTAACTAATGTTTCTGAGGAAATTTATTTTCGTAGATATTCGTTCCAAAATTTGGAACGAATTTCGAAAGCCGGTGGCAGTGAATGATTTACGATATATGAAAATAGTTCCGGAACGGAAACTATCACTGTACGGAGTTTGGGTCAGGACATTACAAGTGTTCCAAGGAGAGAACCAGACTTTTTGGGTTACACTAAAGACCTGAACGTGGACCTGAAAAGACCTGAATAGACCTGAAGATATACTATTTGATTTTTTGAAATTACAATAACTTCTTTGTTTTCCAATGGATTTTCTTCAAGTTAGAATTTTATTAAAGGACAAGATCCACATTTTATTAGAAATACAATGTTTTAAATAAAAAACAATTTTTTGATTCCAAAACCTGGACCTGAACGAAGAAATGGAAAGACCTGAACGGACCTGAAATTCTATGGTCGGACTTATTCAAACTTCAATAACTTTTTAAATATTCAATGGATTACCTTCAACCTTAGATTTTGTAAAATAAGAATTCAACATTTTGTTAAAATGAAAAATTGAATAATGAAAAATATGTTTTGGGTGCCAAAACTTGGACCTGAACGCAGAATTGAAAACCTGAATGGACCTGAAATTCCACTAATATATTTTTTCAAAATTCATTTACTTTTTTATCAAAGAATTTCCTTGAAATCTAGATTTTGTTATAGTACAAATTGAATATTTTATCAAAACGAAAATAAAAAATTAATGACAAATATTATTTTGGTGACAAGACTTGGACCAGACAGGAGAATTGAAATACATGAATAAACCTGAAAATACATTCTTGAGGGCCGTACAGTGACCTATAGTTGTTAACTTCTATGTTATTTGGTCTCTTGTGGAGAGTTGTCTCATTTGGATCAAACCACATCTTATTTTGATTCAGCCAAGCTGGATCTATGTGATCACTCGGATTTTGAGATGGTGCAAAATTCAATTTATGTTGTATGTTTGTGACAAAACTCGGACCTGAATGGAAAACGAAAAGACCTGAATGGACCTGGATATACATTAATTCAACATAGCTTATAAAACATTTGCATTTTCATTCAAGCCAAAAGAAACTTGATAAAATATTTAATTTTAATGATTTAGCTAAACATGAGCAGTTGTAAAAGTTTATAGTAAAATTTGTAACTGAGCAATGTTTAGGTCGTGTAACAAGATTAAATGATAATCCAATTAAAAGATTAAAAATGAAATGTTTATTTAGACCATTGATCCAATGATCACATCATACAAGGTGTGAATTACAGCCGGCACACGCCTCTTGTACTTAACTCATTCCAATCGATGAACACACGTCTTTAGATTACATGGTTTATGTGCAAATGCATGATACTTTGATTTTCAATATATAAATATAACAGTTTAAAACCTGTTATTATAGAAGTTTATATAAATACAATTTAAACAAGTTGATTAGTTTGAATAATTTTCCACGGACAATCCTGTTTCAAGTTCCCTCAGGTCCAGATTTCAGCATGAACACGGTATTTATTATTTAAAAATTTCATGTATATATAAAATCAGTCTTTCTCTTTAATATGATTTAATTTAGAATAAAATCAATTGAAAAATAAAAAGTTCTGTCAGTTCGAATATATCGACCCGTATTTTCAGGTCCATTCAGGTCTTGTTATTTCCCGTTAAGGTCCAATTTTGGAACTAAACAAATATTTTTATAAAATTTTATAATTTCAATAAAATATTATACCTTTTCTATTACAAAATTCAAATTTCAAGGAGATTGATTGAAAACTAAAACAGTTATAGAACTTGAATAAATTTGATCGGAGATTTTCAGGTCGATTCAGGTAATTTAATTTCTCGTTCAGGTCCGAGTTTTGACACTGAAAAATATTTTTCATTATTTCTTTTAGAATATTATTAATATATTGAATTTTCGTTTCACAAAATCTAAAATATAAGGAAATCCATTGAAAAATAAAATAGTTATTGAAAGTCTGATCGTAGAATTTCAGGTCCGTTCAGGTCTTTTCATTTCTGCGTTCAGGTCGGAGTTTTAGCATAAAAAAAATGTTTTTTTATTTAAAACATTTTATTTTTAATATCATTTGGATGTTTACCTTTAATAAAATTCTAACTTGAAGAAAATCCTTGAAAAATAAAAAAGTAATTGTAATTTGAATAAATCGAGTAGTACATCTCCAGGTCTATTCAGGTCTTTTCAGGTCCACGTTCAGGTCTTTAGTGTAACCCACTTTTTCTACGGGAAAAATTCGGAAAAAGGCAAAACTTGTCATTGATTCCAAAATATTATTTATTCGATACATAAACAAAAAGTGTATAGTTGTAGGCTTCACTGGCGATACGATAAAATAGTATATCGGAATATAACTATTTTTGGAGATCAATAACAGAACACTATTATAGGATTAAACGCCTTTTAAAGGAATTTATTGGTGTATAACTCGACCAATTCACTCACAAACAAATAAAAGTCCGAAGGACTTTTATGATATGTTTGTGAGTGACTTGGTCCAGTTTATACACCAATAAATTCCTTTAACAAGGCGTTTAATCCTATAATCTTTAAAATTGGAGATATGGAATATATTTTCCACACTCGTACTGGGTAACCTCTATCACACGTAAGTTGTATATTTGTGTCATTGAATAGGCCTGGCGCATGGGTATATTTGTTGGTTAACGCAAAATATGTACTCCATGAAATTTGCTATCTGATAAAAATAAACTACAAAACTCTTTTATCATTCAAACGAATGTTTTTGTGTATTTTTAATTTAACGATTAACGTACAGTGAAAATAAATTTTGTGAACGTCGGTGTTTTTATCGCCGCCATCTTGTTTACATTGGTTACGAAAAGAAGTTCGATCAACGTCGTCTATCGAAAAATAAATAAATTTGGTGTATTTACTGTCTTCTGATTGGTTAAAAGTATTAAGTTTATTTTCAATGTTGTCAATTTTATGGCGACACGCCCACTCTGACGTTGTGTATTCATACGCCAACATGTGTATGTTGTTATTGTTAATATAAATAATATAAAAGTTCTTTGAGCCTTATTTTGATAGAAATTTATTTATAATGAATGGCAATAATCTATTTTGAATTTATTGAACCATAAAATTAATTTTGACTCTTCACATTTAACATAATCCGCTTCGCGGATTATTCAATGTGAAGAGTCAAAATTAATTTATGGTTCAATAAATCAAAATAGATTATTGCCATTCATTAAATAAACAACGTCAAGATCAACTACCGGAAGTCCTCTCGACCAATCATATCAACGCTTTCCTAATATGCAAATCATATAAGAATTATTCTGGAATATAACAGTGTTATTCTCCTCTCAGTCCTCTGGCTCTGTATCTTGACATCCTTCAAAGGATAACCATAGTAATATGTCTAACTATCCTCAACCAAGTGAGTATACACAGTGATTTTCTTATATACAAAAATGAACAATGGTGCTATTTAAAACATTGCATTGTTTATTAAAGAAACTTGCCTAGATGTATACCCCAATTTTTATATTATATTTAAAACGAAGCAGGACGTTTTGGCCACACTGCGGTATTGGCCACAGAAAATTTGACCACACTGGAACAGTTCTTTCGGCCATACCACTAGTTCTGCCATGGTTTTTATCGTTCTAAAGGGATGAAAATATGATTGTTTTCAATTCAGCAATGTTCAGAAATAATCATTTATTTATATTCATTCAATTAGATAACCATGATAACAATGTGTTTAACTTAAAGAATGGTATAAAAATATTTGTAAAATGTTGATTTCTGAATAAAATAATATTTTATATCAAAATATGATTGTCATGATTGCTAACATGGTTAATGAAAATAGTCCTATAATATAAGACTTTGTACATGTTGTAGGTTCATATCTTTTGCATTCGTCGTTTTTTATCGGATATTTTTTTTTACTATCAATGCTAAACCACGTGGTCAATGCATGGTAGAATGCAAACAATATGAACCCACGAAGTCTTATATGATAGGACTGAATGAAAAGTGATATACAACATGTACAAGATAACAAAATGTATAACAAGATATGATTTTTATTAAAAGTCATACATGTGATGGACTGTGAAACTCAGATCAGGAGACTGGGACTCAGATCAGGAGGTTTTAATCGACATAAATTTTGTCGTAAATGTAACCGTGTGCTGTAGAAATTGTCTTTTAAAGTGTGTTTTCTTCAACTTTCCATCCGAATGTATTATGTTTATAGTACCCTTGTACATGTTGTACTTATAAATTTTCTCTATCTTTATTCAACATGTTCAATCTAACATTCTTTTTTTTTTTAGTTTGTTCTGTAAATTCTCTATTTTATATCTTTTTATCATTATTCTTTAGAACAATCACTTCAATCAGAACATTTGCTTAACTATCTGCAAATAGATCTATTTTGCATGTTAAGAAACACATTCAAACAACATACAAGGGTCATAGTTATTATATAAATTTCAATTTAAGCCTTGAAAAGAAGTATAGAACCCTCAAATAATTTTCAAATTATTATTTTTATACGACCGCAAAATTTTTGCGGTCGTATATTCATGATATTGGTATGACGTTGGCGTTGTCGTCGTCGTCGTCCGAAGACATTTGGTTTTCGCACTATAACTTTAGTATAAGTTAATAGAAATCTATGAAATTTAAACACAAGGTTTATGACCACAAAAGGAAGGTTGGGATTGATTTTGGGAGTTTTGGTCCCAACAGTTTAAGAATTAGGGGCCAAAAAAGGGCCCAATAAGCATTTTTCTTGGTTTTCGCACAATAACTCTAGTATAAGTAAATAGAAATCTATGAAATTTTAACACAAGGTTTATGACCACAAAGGAAGGTTCGGATTGATTTTGGGAGTTTTGGTCCCAACAGTTTAGGAATTAGGGGCTAAAAAGAGCCCAAATAAGCATTTTCTTGGTTTTGCACAATAACTTTAGTATAAGTAAATAGAAATCTATGAAATTTAAACACAAGGTTTATGACCACAAAGGAAGGTTGGGATTGATTTAGGAGTTTTGGTCCCAACAGTTTAGGAATTAGGGCCAAAAGGGTCCGAAATTAAGCTTTGTTTGATTTCATCAAAATTGAACTATTGGGGTTCTTTGATATGCCGAATCTAACCGTGTATTTAGATTCTTAATTTTGGTCCCATTTTCAAATTGGTCTACATTAAGGTCCAAAGGGTCCAAAATTAAACTTAGTTTGATTTTAACAAAAATTGAATTCTTGGGGTTCTTTGATATGCTGAATCTAAACATGTACTTAGTTTTTTTATTATGGGCCCAGTTTTCAAGTTGGTCCAAATTGGGGTCCAAAATTAAACTTTGTTTGATTTCAACAAAAATTGAATATATGGGGTTCTTCGATATGCTGAATCTAACCATGTATTTAGATTTTGATATTTGGGCCCGGTTATCAAATTGGTCCACATTGAGGTTTAAAGGGTCCAAAATTGAACTTTATTTGATTTCATCAAAATTGAATTCTTGGTGTTCTTTGATATGCTGAATCTTACCGTGTATTTAGATTTTGGATATTGGAATACCACAAAGGGATGGTAAGAATTGTCTTTGGGAGTTATGGCTCAAACCGTTAAGGAATAAGGTGCAAAAAGGGGAAAAGGGTTTCCAGGTTAATGGACAATTTCTTAAGTACAAAACATAATTTAAAAGGCAGTGTAAGGTTGGTAATTGAAACTCATTTGAATATCTCACCTAAACTGCTTTTAAATTATGTATATTGAAATTGCCAAAACTTTATTATTAATAAATTGCATTGGAAATTTGCAAAAACTTTATTATTAATAAATTGCATTGGAAATTTGCCAATAACTTTAGTTTAATGAACTTCATTGGAAATTTGCCAATATAAAATGTTGCTGATGAAGCTTTTTGTTTATCTCACCTAAACTGCTTTTAAATTATGTATATTGAAATTTGCTAAAACTTTATTATTAATAAATTCCAATAGAAATTTTCAATTGCACAGTATTGCGCAATAGCAAGAAATCTTCAATTGCACAGTATTACGCAATAGCAAGAAATCTTCAATTGCACCATGTGCACAGTATTGCGCTATAGCAAGAAATCTTCAATTGCACAGTATTGCGCAATAGCAAGAAATATCCAATAGCACAATATTGCACAATAGCAAGAAATCTTCAATTTCACAGTATTGCGCAATAGCAAGAAATATTGAATTGCACAGTATTGCGCAATTGCAAGAAATCTTCTTTTGCACAGTATTGCGCAATAGCAAGAAATCTTCAATTGAAATTTAATACAAATTTTTTAACCCATTTAACATTTTTAGATAATTCACCACATTTATTTTGTGTCAGAAACCTATATTATGTCAAAAATTTGATCACAATCCAAATTCAGACAGTATCAAGCTTGAATATTGTGTCCAAACTTGCACCCACTGTTCAGGGTTCGACCTCTGCGGTCGTATCAGCAGGGACCGCTGTGCGTCGCCAATGTCGCAATTTGCGATTTTTCATTTCATCTGGCGACAAAATACGGCTGCTGGCGATATTTCTGGCGCCAACATTTTCCTATGTCAAAATTTTCATTTCTTGACAATATCGATCTTCATTTAAATTGGTAAAATAAATTGTACGAAATTTTACCTGGCGACAAGTTTATGACTTTGTTTATGACCCCAAGCTAATCAACGGTTACAACAGGTGTCATAATCTGTTGTTACAGGTAATCCATTTATCGGATGGGTCATTAATGATCATTAACATTACTTCATTCAAATAGAATCGGTCAGTCAGCGTTTGTCTTTTCATTTGAATAAATGTTCATACGACAACACAATTTGCATCTTTACCGTAGTTTAATGAAGAAAACGTAATTGACAGGAAGTCGAAAACCATTCAGACTTATTTGTCTTTGCATGCCCTTAACCCGAATAATTCAGTCCCTCCCCTTGATCGACTCTCCCACTCGCGAGTATGTAATGTAGCCATCGTAGAGCAATGGAATATAACGACTGAATTATTCGGGTTAGCATGCCCACAGTTATGATACGAAAGTAACAAAACCGGCCGCCATATTGTTGATCATATTTACCTCTTCTACGTACTATGTATAATCCTCCAAAGAAGGAGCACACCCGAATAAAGAAAGATAACTCAATTATATTTTTTCCTACCATTGGGAGACCTACATTATATATAGATATGTCTAAGATATGTCTACATACTTCTGACTGAAGAATTCATATGTTTATGTATTTTGAGATATAGGTAGATTTAAAGAGGGTCTTAGTAGCAGGATGGTTAATGTTTGAAGAGTGCCTTGGTCATCTTTTTCTGTACTCTTTATTTTTAATACACATTTTCACTATTCTGTAAATCTAAACACCCATTAATATGTTTTCTTCATTCAATTACCAATTTTTTCTCTTTATTTTTTTATTTAAAACAATTTTTCTATTCTGTAGCATATACAGACCATAACTAAGCTAATTATATTCTTATACATATGAAATACTGACAAAGAAAGTAAAAGTACACATGTTTTTTGTATGTATATAAACCCTATGCTATAACTTACTTAGTGTAACATGTTAAATGATGTAAAGTGCAGGCTGAGTGCATAAGAAATTTAAATTGAACATAGTTTGAATTTTTTAGAAGAAATCAAGACTCTAGCTGGCCCGAAAGTTGGCTCAAAGTTTTCAAAACTGGCCACAAAATTTAGGAGCTGGCAATTTTGCTGGCTCCAACTTTTGGGAGCCAGAGCAGCCCCTGATCAGGCTGCGCTCAGCGAAGCATTTTATTTTATTTGTCCTAAGACATTTGAAATCATTTAATTACCATCCTTTTATGATTATTTGTTCATTTTATATTTTATTTCTATTCTTTTAAAAATTTACATTATTTAAAGGAAAGTAACTTAAAACAGGATAAATCAAGGGAAGTAACCCAAAATTCATTTTTTATTACAAAACGGCCTGAGTTAGCCTAAGGTAAAAATTGTTAATTACCAGTATGTTTGATACCCAAGCTGACAAGTGAAGCAATATAATTATGCATGTTAATTGATTTACAGGTAAAATATAACTTCAGGTAATGTCAGTTACACCAGATATGTTGGGGCTGAAATTTTTAATTCATGAAATATTTCATACACAGGATTTTTTTTCTCATCAACGGGAGGTCGGGAGGAGACCCCTGAAAACGGGATTATTGTACTCCCGTCGGGAGGTTCACATGTATGAAAAGTGAAGAAGAATGTTGTTCTATCATAATGATAACATAGTCCTATAACATATGACTTCACATTCTTATTCATTTTTACGTTTTTAGACTTATATTTTATTTTATTTTATTTTTAATGTGAGTGACACATTGATAGTAAAACAAATAGTAAATTAATAAAAAAAATAGCAAAATAAGTAAAATAAAAATAAATAGAAGTAAAACAAAATGCCCCTGTGGTCATAGGTTATAGGACTAAATAAAAACAATAATCCTCTGATCATTTGTTAATTGTTAATTATCATTTCTTTGATATCTAAAGTATTCATTATAATTATGCTTTTGTCAAGTATTTATTGAGAAAATAATAAACACGATAATTATATTATAAAATGACAAGACCCAAGCTGAGTTCAAGCTGATACAAACTTATTGTTGGTGAATATATTCTTATAACAATACAAGCTGCTTGAGTAGCCCTTTGAAGTACAGACAATTGCAGTATTAAATGGAACCCATAATGCCTGATTCAAAACACCAAAATAGTCGTTGTTCCAGCTACTGCCCCACAGCAAAACATTAATGCCAGTGTAGACTACAACAGTCAGACGGAAGCCAGGGATACAATATATAGTTGGTAAACAACTAACACCAACTAAGAACAAAGGTGAACCAGTGCAAGTAATCATCAACACAAACATTGTCACCAGCCCATACAACCCCAAATGGCATGCCATCGCCTTTATTACTACACCTCGGCTACAGAAAGCGGCAAACGTAGTAGGATTGATTTTGATGAGGAGTTTGACAACCACGACCCTGAACTACTACATGTACGTACACCACAATCTACGTCACCCTTCAAAATAACATCAAAAGAGGGTAAAGAAGCTACCATACCAACTGTCAGAAAAACCAGACACTTCGTACCAGCAATAACACAGAAATCAGACCAAATGAAAGCTAAAAGGCAACCAGAACCAACCCTGCAACAATATAGGAAAGATAGTAAGCAATATCCTAAAGGATAGCCGGACCCTAAAACCCATATACATGTATCATCATGATTCAATCATTCATTCTGATAATTGGTGTTCTGACACAATGTCCTGCCCTTGCGTCTTGTGTAACAAGCAAGTTAGACCTTGCCAGCATGCTTTACAGTGTGAAAATTGTGACAAATGGCAGCACTGCCTTTGTAATACAGGTATGTGCAACAGTCTTTTAACTTTACCTTAAATTTCATTATATCAGTTTCAAAATGAGAACTTAACTGGGATTGAAGTCTAAATGATAACGATTAAGAAATTTTGAAAAGTGTGCCACTGAATTTCTTGCAAACTTGAGTTTTTATTTTGAAGTATGTTATACAAGCTATTAAACCAGGTTTCTTCCACCTTTTTCTAAATAAGGAAGTGCCTGTACCAAGTCAGAAATATGACAGTTGTTTTCCATACGTTTGATATGTTTGAGCTTTTGATTTTGCCATTTGATAAGGGACTTTCGGTTTTGTATTTTACTTCTTATGTAGGTCCTTCTGATAAGTGTGAAAAAAGATCAAAAAAAATTTGAGGGGTGAAGTTAGTAAGTAGTAACAGGTTCCCCTATACAGTTAAGGTACTGTATTTCTTTGAAATTTATTTAATATACTGGACTAAATAATAAACTGCTATTAGCTAAGGAGGAAGTGGTATTATTTCCAATGAGACAACTATTTGTTTTGAAAGCAATCTGCGTCGCTGTACGGCCTTCAACAATAATCAAAACCAATACCGTATATAGTCTGTTAAAAGGCAACAATATGAAAACTGTAAAACAATTCAAAGGAAAACAATTTTCAGATACATGTACATTTATATTTATTGGTAAAAGTAATATTTGTGTATGTGGTTCATTCGTCTTTAAATATATAAACACTAGTATATTAATTATGGTTATTTCTCTACAGTTGTCAATATCTAAGACTACTGGAGATTTTTAAACTAATGTAGAGGAAATATATTGATGTTATTTAACTTATGCTAGATGTGAGAGTGTAACTATTGAACAAAGATAATGTTAACACTTTAAGTCTGTACATAAATAGTTCATTGTAATATTCTTCCTATCTTCAGGTGTTAATAGAAGCAACAAGACATACCTACAAATCAGCTGGTGACATTGTTGATGAACAGATGTGAGAGCATGTAACCACTTCAACCTTCCAAAGCCAGACAACATAGAGAGGGCTATTAACAGACTCTGTCAGAAGCTGAGACCTGCAGAACCCAAAGACCTTGATTTTGAGGTATCATATATAAGACATAATTAAGATAATGATGTGTAAAATTTTACTAAATTTTAGTGAAGATTTATATATATTTTGATCACTTTTATTAAAATATTATACTAGTATCAAGTACAGCTCATTATAGACAACTGATAATTAAATGATCACTTTATATGATAATACATTGACTTTGTCCTAACCTTACATGATAGTATCATGTATATGTACCTGAAAAGTTGTATATTTCAGCAATATTTCTTTACATATCTTTATCATTAATTTTAGATTGACACAGAGTATCTAGCTTGTGACAGCTTCCTACTTGGTGACGTCAGGGTGGGCAATGCACCCCATGTCATGTTTTGATCACCAGACCAGCTACAGATATTACAGAAATCTAGGAGGTGGTACTTGAACGGTACCTTCAAGGTTGTACACAACCCATTTACCCAGCTGTTCACAGTGCATGCGTTCCTACAGAAAGAAGAATCCATAAAGCAAGTGCTGTTGGTGTTTGTCTTTATGTCCCATAAAAGGAAAAGAGACTACAAGGCAGTAAGTAAATTCAGTATTATTTATATATTTTACTGGTGAAAAATGAATCATTGATTGTTGCTTGCTTAATGTCCAGTGGCAATAATTTCAACTGCGGAAGAAACAATATATATATAATATATATATATATTTATAATTTATTTAAATTAACTTGTACTTAATTATATTCTTCTTTTTTCAGGTTTTCAAAGATTTAAGTAGTTGGTTCCTGATCTCCATCAGTACATGTATAAGCCTTCTGTCTTGATTTTGAGTCAGGCAAGTTTGTAGATAATTATTTAGCTTCCTTAAAAGTATTAGTAATTATTGCGAAAAGCAGTACACCAAAATAACAACTATATATTCGTATTTGCTAAATATGAGACAATACATTATCAAACGAGTTAATACAACAAACAACTTGTTATCACATCTGTATCGAAGGATACCAAATGGGACATTCAAACTCACAAATCGAAAATAAACATGGCTAAAAAAGAAAAAGATAAACAGCAGTACATAAAACACAACATAGAAAACCAAAGACTGAACAACACGAACCCCACCAAAATCTGGGGGTAATCTCAGGTGCTCCAGCAAGGTAACAGATCCTGCTCCACATGTGTATCCCTTCCTGTTGCTCATTTTAGTACTAACCCGGTGATAAGTCTAATTACTAGGTAGGTCACTTTTGGGGAAAAGGGGACAGGATTGTAGTTACAACAATTGGAACATATCCATTGTCATCTGTGAAACGGATGTTCCATAACGGTCCACCAACTGGTAATGGCATCGGTAAAATTTACGAAGGGACGATGTCAACTTCACCACTTGGAACTCCTGGTTTAATAACTTCCTTGTGAGCAGCAACCCTCTTTCAAGGAAATTATGATAGGAAATACAAGCCCTGGAATATCGGATATGGTGTACTAAATTTTGCACCTTTTGTTTGCGGTATACCATCTTTTCCATAAGTTTATTGTTTTCTGTTTGGTATTACATTAATTATTTTAAAGATCCATTTTGTAACATCTTGTGATCTGTTTATTTGGCAATCGCCAATGGCAGTCACCAGGGTTTAAGAACATCTGTTGTTCAACCTGTTAGTCAAATGAGATTTGTTGAAATATACTTTTCGCTTTTTAGTCTTTTGGAAAATGTTGTTTGTGCTGTATTTAGACCCTCTATCAAGAAATTTGTTTTGCATCATGCACACGTTTGACCGTTGTTTTCAATTTAGACTTGTTTATATATATATATATATACACATTCATTATTATTTTATGTAGATATAGGAAGATGTGGTGTGAGTGCCAATGAGACAACTCTCCATCCAAATAACAATTTATAAAAGTAAACCATTATAGGTCAATGTACGGCCTTCAACACGGAGCCTTGGCTCACACGAACAACAAGCTATAAAGGGCCCCAAAAGTACTAGTGTAAAACCATTCAAACGGTAAAACCAACGGTCTAGTATATATAAAAAGCGAAACGAGAAACACGTATAAATTACATAAACAAACGACAACTACTGTACATCAGATTCCTGACTTAGGACAGGTGCAAACATTTGCAGCGGGATTAAACGTTTTAATGGTACCAAACCTTCTCCTTTTTCTGAAACAATAGTATAACATCACAACATAGAAAAACACACGATAAAACATCAATTGGAAGGCTTAACTCAATCAAAACGTAAATTAACACACTATGAACGAATAAATTGATCTGTGATACCTGAAAGTAAATACATAGTTAATAAAATATTAGGGACAAACATTCAAGGCCAAAAGCAAACAAACAAGTCCAAATAAAGCCATGGCAAAACACTACCATGAAATATTAAACCCTTAGAAAATAATCACTTTTGAAAAACCGGTTTCATAATATATACAGGTAAATGAAAAATAACTTTGTCGTTTAGGTATACTTTTCTGTCTATATAAAATATTCCAATAATTAGGAATACCAAGAAAGGTCTGTCATATAAATACCTAATTTAACACTAGATACATAAGGGTAAATATCAACAATAAAACTTCCTGTACAGATTAAAGGAGAATAATCTTGATGTTAATACAAATGTAGTACGAAGAAGTGAAAATTAGTAGATATTCCAAATAATCAAAGCTGGTATACAGACAAGATCCATATTAATATAAAATAACAAAAAGTATTAAAAATAGTATCAACAGGTCGAATTAACAAGAAAGTACGATTTGAGAGTACTCGCAGTTACTGACAGCTAGTTAAAAGCCAAAAACAATTAATGATAAAAATCATGCATCAGAGACTAAAATCAACTAAAACACATCCCAGGGATTTAGTATTTTAACGCCATGAACAGTCAGAGAAGACATGACTTGTGCAATGCCAAAATAAATGTATCGACAGGTAGTAGGATAGTGAGGAGCTACTTCTTAAGAGATAAAATTAACGTGTGTGTGTCTCTAAACATCCCGCCTCAAAAGAAGATACAACTTAGTTATGTTTTAATTTGCTAATGACAAAATCGATATTAGTGCCAATGTAAACTATATTCAGAGATCTAATTACAATATTGGTACGATAACCCTTACTTATAAGTTTGTTTAAAGGTTCGATGAGTTTACACGGATCACATAGTGATTTCCTCGCTTTAAGTACAATATTACCGTAAAATTTAGGATGTGAAATACCATTTTACTCATTTATGTTATGTAATGATAGCAAATTTGTAATTCATGAAATTGTTTTTTTTTTATTTTAAGTTTACAGCCGCCTGGTCAGCCATCAAGATCATGTTTCCAGATACAAAGATAAAGGACTGCTCCTTTCACTGGTGCCAGGCTGTAATGCAGAAGGTAGCCAAGCTGGGCTTAAAGACCACATATGACTAGAAGAAGAGCATCCACATGTTCATTCAGAAACTTGTGGCCCTGCCATATCTACCAGCTGACCACATCGGACTGGCCTTCAACCAACTTGTCTAGTTAACAACCACAGGATCACTGCAAATCCAGCAGCTAATGGCATATCTCACCCGCACATGGTTTAACAACACCGTCTGGACTGTGCAACAGTGGTCTGTCTATCATCTGTCTTTTAGGACCAACAATGATGTTGAAGGTATTATTATCGTACATGACTTCTTTAATCAATAATTACTTTGAAAGGATTCAACGAAAACCATTTTGTTGTTTTTAGCATCACCTTCCATGGAGTTTAATTCATTATACAACTTGCTTGAACACATGATAAAAGTTATCGAGGATAAATAATAAAATATTGATTTCAACATTCATATATATCAACTTTATCTCGAATACTGACTGATTGTATTAGACTTGTAGGGTATTTTATTTAAGATGATAAGTATGATTTACTTAAAATGTATGTTCTAATTGTTTTTTTATTATTTAGGGTGGTGCAGACGTTTCAATGGTAAAGCTTCCCACACCATCCCTCATTTTTATAAGATAGTGCCAGCATTTTACCAGGAAATTAAGACAGTATCCTTCGTCCATCAACTGGTTAGTGAACAGCAGCTGACTAGGTACCAGCATGAGACCTACAAGAATCTACAAGGGACCAGTATGATGCAGACACTATCAGGACCTCAGACTTCCTCCATTCAGTGGGACAACTGGTATGCACCACCAGTACCACAACCAGATACCTTGCCCGACTCAGACAGTGATGACTCAGATTATGAACCTGACTGAACATGTTTTGTTCTTATTCTATATTGCCACGTAGACAGTGCTTAATATGTATTACAGTTACATGATTATAAAGAATGTTCGTGTTTATTGACTTAGTGCTTATGCTTTTGAAATACAATTAAAATAAATGTTTGTTTTATTTTTTAAATAATAGTGCTTTTTTGATCTATCCACGATATACTCTTTTTTTTATGAAAGTGTTAGCATATTTGTAAGGAAATGGGTGAGTAAGGTAACGGTTTGTATGAAAATGTGTGAGATAGATGGGTATTTGACTGATAAAAAGAATGTGTGAATGGTGGTTTGTTTTGATTAGTATGAATTGTGACGAATTATTGTAAATATATTTTGTATGTTGTTTGTTATGTATGATTATCAACATGCCTGAATTAATGAATTAAGTACAAAACCCTTTGTCATCTTTATTCTTTTTAAAAGCTTGTATGGTAAACAAAAAACAAAAAAAGACCTAAATACTATAAAATAAGGATTGCCTATACACATCAACAAATAATATAGAAATAAGGACATTTGGTTTGCCGATGAAACAACTTATATTGTTGGTGGTCATGTTTCTCATACTTGTGGTTGTTATGTCTCAGTTTGTTATTAAAAAATAATCAAAGTCAAAGGGAGACGTTATTAATGTCTTAATCATGTGTGACATAAAAAAGTTGTGTGTCCTCTTGTTTCACAAGTTGCAACAGATGCACACTTTGTCTTCTTCTTCAGTTACATAAAACCGTCAACATCATGATGCTTACATTCCGGCACATGCCTGGTAAATGCTTTCAAATTTATAATTTATTAAATATCAAAACGTAGATTAACAAAAATTGTTAGTTTGATATAAATATAGCTTTTTGTTTAGTCATATATTTTTAATATTATCAATTTTACAATTTTTCTTTGTTTTTAGATTATACATTTTTATTTATTTATTTTTTATTTTTAAATTTCATTTTATAATTTTTGTTAATTTGGTCAAATTGCTTTTTGTTAAGTAAAATTCCTTTTCAAAACAAACTTCTATCAAACCAATGAATGCATAAGAACAATATGAAAAGTATGGCCGAATTGACTGTGGCCAAACTGGTAGTGTGGACAAAACGTTTTTGAAAGCATTTAAAAGTTCCCTCTCCTATTGAATTGATAAAACACAACTGTTCATATGTCACTGGTTTACGGCTAATAATTAACATAATAAAACTCATTTCATATAAAACGGATTCAATTAACCATAATGGTCATTAACATAAAATCTGGGGATGCTAGATAAAATCTAAGATACTGTTTGCCAGAATGCATTTACTATGACTTTATCATTTATAGATAGATAAGATTTTAAAATAATTTAAAAAGTAAAATAGGCTATATGGGTGTGGTGTCATATTGCAAGTGTAATTTTAAATTTGGTTGCGGTTACATGTATTAATGAAAAGCAATTCTCTCATCGAATTTTAGTCAATTCTATCGTTTAATGTTTTCTTGAAAAATCAAAAAAATACAAATTGATCTATCAAATTCAGTATGTATACATATAAAAACAATAGAAAAATAACCCCAATTTTATTAATTGCAATGTATTTTTTCTGAAAAAACAAGGTCCCTGACCTCCAGTTTTTATATTGAAATTTGAAAGTACATTGACCCAGAAGTCTTTTACAGAAGTTTAAGAAAAATCAATTGTCATACATTTAGAAACCCCAGCTACCTTAAGTGATGATTTTAACCCTTTTTTGTGTTTTAGCAAAAACTATAGAAGATAGAAAGAAACTGTAAACAGAAAAAATAATCAGCAATACAGGTGAAATAAAAAGAGAATTTAGATATGAATATATTCTAATCTAAAATGTTCCTTTCATACATGTACATTGTATATATATAGAAATGCAGTGTAATGCCTATTACTTAATTTGCAGAAAAATCGCCTATTAATTCGCTACAGTGTAGCAGTCTTTTTGACAATTACCAAACTTTGTCATATTCTTACATAGTGAGTGAAAATTGGCTGCCTTTATTGCTTGAGTTTTAAATTTGCATACTTTAGCCAGGTGAGTAATTTAGGTTGCTTTGAGTCTCCAGTTCCATATTGCTCCATGAAATGAACTTCTTAGATAAGTCGTCATCAAGACCTCAAAGGTCAGCAATCTAAATAAGACAATTATCAGTCTGAGAATATTGATGAACATTGAATATACTGCTGAGCCATTAAACTAAAAATTATTGTACAATGTACAACTCTAGAATATATAATATGTATAAGACTTAGTAACTTTTATAAAAGTCATTATCATTTTTTACTTGTAACAGGTTTAGTGGCTGATACTGGTGTAGTGAACAGAGATTCTGTAAGAAGGAGAGGGACTGTACCATTTACCAGCTTGATTTTAGCGATAGTGAATAGCCTTTCAGGTATGATTATGATGATGGATGGTTGTTTAATGTCCAGTGACATGTTAAATGTATTTTAAGGATGAGAACATGTTAATGGGATATTAACTTGAGCCCTGATTTGTACCAGACTGACACGCTGAGTCCAGATCCAGATGTCGTTGTCTGGAGACATTTGGTTTCCAGACAATAACTTGAGTATAAGTGTATGGATCTCTATGAAATTGTAGCAAGGTTCCATACTACACAAGGAAGATTGGGATTCATTTTAGGGGTTGTTGCCCTAACCGTTTAGGAATTAGGGGAAAAAATAGGGGCAAGAGCAAACATTTTATAGAATTTTTGTCTTGCCTTGACAGAGTCAAAAAGCGAGACATAGGTATGCTGTTTCTGGCGTCTTCGACGGCGGCAGCGTCAACAATGTATTAGTTTGTGATTAGGTCTAGTTTATGGTGAACCACAAGTGGTAGATTAATGATATTTGGTATGCAGTTGTATTAGCATTGGTACATCTCATTACCATGGAGATTATTTGGCCCTGCCCCCTCAGTCATGGTCTATTGACTTCTAAATTTTGCTTATTTTACATGTGTTAGTTTGTGATTAGGTCAGTTTATGGGAAATCACTAGTGGTAGGTCAATGATATTTGGTATGCAGTTGTATAAGTATTGACATATCTCATTTCCATGGAAATTATTTTGCCCTGCCCTCTCAGTCATGGTCTATTGACTTTGAAACTTTTGCTTAGTTTTCATGTATTAGTTTGTGATTAGGTCAGTTTAAGGGGGACCACTAGTGGTAGGCCAATGTTAATTGGTATGCAGTTGTATAAGCATTAGCACATCTCATTTCCATGGAGAATATTTGGCCCCGCCCCCTCAGTCATGGTCTATTGACTTTGAAACTTTTGCTTAGTTTACATATGTATTAGTTTGTGATTAGGTCCGTTTAAGATGAACCACTAATGTTAAGTCAATGATATTTTGTATGCAAATGTATTGGCATTTGCAAAGTTCATTTCCATGGAGATTATATAACCCCACCCCCTCATTATGGTTCATTGACTTTGAAACTTTTACATAGTTTATAAGTTAATGTTTGTGTTTAGGTTTGTTTAAAGGGAACAACTTATGAAAAGTCAATGGTATTTGGTATGCAGTTGTATTAGCATTGGCACATCTCATTTCCATGGAGATTGTTTAGCCCTGTACCTTCAGTCATGGTTCATTGACTTTGAATAGTTGCATAACTTACATGTTAAAGTATTGCTATTTTAATTTCAACTTTTGCATTATCAAAATAACAAATAGGCGAGACATATCTCTGTGTTAACAGTTTATGTATAAATTACTTAGTTCTTGACCAATTTCAATGGGGTTCTTTAATATGCTGAATCTAACCGTGTTTTTATACTTTTTTTATTTTGGTCCCTGTTTTTAAGTTGGTCTGAATTGGGGTCCAAAATTAAACTTCGTTTGAATTCAACAAAAATCGAATTCTTGGTGTTCTTTGATATGCTGATTCTAATCTTACTTTTAGATTTTCGATTTTGGACTCCGTTTTCAAACTTTTCTACATGGAGTTCCAAAGGTGGAATAATTGATATTTTTGAAAGCTGATTCTAACTGTATGTTTAAATTTTTCGATTTTTGGACCCCTTTACCAAGTTGGTCCAAATCATTGTCTAAAGGGTAAAAAATAAAATTATTTGATTTCATAAAGATTAAATTCTTGGCGAACTTGTATACTGTAAACCAATTAATTTAGCAAGCGATTTATTTTCGTAACTTTTGCGAGAAGAAAAATAACGTGAATATAAATCGTCGCAACAATTTAAAACCTGGCCTTTCCTTGTTTAACTACATCAAGTAAATTTGAAAATCGCGAAATTAAATTGCCGCCAATTGGTAGAGAAAAGGCTAAACGTGAAATAAAGTATCCGTGAAAATAAGTTGGTTTACAGTATATGCTAAATCTAACCGTGTATTTAAATTTCGGATATTTGACCATAATAGGTAAAAGTCCAATTTCAATTTTTTCAGTTCTTTGACCACATTCATTCTGAAACCTATGCTGTGTCAAATATTAAATCGCTATCCAAATTCAAAGCTGTACCAAACTTGAATGAAGTGTCCATAATTCCCCAACTGTTCATGGTTTGACCTCTGCGGCTGTATCAAGATGTTTCCCGCGAACATTTTATTATGAGCTATGATAAATAACTTAACCAACTCCGCCACAATTTTCATCATTACTTTTGCCTTGGTTTTCTATTAACTGCCTACAGCAGTCATAGTGTTTTTATTCTATTATAGTTTTCAAGATAATATGCAAAATATGCAAAAAAATGTTAAATATTATCATTAAAGGGCAATAACTCTAATAACGAGTCGACTGAAGATTTCAGCCATTATGGCTTGTTTGTGGATCTGGTCTTGTTGATCATTTGTGCTTTCTAAAGTTTCCTTCTATCTATTACAGTTTTCAAGATAACAGGCAAAATGGAAAAAAATCGTCATTATAGGGCAATGTCTTCAATAAGGAGTCGACTATCAACTTCGGTCATGTTGACTTATTTGTAGATCTTGTCGTAGTATATGCTGATAATTTTTGCTATTTAAGTTCATATCTATCTAATATAGTTTTAAAGATGTTAGGCAAAAACGCTAAAAAATTGTAAAAATCCTCATTTTAAGGCAATCACTCAAATAAAGAGTCGACTGAAGATTTCAGCCATGTTGACGTATCTGTAGATCTTGTCTTGCTGATCATCTTTGCTATTCAAAATTTCAGTCTATCTATTATACTTTTCAAGATAATAGGCAAAGCAAATTTTAAAAATGGTAAAATTCATCTTTTAAGGGCAGTAATTTAACTCCTATAGGAAGTCGTCTGACAGTTTTGACTTAAATGAGCAATAGGTAGAGCTCAACATTCTGAACATTTTTACCCTGTCAGATTCTCTCTATTTATAGCTGTTTTCAAAATAATAGGCAAAACTTGCATTTTACCCCTATGTTCTATTTTTAACCATGTTGGCTATCTTGGTTGGCTGGTGGGGTCATCAGACACATTTTTTAAACTATAGATACCCCAATAATGATTGTGGATAAGTTTGGTTAAATTTGGCCCAGTAGTTTCAGACAAGAAGGTTTTTGTAAAAGTTAACAGACAACGATGATGGCGGACGATGGACGCAAAATTATAAGAAAAGCTCACTTGGCCTTTTAGGCCAGTTGAGCTAAAAATGTATGGTTTGTTTTGACAAAGTTTACAAAATGTATGTGCTGTACTGTGCTTTTATTTGCCATAATCAAAAAAAGATTAACTTCTTATTTTCTTTATTCTACTGATAATTCTTAAAAGCATTCAATAAACCTTTTTAATATGTGAGTGCTCTGATTTATAATTTTGACTATACAGGGCAAATTATACCAGTGCATCACTCAAAGCTGAAGTACATATGTATAAGGATCATTCATTATGTGTGCAAAAAATCTCCAATTAATATCAGTTTAAACATTTAATGACATTTACATTTATCTATTCAAGTGTGACTGGGGAATACAAATATGGTCACTTAGCTCTTCTTTTGACCGCCAGATTAAAACCCTTGCCAAAGTTATGGGTATGTTTGTCCCTAACCAATATATCCTTATGTTCCAGTGTCAGATCAAATTTCTCCGGCCTTGATCCTGGACAGCCTCTATTACAGGACCTACTTGTTGTATTTTCTAATTGTTCTCGTCCTTTTCGTTGGATGTTAAGGAACCAACAATCAATCATTCAATCTGTTCAGCCATTTTGATATATATCTCCTAGTAAAAGCGAATTGCTGTAAGCAATTACTAGAATCTCTTTTATAAATGTTTCCATTATATGAAGTACAGGTATATATATTTTTCCAGTTGAATATTTTTTTTGTATTTCGACATGTGGTCCATTTAATCTCAGTTCTTCATTGGTCAAAACTCATTTATGAAGTCAAATTTTCTTGCTGACCCCTGAAAATCCTATTGTGACATTGTGATTTTGATTTTTGATTTTTGGTGTTTTAACGCCACTTTTAAGCACCGCCTTTGGGCTATTTCGTGGCGGCCAGTTTTTATTGGTGGAGGAAGCCGGAGTGCCCGGAGAAAACCACCGACCTTCGATAGGAAAACTGACAATCCTAGTCAATTAAGATTGGAGTCGAGTGCACCCGCACGAGCGGGGTTCGAACTCACAACCTCAGTGTTGACTGGCTAGTGATCACAGTAATAACTACTTAGACCACTCGGCCACCGAGGCCCCGTGTGACATTGTGATAAATTAGGCAACTATGCCTAATGACGTCACATGTAAAGAACACATCTTCTTGCATTGAAAAAGAAAGACGATGTTTGTCTACATATCTCCTAAAAACATTAGAGAAACAGATTCTACCACATAATCTCTGTGGCAGGCATCATTTTTTGAATTGGAAAATTTAACTGTCTTGATTGGAGAAATATCATATCACAAATGAGGCAGTAAGTAAAATTTATATATAGATATATCTTATGAACGTGGATGTGGTATATATTTTTGTTGAGTTTATTTAGTCAGCATTAATGACATTGTTTGTTAATACTTAAAACTGTCAATTTTTAGTTGAAAATAATGAAGATATGACCCGAGAATTCCAGGCACAAATAAAAGAAAGTATTGAAGCTAAGTTCAAGGAAAAAGATGTTGTTCTTGCCATCAATAAGTTTATTGAGCAAAAAGGTATGTGTTTTTTTAAATATTATGTGAAGGTATCATAGTATTAGATATTTAGAATCTTCACAAATTTTTTCACTGGGATTTCTATATATTTTTGACCTTCTGAATTATTGTAAGACAACTGAATTATATTTGTATTAAAGGGAGACTGATATAAGTAGTTTGCCAACTGTATAACTAGTGGTAATGTATGTGGGTATGTACAATCCCGACTATTGAAAAACAGATAGAAGATAAAATATAAAGATTGTATCACTAGCCTGTCAACACTGAGGTTGTGAGTTCAAATCACGTACATGGCAAGTGTATTCGATTACTTGATTGACTAGGATTGTTTAAGTTTCCTTGCTGGAGGTTGTTGTACTCTCCAGGCACTCCTGATTTCTCCACCACTAAAAACTGCCCGCCTGCATATTGTCAATAGTGCTGAAAGTGGTGTTAAACACCAAAAATCAATCAATAAATTAATTGTATTTCTAGGATTGCTGTGTATCATTGTGCAAAGTAATGCATTAAAAACATGTGTAATTGCATGTGTTGACCTCTGATGTCTTATGATTTTTTTGTCTTGCCTCAACAAAGTCGCAAAAGTGATACTTAGGCATGCTGTTACTGATGGGACATCAATAATTTGTTACAAGTTTGTGATTTATTACTAAGGTCAGTTTTAGAGGAACCCCTAGTTGTATAAAGTCAATAATATTTGGAATGCAGTTGTATAAGCATTGGCATATCTCATTTCCATAGAGATGTTCTATGTTATTTGGCCCTGCCCCCTAAGTCATGGTCTAATGACTGAAACCTTTGCTTTGTTTAAATGTGAAAAGAGTGTTATTAGGTCATATTTAGGAAAACCACTTATGGTAAGTGAATGGTTTTTGGTGTGTAGTTGTATTAGCATTTGCAAACCTCATTTTAACAGACATTATTTGGTCCAACCCTCTTTTTATGGTGCCTCCACTTTAAAACTTGTGCATAGTTTACATGTTGAAGTTTGTGATTTGCTAGGTCAGTTTTAAGTTGAACCACATGTATGGTAAGTTAGTAAATTTTGGTATGGAGTAAATTTTATTAGCATTGCCACATTTAATTTCCATTGAGATTATTTGGTCCCTTTTAAAATTGTTGCATAGTTAATATGTTAAGTTTGTGAATAGGCCAGCTTATTGGGAACCATGTATAATAAGCTAATGATATTTAGTTTGCAGTTGTAAATAGCATTGACATATCTCATTTCCAAGGAGATTATTTTGCCCTGCACCTTCAGTCAAGGTTCATTGACATTGATTGTTTTACATATTTTACATATTAAAGTATTGCCATTCATTGGATACCAGTTTTCGTGGATTTTTTGGGTAAATGTGAACCACGAATCTACATGTACATGTTCAACGAAGTGTAAATTTTCTATAGGCTTGTATGCAGGATTTTGTCAGGTTTTATGGACTACCCCCTTTTGAATTTACCTTGGAGTTCGGTATATATGTTTATACCTTCTATTTGTAGTATATAAACATAACAATTTTCATTTCTCTGTATTACCATATATAAATGATGCACTTATTTACTTATAATATAATGATGGGGGATTTCATTCATGCATTCGTTCTTCTGTCACACTTTTGTATCAGCATCTACTCCTTAACAGCTTAAGTTGTTAAATTTTTTGATACTTTCACAGAGTTTTTCTCACATGATGCACTTTTTCACCATTTTATTTCTTCATCTGAATGATTTTTATGTCATTGTGCACTTCTTACTGAACTCCTAATTCACTTCTAAAGTACACAGGGGTTACCAATTTTTACAGTAACTCCTCCTTAACCCTTTATTGCTATTTATTGAAGCTTTCCACAGTTTAAACCTGCACCTCCTTTTTTGTCGAGCTGTAACATTTATGTTGCAAAAGCGAGACATATAGCGATACTAGATGCCATCGGTGGCACCAACATTTAGGTTCAGTCTGTGGTTAAAGTTTTTTTAGACATCAATAACAGTCAAACATTCATGGAATTTTATGAAATTTGGACAGAAGCTTGTTTATGACCAAAATACAGAATCCAGAGCAAAATTTTGAAAACATTTATTTTCATTTTTCCATATTTTACTGATAAATGGACTTAGTTTGTTTTACAGCTAATATTCATATTTAGTCTGAGGTTGAAGTTTTTCAGTCATTGCTAACTTTGTCAAACCTTCATGGAATTTTATGAAATTTGGACAGAAGCTTGTTTATGACCAAAATACAGTATCCAGAGCAAAATTTTGAAAATATTTATTTTCATTTTATGTATTTTACTGATTAATGGATTTGGTTTATTTTACAGTTAACAAGTAGTCACAGTCTGGAGTTAAAGTTTGTTACACATTAAATACTTTGTGAAACCTTCATAGAATTTTATGAAACATTGGCAGAACCTTTTTTATGATTAAGAGATAAATGTCTGAAGCAAATTTTTTCAAATATTTTCTGATAGATGGACACAGTTTTTTACGGTTAACATTTACAGACAGTCTGGGATTCTATTATTTTGACATGATAAGTTTGTAAACCTTCATGGATTGTTATGAAACTTGGACAGAAGCTAATCTTCAAGAACAAGAAATAGGATCTAAAGAAGAATTTTTTTTTTAAATTCTGTATTTTACTGAAAAATGGACTCACTTTTTAAGTTAACATTACACTTTTACACTGACAGCAGCAATTGTAGGCGAGACGCAGGGTTCCGTGGAACCCCTTACGATTTTTTGTCTCGCCTGCGATGAAAGTCGCAGTATGCGACACATAGGTACTACTATCTGGCGGCGGCGTTGGCAGCGGCGTAAACTATTTGTTTAAAGCTTTATATTTCAGAAGGTGGAAGACCTGGATGCTTCATATCTTGTATGCAGATACCTTATGTTACGAAGTTTCCGTCTGTCATATGTCCAATGTCCTTGACCTCATTTTCATGGTTCAGCGACTGCTTGAAACAAATTTTGAGTTTTTTGTCATGTGAATTTCTCACTTATTATGAGTAATAGGATAACCATATTTGGTATATGGGTTCCTTGCAACCTCTACATGTCCGTCAGCCAGGGTTCACCTGACCTCGACCTCATTTCATGGATCAGTGATCAAGGTTAAAGTTACGTGATTAGGTCCATTTCTCAAATACTATAAGCAATTGGTCAACTATATCTGGTGTATGGAATGACTGTAATGGGTACATGTCAGTCTGGCAGGTTTCATCTGACCTTGACCTCATTTTCATGGTTCATTAGTTAATGTTAAGTTTTTGTGTTTTGGTTCGTTTTTATTTTTGCGGTCGTATATTGGTATGACGTTGGCGTCGTCGTCGTCGTCCGAAGACACATTGGTTTCGCACTCTAACTTTAGTTTCAGTGAATGGATCTCTATGAAATTTTACCGTAAGGTTCAATATCACAAAAGGAAGGTTGGGATTGATTTTGGGGTTATGGTACCAACAGTTAAGGAATTAGGGGCCAAAAGGGGCCAAAATAAGCATTTTTGTAACTTCTAGACATAACTTGTGTGTTAGTGTATGGATCTCTCTGACATTGTACCATAAGATTCCATATCACAAAGGGAATGCTGGGATTGATTTTTGGGGTAATTGCCTCCAAATTTTAGGAATTAGGGGCCAAAAGGGCAAAAACAAGCATTTTTCTAGTTTCATGACAATAACTTGTGTGTAAGTGTATGGATCTTTCTGAAATTGTACTACAAGGTTCCATATCACAAAGTGAAAGATGGAATTGAGTTTGGGGTAATTGCCTGAAACGTTTAGGAATTAGGGGCCAAAAGGGGCCAAAATAAGCATTTTTACTTTCCAGACAATAACTTGTGTTCAAGTGTATGGATCTCTCTGAAATTGTACTGCAAGGTACCATACCTCAAAGGGAAGGCTGGGATTGAGTTTGGGGTGATGAATCATAAGGGGTTCAAAAATTTGGGGGATTTTTTTTTTTTTCCTTTTTTCCTTTTTTTTTCTTTAAAATTTTCCATTTTAAAGTGGTTATATTGGTTCAAATGATAGTTGGCAGTCTTTGGAGGTCATCTTGATAGATAATTAGATTGTGTCTTGTCTAAAATACGCATGAATTGCTGATACATTATAATAAGTGCATGCACTGTTAATTGTTTCTTTTAGACTTTTAGTAATTTGGATATATGTTTTAGTATGATATATATAAAATACTAGAATTTGGGTTAAATCGGTGAACAAAATTTGACAGCTAATGCCCTTTAAGGATCATTTGATGAATTTAACAATACTTTCAAATACTGTTTCCTCTTTTAGATTTACAAATACATGTATACCTCTAAGTGTTTTATATTTTTATCTTATAGAACAATTGATTTTTTTATCTTATAGAACAATTGTTTTAATCACTTAATTTTTCACAGTGTACTTACATGTTATTAACATGTTATTAACACATTATCTTTCAAAGCATAAATGCCATAAAAAATTGTGCATTAATATTTTTATACATGTACCTTCACAAGGAAATACTCTCATACTTTCTTTGGGTTACATCCTGGTTTGCCCACTTTTAATTACCATAATTATCAAATGGTTATATAAACAAAAAAGACAAAAGGTTTACTGATTGGAAAATGGTATAGTCTTTTCAAGTTAACTTATGTTGCCATTTTATATGTACATATATCTCTGTAAAATTCTATAGGATAAGTTTGTATCCAATTGATGCATATTAAAACGTATTTTTTTTTTCATACATTTGGTTGTGAAATTTTTATTGAAAAAAAAATAAAATAACAAAAAAAACAAACTCCAAGGAAAATTAAAATCGAAAAGTCCCTTATCAAATGGCAAAACCAAAAGCTCAAACACGTCAATCGAATGGAAAACAACTGTCATATTCCTGACACGGTACAGGCATTTCCTTATTTAGAAAATGGTGGATTAAACCTTGTTTTATAGCTGGAATAAGATAAACCTCTCACTTGTATGACAGTCACATAAAATTCCATTATATTGACAACAATGATTTGATTTTTGAAGCAGAAAATGAAAATAAATAATAAATTGATTTTGATATATATTTTAATAGCACTAAAACAATTAACGTTGTCAGTATTACATAGATATCATTAGCACTGAAATTTATCATTCATAATGCATTTAAAGTATCAAATCTTTAAATCTGATATGCAAACATAACATTGGAAACAATTACAATTTCATGTACAAGAATTTAAGTGCAGAACTATAACCTAAAAATATGTTATAATAAATTATGATAAAGATGAATAGATAGAAATCTGATTACAAGTATTTTTTTATTAATTTATAAATATTTTTTATTTTATAATCTCATTTAAAATTCTTATGACATTTATCTCTTTTTAAGTATATTTATAGTTTTATTATAATATTTTGTCCTTTTAAATCTCAATATTAATATTCTTATAACATTTATCTCTTTTAATTACAAAATGTATATTTATAGTTTTTGTTATAATATTTTTCCTTTTAAATCTCAATATTGAATCAATTTTCAATAATAAAATTTTACAGGTAAATTTCAGGTAAATAATATGCCTAAATTAAGAAACAGACTTTAATTGTTAAAACAACAATTCCCCCTATGTTTATATATGCATGTAATTAAAAGTGGGCAAACCAGAATGATTCCCTTTGTTTGACCATCAAAACTGGAATTTGGATGCTCCAAAATTAATACATTACAGTTTTTTCTAATTCAACACTGTTCGCAAATTTTTTTTCTTCAAAATTCCTAAATTGATGGTCTGAAATTGTTTGCACAAAAAAGTAAATGATTTTAATTTTGTATGAATTACTGGTGTTCAGTTGCAGTAAAATTTAAAATTACAGTATATCTATGGGAAGATTTCTATGGCATCAATTTGAAATTTGATGTTAGTAAATTGACTTAACTTCCATTACAGACTTATGTCCTAAATACTAGCCCCCACCTGGATTTAAGGTCTTTTGACTTAGTTTGCTTTTGAAAGATAATTGTATAATTACCATTGCAGTTGTTTTCATGTTTTAATTTATTAATATCTGTATGCCATGTATGATACATTATATTTATTGGATTATGTAATAAAAACATTATATCAATATTACATGTAGATTTTAAAAGTTCTGTTTTTAAAACAAGATGAACTGTACTTATCATTTCAAAAAAATATTTTTGAATATTTAAATAGAGGGACTGCATTGGCCATGTTGTTGTTCTATTTTTCATTACCTTTAAAAATCAATAATCACCACTTCGGTGGATTTTTTAATCTCACTCATAAAAGCAAAAGCCAGTACTATACACATTTCATGTACATATAAGAAATCTATGAGATACCTTTAATTATGACTATGAAACAAGTAGACATATTCATGTAATAGCACAGAACAATGCAGAAAGTTGAGCATAGCTTAACTAATCAAAATTGTATCAGTATCAATTATTATTGTATTTATTTTTCATTAAGAAATATCCCATTAGAAATCTATTTAGGCAGCTCAGATCAGCAGCAAAATGTTACAAAATAATGCACTTGTTTTTATGTTCACTATATGTCCACCAAATATAGATATCAATGTTGTTTCCTTCTGTTATTCAGAATTTTCACAGTTTATCACATTTTTATGCTTGCAGATATTAAGCTATTTTCTTGTAAATTTTTTAACTTCAGGAAAATATTTTGTTTCTTTGCATTTGATGTACTTTTGATGAATTTTTCTCCTCAGCATATAAAATTTAATGCGAATTGCAAGTGTCTTTCTTGGGTTTTAAATTTTCTACAAAGAGAATTATTTCCTGTCTTGTCTTAGTTTAAGCTTTGATTCATTAAGATAATGATAATTGAATCCTTATTAAAAAAAATAGGTAGAAATAAGGGCTCATATTGGGGCCTTATCAAACCTACTCCTTTATCTCTTCTAGTTTACTTTCTTTTGATGGAATTACAAATCATTTGAAAATTATACACTTAACAGAATATTTTTACCATGCCTATTGTAAATATGTAAATCTGATTTTAATTAAAATTAATCAGATGATGTAAATAAATTTGTATATAAAAATGATACCACCGGTTGTAATTATTATTATGCTAAAACTGTTCATGTATGTTAGCAGATATCTATTTGGCACTCTTCCAAAGCTCCCAGTGTTCAGAATCATGTTGTTATGCAATGTTATGGATCTTAGTTCTTACCAAGTGCTTTAAACTAATTAAATTAGATTTGTTGTATTTATGTATATTATGTTTTAAATTATGGGAAGCAATAAACAGTTTTATCTGCAATTTGTATATTTTCCCTTTTGATCTTTAAGTGCTTCGTGTATTTTCTTAACCAAGAAACATATTGTTGATACAAAGTACAGATAAAAAGAATATTGATATATTTTTTCTTATACCGACTTTATCAGTACCCGAGCAGGCTCGTTTGATATTAATTTTATGCTAATTAAGTCAGTATCAAAAACAGAAATGCCATAATTCTATATAAATTTTGTGCCATAATAATGTTATTTTGACATTTATATTAGATATTGTATTGATTGACAGTGCCACAATGTATAAAAAAGTTGTATGTTGATAATAGACCTCTACTAATTTAAAACCTTAGTATATTTCAGGCATGGGGCGAATTATATTGCAATGTAATGCATTTTATTACAATTACTTTGACAAAACCATGCATTAAATGAAAATTACGAATACATGCATTTATCAAAGTAATGCATTAAATTACAATTACTTTTGCAAAGTAATACATTGAATTACACATTACATTTGTAAATTTTATTATCAAGTGAAAAGAAATATACTATATTTATCTCATGTTTTAGCTATGCATTTGGTTAACTGGTGCTTAAATTCTACAATGGAGATTTTGAGAAGAATGTGATATTTCTATTTCATTCCTGTTAAGAAATATTGTTGATGTTTTATACAATGTTTAATTGTTGATGGACAATGGTTATCAATAATAAAATTTCAATACATTTGTACTTTATTTTAACTGAGTTTTATTTCTAGCAGGCAATTATAAATATCTACAGAAAGTAAAATTAGCTTATTAATTTTGGATATTATGACAAACGGTGGACATACTGTTTATCTTTGCACCAGTGTATGAATATAGTTAGTAAAAGATGTTGATTTTATTATCATTATTCTCATTCCTGAAGTCATGAAATTGTGGGCACATATATCTCTTCCTATGTTATTTATACACATAATATATAAAGTTTCTGTCTTCATTGGTGTGAGAGTTCTGTAAAAATATTTAAAAAATCATCTCTGATGAAACTCCTGAACCAAGTAATCAAACATGTAGGATATATAGTATAAAGTTTGTGTTTTTGTTCCTGTCAATCAACCAACATGGCTAGCCTGACTTAAAATAGAACATAAGGGTAACATTTCATATTTGATATGTACAGTCCTTGAAAGGTTAAAATGTCCATCAGAAAGGATTCGCTTGACCCTTGCTGAATTTCATGTTTTTTTTGATCATTAAGATTTCTTAATAAGGTATGTTTTTTCTTTCTGTAAGTAATAAACTCTCTTTTGTCTAAAGAACAATTGTAAAGTGAACATGTCCACCTAAGCGGTCATCTGATCTTGGCCTTATTTTTATGTTTCGTAGGTAAGGTGTTGTGGACCTTAAGGCTAAAAAATGTTCTCGGAGTACCGACAAACCTGTGTTACTGGAATAGTTTTAAGGTAGGCATAACCTAGATAATCTATATTTGGTCTAAAAATTATTGGAAGGTGTACATATCACTGTCTCAGAGTTTTATGACTGACATCATTTCATGGTTCATTGATTAACAACAGTTTATTTCTCTTCTTATATACATTTGCTTTATGTAATGCAATTTCTGACTGTCCTATGTTCATTGCCCTTAACCCCTTCGCCCCCAATTCTGCATGTAATCGTGTAACTGATATTCTTTGATAGCCCATATGACCCACCATACTTATTAAGAACTGCCCCAGCTGAACTGTGTTGACAGCTCATTGTTCAATTCATGGTCCATAAACTCTTTCCAGATGTGTTGTTATGAAGATATGACAACCTTAATTGCCCTTCTTGGAGATAAAAATCGAAAACTGTGAAAAGAAGCCAAAATCAGGTGGGTGGGAGTCATTTGAAGGCCACTATGTTAATGGTATGGCCGTAGGTGTTTAAAACTATTATCCTTAATACATGCAGAGGTAGTTCATAAACACAAGGAGGTATTATATGGTAAAAACTCTTGACAGTTTGGTGAATGTTCACATCTCAAGCTTGAGTTAAAATAGAAAAATAGACTGAAATTTTTACCATTCTTCATCCGGGTTTGGTTCAAATGCCTGATTTTTTCCAGACATCTCTTAGGGTCAAATCACTAAATCTCATTTTCACGGTTCATATCCTTCAGACAAGGTTTAGGCAGGCCTTCACATTTCATGGATCAGTGATCGATGTTGAGTTTTCATGGTCAAGGCCTTATCTCAGCTACTATAAGAAGAAGGTCAACTATATTTAATGTTTGGATAATTGTAAGGTGTACATGTCTGTCTGGTAAATTTTATCTGACCTGACCTCACTTTCACGATTTATTGGCCAATGTTATGTTTTCATAGTTATGTTTGTTTTTCAGATACTATAATCAATAGGTAAACCAATTTAGTGTATGGAATGATAACATGGTGTACATGTCAGTTTGACAGGTTTCATTTAACCTTGACCTCATTTTCATGGTTCATTTTGGTCAATTTTAAGTTTTCATGGTGAGATCTGTTTCTTCGGTACTATAAGCAATGGTCGACTGTATTTGGTTTATGGAATGATTTTAAAGTGTACATGTCTAGATCTGTCTGGCAGGTTTGTCTGACCTAAACCTCAATTTCATGGTTCAAAAACTGCATCATGTTTTCATTGTTATGTCTGTTTCTCAGAAACTATAAGAAATAAGTTAACTGTAAATGGTGTATGGAATGATTGCAAGGTGTACATTTCTGTCTGGCAGAGTTCATTTGACTTTGATTTCATTTTTATGGTTCATTGTTCAAAATTTAGTTTTCTTGGTTAGGTCTGTATCTCATATGCATGTACTGTAAAAGAGGGACGAATGATACCAGAGGGACAGTCGAACTCATAGATTGAAAATAAACTGACAACGCCATGGCTAAAAATAAAAAGACAAACAGACAAATAATAGTACAGAAGACACAACATAGAAAACTAAAGACTAAGCAACACGAACCCCACCAAAAACTGGGGGTGATACCAGGTGCTCCGGAAGGGTAAGCAGATCCTGCTCCACATGTGGCACCCGTCGTGTTGCTTATGTTATTACAAATCCGGTAAATAGTCTAATTCGGTAGGTCACATTCGTGAAAAGGGAAGGGTATTGTAGTTACGACATAAGGAACATATCCGATATCATCTGTGAAACGGTTATTCCATAACGGTCAACCAACTCGTGATGGCGTCCGTAAAATTTACGAAAGGATGATTTCAACTTCACCACTTGGAACTCTTGGTTTAATAGCTTCCTTGTGAGCAGCAATCCTCTATCAAGGAAATCATGATAGGAAATACAAGCCCGGGAATATCGTATCAATTGGGAGATATATACTAACCGTATGCAGGCGCTGCTGGAATGTTGCTACATAGAAATTGAAAGTTCACAATTGGGAAGCTGAAATCATCTCTTTTGTTGTAAAGTTTTGTTTTTAACCGACCCACATTGTCAATTTCTAGATGTAGGTCAATATATGAGGCAGACTTATCTGTATCTGTAGTATTCTTCATCTCTAGTTCGATGGGATAGATTCGTTCAACACAGTCACCAAATTTTGTATTATTTAGTGAGAGAACATCATCTATATAGCGGAACGTAAAGTTAAAGGATATTGCTAACTTCTTATCTTTCTTAAGCTTCCTAAGAAGTTCCTGTATGAAGTCAGCCTCATAATAATAAAGAAACAAGTCGGCAAGAAGAGGGGTAAGTAATGGGTTAACAAAAGGAATATGAACAAAGCGAAAATATATATAACCAAGGGAAATAATCTTGGTATGGATCACTTCAACGTATACTACCAATTTTGACAAATATTACAGGGATTGAGAAAACAGAAAATCTCAAGAAGCAAACTAAAAAGCCATGTACTTTCACAACCTCTAAGTTAAATTTTGGATTTGAAAATTATTTATCTCTTGTCAATAATTTTGAGCATAGGAGTCTAACGAAACTTAGTAAATCCCTTTGTAAATTTTACGGACGCCGTCACGAGTTGGTTGACCGTTATGGAATATCTGTTTCACAGATGACGACGGCTATGTTTCAATTGTCATAACTACAATCTAGTCAATTCACCCTGAATGTGACCTACCGAATTAGACATATCACGAGGTTCGTACTTACACGAGAAACACCACATGTGGACCATGATCTGCTTATTCTTCCGGAGAACCTGAGATCACCCCAGTTTTTGGTTGGGGTGCGTGTTGCTCAATCTTTGATTTTCTATGTTGTTTTGTGTACTGTTGTTTGAGTTTTTTTTTCCTTTGTTAGCCATGGCGTTGTCAGTTTATGTTCGACTTATGAATTTGAATGTCCTTTGGAATCCTTCGTATATATTTTTATAGAATTTAAGCACATCGTTTGAAAATAGAAACTGGTAGATACAAGGGTATCCCTCCACACCTTATACTTTGTGGGTAGTGTGACTTATGTGAGGTAGAGGATGAGATACACTTTCTTTTACATTGCACTAAATCTAACGACAAAATTTGTTTACAACTATATCTCAGTCATGTAATAATTTAACTAACACTAATCCTCCAGAAAAGTTCTTTTGGTAATTGACCCTTGATGACACATCAGTATAAAACATTTTAACTGCTTGCTTGGCTAGTTTTGGCACAGGAGAATCATATTCAAACGATTCTTAAGCACCGCCCCTGCTGCCTCATCCAGTTAAGCAATCATATATATGACCCCTATTTATCTATTTATGTTTTAATTCTTGTTGGCTTTGCTGATTTAGACACGGGGAGATTCATATGCATATGCATATTAAGCACTGTCTTATGATTTTCCTCCAGCTAAGCAATCAATTTACCAAAATGGTTGTTTTCCCTTGGGTCACACTGTCGCAAACATATCTATGGCAGAGAACTCAACATTGAAAATCTTCTGATATTGTCTTTGTAATTACCACACTGGTATTATACATTGTATTCTTGAACTCTATTGTTTGTATAATTGGATTATGATTGTATATTGGTCATTGCCCCCGTAGGGACCTTAATTGGAATACATATATATTGTATTGTATTGCATTGCATTGCATTGCATTGCATTGCATTGTATGGCATTGCATTGTATTGCATTGTATTGTACTGTACTGTATTGTATTGTATTGTACTGTATTGTATTGTATTGTATTGTATTGTATTGTATTGTATTGTATTGTATTGTATTGTATTGTATCGTATCGTATTGTATTGTATTGTAATGTATTGTATCGTATTGTATGGTATTGTTTTGTATTATATATTGTATAGGATAGGTTAACTATATTTGGTTTATGGAATGATCATCTCTAGTAAATTAGTTTTAGTCTAATATGTTCATTTTGATCCTTTAAAAAAGTCTGCACTATACATTATTCAGTCATGTTCAGCTGTTCAGTCAATTTACAGACATATCCAATGTTATAAATGTTATAAATCCACTGCTGTTCAGACAGTTTGCTTGTAATCGATTCAGTTCTTTTCAGTAACATTTCAGACAATTCAGTATGATGTTGATGTGTACAGATAAATAAAAGTAGTCACAACATAGACTGAATAGATCTAATTGACTGCAAGCGAAATATCGGAACTGTACTGAATTTATCGAAGTGGTCATTCAATAGCCGTTAAGATCAAAATTACCATTTCAGACCTAAATTGGTTTACGAGTATTAATTCAATCATGATCAGTAAAGCAGGGGAGATATTTCAGTGAGTGCGCTCTTGTTATGACAAGATCAATATATAAAGCATAAAAGAAATAGGTCAACTATATTTGATCTTAAGAATAAACTGACTATGGTCTAATTATTTTGGTTCACATATCAACTTTCAGCTTCGTCCATTTTAAACTACTGGAAATATATAAAATCATTAGGAATAAGGCATAAAACAAAGAGTTGCACGGGATGTCCTGTAAAGTATGCCCTCCTTGTTATTAAACATTCGAAGAATTGTAGGAAAAATTACAGTATTGTCATCAGACAGTTGCAGTTGGAAAATCTGAAAATTGCCTACACAGTACAACTATAATCATAAAGTTCCAGACAAATATCTTATTCTTCAATCATTAATAAACTATGAAAATTTCAACAGGAGTTCAACTGGACTCCGCCTGGACTTGAGATGTATTCCAGTCTGACCTTGTAATGTCCAGCCTGACATGAACCGGACACGTACTATTTCTTTTCTTTTGGTTATTTGCCAGCTGGTATTTTGTTAAAAAATCCAACCGTACATTTTGTAATACTGACAAGAAGATAAGCACGACTGGACTTTTGAGGAAAATTGTCCTTTGTGTAGAATGATAGGCAGGATTTTTGTCTTAGACAATTTTATAGTTCTTTATGAGCAAGAATTTAGACTTCGAAATTTTTCAACATCATTCTGTCCTAGCAGTAATGACAAGTTTGCCACAAAAGAGTGTTTTTGAAAGTAACCAATCTTTCAAATTATATATGTTATGAAAGTTTGCAAGTAATATTAACGTTGAAATGTATCTTTAGTTCATACTACAAGATGTATTATTGAAAATTTTCCCTGGGACTTATATAATATATTATGTCCCAGAATTTCCATTGACTGTTGATGGAAAATTGAAATTTAATTTTGGTGACTTTGATTGAATTCTATCCAAATTTTAAATTTTATAACATGATAAATATAATAACACAATGTTGACTGCTGTACCCCTATTTTTGACATTTTTACCTATTATGTCTTTTTGTTTTGTTCACACATCGTTGTCAATATAATGGAATTTTATGCGACTGTCATACAAATGAGAGGTTTAGCTAGCTATAAAACCAGGTTTAATCCACCATTTTCTACTTAAGAGAATGACTGTACCAAGTCAGGAATATGACATTTGTTGGTCATTCGTTTGATGTGTTTGAGCTTTTGGTTTTGCCATTTGATTAGGGACTTTCCGTTTTGAGTTTTCCTCGGAGTTCGGTATTTTATGTGATTTTACTTTTTACACATTATTAAATAATAGTGTTTTTCATAAGAAAAAAACCTCGCATAATCTGTTACTCAACACAGTTAAATTTATACTTTTCTAGTATATATTTTATTTAGATAGATGAATATACAAATTGATAACTATCATTCATTCTTTAACATAGATTAGAAACTTGAGCCGTAACAGTGATTTGATAACAGTTAATCTTGTAGAAATGTGCTATCTGATTCAGTTAATCTCAGTCTGTATAGTGGACAGAAAGTACTATCTACACAGAAATTTAGACCATATGAAGGAGAACACATGTCTTATTACATATTTCTGCATTTACTATCTTTTTTATTGAAAACGTCATAGTTAAACAATAATTGAGTTTCTTTTTTAAATATACCACATATTCAAGATTAAGGCAAATGCTAGTAGATACAAGTGGAACATTTCAAACAACTCCTTAAACAACCCCATGTATTGCAATGAAATAAGATTTGAATTTGGAATAAACAGGCAGACATCAAGAACAGAATGTGTCTTCTTTCATGAGCAAAATGAGAATTTTACGTAGGATGTAAAGCAAATGTTTGGAAGTAATTCTTTTCATATTAAATAGTGAAAATGGATCCTTCTGCATATATATATATATATATATGATCCGTTCATCCTATTTCGACTCCTCAAAATTCAAGAGTCCATCCTAAATTGAGGTAAATTATATGGCCTTCCAAATACCGTTTCCATCCCTATCATCACTGAAGAGACATTAATAACATTAAGAACATCCGTTGTTCGACCTGTTTTCACTTTTTTGGTCTTTTGGAAAATGTTGTTTGTGCTGTATTTAGACCCCTCTTCCTAGAAATTTGTTTTGCATGCACACGTATAAAAATTGCGGTTTTTATCCAACGCAATCATAGGTTTGAACGTTGTTTTCAATTTAGACTTGTTTATATTTTTTCGTTTGGGCTTGTATTATATTTGCTAGTGTTGTTCCGATGATCGGAATAAGTCGAAAATCAGTTGGTTGGGCTTGGCGATGTCGATAATCGATTGGGATTTTGTTCAATCGATTGTCGTTATAGTTTCCGGACCTTTAGCATATCAACTTCCGGTCCGTTTCCGGTTTGCATTTTACATCCGCAGTCAAACAAATTGTGAAGAAAAATATCAGTAGATGACAATAACAATGTCAAACATCCTATAATCAAAGACTTAAGCAATTTCTTTCTTTATAAACGTGGTAAAAGCATTGACTTTACAGATTGATCGTATTTTATTTAAGATAAATAACTTTGTATGAAATACTTTCTTTTAATTCCGGTACTCTTGTCACTCGAAAGCGTACAACAAATCATTCTGATTTTCAACAAAATAAATGTGTTGCTACATTAGAACGTGGTGCATTTGTCTTTTCTCAATGTTTCATCCATTTGTTGCGTTAAAAATGTCATAATTCTTTCCAAATTGCTTGTCAAACATCGTTTATTTTTGTAAATTTTCCCGGTTTGTCCGCCATTGAAATATATTCGAATCACAGATCGGATACGGACCAACTATGAAAGAATTCCGCATTCTTACGATTATAAGTACAGACGCACAAATGACACAGCTGACAGAAGAATAATGATCACAAAAGTGAAAAATACGCATACCACACGAACTGACAGACATTGGTTGGATCCCCTAGTTAAATGTATACTAGTATATTTCAATGCATTGTTTTATTTATTGGTTAATTTTAAATTGCTTAAAGTTAAATACTTTATATATTTTTTTAATGAGAAGCATTCAAATTTTGATACAGCTATGTATTTAAAATTATGATGTGAATGACACCATTGAAATTAAGAAATTTTAGTGTTATTCTCGGTAATAAATGGTGTAATTATAAGACAAAATAACTTCAATCTGAATCTCGATTCTAATTGATTCACTGTTTTAATGGCTAACTAAAATATGTAAAGGAAACAAAAGATCAAATATGAACATATAAAACTCTGCAATGATATGGAATATACGTATTAGACATATACAATGTGACCGAATGCATGATTTCATTTCAAAAAAGGGCAAGGTATAATGAGGCGATTATAACCGATAGTCGGTTGGTTGCTGTCAATCGATAGTAATAGATAATCGGTTGGTAATTTCAACCGATTATCCAACACTAATATTTGCTTTCGGGTTTATATGATCCGTTCATCCTATTTTGACTCCTCAAAATTCAAGAGTCTATCCTAAATTGCGGTAAATTATGTGGCCTTCCAATAACCGTTTCGATTCCTAACATCACTGAAGAGACATTAATTGTCGAAATCCGGATATGGTGTACAAAAAATCTTTGCACCTTTGTTTGCGGTATACCATCTTTGCCGCAAGTTTATTGTTTTCTGTTTGGTATTAAATTTATAGTTAAGATCCATTTACTACACCTTGTGATCCGTTTATTTGGCAATCGTCAATGGCAGTCAGCAGGGTTTAAGAACATTTGTTGTTCGACCTGTTAGTCAAATGCGTTTTGTTAAAATATACTTTTTCACTTTTTTGGTCTTTTGGAAAATGTTGTTTGTGCTGTATTTAGACCCCTATAACAAGAAATTTCTTTTGCATGCACACGTATAAAAATTGCGGTTTTTATCCAACGCAATCATAGGTTTGAACGTTGTTTTCAATTTAGACTTGTTTATATTTTTTCGTTTGGGCTTGTATGATATTTGCCTTCGGGTTTATATGATTTGACTATAACTAGACAGATAAGATGAAGTTGCATGCATACATATATCACGTAGGATTTTTTTTTAACTCTTCAAGAATGAGAATTTAGATACTTATAATTGGCATTATTTCATTATAATTTTGAATAAAGAGCATATAATCAAAATGGTGGAATCCAATTTATTGTAATTATCAGAAATGTTCATGTAATCCAAAATACATTCAAACATCAATCTTCCTAAATTACCATCGATGCCAGTATATATATATATATATATATATACAAAATTCAACTAATCGTATGCAAATGGTCATTCTTATTTGAATTATGCAATATAATTAGTTACTAAAAACATTAGTTCTTTGGTGAAACAGCTTGCCTCAGATGAGTCCCATCTGATAAATTTGAATATCAATATCTGCTACTTTCACAACATTTACATGGATTAAAAATTTAAGTAACCATTTAAACAAAATTAATAAAATTAGCTTACACTTTTATGATTTTGATAGCAATTCGCGTCAAACGAATACTAGACATAAAATGAACAATCTTAAAAATGAATATTATCATACCAATACTCTCTTCTCTTGTACTCAATATTTAACAACTTTCTTTTGCCATACCTGGATATGGAACATAAAGAGTTAATAAGCAACATGATAGAAAAAACAGCAAGACTGCACATGCTGAAATGTCTCGCCTGCTCTGTTGATCATCGATTTTATGTTGATAATCCTAAATATAAATTTTTACCACAAGAATCACCTAAACATAAACATGATCTACGAAAATGAGGTCAAGGTCAATTAAACCAAGCCGGAAATACATGTACATCTTAAAATCATTCCATACATCGAATATAATTGAACTATTGCTTATAGTTTTCAAGAAACATACCAAATCATGAAAACTTTATATAGACGAATGAGCCATGAAAATGAGTTCAAGGTCAGATAAACCCTGCCAGACAGACATGTACACCTTAAAATCATTTCATGCATCAAATATAGGTGACCAATTGCTTATAGTATCTTAGTAACAAACTTTACCAGGAAAATTAACATTAACCAATGAACCATTAAAATGAGGTAAAGGTCAGATGTTACCTGCCAGACAGACATATACATATTACAATCATTCCATACACCAACTATAGTTGACATATTGCTTGTAGTTTAAGAAAAACAGGCCAAAACACAAAACTAAACATTGAGCAATGAATCATGAAAATGAGGTCACAGTCAAATAAAATCTGCAAAGCTGACGTGTATATCATAAAATATTTCCATACACAAATAACGTTGACCTATTGCGATCAGTATTAGAATAACAGATCAAACACAAAAACTTAACTTCTACCACTGAACCATGTGTATGAGATCAACGCAGGTAACACCTGCCAATTGGACACGTACACTTAACAATCCATCCAATCACCAAACATAGTAGACCCATTGCCTATAGTATCTGCGGTATGGACTTTACCTTGTCCATTGATCGATGAAATAAGGTCTAGGTCAAGTGAAAATTGTCATGAGGACCTTGCAAGACACGCACATACCAAATATAGTTATCCTATACTTAAGATAAGAGAGAAATTAACATTACAAAAAATCAAGTAGTCACTGAACCATGAAAATGAGATCAAGGACAACAGACATATGACGGATGGAAATTTCATATCATAAGGCATGCATATACAAACTATGAAGCATCCAGGTATTATATCTTTGAAATATTAATCTTTTAAGTAGTTAGTTAACACCTCGTCTGCCGTATCACTATCCTTATGTCTCGCCTTCTGTGACAGAAGTCGCTGGCTGAACTAAAATGTAACTGCACAATTAAAAAGAGGGAGGGTTTAAATATGAATCGACATACATAACTTGAACAATTTCTGTGTTATTTAAACTCTACACATTTTCGGTGAACCATGCATTATATATTACGTTAGATAACTTTCTCTAACAGCTAACAAAATGACATATACAACAACTAATGAAAGATTCCTTATCACTTATTTACTACGATGGTCTTGATGTACAGATTCTAGGTACTGACGTTGTTTATCATCTTAATAACGTGTTATAGTATTCTTTTTTTTTCTTTGTAAATTATTACTTTTACTGTTTAGACTATTTAATATCTATTTGACGTGGCTCGGTACTTATACATCTTGTCATTGTGTTATTGCCCGATGGTAAATTTTTGTATTCTTGTCTTTCGATTTTACTATTGTGCTTTGTCTGTATGCCTTATTGTTTTTCCTTGTTGATATCTTTGTTTGTTTTCATAGTGATTAAGATTATAACACAATGTTGACTGCTGTACCCCTATATTTGACATTTTTACCTATTATGTCTGTTTGGTTTGATCACGCATCGTTGTCAATATAATAGAACTTTTATGCGACTGTCATACAAGTGAGAGGTATAGCAAGCTATAAAACCAGGTTTAATCCACCATTTTCTGCATAAGAAAATGCCTGTACCAAGTCAGGAATATCACAGTTGTTATCCATTCGTTTGATGTGTTTGAGCTTTTGATTTTGCCATTTGATTCGGGACTTTCCGTTTTGAATTTTCCTCGGAGTTCGGTATTTTGTTATTTTACTTTTCACTATGGACAATACAGGATTAAAATCAGGAGATGTTGTTTGATTGGCAATGGCACTACTATCCACCAAGATTCAAATAAAGTGGATGTTAGAAATTATAAGCAACCCTTCCGAAAGGTTTGTTTCATGTATAGTTGTAATGTCTACTTCAGGAAAGAAAATATGTGATTTTGTAATTAGAAATCATATTATGAAAATTTCAGACTTTTTTTCGGAACACTAAATACTAATCTAAAATTTACTTAATTCACAGAAATGTTATTGAAAACACAGACTGTACATTGGATTTTAATCTTGTATTTCTCGAACATAATAAACACATGCAGATTATTTCTGCAAATATATTCCTATTGTCTTTAATCCTCTAATCAAGTCTTATGTACATGTGTCACAGTATATTGCAAGACAGATATGTCAAAGAAATACAATAGTTCTTTCTATCAAAATTAAATAATTAAACATTCTCTGTACATCTCTTGGCCAGTTCCTCAGTCCCCATTCAGATGAAAATAAATGTTTCGTTTTCTTTCTTTCTTTCTTTACATTTGACCTTGACCTGAAAATGCTTGGAATGTTTTTTCCTCCTCCTGCAGAAAAGAAAATTCCCATTTAAAAAATGAACCGGATGGTTTGGATCATGTGCATATTTATACAGGTTTGTATGCTAAACAGATATATAAATACAATAAGTTGTATATTTCAGGAACTGTTTTTTGTTTGTTGTTTTTTATATACCGTTTAAATCAGGCTGTTGGTTTTCTCGTTTGAATTATTTTACATTTTGTCATGATGGGGCCTTTTATAGCTTACTATACAGTATTATTTGTTGCTTTATATTGAAACCTTGTTATTTATTAAAATTCATTCTAGAAACTTTTTTAATCTTAAATCACCAGAACTAAACCTATACAGTGCAGGAAATTGCATCAACAGTAGTTGCACAAATCAAACAATTATACACTTAACTAATAGTTTCAGGCTTTTCCATCAAGAAGTTTTGAAATTTCATGTACCATAAATACTTTAACAATGTTAACAGTAATTATTAAAGTATAAATATAGCCTTTATTCCTATTAGGGTATAAGATATGAATGAAAAATATGCGAGTTAAAATATATGCGTCAATGAGAATTAAAAACCAAGAAGGCATTACAAGTGAATCACTTTACCTCGTTATTATCTGTGATATTCCTTCGAGTTCTGATAAATGTTATGGTACCTGTCTTTAGTTTTAGTTTGGAATTCCTCTGAAATTCAAATAAAACTAATGTGAATGCAACAACCTTAATATTGTAAGTTAAACCAGTAAAAATAGCTTTTCTGATATTGATAATCATCGAAATTTTAGGGTTTTTACTGTCTATTCCAAATTTAAGGATTTCTTAGGTAAATTTGAATACTAATGAAATCATGTTCAGTAGTTACAAGAATATCTTTTGGGACGCATTTGAATTTTGTAAACATGACATTATGCTAAATAATGTTTTAACATTTTATAAAACACTAAACTTAATCGAGGTAAAACTTTTGCAAATCAAAGTAGAAATATACTACAAAAGAATAATTCATTCAATAAAAAGGAAGCATGTTTGATAATTATCATACACTTTACACACAACATATATCAAATAGCACAATCTAGTTCAAAAACAGGACATAGTTTTAGATGAAAGTCTAAGTCAATGTACAAGACAGAAGGCATGTTTCCATGTTGATTAATATTGTGATAAAGGCTGAACAGAGCTCAAAGTTGCTTTGCTTAATCAAATAGTATAACCTGTTGCTGGGGAAAAAGAATTAACAAGTGCCGGTCTGTTCATTGGTATGTGCATTTAGTTATATAAGAGCTCTCACACCTATATTTCTTGTCCGATTTTAATGAAAATTATATGAAATGTTTAGATCATCAGGCTATTTGACAACTATTTCTATAGGAGTGATCCCCACTGAGAAATAGAAATTATGCGAAAAAATTCATTGTAAACAATTGCATGTCTTTTGAACATATTACTTATATTTATGAAAATGTTTAAAAGAACATAAAAATGAAAGTATTCAGAGTAATTGCCCTTGGTAGAAAAAAATATGTGAATCAGCCGGGGACTTTGGAATCCTGAACTTTTATTAACAGTTTTTTAGGTTTAAAATCCATTTTGAATGTTTTCTCTTTACATTGTACGGTTCTCAAAATATTTTTTTTTCAAACATGTTAGCTTCCATTTTAACATGCTATTCATTTGAGTAATAGTAAATTAATACATTTTTGCATTTTTCTAACTATTGTGAAAAATACAACATCATTGGTATTGCACTCATTTTAAAATCTATAATTTCATGTATCACATACTTCAAGAAAACATGCTACATTTTGTATCAATTAGGCAGAAAGTTAGCAGCCCATATGAACATAATATGAGTGCTCCTTGTGCATCCCTTAGTGTAAACAATATTTTATTATGAATTATACGAATTACAATATATATTCACATTCACAAATAGGAATCAGAAACAAGCAAAAAGTACTTATGTTAATATGTCTCCTTGTTAAATTGGATACAATATACACAAATAAATCAATTGTGCAACCCTTGCTGATTATACTTTCTTAAGGGCCTCTTGTCATCCCTAGACGAGTCTCACCTCTGCAGGTTATATGATATGTTCAATTAATAAACATTTTTGAAATGTTCAGGTATATTTTGGATTTATGATAAAATAGGATATGAAAACAAAATAAACTTTACCTGAAAATTAAAAAAAAGTGTTCCTTTGTTTCGATTGAAAATGACGTCATATATAAATTAAATAACAGCAAGACAAACTTTTCATTAGAAATTGTACAATAAATACACATTTGTGTAAACCAGGTTATATATGGATCAGGTATAAACAAAAAGCCAATGGTAAAGGACATTTCCAATTATAATCAATATTCTGCCTGGATTGATTGACGATTTGAAAGAATCATTCAATTTTCTATTATTTCCCTCATTTTCAATATCAGTTTGGTTTCTATCTACCTGAAAAAATCATAATTTCAAATAAAATTAAATGGCACAAGGATATTCATTACATATTGGTCTTTTATCACATTCAAACTACTCTACAGGATATCAGACCGGTGTTTTGCTTACCTGGAACCTATAATCAGGGGTATAATGGACACTTTAAGACACGGCTTTTTCCATGTTATCTAGGCTATCATCCCTCAAACCATTTAAGACACTCTGTTAGCGCCTCTGCCTAAAATGGGAGTCTCGGAATGATAAATGGGATGATATGTAAACAGGCGCCATATCCCTGTATTTAATACATTGATTTCAATAACATAAGGTTTTCTAACCTTTTATGTGGAACTGACTTTTTAACTTCTGGTGCAGCATCCAAACAAACCTTTTTTCCATCTAACCTATTACCAGAACCACTAAATGCCTGAAATTAGATATTAAACAAAGGGTTCTGTTACCATGTAAGGAGAATTCTGTAACGGGGTAAAAGGCTGGAAATGAAACCATATTCAATTTAAATCATACATTCAAATGTATAAAATAACACAGAATACATAATAGAATTGAGAATGGAAACGGGGAATGTGCCAACGATCACAGTTTATAATTCCCAATATTTTTCAATAAGAGTATTACATTTTATACATATATTGCTTCGACTCCTTAAGATTATGTTTCAATGAAATATGTATAATGTTGAAAATGAATATAAAATTTACTAGTTTAACCTTTACAAAAAACAAGGTTCTAAAAACTTCTGATTAGACAGTCTAATACATTATTATAACTAACTGTATTATACTTCATGTCAAAATGCCAGATTTTGATTGGTTAATACGAGGGAGACAATTTACTCTATCCTATGGTAAATACTCTATTACCCTTCACGGAGATGCTTGATCAAGTGTGCGCTTTATTAAATACGGATGGTTGTTATGTACAAGACGTCATAGTTTATTACTTTGAATTTGAAATTTAATAGACAGAAATAACAGAACATTCAGTATAATAAATTAAATAACACATATCTGAGAGGGTGATACAGCCGATTGTTACCCTTGGAAAAGACATTGTCAACCTTGGCTTCGCCTCAGTTGACAATGTTTTCTCGGGGTAACAATCTGCTCTATCACCCTCTCAGCTATGTGTTATTTATATAATGTTATATTTTACACATACTACAAAAATCTTGTGTATCCATATAATTCAACTACATAATTACACTTTAAGTTTTCATTTCATTTATTTTATACCTACTGTAAATGTCTTATCCAGATATTCGGACATGTCTAATGGACTCTGAAATAAACATAGAAAAAATATTTCCTAAAAATACATACTTGATAAACAAATCATAAATGATAAATTTTAATCAAGGAGTGTCATTATTAGTGCACCTAATTTCATAACATTATAATGAAATGTGACCGTATTTCATAAAAAATGTTATTTCAGCTGAAAACAGACTACCCAATCAAACTTTCAAACTTTTTAATTTATGACTTAAACTCCTTTTAAAATTAAGAAATTTACTATTTAGCTATATTGGTTTATTTTACCCAATAAGGTGTGTTCCTATGATAGGAAGCTTATGCATAAAGCAGAAAGAAAGAAAGAAAGAAGACTGATTGATTGAAAGCAGCAACTGCTTAATCTTGAGTGACACATATTATATGCTAGCTGGTTTTGCTTTTTTTCAAATTGTTATATTTCTAGGAAGGCAAGTCCCCTTAACCTGGCATATTCATGATATTATAGTGAATCTGTGTTGGTAGTCTTTCTTCACACCCCTGAATGCTGCTTGTGCAATGGAGAAGCAGTAATACAGATTTCATAGTCATTGGTTTGACTTCAACCAATCAAAAGAATGAATTCCATATACAAATCAAATCAGGTTTACAATCTTGTATACTGACTTAATGTTTGCATTACATTATATTAACGGACAAAAATGTTCATCTTCTCCCTTTTTCTTTTGTATAATAATAAATTTACGTCAAAACAGTTGAATATATGAACGTGCAACATTTTTTTATATAACAACTGGGGTTTCCAAGTGAGGGTGTTTCTCTGCTACAATCTTGTTGTAATGCAAGAGCCCTAAAATGAGACGTAGTCACGAAATGTCCTCTAGTTTTAAAGATCAGTGATAGTATGTTTATCGCTGAATTCTAGGAAACGTCAATGACCTAGGCTAATGACATCATGCATTCTCTATCTGTTCCAATGCGAAAAAACCATATCAATCGAATAGCATGAGATGAAATTCAATCATACAGAAAGATCAAAGGAAAATTTAGAAAATAGCAATAATATCATTTCTGTGGTAAAATTGTTGGAATTTACACTGACCTGTACTTGAAACATTGTGACAGTAGTTTATAGTAGTAGTTCATAACAAATGAAGACTATATAAATATTTTGACTGCCTCTGTGATTAGAAATTTCTGCATAAATTTTTTCTACAAATTTGCAACAATTTTCTTTTTCTATTTTGTTAATCAGGAGGTCAATTGTTATGTAAAAACATTACAATAGCAAGATAGTTGACCTCCAGACAGGATGCTTTCATATACTAACTTTGACTAAAGTTTCCTTATATTTGAGCATAATTTAATCATAGTATTGCAATAAGATATAATGACGTGATGTCTGTAGCTGGGATTTTTATCATCATTCAATATCGTAATTTATGTACAAAATAATGAACAAAAAACAAATACGTAACACAGCAACAATCGACAACCACTGAATTACAGGTTCCTGACTTGGGACAGGCACATGCAAAATTTGGCGGGGTTAAAGATGCTTTAAAGAACCTTCCCCTAAACTGGGACAGTGGTGTAAGAGTAAAACATAAGAACAAATTATAAAAAATCAGTTGAAAAGGGTTTAACTCATCAGATGGATACAAATAGAAATACATCTAACAAAAACACAGAGTAGACGTGTCCGAGTACTTGTACATCCCAACAACGAAAAGACACTAAGTACGGATCAGAGAGTAATCGCAGTTACTGACAGCTAGTTCAAAGCCACTCACTAATGAAACAAATCATACATCTTAGACTTAATTATCATTCAGTACAGAAGCAATATAAAAAAAAAGATGTGGTGTGACACAGAGATTAACAACTATAAGTCACCGTACGGCCTTCAACAATGAGCAAAGCCCATACCGCATAGTCAGCTATAAAAGGGGAAAAATGACAAATGTAAAACAATTCAAACGAGAAAACTAACGCCCTAATTTATGTACACAAAAAAAAAACGAAAAACAAATGTGTAACACAGCAACAAACGGCAACTACTGAATTAGAGGCTGCTGACAAGTCTGGTTCTGTTATAGGTTTAACACCATTAGTACGAGCCCAGTTAGAAAACATATATCAGAGAGTAGTACATAAAATAGTTCTTACACATTGGTGTTACTTTCCAAATATGAAAAACATTTTGGAAATTTTGGTATCAAATGAAAGCTGCATGACTGGTGATCATTAAAGAACACATTTTGACACTTAACTTTAAATAATAAGAAAAATTGCGTAAAATTTAAAAGGAGGGTATGTTTTGCTTGTTTGTCAGATCCGTCGTTTTGGTACATTCGAAGTTCCGGGAACCAGTTCTCTCTTAAAAACAATTAAAGGTATGATGATTTTATTAGTAAATCATACTATAAGGTGTTGCTTTGACATGCAATGATTGTCACTTTATTTCAACTTAAGGCAAAAAAAAGAGCTGTGCCTGCTTGAAATTGAGGCATTCAACATGGAAAGCAATGAGGCCATGAATTAGTGGTATTCTTCATAACACAATGTTGACTGTTGTACCCCTTTTTGACATTTTTACCTATTATGCATGTTTGTTTTGGTCACACATTGTTGTCAATATAATTGAATTTTATGTCAAACAAGTGGGAGGTTTAGCTAGCTATAAAACCAGGTATAATCCACCATTTTCTACATAAGGAAAAAGTAAAATAACAAAAATACCGAGCTCCGAGGAAAATTATAAACGGAAAGTCTCTAATCAAATGTCAAAATCAAAAGCTCAAACACATCAAACGAATGGATAACAACTGTCATATTTCTGACTTGGTACAGGCATGTTCTTACTAGAAAATGGTTGATTAAATCTGGTTTTATAGCTAGCTAAACCTCTCACTTGAATGATAGTCGCATAAAATTCCATTATGTTGACAACGATGTGTGAACAAAACAAACAGATATTGTGTTATTATATTAACCAATGCCTGTACCAATTGCAAGTCAGACATATGACAGTTTCAATTCGTTTGATGTGTTTGAGCTTTTGATTTTGCCATTTGATTAGGGACTCTCTTTTGAATTTTCCTTGGAGTTCGATATTTTTGTTATTTTACTTTTAAAAAAGCCGTGAGCCATATCATTAGCCATGAGGACACAAACATTATAAATATATAAGTCACAAGTTATAACTGCCCTAATTAATAACTAGAGTTCTGGCATTTAGAATCATGATGACCTGGTTCAAAACAAGATGACCTTTATATCAATATATATTGAATATTTTTCATATTAATCACATCCTTTGTTAACCTCTGATCAATATAAGACACTCAAACACGGCTGTCCAGCATAAATGGGCTCAGGTGATTGAAATGCAATTTGCCTATACCAAACATTTGATAATACTATGTGATACATACATCCATATCTAGATCCTCATCGAGTTTTTTCTCTGGTCGATTTGGTTCTTGATAACCAACTGGAGGTGCAAAATCAATCTGAAAAGACATAGGTACAACAAAACTATGATGAAGTCAACACCAACATCTAAGTTTTTTTATAGATATATATATTATTTTCCTGTGTTATTTGGACGTATAAATCTTCTGTTTTCTTTTCCTATTGAGCAATTAACCAGTATACTGTATTCCAAATTGTGCTATCTTGATTGTTGTATCGTGTTTGTACATTGAATCTAGCCTACTGTCAGTTGATTTTGTCTTGTATTTTCATTGTGAATTTCAACAAGGCAAACAATTTATACATAAAAACACGGGAAATAAAATTACGAATGTTGCATGAAATAACCCTTCATCATCCTGTTTGACTCTGACAACTATTGAAATGTTTACAGCACCTTTAGGTGGCACGGTAATATTTCCTGGCCCATAGGGATAATGATAGCCTTTTTAGAATTTTCACCACTTTCTAACACTGCCCAAAATTCTGCATACACAGTTAACTGAAGTACTTTCATTGTAATATTCAGAAATGAATTTGTATATGTGTCATGACCGTTTACTTTTTTTGTTATCTTTATAAACCTAAGGCCACTAGTGCTTTTAGGTATTTTATCATGCAAATACTACCGTGTCACCTTAAATTTCTACCATTTTTCAATTTCAAAGCAAGTTTATTGTTTAAAACAAGTTTAGCACTGACAAACAGTTCTTTCAAGATTAAATGATTGATATAACACAATAATCAAAGATTAAAAAAGTTAAATCTATTCCTTTTAAATATTATTCAATTATTAAGCGTTCTACTAATTTCTCAATAAATTTTGATATTATTGATAAGATCTGGGCCATAATATATAAACTGGACTGAACTTGACACTCGTCAATCGTATCGTTGGGTAAGTTCTAATTATCAATATGATACGGAAACGGAGATGTATCAAATTACGTACTCGCTATTATTGATGATAACATACGGCTCTACATTACCAATTCGAAACATTTTTAAATAATTAATTATAATTTTTCTTGTATTTGAGAACAATAATGTATAAATATTTAATTAATTCCAAAATGGTAAAATAAACAATCATACAGAAACGAGAGTTGTTTTGAAAAGAGAAACGGCAATTGCGATTATAACTTTCGTTCCGTTCCTAATTGTTCTATTTTCCTATTATGAATAATAAAAAAAACGAACTTTCAGCTAAAAAGTGCTGAAATGTGGGTGTATGCTTTAAATCTTTAAAAAAAAATTGTTTCACTAAATATTATTTGTGTTGATCACAAATTGTTTTCTTGGTAGAAAACTATTATTATAATTATTATACATTTATCAATCAAAGTTGCCTGTTTTTTATTTTTTTTTTTTTTTTTTAACAACGAATGAGTTGTCTTTTATTTTGTCTGGTACAATATTTACTCTTTGATTTTACAGCAAAGAATATTCCTTCTGTGTCTTAATAATGTAAAAAAAATATCTAATTAATTCCAAAATGATAAAACAAACAATAAGACAGACACTAAAATTTATTTCATTAGAGAAAGCGGGCATTTGTGATTATAATTTTCTTTCTTTTTGTTTTCTTTATTTTCTTAATATCAACTGAGACACATTATAATTTTTCTTTTAAATATTTAATATCACCCTATGTCCTGTGACTTTCTGTCCAGCAATTTGTGTTTTTTATTTATTTTGTTGCATGACTTCTTTTTTTTCATTCATTTGTTCTGTAAAAATTATCTTCATTGAAGAAACAAGCTATGCTAAAAATAAGCTAGCCCCTCTTAATGAAACCTTATCATTTATACGATACAAATTTAAAGAGTTATTTATATTTTATTTCACTTTGGGAATTTTAATAGCGTTCACAGAATTTGAACTACTGTGTTTGAGTAACCATTCAACTTCCCGTTTACAAGGTGTCAATTTAAATTCATTAGAACATATTGTGAAAAGTAAAATAACAAAAATACCGAACTCCGAGGAAAATTCTAAACGGAAAGTCCCAAGCAAATGGCAAAATTAAAAGCTCAAACACATCAAACGAATGGATAACAATTTCCATAGTCCTGACTTGGTACAGGCGTTTTCTTAAGTAGAAAATGGTGGATTAAACCTGTTTTTAAAGCTAGCTAAATCTACTTAGTAATAAAATAATTCACACCTGAAATAAATGTCATACGGTGAAACGATGTGTCTAGGAGACATGATTGTGTATATTAAAATGAGAAATTGACTGCCATTTCTGTTTGATATTTAATCTTAAAAATAATAAGTTCGTTAAATATTATATGTGTTGATCAAAAATTGTTTTTTAGTAGACAATTACTGTTGTATTTATTGATGGTATGTCATTAAATTAACTTTTTTCGTAAGAAAAACTTTGTCGCTTTATTTCAGTCATCTAAGAATATATTTCATGACAGAAGTATGGCTAAATACAAAGATATAATGCATAAAAACGGGGGCCATAAATCAGTGACTATTTCACAACATTTCACAACCTGAAAAAACAACGAGATTCTAATCCCGTTATTAAAATTGTCCAAGATAGAATATATGTATTTTATGTAGACTAAAAGATAACAGTTATTTTCTTTTTGCCGTTTTGATTAAAAAACATATTGTTCTTATGTTTCGACTTTCTGATACAAAGTAAGGTTACATTAATTAACTTCATTAAATAAATTGTTATGTCAATATCAAATTATTGTAAAGTCAACATAAAACAATCAGCTGTTTGCAGCCTTGGTTTTCCTTATATTCATGTCCCTTTTAAAACTTTTGAATATAATTTTTTTTTTTTTTTTTTTTTTTTTTTTTAAATATTATATCAAAATACTCATCGTTTTATGTTCAAATAACTTCTTGTACTGTAAGTATATGCTAGTGTTTCATTACACGCCTGTAAACATCGTGAATAAACAACTATCCCCCTTTTTTTCATCTAACCTATTACCAGAACCACTAAATGCCTGATATTATATATTAAACAAAGAGTTCCATTACCATGTAAGAATAATTCTGTAACGGGTTAGAAGGCTTGGAATGAATCCATATTCAATTTAAATCATACATTAAAATGTATAAAATAATACAGAATACATAACAGAATTGAGAATGGAAACGGTGAATGTGTCAAAGAGACAACAACCCGACCAAAGAGCAGAACACAGTTTATAATTCCCAATGTTTTCAATAAGAATATTACATTTTATACATATATTGCTTTCACTTCTTAAGATTATTTTTCAATGAAAAATGTATAATGTTGAAAATCAATATGAAATTTACTTGTTAAACCTGTACAAAAAACGTTCTGAAAACTTCTGATGAGACAGTCTTAGACATACTACAAAAGTCTTGTTTATCCATTTAATTCAACTAAATAATTACACTTTATAATTTCATCTCATATATTTTATACCTACTATCAATGTCTTATCCAGATATTTGGACATGGCTGATGGACTCTGAAATAAGAAAAAAATTATTAATGAAAATACGTACTTGATAAACAAATCATAAATGATAAATTTCATTCAAGCAATGTCATTATTAGTGCACCTAATTTCATAACACTATAATGAAACGTGATTGTTTTTCATAAAAGACCGTTATTTCAGCTGAAAACAGACTATACAAACAAACTTTATAAATTTATGACTGAAATTTCTTTTAAAATTAAGAAATTTACTAAAATTAATAAATTTACTAAAATCTTGAGTTACACCTATAATATGCTAGCTAGTTTGTGAATTTGTGTCAATAGTCTTTTTCACAGCCCTGAATGCTGCTTTGCCATTAGTTTGACTTAAACTAATCAAAGATTGGATTTTATATACAAATTAAATCAGATTAACAATCTTGTATGCTGACTTAATTTTTGTATGACATTATTTTAAGGGACACAGGATGATCATCTTTTCTCTTTTTTCTTTAGTTTAATTATAGATTTGCATCAAAATAGTTGATTATATGAACTTGCAACATTTATTTATATAACCACTGATTTTTCAATTAGGGTGTTTCTCCGCTACAATCGCATGGTACTGCAAGAACCCTAAGATGAGATGTAGTCAAGAACTGTCCTCTGGGTCAAAGGATCAGTGATAATCTGTTTATCCCGCTGTTTTTCTAAGAAATGTCAATGACCTAGGCTAATGACATCATGCATTCTCTATCTATTCCACTGAGAAAAACCCATATCAATCGAGTAGCATGAGATGAAATTAAATCATGCAGAAAGATCAAAGGAAAATTTATGAAAATAGCAATGATATCAATTCTGTAGTGAAAAATGTTTTAGTTTTACACTGACCTGTACTTGAAACATTGTGACAGTAGTTTATAGTTGTAGTTCTTAACAAAACTATACTTAATATTTTTGACTGCCGGCGTGATTAGTTATTTCTGCATGATTTTCAGAACTTTGTTCTACAAATTTTCAACAATTTTTTTTTTCATTTTTGTTTATCAGGAGGTCGATTTTTATGTAAAGAACCATTGCAAGAACAAGATATTTGACCTCCTGACAGGATGCTTTTATATACTGACTTTGATTAAAGTTTCCTAATATTTCAGCATAATATAACCATAGTATTGTTATAAGATATAATGACATGATGTCTGTAACTGGAATTTTCATATCATTCAATATCATGAAAAACAACAAAATCAGTACATGCGCATTAGAAAATTCTTTGAACTGGTAAGCTAGAATAATTATAAGCATAAAGACCAGTCATTCAAAAGTATAAAATTTTGTCAAAGTTATAAGGCAAAATTAAGTAAAACACAAGTCACTTTTTTTCAAAAACACACGCCCATAGGCCATGCGAACATAACCAAACTATCTCTAATATACAACAACAAAAAAAAAAAACAAATTTGAATCTAAATAAAATAGTTTTTTTTTTTTATTTTAATATGCAAAATATCTATTTCTTATTAAAAAATATATACCATTTTATTCTATAATACAAAATAATTTTTTCACATCATAAGTTATTTGAAGGTAAAACCCTTTATTCAATAACGGTACTATTTATAAATGTTTGACAGTGAGTTTACTACCTTTAATCCAGAAAAGAGCTTCGGACGCATGAATTTATATAACGTGTTGTTTTCATTTTTTTCATTTTTTATAGACAAATTTGAGACTAGTCAGCATTTACCACAAAGAATAAGTATGAGTTAAAAATATTTTAATGTATTAAAGTAAAACCTAACAATAAATGTAATATATCTATCACAAACAAAGCTGTGTAAACTGATATGCATGTTTATATCAGCACTAAGTATAACATCAATGACGAAAAGGTGTCTAACAAGCTGATGTTATGATTTATAGTATATGGGATATATAAATTGGTCTTAATTATTTGTTTATAACACAGATGTATGGTTTATACCAAAAATGTCCCTTTTCTAATTTGAAGAAAAAGGGGGACAATATTCTCAATTATGTTTTAGATTTGGACTAATATATTTTTATCTAATGAACAATCTCTGATAAAAGTATGACTATTGGTAAGAACATTGTTTACCATGAAGACATTAACAAATTAGAACCATGATATTGAAAATAAAAAATCACATTGGCCATTGATAATATCCGTATGCAGTTTTCTTTGCAGAACCCGTATGTTACTACCAGTCCGATTTGAGCAAACAAAATCAGCAAAATAGTGTTTGGACTAAAACTTTATATGTTTTATGACTTCAAATAGATCATAGAATGAAATGAAGTAATGCAGAAGTCAATATAGCAAGTTTGGTTCTTTTATATCTGAAACACAACTAAAATGCATATAAGAAAGTAGTACATATTTAACACAAAATTGGTGTTACTTTCTAATATGTAGTATATTTTGTAATGTTGGTATCAAATGAAAGCTGCATGACTGGTTATCATTGTAGAACACTTTTTGACTACTAATTATAAATAATAAAAAAGTGCGTGAATGTAAAAAGGAGGGTACATTTTGCCTGTTTGTCAAATCTGAAGTACTTGTTTTGGTACATTCGAAGTTCCGGGAACTAGTTCTCTCTTATATGCAATTAAAGGTATGTTGATGTTTCAGTAAAACACACCATACGGTGTTGCTTTGACTTGTAATGATTGTCACTTTATTTTAAGTTAAGACAAAAGGGTTGTGGCTACTTGGAATTGAGGAACTTAACATAGAAAGTAATGGGACCGTGAATAAGTGGTTTACTTCCATTATAACACAATGTTGGCTGCTGTACCTCTTATTTTTGACATTTTTACTTATTATGCCCTTTGTTTTCTTCACACATTGTTGTCAATATAATTGAATTCAATGCGACTGTCATTCAAGTGAGAGGTTTAGCTAGCTATAAAACCAGGTTTAATCTTCCATTTTCTACATTAGGAAATGCCTATACCAAGTCAGGAATATGACAGTTATTATTCATTCGTTTGATGTGTTTGCGGTTTTGATTTTGCCTTTTGATAAGGAACTTTCCGTTTTGAATTTTCCTCATAGTTCGGTGTTTTTGTTATTTTATTAGCTAATAAGCCGTGGTCCATATCATCACCCATGAAGACACAAACATTATAAATATATAAGTCACTTGCTATAATGGCCCTAATTAATAACTTCTGTCATTTATGATCAAGGTGGCCTGGATAAATAAAATATCCTTTATATATATTTAGAATATTCGTCATTAATATCACATGTTAACCAGTAACCATTATTAGACGCATACACACTGCTGTCCGGCATATATGGGCTTAGGAGATTGGAATGCAATTTGCCTATAAAGAGCATTTGATAATCACTATGAGATACATACATCCATATCTACATCCTCATCATGTTTTTTCTCTGGTCGTTTTGGTTCTTGATAACCAAGTGGAGGTGCAAAATCAACCTGAAAAGACATTGGTACATTAACACTATGATGAAATAAAACCAATTTGTAAGTTTTTGTTATAGCTATATCTGTTATTTCCATGTGTTATTTGGATGTGTTCATCTTCTATACCAATGAGCAATTAACCAATACACTGTATTCCAAGTTGTGTTATCTTACTGGTTATATCAAATTTGTACATTGGCTCTGGCCTATTGTCAGTTGATGTGGTCTTGTATTGTCACTGTGAATTTCAACAAAGCATAAAGTTTATGCATCAATTCATAGGAAATAATAATTACGAGTGTTGCACGAAAAATCCCTTTACCATCCTGTTTTTGACTCTGACATCTATTGAAATTCAGTAAATGATTGATACAACATGTATAACTTAATTTTGGGCACATTGAAACAAAATCTTGCTTAACACTATTGCTACAAACGCCATGAAGCAATATGGATGGGGTAAAATTTTGTAATTTACTTTTAATTAATATGTAAACTCACAGGTATTGAAGTTAGACTACAATCCACTTAGAACTAATGGACTAAGAAATAATTGTCTAAATGTCACTGTATTGACCTTAATATTGAACTTTTATTATTATTTTCTTTTTTTGTAGAGTTGCTGACAACATTTCGTCCTATTTTCTGTTCTGATGGTTGTCTATCCCACATCTTCTTCTATTTACATTGACAATGTTTTATGTTGTAGCAAATCAAATTGGCTGTGAAGACCAGTAACCATTTATTTAGCCTATATACGACAATTAATACCGTCGAATCTAAATATTGTTACCGTATCTGAGGTATATAATGTATCAGATCTGTAAAACATGTTTTATGAGTACTCAATCTTGCCTAAGACCCCGTATTGATTTTGTCAGCAGTCGAATAATAGGAGCAGTAAAGAATACATATTAAAATCCAGTGCTTAAAAAGCAACTTATCCAATACCAATAAGAGTGGACACTAGAGACTGTTTTAGGTACCTAGACAAAGTGATTTTCAGATTAAAAGAAATTCCTTTTTAATTATTATTTAACTATTAAGTGTAGTTCTAATTTCTCAATAAGTTTTGATATAATTGATAAAATCTGGGACATAATATATTGACTGGACTTGACACTCGACAATCGTATCAATTTTCCCATTATAGTTGATGTGTTTCTCTCGGTTTTGGTTTGTGGCCCGGATTTGTTTTCGCTTAATCGATTTATGACTATTAAACAGCGGTAAACAACTGTTGCCTTTATCTACATTGTAAATTGTCGGGTCAGTTCTAATTACCAAAATGGTACGGAAACGGAGATGTGTAAATTAATGTTCTCACTATTATTGTTAATAACATAAGGCTCTACATTACCATTTAAAACAGTTTTAAAATAATTATTGGATTTTTTCTTGTAATTTTATAACAATAATGTTACAACATTTAATTAATTCCAAAATGATGAAATAAACAATCATACAGAAACTAAAGTTGTTTTTAAAGTTAAAACGGCTATTGCGATTATAACTTTCTTTCCTTCTTGTTCTATTTTCTTATTACGAAACAATAAAAAAAACGAACTTTCGGCTAGCAAGTGCTGAAATGTGGGTGTATGTTTTAAATCTTTAAAAAAAATTATTTCACTAAATATTATTTGTGTTGATCACAAATTGTTTTCTTAGTAGAAAATCATCACTATACATGTTATAATTATTATACATTTACCGATCAAAGGTACCTATTTTTTATTTGTTTTTTTTAACAACGAATGAGTTGTCTTTTATTTTTTTATTTTTTTCTGGTACAATATTTACTCTTTGACTGTACAGCAAAGAATATTCCTTCTTTGTCTTGATAATGTAAAAATATCTAATTAATTCCAATATGATAAAACAAACAATAAGTCAGACACTAAAGTTTATTTCATTAAAGAAAGCGGGAATTTGCGATTATAATTTTCTTTCTTTTGTTTTCTTTCTTTTCTTATTAACAACTGAGACACATTATGAAAAAAAATTGAATTAAGAAATTTATAATATTACCTGATGTCCTGTGACTTTCTCTGCAGTAATTTGTGTTTCTATTTCTTTTGTTGCATGATTTTTCTTCATTCTTTTCTTCTGTAAAAATAATCTTCATTGAAGAAACAAGTTATACTAAAAATAAGCTAGCCCCTCTTAATTAAACCTTATCATTATACAAAAAATGTAAAGAGTAATTTAAATTTTATTTCACATTGGAGATTTTAATTGTGTTCAAAGAATTTAAACTCCTATGATGTAGTAACTTCCCGTGTACAAGGTGTCAATTTAAACTCATTAGAACATATTGTGATTTACCTTGTAATCAAATACGTTTTTTAATTTACACCTAATATACATTTCGTACGGTGAAATTGTGTGTCTCGGAGACATTATAAGTTATATTGTTTGCAGCATACCTTTATATATAACACTGTTATTTCCTTATTGCTCATGACAAGTTTAATGCACAGTTGATTATGTAAACGAGAACAAAAGTGTGCAATGCAGATAAAAAATTCTGATGGTCTTGGACAACAGACAAATACAAATTAAAGAAATTGCCAAGACTATCAACATTATCAAATATGCTTTAGATAAAGGCAACAGTAGTATACCGTTGTTCAAAAGTCATCAATCGATTAAGCAAAAACAAACCCTGATCACAAATCAAAACCAAGGGAAACACATCAACTATAAGAGGAAACAACGAAACAACAGAAACACTGAAGTGCAACAAAAACAAACGCCAACATACATAAAACGGACTATTTGATAACAACTGCCAGCTTCCTGACTGGGTACAGAACATTTAAAGATAAAATAGAGGGTCGAACTTGGTTTTCTGGCTAGCCAATCCTCCCGCTTAAAATACCAAGAAAATGACAACATTACGTGATAGGAATACAGAACAAATAAATGCAAGAACACTCAGGACAGAGAAATACATAAATAAATAATATAATAGTATATTACAACATGTAAACCACAGAATAACAACGGACACCTCCGAGAATTTACGACAGTACGCCACAATAGTATAAACTGTGCGTCGCACGAATGTATCAAGGCCACAAAAAGTGACGTAATTTATGCGACGTTTATTTTATCACAGGTTAATTTCTAAAAAACAGAATATAAGAATGGGATTGAGTTTGTGATGGTGTTTTTTTTTTTTTATGTATTTTCTATCCATAACAAGAATATTAAAACGAACTTGCGTTTGTAATGGTGTTAATATTTGTATTATCTAATCATGTCGGTTCTTCTTCTTAATCAAAAATGTGTATAAACAAAAAACTCCTGTGCATATAGTTGGTTTAAACTAAAAAGCATATAACTGAAATAGCTGATTAATTATCTTAACTTTTACATACCTATAGAAAATAAAAATAGAATGCAAACCACAAACTATAAGACATAAAACAATATCCAATCAGACTAACAAAAGAAACATGAAAACTAAATACATACATGTTAGGTATATAAAAACCGAGACACGTCGTAAAGCAATGCGAATTCACACTCGGCAAAACAGTCATGTTCGGGATAGGTCACGTTCAGTACTTAGCAGACCAGACGACGTAGATGGTAAACCACAATCTAAGAAGTGGTAAAAATGTCGTTAGTAAAATTAGACACAGACACATCGTGTAGATCAATCAGTTCGTGATGGTGTCCTTAAAAATTACGGAAAGTCATTGTTAATCTTTCCTCCTTATAACTCTGTAGGAGCAGTTTCTCCGGAAGGACCACACTCCTGTATATGAAGTCCGCATAGTGTGAACATACACGAGCATTGTGTATCAACTGAGATATGTAAGCACAATACGATGGGGCAGAGGGTAGTTTACTGCTGAGAAATGAAAAATTGATAATTGGGAAGTTGAAATCATCCCGTTTCTCATAGGTTTTAGTGTGAAGTCGTCCATCTGTGTCAATATTGAGGAAAAAGTCCAAGGTATGAAGTAGTCTTTCCAGAGTATCAGTAGTATTTGTAATTACAAGTTCACTGGGATATAAGGGTCTAAGTACTGACTGAATTATGGACATCATCCATATATCTGAAAGTAAAATTAAATAATCTCGCAAGGTGTTTTTTTTTTTTTTTAGAAGGTTCTGAATGAATTCTGCTTCATATGAGTACAAAACAAATCGTTTAGAAGGGGTGCACAATTGGTACCCATTGGAATACCGACTGTCTGTTGAAATATCAATCATACTAACTCAACAAATATATTGTCGATCAAAAAGTCCAACATTTTCATAATATCATCTTCAGTGTGGTTCTTCACTGAATAAGGATAACTATAACTCAAAATAAGAAATTGATATATACGGTTCCTATTTTTATATGTTTAATGAGATGATGAAGACGATCTTGCAATTGAGCATAGGGAATAGTAGTGTAAAGCGTAATCAAAAGTCTTAATGCTGCTGCAAAATTGCAGATATTGTGATTTAAGATTTGGCAGTAAATCTTAAGAATTTGTAAGAATCCACATCTGATTGACACCACTGGTTGAATATATCTCATCACAATATTTTTGAAGGCCATTCTTTACTGTAGAAAGGATACTAGTCAGACATCTTGATGATCCAGCTAAGGAGTTTTGTGAAGTTTTGGTATCCAGTATAATGATGGTAGATTTTCTTCATTTTCTTTGATGTTAATACCAAAAGAAAGAAGGACAGATTTGTGATTTTGTAAAATATATGATTTACAACTTCTTTCATAAAAACGCTTACAATTTTTCTGAGTTGCTAGTTGAAATCTTAAAAATGATTTAATGGTAGTATGACAGTTTAAACGATTACAAAAGGGTGAATGCCTGCATAAGTTGCTGTCATTGTAAACAAAAATGTATAGTTAGTCAACTTAAAAAAACCGGTCCACTTTTTTCAGAAAAAAATAAGAAATGGAAAGTGAAAAAAACTCATGATTTTAAAGAAATCTGTCAAAGTTTTATGAAAACCCATTGTGACAATAATGACAAATTTAACCAGATAACCAATTTTTAACTCTGAATAGTATCTATTGGATATGTAGAATTTCTGTAAAGGTGTGAAATAGCTCAGTCATGTTTTAACAATTTAACCCTATAAAAATATTTCTTAACGTTAACCAAAAATTAAACGAACTAAGTCCCCGTTCATAAATGTAAGTAAGTTCATCAGCAAAATATGGAAATATACAAAATATTTAAATATACCATGCAACTCTACTTTCCATCGCAATGATTTTTTATACTTTGCCTAAAGTTATATGTGAGAGCTACCATATGTTTATGGTATGATAAAATTATTTATTACAAAAAAGTCACTTGTTGTATCAGTATGGCATTCTAAACATGCGGTTTTTTACCTAAAATAGTTATTACATGCATAGTTTTTCGTAAAAATATATATAACTAAAAATTGGCATTATCATACTTTCTCCTTGTTTTTATGCTACAGATTGTGTAAAAATGTTTTAAGGTTATGTAAATACAAAAAGTATAACTAAATGAACCTGTAAAGATTGAAAACAAAATGAAAAATCAAGAGGGCTTTTCATATGCAATGAACACGGAAAAGTTCAAAAAAAGAAAGAAAAATTGGGTTATTGTCTTCTATTACAGTTACAGTTCAAATAAACTGTAATACTAAATCTAAAATTTTGGGATTCATTTAAGTATATTACTGGTACTATAAAAAATATGTAATGATGATCAGAAGATCAAATCGAATGAATTTATTCATTTAACAATGTCATAGATAAATTACATTTCCGGATTAAAAAAAAAGTTTATTCTCGTGCAATCATTTTGTATAAATGATTTTGATAGGGTGACAACCAATGAACAATTCTCGATTTACCTGTCTTTAAGGAAGGGAAGCCGACATTTGTAATTCTGGAATGTAATTTCTTCAATAATGATAATAATAAGGAATTTACAAAACTCACATTCAAAAGGACTCCATTTTCCTCTTAATCTTTAAGGGAAGTTTATTGGAAGGCGTTAAATTAAAACTATGACACCAAATGTCCTGTAAATTAACAGCCTCACACCAGGCTTCTCTTTTTCCTCTTGTCCCTGGTACTGCCTTGGTACAAGGGGACCAGGGTCCAGTTTTTGACCCCTTGTACCAATGTAACTGTATAATTTCTTCCTCTTCAACTTTCAAAACTTTTCCTAGCTGTGGCCAGTCCCCGGCATATTTATCCAAATTGGTTAATACAAAATTTCCCACAGCTGGAACTTCATCAACTTCCTTTCGTTTCTTACTCTCTTTCTCTTTCGTTACCATTAAAATCTGAAAATAAGTCCACATTTAATAAAATTCTCATCAAATAATTAGTATATATATAAAAAATTATTTCACAATAAACAAACTAATACATTGTTAACTTTGCCGCTGGAAACAACACGCCTTAGTCTTACGTCTTTTTTTTTTTTTTGATGCAAGACAAAACGAAAGATGTACACATTATCAAATTACAGAAGTCCTCCAAGAGTGTGTCTCTAAAATGACAAATGAAACAAGTGAAAGTGCTATTGACATAAGATAGGTTCATATAAGTGTGCAAGCAAGAATACACTTTTTGTTCAGCCCTATTTACAGCATACCCTGTTTTACTTACCCTGAGCACATAACAGCTTGGGCTAACTACCACTGTCCACAGCACAACCTGAATCATCAAACCTCAGTTTACTATCCCTGTGCACAGCGAATCCTCAATCAACTAACCCTGTGTACGGAACGGCCTCAGTCAACTAATTATCTTCACATCACAGCCTCAGTCATTAAACCTCAGTTTACTAAACCTGAGCACAACACAGCCATAGTACTATCCCTGTGCACAGTGAATCCTCAACCAAATAACCCTGTGTACGGAACGGTCTCAGTCAATTTACCCTGTGCACAGCGATTCCTCAATCAACTAACCCTTTGTACAGAACGGCCTCAGTCAACTTACTATGTGCATGGTACGGCCTCAGTCAACTAACCATGTGCACATCACAGCCTCAGTCAACTAACCCGGGGAATTACACTGCTTAAAACAACGTACCTGATATATAAGGTTCATGGCAGTAATGTATTAGAAAAAGAAAAGCTGTGTGCACATCTGTATGAAGTTATGGATAAGATAATATACATAATATACATACGGTAAGTCAGTAATAAACAACAAAATTATTAAGAAACTATGTTCAGAATGGGTATGATGATGACATAACATATTTGCTTTTTCACTTTTAAAAGCATATGAGACATCAAATATGTAAATCCGACAATTTTGTCAAAATTCTACTTAAATAATAATTCGAGAATTACTTTGGTCCTTTGGACCTCAATCAGGACCAATTTCATAACGGGATCCAAAATCCAAAATCTAGATACAAAGTTAGATTCAGCATACCAAATAATCCATTACATTCAATATTTGTTGAAATCAAACAAAGTGAATTTTAGACCCCGATTGGAACCAACTTGAAAACTGGGACCAAAATCAAAAATCAACATACATGTTTAGATTCAGCATATCAAAGAACCCCTTGAATTCAATTTTTGTTAAAATCAAACTAAGTTTAATATTGGCCTCTTTGACCCTTAATGTGGACCAGTTTAAAAACAGGTCCCAAAAATCTAAATAAACATATAGATTCAGCATATCAAAGAACCCCATTAATTCAATTTCTGATGAAATCAAACAAAGTTTAATTTTGAGCCCTTTGGACCTCAATGTTGACCAATTCAGTCCAAAATCTAAATACACGGTAAAAGAGAGGTGAACGATACCAGAGGGACATTCAAACTCATGAGTCGAAAATAAACTGACAACGCCAATGCTAAACAATAAAAAGACCAACAGACAAACAATAGTACATAAAACAATGCAGAAAACTAAAGTCTGAGCAACACGAGTCGTTTTGGGGCCCTTTATAGCTTGTTGTTCGGTGTGAGCCAAGGCTCCGTGTTGAAGGCCGTACTTTGACCTATAATTGTTAACTTTTTATACATTGTGACTTGGATGGAGAGGTTGTCTCATTGGCACTCATACCATAGTTCTTATTTATAAAGATCAATAAAAATTATCCAACAAAGATAAATTTGTAATTAATATAAAGGGCACAGCCAGTACTTTTGCTCAGTGTTATACCAAAAGATACTGTTGTTCTCAATTATAAATTGAAGGAAAATCTTGTTATATTCATATCAATGATTAAAAATCGTATGTTTTCATATTTATATGTCATTTTCATTTGCAATTCAAGAAAAATCCTTTGTTTTAAACAAATAAAATCAGTGACCGAATTTTTCCACAATAATATACAATACAACATAATGTAAGTTATATTTCCCTGAATAATACGAACAGAAAAAAAGTAGGTATGTAATAAGTCTAAATACCATGGCTTTCTTTGTTCTTACACTCAGATTTATTTGATAATTTCAGAGCCTGTGTAATTTTGGAAATAAATAAAAGGATTGTTTTGCCTAAATAAAGTAAAATAAAACTTATGTATGGAGTGGGTGACATGTAACGTCATACAACTTCGTCAACCCTTGACAGGCAAACTGTAAACTGAAAGTCTAACCCTTTAATTTTACTACTATTCAAATAAAAGCTCTAATAGCAAAATATTACTTTTAAAATATATCCCACATGATAACACAAATATTATGAATAAATAAGTTACACGTCTCAATATCATGCTCCTAATAAATCACTAGATTTCTGTCATTGTGGGTCATGATGGCCATGATAAAAACCGGTCTTTCATATTCATTTATATATACAATATTATTCATTTATATAAATCCCATGTTAACCCCTGATATATACGAGCACTCAAACACTGCTGTCAGGTTGATGTGGGCATTGGATATTGAAATGCAATTTGCCTATACAAAGTATCTGCTAATCTCTTTTTGATACATACATCCATATCTACATCCTCAGCATCTTTTTTCTCTGGTCTTTTTGGTTCTTGATAACCAACTGGAGGTGCAAAATCAACCTGTAAAGACATATGAACAACAAAAATATGATTTTATAAACACCAATAGTTGAGGTTTTTTTATAGATATATATATATACAATAAAAACTATAACACAATTTTCCATACGTTTCGGCCATTACGGCCTTCTTCATTGGAATAAATTACAACATTGAAACAACAATTACATCGCTTGGATACATAACGTTATAATTACTACTATGACGTTCATTTGCCGCGTTTTGTTTTTTGTTTTTTTTTTTTTTCTCGTTTGGATTATGAATATTTTTACTATGGTTCATACATAGTGTTGAGTCTATCAGGTTCTAAAGTTTTTAATTTTTGACCCAAAAGGCTTCTTTAGTTTTTCGGTAAATTTCTGTACCAAATACTTTTTCTATTGCAGTAACTTAGATTTTTTATCGAATGGTTATGTTGAATAAAGTAGTTTGCTACGGGATCGTCTGTTTTGTTTGTTCTTTTTTGAAAAGTTTAATAACGTCCTTTGATAAAGTGTATCGCCTGTTTGTCCTACATATATAAGTTTTTCGCATTGTGTACAGTTAATTGCATACACTACGCCCACAGTTTTACAGTCTATTTGTCCCTGAATATTATATTCTTTTCCGGTGTTATCACAGAATACTTTGGTTTCATTAATGTGTGAACATAATGGGGGAAAATGTATCATATTTGCCTTCGGGTCTAAATGATCCGTTCATCCTATTTCGACTCTTCAAAATTCAAGAGTCTATCCTTAATTGAGGTAAATTATATGGCCTTCCAAATACCGTTTCGATTCCTAACATCACTGAAGAGACATTAATTGTCGAAATCCGGATATGGTGTACAAATTATTGCACCTCATGTTTGCGGTATACCATCTTTTCCACAAGTTTATTGTTTTCTGTTTGGTATTAAATTAAAAATTAAGATCCATTTTGTTACATCTTGTGATCCGTTTAGTTGGCAATCGCCAATGGCAGTCAGTAGGGTTTAAGAACATCCGTTGTTCGACCTGCTAGTCAAATGCGTTTTGTTAAAATATACTTTGTCACTTTTTTGGTCTTTGGAAAATGTTGTTTGTGCTGTATTTAGACCCCAACGCAATCATATGTTTGAACGTTGTTTTCAATTTAGACTTATTTAGAGGTTCTGAAAAAAGAAATCACCAATTCACAAACATTCCAACTGACTCCATTTTCAGAAAACGATATCTGTAACAAACATAAAGCATCTTCCGAACATTTGAAAGTCCCTACCATGGACTGGTTACCGAAATTACACAAAAAACCATTTAAATTCCGTTTCATCTCCGCATCGAGTAAGTGTTCTACTACTAATCTATCAGTTCTTCTAACTACCTCCTTACTACTATCAAAGAACTGGTTATTAACTTTTGTAATAAAGCTTATGAAAATAATGGTATTAATTATTTTGGAGTGTTAAAATTCTTTAGAGGTTTTAGATAAAATACATGCTTTTGATGGTCCTTATAATTCTGTTGACAGTTATGATTTTCTACTCTGTACACTACACTTCCACACAATCTTATAAAGAAAAAGTTTTTGTATTTGATAAAATGGTCTTTCGAAAATCTCATTGTTATTTTATTTGCTGTAACTCGTTTAAAGCCTTTTTCTGTAACGAAAAAGGAAAGTATGCTAGATACACTTACTGGAAATGTGAGGATATGATTGAAGCTTTAAATTTTCTGCTAGATAACATTTATGTACGTTTCGGCGATAAAGTGTATCGTCAGGTAGTAGGTATTCCTATGGGCACTAACTGTGCCCTTTAATAGCAGATTTATTTCTATATTGCTATGAATCTCAGTTTATGACCAAACTCAGTAAAGACCCATCATTGTTATATTTAGTTGATACATTCAACAATACCTACCGTTACCTGGATGATATTTTTCGTTAAATAATCCAGAGTTCTCTAAATATACTTCGAAATTTACCCAAAAGAACTTACTTTAACTAAATCTAACATAAACAGCAGCAGTTGCCCTTTTCTAGATTTAGACATTTCAATTTCTAACGGGAAACTACATACTAAAATTTACGACAAAAGAGACGATTTTTCATTTCCTATTGTTAATTTTCCATTTTAGACGGCGATGTGCCTTTGGCTCCATCATACGGTGTTTATATATCCCAACTCGTTCGGTATGCCCGTGTGTGTTCTGATGTCATAGATTTTAACGAACGTAATCAATGCATCACTGGGAAATTATTGTGTCGGGGATTTCGATACCATAAATTACTTAAAACTTTTACTAAATTCTTTCATAGATACAAAGATTTGATTAGTAAATTTGGCTGTACATGTAGAAAACTTATTAAAATGGTATTTCACATCCTAAATTTTACGGTAATATTGTACTTAAAGCGAGGAAATCACTATGTGATCCGTGTAAACTCATCGAACCTTTAAACAAACTTATAAGTAAGGGTTATCGTACCAATATTGTAATTAGATCTCTGAATATAGTTTACATTGGCACTAATATCGATTTTGTCATTAGCAAATTAAAACATAACTAAGTTGTATCTTCTTTTGAGGCGGGATGTTTAGAGACACACACGTTAGTTTTATTTTTATCTCTTAAGAAGTAGCTCCTCACTATCCTACTACCTGTCGATACATTTATTTTGGCATTGCACAAGTCATGTCTTCTCTGACTGTTCATGACGTTAAAATACTAAATCCCTGGGATGTGCTTTAGTTGATTTTAGTCTCTGATGCATGATTTTTATCATTAATTGTTTTGGCTTTTAACTAGCTGTCAGTAACTGCGAGTACTCTCAAATCGTACTTTCTTTTAATTCGACCTGTTGATACTATTTTTAATACTTTTTGTTATTCTATATTAATATGGATCTTGTCTGTATACCAGCTTTGATTATTTGGAATATCTACTAATTTTCACTTCTTCATACTACATTTGTATGAACATCAAGATTATTCTCCTTTAATCTGTACAGGGAAGTTTTATTGTTGATATTTACCCTTATGTATCTAGTGTTAAATTAGGTATTCATATGACAGACCTTTCTTGGTATTCCTAATTATTGGAAGATTTTATATAGACAGAAAAAGTATACCTAAAACGACAAAGTTATTTTTCATTTACCTGTATATATTATGAAAACCGGTTTTTCAAAAGTGATTATTTTCTAAGGGTTAAATATTTCGCGGTGGTGTATTGCCATGGCTTTATTTGGACTTGTTTGTTTGCTTTTTGGCCTTGTATGTTTGTCCCTAATATTTTATTAACTATGTATTTACTTTCAGGTATCACAGATCAATTTATTCGTTCATAGTGTGTTAATTTACGTTTTGATTGAGTTAAGCCTTCCAATTGATGTTTTATCGTGTGTTTTCTATGTTGTGATGTTATACTATTGTTTCAGAAAAAGGGAGAAGGTTTGGTACCATTAAAACGTTTAATCCCGCTGCAAATGTTTGCACCTGTCCTAAGTCAGGAATCTGATGTACAGTAGTTGTCGTTTGTTTATGTAATTTATACGTGTTTCTCGTTTCTCGTTTTTATATAGACTAGACCGTTGGTTTTACCGTTTGAATGGTTTTACACTAGTACTTTTGGGGCCCTTTATAGCTTGTTGTTCGGTGTGAGCCAAGGCTCCGTGTTGAAGGCCGTACATTGACCTATAATGGTTTACTTTTATAAATTGTTATTTGGATGGAGAGTTGTCTCATTGGCACTCACACCACATCTTCCTATATCTATAAACTTTTAGCTACCTCTTTACAAGCAGAACCAAATACAATGAAAGTCCCAACTATGTACTGGCTTCCGAAGCTACATAAAACACCTTACAAATATAGATTTATTTCGTCTTCAAGCCATTGTTCCACTACTTAATTGTCTATTCTTCTTACCAGTTCACTTGGTACAATCAAAAACCTGATTATAAATTGTTCAAATAAGGCCTTTGAAAATAGTGGAATTAATTACTTTTGTAGTGTCAAAAACTCGTTGGAAGTACTTGATAAATTGCATGCTTATATTGGTGATTTTGAATCTGTTCAAAGTTTTGATTTTTCTACCCTGTATACCACATTGCCTCACATTCTCATTAAGAAAAATTCACACACCTAATTAAATGGGCATTTAAAAGTCAGAATGTGAATACATATGTTCTAACTCTTTTAGGTCATTTTTAGTAGCAATAAACAAAAGAACTATGTCAATTGGACATGCTTTGATACTATATCTGCCCTTGAATTTTACTAGATAATATTTTTGTTCGCTTTGGAGATTCCGTATATCGTCAGGTTATCGGAATTCCAATGGGGACTAACTGTGCACCACTTATTGCGGACCTGTTTTGTATTGCTATGAGTTACAATTTATGACTAAAATCAGCAAAGACCCATCGAAACAACATCTGATACAAAATTTAATAATACTTTTAGATATTTGGATGATATATTGGCTCTCAATAATGACGACTTCAGTATGTATACTAAAGAAATTTATCCTGTTGAACTTACTTTAAATAAAGATAATACTAACAATGACCACTGCCCTTTCCTCGATCTTGATATCTATATCATTAACGGAAAGCTTAATACAAAAATTTATGATAAAAGAGATGATTTTCATTTCCTATCGTTAATTATCCATTTTTAGATGGTGACGTTCCTTGTCACCATCTTACGGTGTTTATATATCTCAACTTGTACGATTCGCTCGTGTATGTAACAACGTTTCAGATTTAAAGAAAGAAGTTTATGTATTACTGAAAAATTATTACACCAGGGTTTTCGATATCACAAACTAGTCAAAACATTTACTAAATTGTATCATCGGTACAAGGACATCATTCGTAAATATAGCTCAACATGCAGACTTCTTATACGTTCAGGTATTTCACATCCAATCTTTTATGGTAATATTCTTTACAAAGCACAAAATGTCAGTATTCACCTCAGAAGCTAACAAAACCTTTAAATAGACTTATTAAGAAGGATATAGTTACGATACTGTTGTCAGGTCATTAAAGATTGCATATTTTGGCTTTAATATTGATTCACTTATAGGGTCTTTGCATCGGAACTAAACACATTTATTTAAAAACCAGTTGTTGGCATGACACGGGTTATGCTCTTCTCATATATTTTATGATGGTATGATACTAAACCCTAACGGGAGGATTGTGCCTGATATTCATATGATGAAGACATAATCTTTCAATCAGTTTAATTGAGGTCTGGAGCTGGCATGTCAGTTAACTGCTAGTAGTCTGTTGTTATTTATGTATTATTGTCATTTTGTTATTTTCTTTTGTTTCATCTTCTGACATCGGACTCGGACTTCTCTTTAACTGACTTTTATTGTGCGTATTGTTATGCGTTTTCTTTTCTACATTGGCTAGAGGTATAGGGGAGGTTGAGATCTCATAAACATGTTTAACCCGCCGCATTTTGCGCCTGTCCCAAGTCAGGAGCCTCTGGCCTTTGTTAGTCTTGTATTATTTTTACTTTTAGTTTCTTGTGTATAATTTGGAGTTTAGTATGACGTCCATTATCACTGAACTAGTATATATATTTGTTTAGGGGACAGCTTAAGGACGCCTCCGGGTGCGGAATTTCTCGCTGCATTGAAGACCTATTGGTGATCTTCTGTTATTGTCTGTTCTGTGGTCGGGTTGTTGTCTCTTTGACATTCCCATTTCCATTCTCAATTTTATATATATATATATACAAGTCTTAATTGAAAACCTATGATTGCGTTGGATAAAACCGCAATTTTTATACGTGTGGATGCAAAACAAATTTCTTGTTAGAGGGTCTAAATACAGCACAAACAACATTTTCCAAAAGACCAAAAAGTGAAAAGAATATTTTAACAAAATGCATTTGACTAACAGGTCGAACAACAAATGTTCTTAAACCCTGCTGACTGCCATTGGCGATTGCCAAATAAACGGATCACCGATGTAATAAATGGATCTTAATTAAAAATTTAATACTAAACAGAAAACAATAAACTTGCGGAAAAGATGATATACCACAAACAAAAGGTGCAAAGGTTTTTGTACACCATATCAGGATTTCGACAGTTAATATCTCTTCAGTGATGTTAGGAATCGAAACGGTATTTGGAAAGCCATACAATTTACCTCAGTTTAGGATAGACTCTTGAATTTTGAGGAGTCAAAATAGGATGAACGGATCATATAAACCCGAAGGCAAATATGATACAAGCCCAAACGAAAACATTTAAATCAAGTCTAAATTGAAAGCAACGTTCAAGGTCCGTGTATATTTGCGTCCATTCGTTTTTCGTTTTGAAATATCAAAAACAAAAAACGAAAAACAAAAGTGTTTTCATTTTTCGTTTTTGATTTCTCAAAAACCAAAATGAAAAACAAAAGTGTTTTCGTTTTCGTTTTGATTTCTCAAAACCAAAACGAAAAACGAAAGTGTTTTCATTTTCGTTTTGATTTTCAAAACCAAAATGAAAATCAAAAGTGTTTTCGTTTTTCGTTTTTGATTTCACTAAACAAGAAAAGCATCTACATTTGGTTTCAATTTCTGTATTTTGCTCTAAAATTCTCGTTTTACGTTGTACAATGTTTTCCTTTCCTTTTATATAGCCATTGATACCCCGGTGTATTTACTACTTAATGTAGACAGAATAGACCGCCTGACTTATGATTCGAACTAAGGTGATTAATGAATCAAAGACTTTCAAATTTCCTTGTTTTTATCTATAATAAAATATCAAATTATTATATTTAAATATCAAATGAATCACAAATTTGAATAATACAATGAAATATTATATAAAGATGGTAAAAATAAAACGATTGATTACAACATCAAATTAACAAGGGAGGTTACTACTTATCTGATAAGAAAACTAGCCCTGTCGTTAAAGTATGCACAGCGGTTATCAGATCAATAGTATTTAAATCGGAGATAATGACGACGAATGGAAAAGACTTTATCAATCTGAACAAAAAGGATGCATGATCTTTACTTTTAAGTTGTGAAAGGTTAGTAATCTAAGATGATTAAAACTGATGACCTAGGTCCATCTGTCAGTATTAGTACTATTACACGATCATTCACGACGATAATCTGTTTTTTTTTTTTCTTTCTTTTTTTATTAAGATCGTTTGATTGAAAAACAAATACCGAAAGTTCACAATTCAAAATGGGATTAGCATTCAATCATTTTGCCATTCGGGCCTATTCGGGCCTATTCGTGATGACTTTTACTCCTTTGAGAAGGCTATATGGTGTCCTATACTAGAGTGTGTGCACGGGTTGGTTACGGAATAGAGAATAATGGGCAAAAATATAAAGAATAGAGAAAGTGGACCAAAAATTAAACAAAAGAGAATAATGCGGTGTTAGAATACAAAGTATAGAGAATAATTGGCAAAAAGTATAATGATTAGAGAAAAATGGCCTAAAACATTAAAGAAACCCCAATCCAGACCATTATAATAGTTGCCTATACCAACGTTTTCTGTCTCCAGTAGATTGTTATTGGTAACCATACGTTTTCTCTTTATTCTTATGACTATCAATTAAGACGTGAGCTTCAATAATTTGCTAGCATATGGTTACTTAACTTCTTTTGCTCCTGGTGACAAAATGGAAAAATTTTATTAATTGATTGCGTCCAAAGCACTTTTCTGGTTTAATCTTTATCAGAAGGGTTAGGAAGGGGACAAACAACAGTTCATGTCACCTGTTGGTACTGTAGCGTCACTCTTCTTTCATTTTCTTGTGCCTGTTTTTTTTTTTTTATTGACACCAGGTTAGACTTTTGATTTTCAAAACCTGTCTATCCCCCACTACTCCCCCGTGCAAAATAATATAATTTTATTAATGGTGGCCCTTTATGATTAACAATAATTGAAGAAAAAACAAAAAATATGCATACAGCTACCGACGACAACAACAGAATTAAAGGCTCCTGACTTCAAACAGGCCAATATATTCGAGTTCATGATATTCCCCAACTCATACCTGGGTGGTGTAAAAATCAGTTCATAAGAACAGAGTTGTCTTTCACATGAAACCACGTCAAACATTGGTTAATAGTTACTTCGGTATAAATGATCGAGAAATTAAGAAGGTAAAACAAAACAAATATTAAAATTAAGACAGTATTTATGCAATAACTACAACTTGGATACATTCACTTTGTTCAGTTAAGAGTTTGATTTTGACAAATAGATTTCCGATAATTGTTTTCTAAACGTTTTTTGGAACCCAATGACACTGCATACTGTTGCAAACTGTAACGTGAAGATGTGCATGAAATTGCGGAGGTTATGGAAATTTCAGTCTGGTCAAACCAAAGTTTTTAAAATTATTTTTGCTGCTCCTCTACAAGCACGCGGCATTAATAAGTAAAAGCAGAGACTTATCGGCTCGGAGTCAAAATATTGAATCCGCGTAGGATAACATGTCTTCCTGCGAACTATAACATCGCGAAGTAGGACGTCACGCTCAGTGTGTCGGTATAATCCAAAGCAGGGTTAATAATTCATATTACAATAACATGTTCTCGTGCTGAATATGCATTTAATTTGCCACTGGATATTAAAAAGCCATAGTTCATTACCATCTCGTGCACAACCTTGCATAAAAGAGTGATTTTGCGGTCGTACAATGGTATGACGTTTGTCGTCGTCTTCCGAAGACATTTGGTTTCCAAACAATACAAAAACTGGAGTATACATGTAAGTGTATGGATCTTTATGAAATTGTACCACAAAGTTTCATACTACATAAGGAAGGTTGGAATGGATTTGAGGTTTATTGTCCCAACTTTGTAGGAATTAAGGGGAAAAACATTTTTCTTGTTTCAGGACAAAATAACTTAATTATAATGGATCTCAATGAATTTGTACCACAAGGTTCCATACTTCATAAGGAATGTTGAGACTGATTTTTGGGGTTATGGTCCAAAACGTTCAAGAATTACGGACCAAAACATCGGTAAAAAAAAACTAGGATTTTCTGGTTTCCGGACAATAACTTCAGTATAAGTCTAAAATGAATCGTTTTAGGAAAAAGGGCTTAAAACAATACTTTTCTTATACTTTGCATACGTTGCGCATATCTTGTCCAATTCAATGGGGTTTAATTCATAGTCTTGAATTCTTGGGGTTTTTTTATATGCAGAATCTAACCGTGTATTTATAGATTCTTATTTTGGGGTCCGTTTTCAATTTGGTCCACATGAAGGTCCAAAGGGTCCAAAATTAAACTTTGCTTGATTTTAACAAATAAAATAGACTATTATGGTTCTTTGCTTTGGTGAATCTAACCGTGTATTTAGATTTTTGATTTTGGGCCCGGTTTTCAAATTGGTCCACATTAAGGTCCAAAGCGTTCATAATCAATTTTAGTTTGATTTTAACAAAAAATGAAATCAAGGGGTCTTTTGATTACTTAATCTACGCATGTATTTGTATGTTGGATATTGGATCATGATAGCTAAATATCCAATTTCATTTTTTACAGCGGATGACCGTGAGGGCATTCCGGTGTTATGTTGCCACAGACATTTCTACCCACATGACTTGCGTTTTTGACTGATAACCGAACGTATTTCGTATAATTACGCGGATATCATCGAGTGCAAAATAACACTCCTTATCGCTTGTTATATACTAATTTCATCAATAAATATTCATTAAAATAATTTTAAGAACATAGATAAATGAAAATGTTTTGTCTTGAGAAATATATTTATCATATACTTGTAGAAAATAATGGTTTAATTGTACCCTTGATAAAACTTATTTGTGCATATATTTACTCATTAAATTTGAAGAATTGGCCTTTTCAGAATCTAAAGGACTATGGGTAATCTAATTGTTCGTACACCAAAAAGAAAATAATGTTACGTCATTGGTTCAATTTCCTTTGTTTAGGACGTTTTAAACCAATCATAACGTTTTGGTGTACGCTTTTGAAAATATTACCCAGAATGCATTGGATTCTGAAATGGCGAATTGTTTTAGCCGTGTGATATGACTTTCGTTATCAACTGTTTCCGGTATATATCAACTGCTTCCGGTTATTATCGTATGCCTTTCTTTAACGTTACCGCAAAGCATTTCGACGTCATTCTGTAAATTCCGGAAAATAAAACCTCAGTAGTACATTTTAGTGAAAACATAACTAAGTAGAATAAAGAACGAATATTTAGAAACAGGAAAGTTTTTATATTAAAAAAATGAAAAACAAATAATACAATAAATGAATTTTATAAAGTTTTAAAAAGGTTTTCTTGTCTCTATGGCTTCTGCTGAAGTATATGATAAAAAGAACATAACATGTCATTTTTCATATCAGACCCCTTATCAGCTTATGGTCAAAATCATCCCTCGAGCCTGTCGGCTCTCGGACTGATATTATGACCTATTGCTGATAAGGGGTCTGATATGAAAAATGCCATGTTATAATCTATATATATCAATAACAAATCAATACCGAAAATTTATGTTAACGTATTCGGAAGAATATCTAAAGAACGTTGTGTCATCTGTACTATTATTTGTCTGTTTGTCTTTTTATTTTTGGCCATGGCGTTGTCAGTTTGTTTTCGATCTATGAGTTTGACTGTCCCTCTGGTATCTTTCGTCCCTCTTTTGCAACAAACGTGGGAAAATATGAATGCCTACTCAAATCCAATCTATTAGAAAAACTGATTATTACAGAAGAGTGTCCACCATGCACTTGCACTGCACTATCATTAGAATAGTAGAATAGAATGATATACAAATGGATGAAAATTATATATAACTGTTTTACAAATATTGATATAATATATAACACGAAACCAGAGTATACAGATAACAAATGATTATATCACTACAATATAACAGTTATTATGGTGAGCTTGAATTTCCTGTTATTTATTCATCATCCACACACTAACTTGTCTCAGAAAAAATATATATATCTATGTACCTTAACCTTACTTTCAGGTATAGAGATGTGATTTTTTTTTCTGAGACAAGTGCTTGTGACCATCCACCAGAACTTGCGGTCATCCGATGTTCAGTACTTCAGTACTTTGATATAAGTTCTTAGACCACATTCATTCTGTGTCAGAAACCTATGATATGTCAAATATTTAATCACTATCAAAATTCAGAGTTGTATTGCACAATTGATAGAAAGTGTAAGTAGAATCACAGTTAAAATAGATACCAATAGATATAGCATTAAATTTTAATTTTATAGAAGAAATCATGTATAAATATAGTTTGAAATTTTCTAATCAATAATAGATCGTTTTAAAAATAATTAAAGGTAAGTTTTATGGATTTTTTAAAAGATATTGTATTAATGATGAGTTTTAAGAACTTGGTGGTAGGTTTGTTTTTATTCTATATAAATTAATTTTCAGAATGCTATATATATATATATACAACTCTAAATTGAAAACAACGTTCAAACCTATGATTGCGTTGGATAAAAACCGCAATTGTTATACGTGTGCATGTAAAACAAATTTCTTGGAAGAAGGGTCTAAATACAGCACAAACAACATTTTCCAAAAGACCAAAAAGTGAAAAGTATATTTCAACAAAACGCATTTGACTAACAGGTCGAACAACTGATGTTCTTAAACCCTGCTGACTGCCATTGGAGATTGCCAAATAAATTGATCACCAGATGTTACATGGATCTTAATTATCAATTTTAATACCAAACAGAAAACAATGAACTTGCGAAAAGATGGTATATCGTTTATTTGGCAATCGCCAATGGCAGTCAGCAGGGTTTAAGAACATCTGTTGTTCGACCTGTTAGTCAAATGCGTTTTGTTAAAATATACTTTTTTCACTTTTTTGGTCTTTTGGAAAATGTTGTTTGTGCTGTATTTAGACCCCTCTATCACGAAATTTGTTTTGCATGCACACGTATAAAAATTGCGGTTTGTATCCAACGCAATCATAGGTTTGAACGTTGTTTTCAATTTAGACTTGTATATATATATATAATTCTTTTATGAACATAACCCCTGGACAAACTTAGCTGTTTTTGTCCATTGATAAATACTAGTGGATTAAATTCTTTGTGCTGAATCTAACCTTGTACAAATGTATTTAGATTTTGAATATTGGACCACATTCTGTACGTGCCTGTCTCAAGTAAGGAGCCTGTAGTACAGTGGTTGTCGTTGGTTCTTGTCTGTCATATTTGTTTTTCTTTAATTGTTTTGTTTAAACTTAGGCCGTTAGTTTTCTCAACCGAATTGTTTCATATTTTTCATGTTGGGACCTTTTATAGCCTACTATTTGGTATAGTGTTTTTTCTCATTGTTGAAGGCCTTACTGTTACCTTTAATTGCTTACATCAACTTTATTTGAACCTTGGTGGATAGTTGTCTCAGTGGCAGTTATACCTCATCTCCTTATTTTATAAAAGTCCAATTTCTAAATTTTTCAGGTATTTGACCACATTTATTCTGTGTCAAAAACCTATGCTGTGTCAAATATTTAATCAAAATTCAAATTCAGAGCTATATCAAGCTTGAATTTAGTGTCGTTACTTGTCCTAACTGTTCATGGTTCGACATCTGCGGTCGTATCATTCTGTGCCCCGCTGAACATTTTGTTTATATTTACAATTCATTGGATATGTAATTTAACTGCAAAAGCCACCAAGAGACGGTGGTGCATGGCAAACTGGGAGTTAGACGCACATTGTATACATACTAGTATTTATAATTTGATTAAAATACCTCGTACCTGATGAAGAGGGGTTACTATACATTGTAATTTGACTCCAGGCTGCACCAAGGGAACATGTCATACAGAATTTACTTGTGAAAAGAACACTGGAAAAAAAAGTGCTTGGAAAAAGCCAATACATGCAGAATATCAACCGTCAAGTAGCTGAATATGATTAATTTTACGTTAAATGAAAAGACTTTAAACTATATTTCATCTGTAATGCTAATAGCACACTTTAACTTTAAATCTAGTACAGAAATGAACTCCAATAAAGCATATGCATTATTTAACATTACGTTCATTTTTAACGACGTTTTTCTCACAATGACTTTAAACCTCCGTGATAGAAAGGAAGGATATAGGGTATCCATACATGACACAAAAACAGAACATGTACAGCAAAAAACACAATTCTAGTTCTTACCGTTAGCCAAACTAGTTAAAACACAACAGTTTTACTATTTTTATTGTCGTTCTTTTCCTCCATTTTAAATTTACTTATATAATCGCATTTACTCTCATCAACTCAAGCTTATATGATCTGCACTGATGTTTAAACTTGTCCGAGATACATATTAAGCTAAGACGAGGACCATATACGCTTCCGTATATATTTGCTGTTGTTATGTTCTTACATGAAACATGTATCTACTGTACAAAAAGAACGCATTAAATAATTGTAAATAATTTTAAAAAGGAAGACTAATGGCCAATTTCCCCCTGAATTTTATTCACACCATGGCTATTTTAAGCTCAACAATGGGCAAAGTGAGCTTTTCTCATCACTTGGCGTCCGTCGTCATCGTCGTCTGTCCCGTCCGTCGTCCGTTGTCGTCCGTTAACCTTTATAAAAATCTTCTCCTCTAAAACTACTTGGCCAAATTTAAACTAACTTGGCCACAATCATTATTGGGATATCTAGTTTGAAAAATATGTCCGATGACTAACATAGAATATATATTATTTCGTAAACCGTTATGAATAGAGAAAATCTGACATGAGCAAAAATGTTCAGAATGTTGAGCTCTGTTGTCCATACATGTCAAAAATTGTCAAGCGACTTTTTATAGGAGTTATTGCCCTTAAATGACAAATTTTACCATTTTTATTTCATTTTTGCCTATTATCTTGAAAACTATAAAAGATACAGAGAAACATTAAAATTCAAAAATGATCAGCAAGAAAAGTTCTACAAATTAGTTCAATTGTCGAAATCGTCAGCCGACTCCTTTTTAGAGTTATTGCCCTTGGATGATGATTTATACATTTTTTTTGCGTTTTTGCCTTACAAATGTATATCTTTAAAATTATAACAGATAGATAGAAACTTTAATATGCAAAAATGATCAGCAAGACAATATCTACAATTAACAATATTGAGGAAATCGTCCGACGTCTCCTTGGAGTTATTGTCCTTTAATGAAGAATTTTATCATTATTTTTGGGGGGTTTTGCTTTACATGATAAAACTTATAATAGATAAATAGACACTTTAAATCTCAAAAATGACCGATAGGGCAGAACTTCTAACGAGTCACTTTCTTGCCCTCTTTTGTGTTTTGAGCAAAAACTAGAGAAGATGGAGAGAAACTGTTTTTTTTTAAAGCCGACTAAATGATCAGCAATACAAGTCCAAAAAAACAGATTTTTGTCATGAATTCTATTCTCTTCTTCTATGTTGGAGAGTGTCCTTTGTTGAATATGCACATAGACCTAGGTTAGCGGCACAGGCTCTTTAGAGCCTCTAGTTAAAAAGTATATCAATCTGCAACTAAATTCTTACCACACGTATCGCAATCCAATGTATGTTCTCTATGATTGTAACAATATAATGGGTACTTCTTAAACAGATTACAAAACTATAAACGCCTAAAGGGTCTGCAAATAGTCCAAACCGGAAAATTTTTGAAAGATTTTGGCAACGTTTAAGTAGTTATCGTCAAAATGAATAAACAAAAATATAATAGTTAACCAAACAAAACTCTTGATTTATTTCAAACCAGGGCCATTTACAAAAAGTCTATCAATCTTAAAGTTCACTTAGATTCATAGTACCACATCCCAAAGTGTACACTCTAAGGGTTTTACAATATGATCGCTTAATTTCAAACGTATCACCAACTTATAAACACCTAAAGATAGCTCAAAATCGCGATTTTTGCACATTTTTGCTCTTTAGTATTTATTCCTAAAACGTACAAGAAGGTCATCGTTAACCAAATCCAAAATTGTGTTAGAAGTAAAGCTATTCATTGTCTTTCACTAATTCATTTTGGCTGTCGACGGCCTTCGATGCAAAATTTGACAAAAACATGTAAAAGCAAATTTGTATCTTCAACAGCATGCAACATGTAACGCTGAACTAAACACTAAACTCCGAAACATGTAAATGAACTAAAATTACAAAAGATATTTTAGATATATAATTTAAACTTTTTAATGTATTATGTCAAGTATGATAAAGATATGAAAAAAACATTTAGGACCCTGCGAGTGAAAATAAAAGATATTGAAAATTAGGCTCTAACCCTTTGCAATGTTGTATTACAATGCCTTCAAAAGAAACATATAGCACTGAATAGTATTTTGATTTCAGGTGAATATGTAAAACATTGTTACAATATATAACGTCATCTTCAATTTGCAATGTGCAGACCAATTTTAGATTTTGAGTGAAATAAGTCCGGGGAAAATTGGTCTCGTCACTTTCAAAGACCCCCCTTTTTTTATTCCTAAAAATTGGAAGAAAGCCACATGTTTCTTAAGTGCCTGTGCTTATGTCTATTTCTGTTGTTGACCCAACATGCTGCCAACAATTAAGTTTCGATGCTTTACTACTTGAAAAAAAATGGTCCAACAAGTTCACGGTTATGAATGGTTATCAAACTATCGTTATTGCCATCACGCAAAGTCAAAACGAACAAAATAAACCACCAATTATTGAGGCAAAATAATAGAAAATGATGAAGCTCAACTAGTCGCATAACCTTATGTTTTGTGATTTGTGACTTAATAAAAAAAAAGGCGTAGCAATTTTATCACATATTTTATTTTTTGATATAAGTCAAGTAAGGCGGGAAGTACAATAATGTTCCGAGCATCGTGATAGACATCTTCTTTTGGACTGCTTCCTGGTGACTCATAAGATGGCATCCTAAACCTCGACTTGGAGTGTGAACTTTTTTTTTGAAATAATCTAAATAGCGTATACATATTACCGTCATAAATGCTAAGTTTGAATGTTCGTGTAATATTCCTGGAATGGTCATTATTTATCAGCTGAGGGGGTCGGTTCAAATTTTTCACATAAAATTTGTTGTTGTCTACCCCCCCATCATTCTTAAAACCGCAAAATGCCCCCTAAACAACATAGTTTCAAAAGTTTGAACCCCCCCAAAAAAAAAATTCCCATCAATTAACAGTTGTGAGAAGTAGATGACTACCAGCTACATAGTAACGGGCTTTGAGAAATCCTGAAATCCTGAGTATAACAAAGAGTTTTTCTTCTTGATGTTTTTTTTTTTTTTTTCAAATAAGAATATCTGACACGTGCATGTAGAAAAATTGACAAAATAAGCTTTTTAATGAGAAAAAAAATATTACAAATTAACTTGAGCCTTCATGTACAGAATGACGTCATACCTACACATATTGTTCCTGATTTTGAAAATGCTAATGCTTAATAAGTAAAGCTATTAAAGTCACTATAAACGAAAAATAAATGGGATGACGAAGAAAGAAAAAAAAAGAAATTTCTTTTTCCAATTTACATTATTTTACTGCAACCTATAATTCTACAAATTTTATATAGATAAACTTTCAATAATGATTTCTACTCTTTATTATGAATCAGTGGCGGATCCAGAATTTTTTATAAGGGGGTGGGGCACTGACTGACCTAAGGGTGGTCCCGCTTCAGTCATGCTTCAGTGATTCCCTATATAAGCAACCAAACTTTACCCAAAAAAGAGGGGGCCGGGCAACCAGCCCCCTTGGATCCGCCTATGGAATGAATGTACATTTGCTGACACAGTATAATTTGAAAATGAAAAAAAGATTACAAAAAAGTCAGTATTCCATTATAGGAAGTGTAATTTGAATAACACATTGCAAATTTTACTGATTTTATGGTTTATTAAATATGTACAAGATTTATTTGAGATAAAGAAATATATATTCAAGTCAGGAACCTCTGGTCGTTGTAAGTCTTGTATATTTTATATATTTTAAAATTTTGGTTCATTTAGAGTTTAGTGTGGTTTTCTCTGAACTAAAAATGTACACATTTTGTTTAGGGGCCAGCTGAAGCCCGCCTCGGGTGCATGATTTTCTCACTAAGTTGAAGACCCATTGTTGGCCTTAGGCTGTTTTCTGCTCTTTGGTTGGTTTGTTGTTTCTTTGAAATATTCCCCCTTTCAATTCTCAATTTTATTATAATATTTCAACGTGAAAATGTTTTACGTGTATTGTTTTGTATGTGTGAATGCATGGTGCCCATCAAGTATTCTTATGAGGGTCTGGATAGGGTTTTACAGAATAAAGACGAATGGATCAAATCTATAGAAAATAGACCCCCAAAAAAAAAAGAAAGAATAGAAAAATAGAAAAATAGAAAAAGAATAAAGAATAAAGAATAGAAAATAATGGGGTGTTAGAAAATAAAGAAAGAGAAAATATAAAGAATAGAGAAAATTACCTTAAAATTAAAGAATACAGAAGTGAAATCCCTACCATCCAGAATGTCTAATATTCTTATTCGATATCTTTGTAATAATTTTATAAAATAATTATACCTATTATCAAGTGATTTAAGAATATACACACCTTCTATCCCAAGAATCACATAAAATGATTTAAACACTATAGAAAGTTGACTATGCGTGTTCAGAAACTTTCCTGTGGTCAAAACTAGGTTAAAATGTTTCATACAGTTAAGTATCACTAGAATTGTAAATTTACACATCCTATGGATAATGAACCATAACAGATGACTGTGATATAAAGGAGTGATCGTATTCACTACCTTGAGAGATTATGCATCCTGCTGGTGCTTTACACTATCAAAGATTTAACAATGACACTCACTTCAATATCGTCAACAATCTATATATATACTGGTCAGTCATAAAAACTTTAATCGGGTGACCCAGTGGCGGATCCAGAGGGAGGGGGGTTCCGGGGGTTGGACTCCCCTTTTTTCTTGACAATCAATGCATTTGAATGGGACATATAGTTGGAACCCCCCTTTTTAAAAATGGCTGGATCCGCCCCTGTGACCCCTACCCCTACAGTAAAAATATATGTTTAATGGTAATCCCCCCCAACCAGTATGATATTTTTGGCAATGACCCCCTTCAAATGCACCGACCCCCTCAGCTGATAAATAATAACTGTTCCCTAATGGCTGATTGGCCTCAGTCATCATGCAATTCTAATAATCTTAGATAACCAACTTTTTAAACTTAAAAGTAAAGATCATGCATCCTTATTGTTCAGAGTTATAAAGTCTTTTCACTTCGTCGACATTATCTCCGATTTAAATACTATTGATCTGATAACTGCTGTGCATACTTTAACGACAGGGCTAGTTTTCTTATCAGATAAGTAGTAACCTCCTTGTTAATTTGATGTTGTAATCAATCGTTTTATTTTACCATCTTTATATAATATTTCATTGTATTATTTAAATTTGTGATTCATTTGATATTTAGATATAATAATTTGACATTTTATTATAGATAAAAACATGGAAATTTGAAAGTCTTTGATTCATTAATCACCTTAGTTCAAATCATAAGTCAGGCGGTCTATTCTGTCTACATTAAGTAGTAAATACACCGGGGTATCAATGGCTATATAAAAGGAAAGGAAAACATTGTACAACGTAAAACGAAAATTAAATAGAGCAAAATACAGAAATTGAATCCAAATGTAGATGCTTTTCTTGTTTAGTGAAATCAAAAATGAAAAACGAAAACACTTTTAATTTTCATTTTGGTTTTTGAAAAATCAAAAACGAAAAATGAAAACACTTTCGTTTTTCGTTTTTTGTTTTTGATATTTCAAAACGAAAAACGAATGGACGCAAATATACACGGACCGTTCAAACCTATGATTGCGTTGGATAAAAACCGCAATTTTTATACGTGTGCATGTAAAATAAATTTCTTTTTAGAGGGGTCTAAATACAGCACAAACAACATTTTCCAAAAGACCAAAAAAGTGAAAAAGTATATTTTAACAAAACGCATTTGACTAACAGGTCGAACAACTGATGTTCTTAAACACTGCTCACTGCCACTAGCGATTGCATAATAAACGGATCACCGATGTAATAAATGGATCTTAATTAAAAATTTAATACTTAACAGAAAACAATAAACTTGCGGAAAAGATGATATACCGCAAACAAAAGGTGCAAAGGTTTTTGTACACCATATCCGGATTTCGACAATTAATGTCTCTTTATGATGTTAGGGATCGAAACGGTATTTGGAAGGCCAAATAATTTACCTCAATTTAGGATAGACTCTTGAATTTTAGAGAATCGAAAAAGGATGAACGGATCATATAAACCCGAAAGGAAAATATAATACAAGCCAAAACGGTAAAATATAAACAAGTCTAAATTGAAAACAACGTTCAAACCTATGATTGCGTTGGATAAAAACCGCAATTTTTATACGTGTGCATGCAAAACAAATTTCTTATTAGAGGGGTCTAAATACAGCACAAACAACATTTTCCAAAAAGGCCAAAAAAGTGAAAAAGTATATTTTAACAAGTATATATATATATATCAAGTGTATATTATTTTCCTGTGTTATTTTAACGGTATTCATCTTCCATTTTCTTTTACAAACTGCATGTATAGAGCCATTAACCAATATACTGTTTAAATTGTTCTATCTTTGTGGTTGTATCTTGTTTGTACAGTTGCCTATTGTCAGTTGATTTGGTATTGTATTTTCCCTGTGAATTTCAACAAGGAAAACAATATATGCATGAAAACGTGTTGAATAAAAATTACGAGTGTTGCATGAAATATCTGTTTACCATTCTGGTTGACTCTGACAACTATTTGATATTACAGCACATTTAAGTTCTGCCATTTTTCAATTTAAAAGCAAGTTTATTGTTTAAAACAAGCTTTACACTGACTCACAAACCTGCTCGTGCATTTTTCATTGTTATTCAACGCAAAATAAGTATCTAAGATACCTAGGACGATCTCATTTCACAAAGGATTTCTATTGTCTACTTATTGTACCTCGAACTTATTTACCCGGTGTAGGTCTTTAAGTTGTGGTTCAATTTACTAAAAGTTAATCGGGCATGACTTATTAGATACGCCCTCTTAAAATCAGGGCGTCCGAAATAGGATCGGAAAGAAAAAAACACCAAGCAAAATAACATAATTTACAATTTTAGAAAATTTTTGATTCAAAGTGCTTTTGGTTGCTTTAATATCTCCGGTCAATAATCAAACGGTATTTTACTGGAAATACTAACCTGTCCCGAACCGAGAGATGTTGGCTGCAATAGGAATTTATTTACAAAAAGTCCATATCTCATTAAATTATAGTGGCCGTTATTGGTTGTAAATTCATGACGTTTTGTTTTTGGCATTCGTCTACCGTGGAGAAAAAAGAGGGAAGAAGGGCTAATAGCATAGCTTACGACTTCGATCATAGTTCAACTGTATTATATTACGGCATACGTTTTACCTCTAGCGAACGCTCTGCCTTATTGTAAAAAGTTCCACTCTAAAATTGTAATCATTTGCATCAGGTTGATCAACTTTGCATCTCGTCGTCAATATGCATATGACATATTTGCCACTGGACATAAATGGAGCAATTAATTAATTAACTTCATTTAGTGATGTATAATCATTTGTTTTCAGTTGATAATCGTCTCAAACAGTTTTCTCATTTTTCCATATTTCATTTTTATTTACACATGAATTTTTAAGCATAAATCTTAGCATTTCTTCTATCATTTTTCTCTTTGCATTTAATCGTTTTTTTAAATATTGAAAAAAACGTTGTCGTAGTACTCATCAGGGGTTACATTGTATCCTTTTCAGCAAAACTAATAGGAGAGCGGATAAGAACAGAAAACAATCTTCATTGAGTGTTAATAACTCATATATCGAAGCGTACAATGACGGCTGTCTCGTCTAGGTGACAACATTTCCTGTTTCAAGTTTATTTATATCTCAGACTGGTATAATAGTTGTCATAAAAGCAAAAATGGATAAAAAAATGTTGACAACAATTTATATAAGGATTCAACTTATTTTGGGCATTTCATTTATATGCAAAAGTCGCAAAAAATGTGTTAAAATCAGCCTTGCGACTTATTTGAAAAAAATAAGCTGACCTTTCTTGTTGTTTACACATTTCGATCATTCAACTCGTGCATAGATCGTATTTCCTCTAATTTTTTTAACGTATAGATAGCGTGAAATTCTCACTACACAAGGCATCGGATATACATTCCTACTTCGATTGGACAAAACTGAGTATTTATATATCCGATAAGCTAACGAACGCACCCATTTAGCAAGGGTATACTGTGGGACGGGAGAGGTCCAGAGTTGTCAATATTTATATACCAAAGTGAATCATTTGGTTTTGAATAAAAGGAGATAAAGGTATACATTAATGCGACAGCAACACAAAGACACAGACAAATCAAAAATTTATAATCAACTTTCAGTCTTTTTTTTATATCCGTATAAAAATGGAAAGATCCGTATACAGAAAAATAATCTCAAAACCGCCCCATGACTAAATTATAGTTATACGGAGTCAATTCAATAATATTTACCGTCAAATATTATATATCCCAAAAGTCACATTTGATTTAATATTATTTACCGTCAAAGATATCCCAACAATCACAAGTGTTTGGTTGAAATATTTCACTTGCACTATTTTAATTTTGATCGGTGAAAATTTAAGAAGTTGTAATATAAACCAGTAGAAGAAAAACACTTCACTGTATAATATAACGGTAAAATAAATGATGATAATGGATGACGACCAGCGGCAAATAAAATGAATATCCAGGACGATAACATGTAAATATAATATGAGTATTAACCCCGTTTTTACTAGACTGACACGCTGAGTCGGTGTTTTTACACGTAAAGTCACAAGATGTTAAGATATTAGTTCACAGGAAGAAAAGTCACCCGACCCGGACACATTTCCGACTCTGAGCCGACCATTCTGTACTCTTACTCTATGATACCAATCTTTGTTTGACCCGGTCGGGATTCAAACAAACGACCTCCCGCTTTCGAGGCGAACACCCTCACATGAGACCAACCAGGAGAGCGGTAGTACATAATATCATACCAAAAACTCAAGTACAATAAACAATACAGTTTCACAGAGTTCTTACAGTAACTAAAGCGAGCTAAAAGTATTTAACCTAAACTAAATGCGTGAAATTATATTGTAAACTACACGTAAACATCGATGATCGACTTCAGTGTAGATTTCATGGATCAACGCTCTCGACTAAAATCAAAAACTCTTCCACCAAATATTTGAGTGGTCCGAATGTGGCCAGCTGTTGCAAGTCTAAATTTCTGTCCTTATTCAATATACCGTCATTTTCCAGTGGTATTTTAAAGTTTCACGTCCAACCTCATTATCGACCTCCTATTGCACGACCTACCTATTACATTTAAAGAATTTATGTGTTATAGTCATGAACATGCATGAAATATTTGCCACGTCCAAGCAAACAACAATCAATCAACTTCATAAATTGTTCTTTGTACTTAGCACTCAAAGACAAGATCTTGTAAAATGCTATAATGTACAATTTCCATTTAAATTTTTATGTTTTTGTGGGTTTTTTTTTTTTCCTTCAATTAATTACATAACTGACTGCTTATAAAAAAGTTTTAAATATTTTTAACTATTGTTCTTATCTACTGTTTTAATACGATTTATAACATATGATATTTTGTCAGGCAAGGATATATTAAAACTAAGAAAAGTAAAAAAAATGTTCAGGTGTTTTTACTTCATTTCGACTTGAAAAGGGAATAACGGACGATTAAAATGAAAGAGTTTGTTTTCATATAATACATTGAACCTGCGAAAATATCTCACCTAAACACGTTTTGATAGGAAAGTGATACCTAGTTGATGTTATAGATGTTACATTTATGCTTTTTAATAAGATTTTTGTCATTGAAGTTTGCTTGCATATTTTTTTTATTTAAAAACAAACAAACAAAGCAAGATCTATTAATTTATTGGACTGAACAGACAACACTAATTATTTTGCATTCGCATGTAACGTAGTGTAGGAAAATTACAGAATCAAAAACAGAATGAACATTTACCTGATGAATATTGTGAAGGACCTTATGCATTTAGGTCTGTTCGATTAGAAGTTCTGAAACAAGCTAATTGTTGGAAGCGTTTACTTACTGTTTTCTAAGGTCTGGTCTTTACGAATCTATTTCATGTGTACTGACAGATTAAAAACATCAAATATATATAGCAAGAAGTTGGTGTGCAGAATACTTATTGGTCAATTCTAAATGAGGTCTGTATAGGGTTTTGATTGCCTCATTTATTAAATAAGAAATCGTTATTTCAAAAGTTTGATTCAAAAATATAAATTTACCCCTAATTTTGTAAAACTATCATTTGGTGTTTTTTTAATGATAAAAAAAATATAATAAATAAATAATTAAATGATGTACTTCCATATAATCGGTCCGTTTCCTCACAAAAAGGGCTGTTCAAATCCCCTCGCCCTTCGGGCTCGTGGATCTGAACATCCCTTTTTGTTCGGAGGTCTTTTAATATCCATATTAACTTATCATTGAACTTTTACTATAACATACAGTTCTCTCAAAAATAGATGATTAATAGAAAATAAAGCTGATTTTTATTTTGTAACGTTTTGATCATGAGAGTATCTTATTCGCCATTTAAAACAGTCTAGGATAAGATTGAATTTTTGACACTTTAAAACAAAATATTGCTTAATACTATTGCTATGAACGCCACCAAGCAATCTATGATTTGAGTTTAAATTTGTGTACTTTACTTTCTTATTATGTAAGCTTGCAGGTATTGCAGTTAGACTACAATCCACTTAGAGCCAATGGACTAAGAAATAATTGTCTCAATGTCACTGTCTTAACCTTAACATTGAACTTATATTTTGTGGTTTTTTTTGTTTTATTGAGTTGCTGCTATTTTCTGTTCTGATTGTTGTCTATCCCACATCTCTTTCTATTTACATTGACAATGTTTTATATTGTAGCAAATCAAATTGGTTGTGAAGATTAGTAACCATTAATTTATCCAATAAACAAAAATTGATGCCTTTGAATCTTTTTGTTCACAGTATCTGGGGTATATACTGTACTTGATTAGGTTAACTTACATTTATATCACATTCTGTAATAGAAACAGCATCATCAGGTTTGGTTTCAAGTACACATAGTTTATACTCCTGGAATAAAACAGAACTTTAATCATCTGTTTATAGAGAAATAAACCTTGTACATTTTCTGCAAGTATAGAATGTTTTCGTTCTCACCGTCAATTGAAAGAGAATTCTTTGACATCCTCAAAACAATAAATTTAACAACTACAATAACGTTGTAACTTTTTAAAATATTTTTCCTTAATCATGTTAATTCAAGGTGCAGTAGATGATACCCAATGGGTAATCCATGGTGTTGAAAATATTCTAAATTTTGCAAGAACCATTCTTCTTTTATACTCACCATACTTCTCCTCTCACAAAGTGTATATCAACTATTTCAAGATTATTGAAACATATCATCCCATTCCACCTATACATACAATTGTTTTTTTTTTGTAATACATCCTTTCACTTTCTATCTATAACTACTTATCATTGTAACATTTCAACTTGAAATTATCACTTCCCAATTTGTTTTATCCTGATAAAAGTGCCATGGGCATCGAAAACTGTTGGTATAATTACATTATTTCAACATAACGAAGGATTCTTTTTTTTTTTTCTTTTTTTTCATCTATATCAATTTTATTATTTAACAAAAAAATTGTCATTACAAGCTATTTCAAATGTCTTTTTTTTAAACATTCATAAATTCTTTATTGCACTCTTTGCTGTTTTAACAAAATACTTAACGTACAGCATTCCATCAAGTATCCCTGTTACACACAATTATTACTGAATACCCAGGGAGAATATTCAGTAAAAATTATTTTATTTTATACATAGTCATTTTAATACATTTCTATTTTTCTATAATTACTTTATAAATAATCAAAATATCATATAAAATCTTATCGAAGTAAAGATGTTACAGACGCTGTGAAATTTACGGAGAAAAATCGATTCTTTTAATAAAATTTTGAAACATGTGAAATATGTGAATGAGAGACAGCGTGGTTACTGTTTCTGATACTTTTTGTTATTTTATACCTTTGGATTTATACAAGTTTTTGGAAGTGTTGGATAATAATAAGGAATGGTAAGTTACATTTGATAATGTTTGTTTCTTATAAGCTCTTGTCATGAAACTTTATTTACAAATTTGACCCCAATTTAACTACCCGTGACCTTTATATTTGTAAACATTACAATTATACTTATTATACTTATATATATGTTCTGATAGTTTCACATAAAAAGAAAACAATCATTAAACATATGAAAGTTAATACCATTGTACAAAAGCTTTGTTGACTTCTATGAACATGTACATATAAGATAGGATACATGATACATGCTCATATAACACAACCTTCTGGAAATTAATGAGATATATATTTAACAAACTAGGTATTGACAAACATGTAATAAGCCTACACTCTCTAGTAATAGGATACAAGATTCATGATGATGCTTATTTTGGACTTAATCACTTGCTGAGTTTAATGTTTTCTCAGTCTATAAATCACATTATAAATCCAATAATGAGGCAAAAAAAATAGACATATTGAAAATTTTTAGATATGAAATCAATAGTACAGTTGAATTATATTGTACGGCCAATATAGAAATAAACAGAATGTTAAAAAGGTGTTACAGATCTTGAAATAAATAAAATTAACTTTTGGAAAAACAGTCTCTTGAAAAGCAGAATGCATGTATTAATATGTTAATATTGTGTATTTGTTTTCAATGTTTCCAGTGTATCAGTAAGCATATATGCTACTATAATTTATGTATATGTGTTTATGTATGCACATGCATGTATACATGTATGTGAATGCATGTATCTTTAAATGTCTTTATATGTGTGTACATGTATGTATGTAACTATATGTATGAATGTATGCATATGTATGTGTGTATGCATGCATATAGGTATGTAAGTTATGTATGTATGTAAGTGAAGCATAAAATTAGATTGGCAAGAAAAAAGGGGAGGGGAGGGGGTAAATGTATTGTAGAAAAAAAAATCATCTTTAGATAATGTACATCATGTATCCTATCTTATACATAACGAAGGATTCTATGGAATTGAAGATTCACCAGCCTTTTGTTCACTCTAGTCTATTTTTGTTTATTTAGTGTAACACTTATTGTGACTTAACTGTAAGTGATGCTCTCCACCTATTGCAATTTATTTAGAATTCTTGCAAAACTGTTCAATTGGTCAGAAATTTGAACAAACAACTGTTGAAAACCACAGTCACGAAAGTGCAAGGTGATAACATAAAGCTTAGGTAATAATTTGGAAAAAAAATGTCAAAACTGACCTTTCATACAATTTTTCTTTCGAAACGTCTTCTATATGCATAAGATTCAGACATCATTCATATTAAAACATCTTATATTCAGTAAAATATATGTGAAATTACAAAATGTTGATCAGAATGTTGTATAAATTGCAATAGGTGGAGAGCAACACTTACAGTCAATTCACAGTAATATATTAGCAATGACTTTTTTCTTAAATCATTGCAATGTATGAACTGGTATTGTTAGTTTGTAACAGTACCAGTATATTTACTATGGCACTACATTACAATAAGTAATTATGTGCAAAGACAATTTCTTGTAGATAACAAAAGCACAAGATATATTTACTTACAACCACTTTCAAAAACTAAATCTTGAACAGAGGTAAAAATTCAGGAATTGGAAATAAAGTATGCAAAATATTTCAATATTCACTTCCATTCCCCACCAGCATAGGCTTTGTATGCTATAGAAAATAATTAATAACTATGCATACTACTTGCTTTAAAACAATGTTTTATAAAACACAAATTTGTCTTACCCGTTCATTGTACTTGATTGATATTATATCTCCTTTAGTTAAACAGGCAAAACTTCTCAACATGTTCCCCAATCTGTTGCTCAGTCAAGGATTTAATCAGAGAACTAATTGTCAAATTTTACTTGACATCTAGATTGGTTTTTTTTATTGTTTTATCTATAATGCAAATTTCATGATTCATTACAGTATAATTTGTCTACCAAATTATGAATAAATTTATTTTAAAATATGTCATTAAATGACATGAAAATCTCAATAATGTTGGTGTCAGTATGAAAGTGTTGTTGAAATTAATTCATATGGTCATTTTATTTTGGAAAATAAATAGCCTAATCATACCACATCTTCTTTTTTATATATAATAGTTATTTTTACAGCTGCAATAAATCTTATCTTTTGCTGGCATCAATCTATGAATAAAGTGTTGCAAAATTTGAATTCTTTACTGACTGCTTAAGCTTCATTAGTAAATAAAATATTCAAACATCTATTCCATAACAGACAAATGCTGAACAGAATATTAACTGAATGTATACAGTCAAATATAGACAGATGTCAAGTATGAGATACAGTCATTAGAGGGAAGATCTGGTTTGAACCCACCACATGTTGTGCCTGTACCCCATCTGGCAATCTGAACAACACATGTTGTTCATTGTTGTGTTTGTGTTTATTTTTAAGTGTATTTTTCTGAATAGTCAGTTGTTGGTGGTTGGTGTGGTCTATTGTGCTGTCCTAATGTTTTGGTAATTCTGTAATGTTTTACAGTGATACCTGTCTTAACCAAGCCTCTTCGGTTTTGGCAGATGTTCTGTTAAATCAGGTTGACAAAACATAAAAATTGGATATGACTGGACTTTTGAACATACATGGTTTAGACAGGACTTCGGTTTATGCAAAATTCGGTTTAGACAGGTTTCACTGTATCATTTTATATCACTCGAAAAATACAATTGAAAGAACATTATCTGATTAGAGGTTATCATTTGCCACTCAATTCAAGGTAATATTCCATACGTTTTTTCTTCCCTTATGATTGATGGATGTTTTATTAACACCAGGGGTGTCACATGTGAAACAGGATATGCCTACCCTTACTGAGTACCTGATATCAGCCCCAGTATTGGTGGGGTTCCTGCTACTCAGCCTTTAGTTTTCTATGTAGTGTTTTGTGGGCTGTATTTTTTTTTTTTTTTTTTTATCAACATCATTTTCATATGAGTCAATAGGGTATAGGGTATATACCAATCAATCAACTAATCGATGTATTTTATGAATATATATTATATAGTCAATGTTGAAGATGTTCTGATTGGTCAAGATTTCATTTGCAAGAATGCCGAGTGTGTGCAATGCAATTAACAAGGACTGAATATTTAATAATAATTATACTTAAGAGTGAGTAGGCAAAAGTACAATCCAATTATGATGACCTTTAATCAGATATTTGAGTTTCAATGGTATGTTTAAGTGCGAATTAAAAATAACCATTAATTAGTAGTAACATTTCACACATATTTTTTTAAAGGATACACATCTGCAGGATTTATAATATCTAAGAAGTCAACAGACTGTGGCTGGAACTTTGTAAATGTGGCTACTTTCAATAAAACATTCTCTACTTCCACAGTGTCACCATCATTTAGTAACAGGTTCCTCATCATCTAAAGATGATTAAAAAAGGATTAAATACATACGAACATGTCTCCCTATGAATGGACATTGGTTATTCATCTACAAACAAATTCTTTGGAAGTTGGTTCAAACTGATAATTCACTACCATGTTAGTAACCCTATCATTATATACTAATAAATCCTTCCTTTGTCGGTTACAAATTCCTAATACATCCCTATGTGTGTACCTGTTGTTACAATTACCCAATAAAGTAAAATATTTTTCTTTCTTCTATAAAAAAAAACTTCCAATAAACCACGATGTGTATACATAACATGTAATTAGTGAGGTTTTTAAATACAATTTCTCTAATACATTGTATGCGCCTGTTTGAATACTTACCCATGTAGGTATATAAATTCTATCTTCTTCAGCTACAAATTCTAATACACCACAATGTGTGTGTCTGGCTTGTTGATTGTTCCTCAGTTTAAACAGCATAGGGTACACTATATGTAAACGTACTGTAAAATCAAATGGTGAATTATTTTGAAAAACAAATTAAAAATGATTGATACAGAGCAAAACAACTTCCATTTAGTGTTGAGATTCTTTTTTTAATCTGCCTAAATTAGAGTTTCTATTTTAAAAGGAGTTAGTTCCCTCACTTATAATTTGGCCCTAAAAATCTGAATTTTTTTAACTTCGATAATGTTGGGAAAATTTGATTAAAACATGTTACAATATCCAATTGTTTAAGTTAAAAAAATAATTATCAATTGCATCATTAGTGATCTATTTGTTACGTCATAAATGTACCTGAATTTCATTAAAATTCATTTTTTGTGGCATAATTTTACTGAATTAAGGACAGTTTTATGAAAAATCTAAAGTGGCGCTACCATTCACCCACAGAAATGTTTGTTGAAATTTTCTTCATATACTATATTCTTCTTTTTCAACCAAAACTTAAATGAGTCAGGTATGGCGCCACATTTAAAATCAAGAAAAAATGTCGAAAGAGGTGACAAATTTCTAGAAAAATGGACCTAAATGAAATCCATTCCTATTTCAGGCTAATACATTTATAATATATGAAGCAGATATGCAATTTTTCATATTATACTTTCAAAAACAATACATTTAGAAATACATACACATAATATTTACTTAATAATTGTCGTTTTAAAATACATGTTTACAGGGCCGTTTATTGGGGTTACCGGCTATATACTCCTTTTTCGAGTTTAGTAATGTGTTATTTCCCTTACTTAATCATTGGTTTGATTTTACAGGAGTCAACATGTAGTTATACTTACTTAGTTGATCTACTGCAGAGGAGGCATAATTACACCTTTAATGGTGAACATTACCCTTCAGATAAACGGGACAGCGATGGGGACGAAAATGGCACCGTCATACGCCAATATTTTCATTGGAAAATTAGAGAAACAAATTATTTCAACATCTTTATCCAAACCTCTGTCTTGGTTCCGTTTCATCGATGATGTTGACATGAAATGGATTGAATCCCAACAAAATTGGATGATTTTATCAGACATGAAAACAACGCACACCAGTCAATTAAATTTACATATGAAATTTCCGACTCCAAAATATCTTTTAGACACTACTACATCTATTAAGGACGGTGTCATATCAACAGATCTCTACTGTAAACCTACAGATAAACATCAGTACCTTTCTCCCAAAGCTGTCACTCCAAACACTGTACAAAAGTAACTAAACAGTTACAGGAACTGAAATAGATAAGGGTTTGCGCGTGCTAATAACAACAGCCGCAATGACCTATTACAGTACAAACAGAAGAGGCGCAGAAAAATAGTTCCGTTTGTTTAACATACAATCCCGCCTTTACTAATATAACCTTTCACGTTTGATCCGTGCTAATTGGCAAACTATTGTCAAGCACCCGAAATTGTCCAAGATCTTTCCCAATCCTCCTGTCTTAGCTTTTTGGAGACCACAATCATATACCACAACGAGGGTTGGTCAAGGGCCGAAAGACTTGCTCGGGATTTTGGATATATTTCCCAGAGGGCATTAATGAAAAACAAAGAATGAATCACATTTTCCTACCATCACTCATACATCATAGGTTTTAAACTTTGTTTTCAATTTAGACTTGTTTATATATATATATATATATATATATATATATATATATATATGTAGATTGCCTAACAATGTAATTTTAACACACTATTTAGTATGTAAATATAAGAATGTTTAAAATATTTACAAAATGATGCAAATAAACGCAATATTTCGCTAGACTAACTAGCTTTATCAAGCGTGCATCTATCCATATAGAATTTTATGTTGATGTTAGGTATTGGCCGTTTCTGTAGAATTCATTCAAAATTACTGAAATGGTAATTAAGTGTCTGTTTTAGTTTGATAACTATATATAAGAGATTTAGACCCTGTACTGGTGTTGTTAATTGTTTAATGTTAAAAATAGAATATGGAACTAGATGTCTCAGTTCATTTGTGCTTTAGCTAGGTTGCTTTGTCACTTTCATATATTATAGATCTCATTTAATTCATTCGATTTTTTTTTATTTTGTTGACATATTTGTTTGTTTTATAGTTATTAGATTATAGCACAATGTTGACAGCTGTACCCCTATTTTTGACATTATTACCTATTATGTCTGTTTGTTTTGTTCACACATTGATGTCAATATAATGAAATTTTATGCCAGTTTCATACAATTGAGAGGTTTAGCTAGCTATAAAACCAGATTTAATCCACCATTTTCTACATAAAGAAATGCCTGTACCAAGTCAGGAATATGACAGTTGTTTTCCATTCGTATGATGTGTTTGACCTTTTGATTTTGCCATTTTATAAGGGACTGCCCAATTTGAATTTTCCTTGAGAGTTCGGTATTTTGTTATTTTGGTTTTTACATCTAGGCTTAAAGAAATAATTTAGGAACATAAATCCATTGTCATATACTACTGTTCAAGAATCATACGAAATGTTTGATTTAAATGTTTGAGCAATGAAAATCACAATTCTCGTCATTATTTCTAGTTGTCCTCCAATTTTTCTATGAATATGTTCTAGGGACACAGTTATTCTCCTTTGGTTTGTTTGGTCTACAAATATAGTCCCTAGCGTGGACAGTGTATAAATGGAAAACTTATTTCTGTATATTTTATACATAAAATATTACGTAGAGGGATCAATTTACATGTAAAAAATTGTGGGTCATGAATTTTAAGGTAAAATATTGATTTGGTCATGTTGGTTTAGTAAAAAACGGTAAAATATTATAGTATGTCTGAAGCTGTCAAACTGATTATTGAACCCCTTAACATAAAACTGTCCATATTTAGAGTTAGAGCTGATGACAATTTCTATAATTTTCATATAATTTGTGACAAAAGTAGTATTCGACACTGAAAAATGAGATAGAACAGGCGCTATTTTTTAAATCTATGTTTATTTTCTAAAAGAAAGGAACTACAAAATAACTGTGTTCTCCGGTCAAAATAACAAAATGATTAATATTATAGCTTCTTGAATATTTTCTTTTATCAAAGAATGAAAATCTTGTCACTCATATAAAGGCAGATAATCTGCAAGTGTAATTATGTTTGTTGTCTTACTTTTTCCACCTCTCTCAAGCATGTCAACATCTTCTCTGTCATTTAACATTATCATCGAATAACATGTGTATGTCTGTTTACATTCACCAAGACCTCCGCTCAGTTCAGTTCCAAATATATTACCTCCAAATCTACCGATCTAGAAAAAAATTATACAAATTGATTGCCACTTACTCTTTTCTACATTTTGTAAATAATGTGAATTTATGAAAACCATAGAGCAGAAAACAGCCGAAGGCCACCAATGGGTCTTCAACACGCCCTGGAGGCGGGCTTCAGCTTGCCCCTAAACAAAGATGTGTACTAGTTCAGTGAAAATGGCCGTCATACTAACCTCTAAAACTTATAATTGAACTAAAATTAAAAATCATACAAGACGAACAGAGGCCAGAGGCTCCTGACTTGGGACAGGCGCAAAAATACGGCAGGTTTAAACATGTTTTGTGAGATCTCAACCCTCCCCTTATTCATCTAGCCAATGTAGGAAAACAAACACACAGCAATACGCACAGTAAAGCTCAGTTTAAAAGAAGTCCAAGTCCGATGTCAGAATAGGTAACAAAAGAAACTAAGCAAAATGACAATGATATATAAATTAACAAATGACTATAAGCAGTTACTGACATGCCAGCTGCAGACCTTAATTAAACTGATTGAAAGATTATGTCTTCATCATATGAAAATCAAGCACAATCCCTCCCGTTAGGGATTTAGTATTATACCATCATAAAGTATGTGAGAATAACATAACCCGTATCATACTAACAACTGGTTTAAGAATAAATGTGTTTATTTCCGATGCAAAGACCCTATGAGTGAATCAATATTTATACCAAAACATGCCATCTTTAATGACCTGACAACAGTATCGTAACTATATCCCTTCTAAAAAGTGTTTTAAAGGTTTGGTTAGCTTTTAAGGTGAATGTCGACATTTTTGTGCTTTGAAAAGAATATTACCATAAAATATTGGATGTGCAATACCTGAACTTATAAGATGTCTGCATGTTGATTTATATTTACGAATGATGTCCTTGTACCGATGATAAAATTTAGTAAATGTTTTGACTAGTTTGTGATATCGAAAACCCTGGTGTAATAATTTTTCAGTAATACAGAGATTTCTTTTGTTAAAAACAAATACGTTGTTACATACACGAGCGAATCGAACAAGTTGAGATATATAAACACCATAAGATGGTGACAAGGGAACGTCACCATCTAAGAATGGATAATTAACAATAGGAAATGAAAAGTCATCTCTTTTATCATACATTTTGGTATTAAGCTTCCCGTTAAAAATATAGATATCAAGATCCAGAAAAGGGCAGTGTTCATTGTTAGTATTTGCTTTATTCAAAGTCAGTTCAGAAGGATAAATCTCTTTAGTGTACAAACTGAAGTCGTCATTATTGAGAGCCAATATATCATCCAAATATCTAAAAGTGTTATTAAATTTTTGTATCAGATGTTGTTTCAATGGGTCTTTGCTGATTTTAGACAATATGCATTATTATCAAGTTAACGAAAAATAATTAACCATACATGTTGAATATAATAGCTTACATCCACTTCATTTAAACTTTGGTGGATAGTTGTCTCATTGTTTTATATGTATCAATCATGGTAATGATTTTTCATATTTTGCTGTGGTTTTTATATTTTTTAAAAATTTTATTCATCTTCTCTCTGGATTCGATGGGTAATTTACTTGCATTTCACTTTTGTATAGTTAGTATGAAAAAAATATTTGCCTGTTTCAAATTTTCCCCATGTCAACATGTTTAAAGGTTTTTCTACAATATATTGATAGTCAGGATGACTAGATGCTGTCCTAGTACATGTACTATCATGATTATAAAGTTGTTAATGTCAGTAATGGGTTTATACAAGGGATGTCAACTCTGTGAAGAGTTAGTTATGAAGTACTTCTTGATTTTATCAAACCATACCGGAATTGTTTTTTACAATATTGGAACAAAATACACATTTAATGCTTTGTGGGTTGTTGTCTAATGGACATCAACCCCTCTGCATTATTACCTATAAATATAAACCATAAATAGCAGCAATTTTATAATTGTACACATTAAGTAAAAGCAATTCATTTAATTTAATTCATAATTTGGTAAACACACATATATGAATATAAATTATTACCATTACTACACAGTCAAACTGGTCAAGCAACATTTACATTGTGTAATCGTAAAGTAGCCACATTTACATAGGCATGATATTAAGGAATCACTGGTGTGTTTTGAATGAAAATTATCTTTATGGAAAGAAATATAAAATGTTTTAAGATGAAACCAATAAGTCGACTTTCATTTAGGTATTCGAAAGTCAGAAATAACGAGTGATACTAGAGCACTCGAGTACATGTTGACATCCTTAGTTTATACAACCAGGTTGAATTGTACCAGCCGATATCTCAAAAGGTCTGTTAATGTAAACATCTTGTTCAAAAAGATTTCGGCGATCAAAGTTGCATGAAAATAATTTCCTGACTATTGATGTTAATTGCTTTAACTTTTTCACGACACCTCATTATTTGACTCTTAATTAATAATTAAATCATAAACACAGAAATGTCTCACCTCAGTGAACAAATCTTACATATATTGATGCCTAAGATGCTTAAACCGCTCTCATAACTTATGACATAATTTTTTCCCTCATTTTCTGCAATTTTGAAGGTTTAATTGTAGGTGTTAGGCAATAAATGTATATTATTGATTATTAGTGCGCAGAATAAAGTTGAAGCACTTGACAACAAATCAAAGTTTGTATAATTTTCGATTTGTACATAAATTTATAAAACAACCGTCTGTTCTGAACTATCAACTTTAAGTATATAATAGAATTTGTAATTACCATTTCTGTAGTATTTTGTTTCCTTTGGATTTATCAGTGTAATATTCTATATACAACAAAATGACTCGGTTAAACTTAAAATCGAAAGTTAATAACCAGTGTGCATTATTACCGGGTCTAAATAGTTATACGCTTCAAGTTATAATGGGGTAAATCTGTTAAAGTATTCTCATTGGTAAATACTAAATGAATATATCATGTAAATGGCTGATAGCAACAGTGGTCAACAGCCTAATCATCTCCGAACAGGACAGTCAACGGATAATACGTCCACGACTGGAACGTACAATTAAACATTATTTGATTGATCTGTGACTAACTTCTATTTAAGAAAGAACTTAACGATATGCTTTAAAAAAAAACTTAATTATCGTAGTTATAGATCGAGTTATCTCGCCTACCACCATCTTAAAAGATTTCTTTTTGAAAAACAGAAAATCTATATTATTCTCTATGTCCTGCTTCACTTGAATGAATTAAGATAATAATAAAGAAAAATCTTTGTATATTTGATTGGGACAAGCTTGTATAGATTTGGGGCACAAGATATTCGTATAAAGCAACATTTGATGAAGTAAAATGTGAAATCCAATGCAAATTCAGGTATATTACTATTAACAGGTTTTTATCTCCATCTGAATATTTTGGAGAACATGCCCTAAAATATAACATGTTGTTCAGTAGATAGGAACTACACCAACATATCGTAATCTGTACTCTGTTTTGGGGCATGTACACGTGCCCCAAAACTGGTAGCAGATGTTAAAGGTAATAACATGTCGTCAGATGTTGAACCAACATTTCTTTATATCTGTTCTGTATTTTGAACAATGGCATAACATCTTACACGCATATTATTTTTTTCCCGTTATACCGTAAATTGGGAAATTTTGGCGTCGGGATATTTTGGCGGGTTTCTCTCGAAAGGCATGTTTTATTTTGGTGTGTGTAATTTTGGTGCTTCGTCCAATTGATATGTTTAATTTTGGAACAACAGAAGTTAGCAAGTTCATTCATATTTGCCTTTATTTACCCGTTTATTGACAAAATATCGTTGAATTTCTCAAACTAGAAACACGACAAAGTTAACTTAATGAAGGAATCGGATACGGATGCAATGGCAAATAATTTCGTTTATCGTGGTTCAAAGCTGAAAGAAAATATGAAATAAAATCTTAAACATTAAAATCACTTTTTAAATAGATTATTTTTTTTTTACAATTGCAGTACATGTTAATCTATTGAGGATCAAGGATTTAAGTTTTAATCCTTATGCCTCTGGCAGTACCTGCTAATTAATTGAAGATAAAGGATTACACGGAGTTTTGTTATTCTAATTACCAATAACGGCGTCCAATTAGCATTTGCCTAGCATATTTATGACATGTGTGAATAAAAATTCATGTTGTGTTTTCTTGACAATTTTAGAAAATTGACAATTAAGTAAAAATTATATAGTGTTGTTGTCAAATTATACCAGGTATTTATTTGCAGATTTGGCTATGTATAGAATTGTAGAAAATATTCGGTAGATATAATTTCATAAAATATGTTCCCCAACAATTAACATTACGATATTGTCGTACCGGTACGCGATTTTGGCGTTTCAATTTTTAGTGTTTGCTTTATTTTCGTGTGTTTAATTTTGGCACTTTCATTGGACCAAATTAAAACTACAACCAAAATAACCCAATTTACGCTAACTAGGAATTTAAAGTTTGGCACATCCGCCTGCTTATCGTAATGGAAACTTAAATTTTAAATAAAAGCGTCTTTGTGAAAGCAGAACGGACTAAAACTTATGTCTGTTAGAGTTAGAATGAAGATAAATTAATTTTACAAAAACAATAATATATGTTGTTGAAATATTTTAGATAAGGTTCTGTCGAATTTTGTGCTTAAATGTTTGTTTTTTCCTTGGTCCATTAACACAAAATGGTTAATTTCCGGACCAAGTTCCGTTTGCCTAGTGATTTTTAAAAGTTTTACGAAATTGTTAAATTTTTGCTGAATATCTATTGATGTTTGTTGATATTTTTTGCTGAACTTTTCTAGTGAAGTTGCATGCAGATACGTAAATATTGCATATTCCAATGACCTATATAGTATACAGTCATTAAAAACTATTTTGACATTAATTCGTATAGCAACATTTGAAACCATGGTTTACAATGTATTGTCCAAGGAAAACACTGTAAAATCACAAACAGATAAATATTTTATTCAAATTTTTTTATCTAAAATTTGTATGATAGATAACATGCAGTAAACTCCCTCCGATTAACTCGACAGCTATAACTGGTATACATTACCTGTGTTCAATGGTTGTCGTTTGTTGATGTAGTTCACAAGTGTTTCTTGTTTCACGTTTTTTTTATATAAATGTACAGATTAGACGTTGGTTTTCTTGTTTGAATTGTTTTTCACTAGTCATTGTGGGGCCTTTTTAGCTTGTTGTTCGGTGTAAGCCAAGGCTCTGTGTTGAAGACCGTACTTTGACCTATAATTGTTAACTTTTTACACATTGTGACTTTGATGAAGAGTTGTCTCATTGACACTCATATCACATCTTCTTATATCTCTTTACCATCCCGTTTGACTCTGACAACTATTGAAATTTTACAGCGCATTTAATTTGTGCCATTTTTCAATTTCTAGGCAAGTTTTCTGTTTAAAACAAGTTTAACACTGACATACAGTTCTCTCAAGAGTAAATGTTTAATAGAACATCAAAAGTAAAGCTAATTTTTATTTTGTAAAGTTTTGATCATGAAAATATCTTATTCCCCATTTGGAACAGTCTAGGATTAGGTTGATTTTTGGCACATTGAAACAAAATCTTGCTTAATACTATTGCTACAAACGCCATCAAGCAATCTAGAATATGGGTTTAAAACTGTGTAGTTTACTTTCTTATTATGAAAGCTGGCAGGTATTGCAGTTAGACTATAATCCACTGAAAACCAGTGGACTAAGAAATAATTGTCTAAATGTCACTGTATTGACGTTAACTTTGAACTTATATTTTGTGTTTTTTTTTTTTTTTTTTTTTTTTTTTTTGTTGAGTTGCTGACAACAATTCGTCCTACTTTCTGTTCTATGTTTTGTATATCCCACATCTCTTTCTATTTACATTGACAATGTTTTATGTTGTAGCAAATCAAATTGGTTGTGAAGACCAGTAACCATTAATTAAACCTACATTGTATATACAAACATTGATGCCCTCGAATCTAAATATGATTACCGTATCTGGGATATACAATGTAGTTGATTAGGTTAACTTACATTTATATCACATTCTATAATTGATACAGCATCATCAGGTTTGGTTTCAAGTACACATAGTTCATACTCCTGGAATAAAACATGAACTTTAATCATCTGTTAAAATAGAAATACACCTTGTTAATTTGAATGTTCTTTTTTTTTTGTTGGTTTATTTTATTTTGTTTAACAGTTGCACCAAATAAGAGTGAATAAGTGATATTCTATCATCTATCTAAAATCATGCAATGAAAACGAAATAACTGTACATTTTCTGCAAAAATAGAATGCATTTGTGCTCACCATCAACTGAAAGAGAACAATTTGACAAACTTTTTTTTTCTATTTGTTCCTAAAGCTCAAAACAATTGAATCTAATAATAACAATAATGTTGTGACTTTTTTAAATATTTCTCCTTAAGGGGGACCCAACACTTTAGCCCAAAAAAAACCTGTCGTTTATTTTTTATTTTTTTTTTTTATCTCATTAATGAATTAGGCCTAGTTAAACATCAAGCAAAAATTTTTAATGATTTGAACCGTTGGTAAAAAAGATATGGCCACCCACATATGGCATGGGTCAAGGGGTGTCAATTGACTATGATTGGTCAAATATTTTAAGAAAAAAACGTTCATAAAAAAAAATATGCGTCATTTTTTTTTTTTAAACTAACCATTTGTCGTGTAATATCAATATGATCAGTCTGTTATTCTTGCAAAAATTGATAACAATTTAACCGTCAGATTGTTTTTATTCAAGTTTAAAATATACCCCCACCCTCAATAAATAAGAGCAAGTTCCCTTCTGACAGTACATATGGCAGACCTGGGGTCGGTTACATGCCAAAGTAATTAATTACATTTCAATTACAATGATTTTTAAATGTAATTAATTACATCACAATTACATTGATTTTCAAATGCAATTAATTACATTACAATTACATTGCCAATGTAATTAATTACTTTCCAATTACTTTTGTCCAAAGAAATGTAAGAGCTTTATTATATAAGACAAAATCATAAAAATGAAAACACGCTAGAATGAAACTTTTAACAGTGAGAACATTTGTACAAGTTCGAATTTCAAACCTCATTCTTACATTTACTCATCATTATATTTTTAATGCTGATTATTTGGTTGCATTTCTTTTTTTATGGGAAAAAGACGTTTTGTAAAGATATATAGATAGATACAAAAGAATACACTTTTTTATATTCTTAAGATTTATTTAGATGTTTTAAAAAGGTTTTCTTATTTATCACATGTGAGTCAAAAAACTTAAAGTAACTTTCAAGCTTCCATTTATTACAGAAGAGCAATGATAGCATTTTGCTTTTATTAACTATTCAAAATTGTCTTTTGGCAAGTCAAAATTGTCTAGTATATTTGACTCCATTCTTTTATCGTATGTGCTGACTGATATATTAAACATTTTGTAAAATGAGTTTGAATGATAACCATTTGAACATATTCTAACATATAGATATGATGGTTTAAAAGAAAAATTGCCTTTGGCATTTTCATAGAGGAACATTCTTGTTAAATTAGTTTGAACAGTGAAGAGGAATATCCTGATGCTAAGATTATTGTTAATTGATAGAACAACATATTAATAAATTATATGTCAATCATGTCAATAAATTGTTATTGTTTATAATTTTAGATGTTTATGCATGTGAAAAAATAAATTGATGAATTAAATACACATAAGGATTATACTACTTGCTATAATGTCATGAAGTATTATTATTAAGGAATGCTATTTTGGTTTTTTTCAACACATAAAAAATGTTTATAAAGTATAAAACACCCAGTCTCTGATAGAACCATGCAAAAGGCTTATAAGTGGGTCCATACGACATGTCAACCAAATGTAATGAAATTTTGCATATTTGTTATGATAGTCAAGAAAAAAAAATTCAAACTATTGAAAAAGGCTTAATTTCCCAAAATTTCCACAAAAGTGTCACAATTTTGTTACTCTGAATATGCTAAATATGGTTATGTTTAGCTGATATTTGAATTGATTTTTTTACAAACATCATTCGTCCTTCAAAACTTGACAAAATGTTTTTGCTTGAGGATAGCTATATTTTGGGGCTGACCGGTCTAAAAAGGGCATTTTGGACATTTTTGTGATACCTCCTAAAAGATCAACAAAAAGACATGAAATCTTTTAAAGTACTATGATTCTTTTAATGTTTTAAATTTTTCTATAAAGGTTTACATGTGTGCTACAAGTTTTATGATTTTTGAGCTGGGGTATCCTACACCTTTACCATGGCAACGGAATCAAAATGTGTAATTTTGACGTATTTTTACAATAATCCATGTATTTAATCATGAAAACTTATTTATCTCTTGACACTGGCTTATGATATTTGACATGAAGGTGTATTACAATAAGACAGTGTATCTCATAAAAATTAAAACCGTCAAATGACCTTAATAAAATACTTAATGTTTTTACATTTTCTTATCTGGAGCACGCCTTTTCCTCTCCCTGACAAAGTCTTTTAATACTTGACACACAAGTGCAGCACCTCAATATGATGTGTCGCGTACCATGGATGATGACCTTTATCTTTGACCTTTAAAGTCAAATAAAAAGTCAAGGTAAAATATTTAATTTTATATGTCACCCTAAAACCAAACATATTCTTTCTTGCCATTTCAATATGAAAATGAAGAGATGTGGACTGATTGCTTATGAGACAACAATCCACCACATTTAAAATGAAGTGGTACTAGTAGTAAGTAATTTATAGGCCACAGAACGTTTTTGGTTAGTTTACTTCTGGGATGAAATGTTGTCTCCTTGACATATACCCCATATACCCCATATCTGTTCTTGTTGTCCCCCCCTCAGCATCACATTACGACCGGGAATATATCAATGCTGTTCGTTCGTCTGTCAGTCCGAGTATCGGTCCGAATTGTAAACTTTCTAGCATAATCAATCGTTATCTAATTTGGATAAAATTTATGCAGTAGCTTTCTACAGACAACCGGTCAAATTTGAAAATGAGCCCTGTTCAAAAATTTAGTAGGCGGGTGACATTGAAAATCTGTTGTGTTATTCATATTGCAATAATTTTTGAATTTACGTATACAGATTAAATATTTTGAAGGTCTCGATCAGAAAGTTTCGAGATACATTGTACATGTAAAAGTCAGCTCGTTAGATGTCCCAAATAAACTAAGAAAACCATGAAGATTTGATAAATAAAGGCTGGCTTTTAAAAAGACCCAAAAAGTTGTAAAATTTCACCAAAATTGAAAGAGAACTTATTTTAATACCACATCTTCTTATTTTTATATTGTATGCTTTTTTGAGCAAGGAGAAAAAAACTTGAAAAAGACCTCGTTATGAAGGCCTTAAAAAACAACTCCATATAAAATGTTTCCACCAAATGAATGGTTATCATCAAATTAGATCAGAAGCTTAATTGGAAACTTTACCTTAAAGAAAACAAATGAATTGGTGGACAATTCTAATAAAGCGGAAACAATTGATGAAGCAGATGTAGTACATGATTCAGACTTCAATGAAGTACTACTGTCAAATGTTGAATATATTGAACTCAAGATCATTTGAGGACATTATAACGAGAAATTTTTGCTTCTTCATCTGTCTAATATATGTGTTTATATAACAGAAATATTTGTGAATGTATAATGACATGCATCTGTTGCATCACAATTTGGTAGTAAAATAATTTTCCTGAGTGTTTGGTCCTTGGATCCAGCATGAACTGTACATTCAAGTCTGGCAGTTGAATTCTAAGTTTGACTACATTTTGACAGTCTAAGAATCGTGTCTAGTTATTTTTGCAAACAGTAGCTTTTTACATGACCGCAAAAACTTAGCGTTCGTATAATGCTATCATGTCGTCGTCGTCGTCCGAAGACACATTTGGTTTCCGGACAATAACTTTAGTTTAAGTGAATGGATCTCTATGAAATTTTACCAGAAAGTTCAATACCACAAAAGAAAGGTTGGGATTGATTTTGGGGGTTATGGTACCAACAGTTTAGGAATTAGGGGCCAAAAAAGGGCCAAAAACAAGCATTTGTATAGTTTCCGGACAATAACTTGTGTGTAAGTGTGTAGATCTCTCTGGAATTGTACCACAAGGTTCCATATCCCAAAGGAAAGGCTGGGATTGAGTTTGGGGGGAATTTGGTGCAAAAAAGGGGCCAAAAACAAGCATTTTTCTAGTTTCCAGACAATAACTTGTGTTTTAGTGTATGAATCTCTCTGAAATTGTACTACAAGGTTCCATACCACAAAGGAAAGGCTGGGATTGAGTTTAGGGGTAATTGCCCCAAACGTTTAGAAATTAGAGGTAAAAAAAGGGGCCAAAAACAAGAATTTTTCTAGTTTCCAGACAATAACTTGTGTTAAAGTTTATGGAACGCTCTGAAATTGTACATTTTCCTGAAAAGAAAATAAACTCCAAAATTTCAAAAATTTTGGGGGGGGTTAAATTTTTTGGGGGTCCATATCTTTTTTCTCCAAATTTTTTTAAATTTCAAATTTTTTTAGATTTTTGTTTTTTTTTTTTCGGGGGACACATTTTTTGAGGTGATTTTTTTTTTTTTTTTTTTTTTTCACAAATTTTTTTTTCCATTTTTCCATTGATTATTTCTGATTTATATATAAAAGCAACAAATACTGATATGGCAGGAGATACACACCAAACAGGGTGTGTAAATTATTATATATAACAGATTAACTAAGTATTGTGCAACAGCACAGTATTGCGCAATAGCAAGAAATCTTCAATGGAAAATAAATACAAATCTTTTAACCAATTTCAAGGGGATTAAATTAAGTCTTTAATTTTTGTGGGGTTCTAACCTTGTATTACTATTTTGGATATTAGGCCCTATTTTTGAATTGGTCTACATTGAGGTCCAAAGGGTCCAAAATTAAACTTTGTTTGATTTGATCAAAAACTGAATTATTTCGACTCTATGATATGCTGAATCTTATTGTGCATTTAGATTTTTTATTGTGGGCCCTGTTTTCAAATTAGTCTATATTAAGGTTTGAAGGGTCCAAAATTAAACTTTGTTTGATTTCAACTAAAATTTTGGTGTTTTTATATGCTGAATCTAACCATGTTGTTAGATTTTGGATATCAGACCATACTAGGTAAATTAAATGTCCCATTTCAAATTTTTAAGATCTTTGACCACATTTATTTTGTGTCAGAAACCTATATTATGTCAAAAATTTGATCACAATCCAAATTCAGACAGTATCAAGCTTGAATACTGTGTCCAAACTTACCCCATCTGTTCAGGGTTCGACCTCTGGGGGTATTATCTAATGGAAAAGATTGCCCAACTATAAAAATACAGTCTCTGAAATTATTTTCAAAGTACAATTTAAGAACAAAGGGCCAGTGTGAGCTTTTCCCATCAATTGGCGTCAGTCGTCCGTTGTAGTTGTCCGTTAACTTTTACAAAAATCTTCTCCTCTGAAACTTTTGGGCTAAATTTAATGAAACTTGGCCACAATCACCATTGAGGTATCGAGTTTTAGAAATTGTGTGCGATGACCACCACCCTTTGTTCCAATCAAAATGGCCGACACGGCTAAAAATAGAACTTACGGGGTAAAATGCAAGTGTTGTCTATTATCTTGATAACTGCTATAGATAGAGAAAATCTGACAGGGGCAGGATTTTTCAAAATCTTGAGATCTCCCTACCATCTATTTACGTCAAAACTGTCAGACGAGCTCGTGTTGGAGTTTTTGCCCTTCAATGACATAATTTTTGCCTATTATTTTAAACTCTGCAATAGATAGATACTTTACATTACAAAATTCGTCAGGGGTTCCTCTGAACCCTGTGTCTCGCCTTTGATTGCTGCTGTCAGTGTAAAAGTGTAATGATGACCAATTAAAAAAATCTATTTTTTTTAGATGCTATTTCTTGGTCTTGAAGATTAGCGTCTGTCCAAGTTTCATAACAATCCATGTAGGTTTACAAATTTATTACGTCAAAAAAAATCAGTCCCCGATTGTCTGTAAATGAAAACTGTAAAAAACTAAGTCATTCTAATAAAAAATTCTTTCAGAAAAATACTGAAATGAAAAAAATATATTTTCAAAAGTTTGCTTCAGACATTATCTTTTCATCATAAAAATGCTTCTGCCAAAGTTTTATAAAATTGTATGAAGGTTAGCCAAAGTTATTGATGTGTAACAAGTTTTAACCCCAGACTGTAACTACTCTTTTTAGAAAATACACTTTAAAACTACATTGATATACAGATTGATATCTTAATTTTTTTTTTTAAATTTCAAATTTTGACATTTTGTAACAGAATCATAGAAAAAAGTCACAATCAGTGTTTTGGTCTAAACATTCTCTTATTACACCTTGGTATGCTTTGTTTTATATTTTACTATATGAAAACAAAGGAAATATCGAAACACTTATGATGTATCAAGAGCATAATGCTTAATTTGAAGAAAAAATAGATACTTTTTAAAGATTTTAGAAAATGCATTTTTACTGAATTATCTCCTTTGTACAATAGAAAATCAATATTTATGGCATCATTTATTGTAATTGTATTATCTTCATTGTTAGTTTAACTTATATTGTTAAGTATAATAATGCTTTAAAAATACAAATTTATATATACATTTACAAAATTATCTACAGATTGATATTCAAAATTCATTGATTCTGTGAGAGAAATTGTAAATTTGGACATTATTCAATTAGGAGTCTAGAAAGTCCTAAAACAAGAGCCCACCAACCGTATAAAAATGCGTTATAAACTCTGTCACTTAAAATAACCAAATAGAGATATGGATAAAAATGGACCGAGAGCTGGTAAGTTTAAAAAAATGTAATTTCAAGATTTTTGAAAATGCATTTTTACTGTATTATCTCCCTTTGTACCATAGAAATTCAATATTTATGGCATCATAAATTGTATTTGAACTATGCTCATTGTTACTTTGACTTATTTTGTTATATATTATAGTGTTTTTGAAAAAGAAACACTTACATTTCAGAAATTATCTACTATTTTAAATTCATTGATTTATTGAGAGAAAATGTAAATTTAGGCATTTTTCTAGTAGAATTCTAGAATGTACTACAATGAGACCCCAGCGAGTTTACTAGCTAAAATGCATAATTAGGTATTCCAATTAATAAAATATAGGGATTTATCTTTATATTTTTAATGGACCAAAGGCTGGAAAATTTTTCTGAAAATACTTTTTTACTGGATTATCTCCATTGGAATAATCCACAAACTGTTTCTTGTAAATTTAAGTACTGATGAGTTACTAAAGCTTCAACACTTGATTATTCAATAAATCATCATTCTTTATCTCGTTGTTTTCTGCATTCATAATTTTCAGGGTGTTAAAATTGGCCATCTTCATAGAAAAATACTGCCTTCAACATGGGGAAACTGGTTCCCAGTACATTACAGCATCTCCCAACTGAAAGGCATGGGAACCAGATGAAATATTTGTTTTATGGACTTCTTTCATAATGTTGTTTCATCACACAAAGTTTCTATCAAATTTGATGACCCACTTGTGGACTGTTTTGCATGGTTTTATGGTAGACTGGGTGATAAAAAGTCAAAGTATTAATATATGATGTTAGATTCCATCTCAGAAAAGCCCAAAATGTTTTTTTTTTTTTAATTTCCTGGCAAATATCTAAATGTGATTCATAATTTCATGGCAAAAAGTCAATGTAATTAATTACTTTCAATTACATGTAACTGAAAATATGTTCAATTATACATTACATTTAATTACTTTCAAATTTGTAATTAATTGATTACAGCTAATTACAATTACATATTGAATTACCTCAGGTCTGACATATGGGCCATAATTTTTTTTTCTTTTGATCTAGGACTTAGATATTTGGCATGTGGATGTATCATCATGAGGTAAATTGTCTTGTACCCCGATAACCTCCTAGTGACATTCAAATTTGACCTCACGGTCAACTTAATATATTTTTTCGCAAAAAACATGACCAGGCCATAACGTTTTTGTCTTTTGACCTAGGCCTTACATCTATGGCATAGGGATGTATCATCTTGAGGTGGTGTGCCCGCTCACCATTATGACCTTCATGTGACCTTGTAAACTATTATTGTTTAATCAATTTTCATTGTGTCAAGTGTTATTAATTGCCAAACTTTTAATCCAATTTTATCGCAGGTTGATATTTTTGAAATGCAGTTCATATCTGTCTAATAATTTAACTAAAAGAAGTTTTTATTGTGGAAAAAACATTAAAAACAAATGACTCGCTTGAAGTTTTAACTCTGGTGATTCGGAAGTACGATGCCGAAGTCTGGAATTTTTCTCTATAGATAGTGCCCAAGTCTACAAATATCTCTTCATCAATTAAAAAACATTTAAAAATCATTATACTTCATAACAAAACAATATGCCGGCAATTAGTAAATATTTGACCGCATCATTATTCTGACTTTGCTACTATTTGAGATTTCAACAGGTTTGTCCGCGCAGAGAAAATGTAAAGGCCATGGGTGGTCAGGGAGGATGACAAGTCTGATCGGACATGCAGCCGACCAAGGGGGGGGGGATAAAAACATTCTTTTAAAAATTAAACCCAGAATTTAATTGAATGTATGTACTTTACTAAAACATATCCAATTTTATACTCCGTCTTAAAAGAGCAGGACATAGGATTATTTATGTCCATCTCTTTAATCTTTTAATCGCTGTTAAGTTCTAGTTTTAAAAACGTTTTAACTATCTAAATAATTCAAAGAATTATACAAAACAAATTGAGTTTGGTTTCTTTTTCGATATCGAGTTAAGTATAATTGTTCATCATTTTTTGTGAGAAAACTTCTGGCAAACAAAAGAAAATAACCAAACATCATGCCGATGCCGATGAGATTCGGATTTTTTTCGTTACAGACTCAACGTGGAATTGTTTGTTATTTCCCAATTTATATATTCATGACAAAAAGTTTGTTTGGCTCCACATCAAATAAAAAGGTTATGTACAGTCATATTTTGGGACAATTTGCCAACTGCATAGTGTCCTTTCTAATTATAATTGAACGAAAATTTAATTTAGATAAAGTTTAAGGATCTACGAATGGTATTAGAATATTCATTTATATATATTGAAAAGCAAGAAAACGAAATTCTACAGCAAATAAAGGAAACACTAAGATCGAACATCTCCTCGAAGATTTGTTTTAAGGCCTTCCCCTAACTTGATTTGGACGAAAGAAATGCAAGTCATCTATCTCATCTCTGGAAACACTGAGGCATTAGTTTAACTATACGATTTTGCCAAAAGTTATTAAATAATAAACTCCCTTAACTATTTTGTTTTTGGAAGTGAAGTTGATTGGTGTGTCTATTAAATCTATCTTTAATATGGAACAGGTATGAACAAAATGAGATGCAGGGTATACATCACTGAGACAGCAAGCAAACATCAAAATAACGAATAGACACATAGACACATAGAAGACACAATTAAGGTATATATACACCATATGTCAAGCCCGAAATATTTTTTTCATCACTTTGATTTAAATTCAGATCCATCGTAATTTGCTCACTCTTATGATCGAAATCAGACATCTATATAGATATAAGAAGATGTGGTATGAGTGCCAATGAGACAACTCTATATTGATTAGATATGTTTTTCATAGAACAAATATTGGAGCCTCCTTTATGCTATTACAGGAAAGGGGATGTTATCCAAAGACAATTGTCATTTTTTATTTTGATTGATTGTTGCTTATCAAACATCTATAGTTAACAACGGCAAATTTTCAAAAAGAATTTTATGTAATTTCTTTCGTTGAATAAGGGTCAATTGAAAATCATGTATTCATTAAAAAAGTTAAGGTGTTTTAATATTAAAATAGAACAACACCCCCCATCTCTTGTGAAAGTTGCTAACAACTTGTCTTTACTAGAGGTTATTTAGAGTTTGATATATCGTCATGAAGTTTGGTTATTGTACAAAAAATATATCAGATTGACTTATAGTTGCTAATTTCTACGTCAATTAGTCTCTGGTAGAAAGTTGTCTCACTTGTAATCATACCACTTTTTCTTACTTATAATTTAGTCTGACAGACGCCGGTTTCGTCTACATAAGACTCATTGGTGTACTTATAAATCAAAAGTCGGATCCCTTATAATGACGAAAATGAAGAGCATTGAGGTGTAATACCACTATTGTTTTACCTATTAGTCTTTGTTTAATTTACACTTTTCAAAAAATTGTGCATAATTTATCTTTGTTTCAAATAAAGAAATACTTAGCATGAGTAAAGTTTTATCCTATCCAGTACAACAGACAATATTTCACATAACATTACATTGCATATAAGATGATAACCATCACTGGAAGTTAACCAATCAAATTTCCACCCCTTTCCTTCCTGTTTACAAGCCTTAGTAGCCAAATAACCTCGAATTTCCAAAATATTTTATAGAAACACCAAATTAAACAAAAAAATGGTGCTTTGAAACATCAAATATATATGTTTATGAATCAGAATTTTTTTACTGCAATGAAAAATAGGATTAATTTCCTACAACTGTCAAATTGTAGAGAATATTTTTGTTTACCCTTTTTTGTATGCAACCGGATGTGATGTACTATGATTTGGTATTACACCAAAAGAAGACTTTTTTGTTGAATAAACTAAATGTGATTATTTTTTCTTTGTAATACTGCTAATTTCAAGTATTACTGTCAATTTTTGTCATAATCAGTTCAATAGTTTGAGAAAAATTTAGTATAATGACAGACGACATCTACAGCGATTCGAGCAAAATTTCTTCGAGAAATCCAATCCAAGCCGCATCATGATATAATATAGTGTGGACCAATAACTGATCAAACTTTTATCTCATCTGCCTACAAACAGTTGAATATGATAAAAAAGATGACTCTAGGATGATAAATACCACTAACGGACCTCTTTTTCTTCATTATGAGGTCTGTATTGGTTCAATTATACTTCTGATTTCCTCAAAATATCAGCTTTTTAGGCCAATAGATCAAAATTTTGGGTACCTTTCACACATATATGCAAGAAATATGATAATAGATGAGTAATTGAAGTATTCAAGCTGAATGAACTATCCATATAAAAGTATTGACTTCGTGGAGGTTTCAATAAGTCGTTACATAAAACTTAAATTTACGCAGCGCTCCAGAGATAAAATGCTTCCGTTTTAGTGAATAATTTGTTGTTACTGTTCAAAAATAATTTTATTTACTTATAACTGTTTATTTATTAGTGTATTACTTAGGATAAAGTTTTCTATTATAGCAAAATCTAAGACATAAAAAGAAAAAACTCTCCAAAACACTGAGTATGGCTTGATATATTTATTAATATTCATGGTAGAGTCCTATTTCAAGGCAATTTTCTCTTAAAATGTGTTTTTAAGACTCAATCCTCTTAGAATATTGCATTTTTGCATTATTTCACTGAAATAGCATGAAATTTTAACAAATGAGAGTACATACAAGGTCGAAGGTGCATGTGCAGCTTCCCATAATACGTGTATTACCACCATTGGTTTTCCCTATTAGTCTTTGTTATATTTGCACTTTTCAAAAAATTGTGCATAATTTATCTTTGTTGCAAATAAAGAAATGCTTAGCATGAGTAAAATTTTATCCTACGTAGTACTACAGACAATATTTTACATAACATTTCATTGCATATAAGATACTAACCAACACTGGAAGTTAACCAATCAAATTTCCACCCCTTTCTTTCCTGTTTACAAGCTTTAGTAACCATGTAACCTCAAGTTTCCAAAATATTTTATAGAAACACCAAATAAAAAAAGAAAGGTGCTTTGGAACACCAAAGATAGTGTTTATTTTGTCAAACTTATTCCTGTCATGAATATGTACGAATTATATTAATCAGACTTTCATTCTCTTTAGCTTGTGTTGGTTTTTTATTACAAGGCTTTTTCTTAATGTATTCTTAATATGATAAGCATTTTGCAGCTATCAACTAAATGAAGACGATGGTCAGTGCCCGACAATAATAAATGACGTAATATTTGACGTCACTTAGATCAATCTCGTTTATGTCACGAAACGCCAAAAACTGTAAATATTCTTAATTTTTTAAACATTATAACCAGAAATGTTCAATAGCAACAATTGAATATGTTGTTAATAAAAAAAATCCTACAATTTGCAAGCTTGGCAATAAATTACTTCACAGAATATAGAAAGTAAACTCTGAAAAAGAAAATGAAGGCTACAAAGGGGTTCCCATGGCTAGTAAACCCGGCAAATAGTAACAAACCCCTGCGATTTGCCCATTTGAACAAAATCTGACCTCCTGCTTTTCTTTTTACACTGATTTTGCTTTGAAATTTTCGTGTTTGATCTCTTTGAAGATTCATTTATGGAAATTGTGTTACTTTAAATGAATTTAAAGATTAAAACGAATAATAATGGGTAAACGTGTGCTTTTAGCAACAATGTTAACATTTTGATCTGGATCTTTAAAATTCTTGCATATTGCATGTGAATTTAAAACGTTACAATGAAACAGATTATGAATAAGAGTTATCTTTCTTAAGTGTTCTGTACCCCTAAATTTAAGGTGCAGTAGATAATACCCAATGAGAAATCCGTAGTGTTAAAAATATTCCATACCTTGCAAGAACCATTTTTTTTATACTCACCATACTTCTCCTCTCAAAAAGTGTATATCAGCTATTTTAAGATTATTGAAACAAGATGGACATATCATCCCATTCCACCTATACATACAATTGTGTATTTTTTGTAATACATACTTTCACTTTCTATCTATAACTACTTACCATTGTAACATTTCAACTTGTAATTATCACTTCCCGATTTGTTTTATCCTGATAAAAGTGCCATAGGCATCGAAAACTGTTGGTATAATTACATTATTGCAACATAACTCAAGGTTGTTTCTTATAAGAATTTTTACATTTTATGGGTTTTATAATAACAATCCTGCATACTCAGGTATCCACTTTCAGGATTCTATAGAATTGAAGATTTACCAGCCATTTGTTCACTCTGGTCTTTGTTTTGTTTTTTGTTTTAATTACTGTAATACTTAATATATTAGCAATGACTTCTCTGCAATGTATGAACTGGTATTGTTGGTTTGTAACATTACCAGTATGTTTATTATTACAACTAATATATATATGCAAAGACAATTTATTGTAGATGACAAATGCACAAGATATATTTACTTGCAACCACTTTAAAAAACTAAATCTTGAACAGAGGTAAAAATTCAGGAATTGGAAATAAAGTATGCAAAATATTTCAATATTCACTTTCATTTCCAGGCAGCATAGGCTTTGTATGCTTTAGAAAATAATTAATAACTATGCATACTACTTGCTTTAAAACAATGTTTTATAATAACACAAATGTGTCTTACCCGTTCATTGTACTTGATTGATATTACATCTCCTTTAGTTAAACAGGCAAAACTTCTCAATATGTTCCCCAATCTGTTGCTCAGTCAAGGATTTAATCAGAGTACTAATTGACTAATTTTACTTGACCTCTAAATGGGTTTTATGGTTTTGTTAATCTATATTGCACATTTCCTATTATTCAATACATAATAATTTGTGTACCAAATTATGAATACATTTTATTGTAAAATATATTATTAAATGATATGAAAATCTGAAATACTGTTGGTATCAGTATGAAAGTGCTTGATAAAAATATATTCATATGGTCATTTCCATTTTTAGAAAATTAGTAGGCTAATAGTTATTTGTACAGTTGCAATAAATCTTATATTTTACTGCTATCAATCAATGAACAGAATGTTGCAAATTTCTAATTCTTTCCTGACTGTTTTAGCTTCACCAGTAAACACAATATTCAACCATCTATTCTATAACAGACAAATGCTGAATAAAATATTAACTGAAAAAGGCAAAATATAGACAGACTTCTAGTCTGTAATACAGTCATTAGAGGGGAAGGTCTGAACACACGTAAAACTGGTTTGAACCCACCACATGTTGTGCCTGTACCCCATCTGGCAATCAGAACAATATGTGGTGTTCATTGTTGTGTTTGTGTTTATTTTTAAGTGTAGTTTTCTGAATAGTCAGTTGTTGGTGGTTGGTGGGGTCTGTTGTGCTGTCCTAATGTTTTGGTAATTCTCTTATGTATTACAGTGAAACCTGTCTTAATCCAACCTCTTCGGTTTTGGCAGATGTTCTGTTAAATCCGATTGACAAAATATAAACATTTGATATGACTGGAGATATGAACATGTATGGTTTAGACAGGTTTTCGGTTTATGCAAAATTCGGTTTAGACAGGTTTGACTGAATCATTTTATATCACTCAAAAAATACCACTCAAAGAACATTATCTGATTACAGGTTATCATTTGCCATTCAATTCAAGGTAATATTGCATACGTTTTGTCTTCCCTGTATGATTGACAGATGTTTAATCAACACCATTGGTGTCACATGTGAACAGGATATGCCTTCCCTAACAGAGTACCTGATATCACCCCAGTATTGGTGGGATTCCTGCTGCTCAGTCTTTAGTTTTCTATGTAGTGTTTTGTGGACTGTGATCTGTTTTATCAACCTCATTTTCACCTGAGTCAATAGAATATCTGTCAATCAATGTACTAATTGATGCATTATAGGAAGTCAATGTTGAAGATGTTCTGATTGTTCAAGATGTAATTTACAAGGATGCCGAGTGTGTGCAATGCAATTTACAAGGACTGAAGATGAAATTATAATTATCGTAAAGAGTGAGTGAGCAAGAGTACAGTCCAGTTATGATGATCTTTAATCAGATATTAGAGTTTCAATGGTATTTTTAAGTGTGGTGTGATTATTTGACTATATTTATTTATTTGGGTTTTTTTTGTGTTTAATGCAACTTTCAACTACTTTGGTTACATCATGGCAGGAAAACTAGAAAAACAGCCAATCCCAGAGCATAGTTCGAACTCATAACATCAGAGTTGACAGGTTTATGTTCACTGTAAATGAATTATTTAGACCACTTAGCAACTGCACAGTCCCCACCCCCACCCCCACCCCCACCCGACTAATCTATGAATACTGCATATCTTATATAACCATTATTAGGCAGTAACATTTTACAAATATATTTTGTAAAGGATACACAGCTTTGGGATATATAATATCTAAGAAGTCAACAGACTGTGGCTGGTACTTTGTAAATGTGGCTACTTTCAATGAAACATTTTCCACTTCCACAAGGTCACCTTCATTTAGTAACAGGTTCCTCATCATCTGAAAATGATTTAAAAAGGGCTATTTATATAAAACATGTCTCCCTATGAATAGATATTGGTTATTCACCAAAAACATTAAACCAATTCTTCTGAAGTTGGCTTCAAACTACTAATCCACTACCATGTGTGTAACCCTATCATTAAACTGATAAATCCTTCCTTTGTCAGGTACAAATTCCTAATACATCTTATTTTGTGTACCTGTTGATACATTGGCCCAATAAGGTAAAATATTCTTCTTTCTTCTATAACTAACTTCCAATACACCACGATGTGTATACGTATTATGTAACCAGTGAGGTATTCAAATACAAACTCTCTAATACATTGTATGCGCCTGTTTGGATACTTACCCAGTAAGGTATATAAATCCTTCCTTCGTCAGCTACAAATTCTAATACACCACAATGTGTGTGTCTGGCTTGTTGATTGTTCATCAGTTTAAACAGCATTGGGTACTGTATAGGTAAACGTACTGTAAAATCACATTTTTCATTTTGGTTAGTGAATTATTTTGGAATGCATACACAGTATAAAACTGGTTGATACAAAGAGAAACATTAATAAGAAGAGTTGAAGTTCCTTTTATAAATCTCCCTGATTTGGAGTTTCAACTTTAAAATTTCTTTTGAGTTGAGTAAGTGTGTTACTAGAGTATTTTCCATATCAAAATAGTGGTTTGCTTTTACAGTAGCCAACATGTAGTGATACTTACCTAGTCGATCTAATGCAGAGGAAGGCATAATTACTGAAATGGAAAACACATTGAATTATGAGTAAACAGGTGAGATTTAATATATATATTGAGGTAAATTATATGGCCTTCCAAATACTGTTTCGATTCCTAACATCACTGAAGAGACATTAATTGTCGAAATCCGGATATGGTGTACTAATTTTTGCACCTTTTGTTTGCGGTATACCATCTTTTCCGCATGTTTATTGTTTTCTGTTTGGTATTAAATTAATAGTTGAGATCCATTTTGTTACATCTGGTGATCCGTTTATTTGGCAATCGCCAATGGCAGTCAGCAGGGTTTAAGAACATCCGTTGTTCGACCTGCTAGTCAAATGCGTTTTGTTAAAATATACTTTTTCACTTTTTTGGTCTTTTGGAAAATGTTGTTTGTGCTGTATTTAGACCCCTCTACCAAGAAATTTGTTTTGCATGCACACGTATAAAAATTGCGGTTTTTATCCAACGCAATCATAGGTTTGAACGTTGTTTTCAATTTAGACTTGTTTATATTTTTTCGTTTGGGCTTGTATTATATTTGCCTTCGGGTTTATATGATCCGTTCATCCTATTTCGACTCTTCAAAATTCAAGAGTCTATCCTAAATTGAGGTAAATTATATGGCCTTCCAAATACCGTTTCGATTCCTAACATCACTGAAGAGACATTAATTGTCGAAATCAGGATATGGTGTACTAATTTTTGTACCTTTTGTTTGCGATATACCATCTTTTCCGCATGTTTATTGTTTTCTGTTGGGTATTAAATTAATAGTTGAGATCCATTTTGTTACATCTGGTGATCCGTTTATTTGGCAATCGCCAATGGCAGTCAACAGGGTTTAAGAACATCCGTTGTTCCACCTGCTAGTCAAATGCGTTTTGTTAAAATATACTTTTTCACTTTTTTGGTCTTTTTGGAAAATGTTGTTTGTGCTGTATTTAGACCCCTCTACCAAGAAATTTGTTTTGCATGCACACGTATAAAAATTGCGGTTTTTATCCAACGCAATAATAGGTTTGAACGTTGTTTTCAATTTAGACTTGTATATATATATTTATATATATATAATGTTCTCATCCAAGCTTAAGTCATGAAATAAGACATTAGCTTTCACAGTGTCTTTATATGTCTCTTTTTAGTTCCATTTTGAATTTGATGTAACATTCAGATTGTTGATGTAAGGTTTTGGCTGTTTCTGTAGAATTTATTCAAAACTACTTAGGTGGATATTTATGGTATGATTTGATTTTTTATTAATAACTATATTTGATTTAGGCCTTGCACTAGTGTTGTTAATTGTTCAATGTTGAAAATAGAATAAGGATCTGTTGTTTTTTGGGGGTTAATTTATGCTTTGATATATACACTCTAAATCTCCTTTAATTCATTCCAATTTAATACATCAAGACTTAATGTATAAGAAACATAAATCCATTGTCATATACTTCTTTTCTAGAATCATATGAAATGTTTGAGAAAAATGTTTGAGATAACTGTTTGAGCAATGAAAAATCACAACTTCTTATCAATATTTCTGGTTGTCCTCCAAATTTGGCCTTTAATATGGTTCGGAAACACAGTTATCATCCTTTGATTTGTGTTGTCTACAAATACAGTCTCTAGTGTGTATAGTGTATAACTTGCAAATATTTTTCATACACCTTCCACATTAATTTTTTTGTATCTTAAATCTTTATACTTTATAATAAAATATTAAGTAAAGTCATGCAATTACATGTACTAAAATGGGGGTCATGAATTTTAAGGTAAAATAGTGATTTGGTCATGTTGGTCCAGTTGAAAAAGTTTTAAATTATAGGATGTCTGGCGCTGTCAAAAAATGAATTGTTGTCCATATTTTGAGTTAGAGCTGATGAAAATTTCTATAATTTTCATATAATTTGTCTCAAAACTAGTACACTACACTTTTAAAAAACTTTTTGAGATAGAACAGGTCCTATTACTTTTAATTTGTGTTTATTGCCTTAAAAACTGCACTACAAAACAAATGTGTTCTTGGGTCAAAATAGCAATAGGAATTGTGTGGACAGTGTATAACTTGCAAATATTTTTCGTACACCTTCCACATTAATTTCTTTGAATCTTAAATCTTTATACTTTAAATATAAAGTAGAGGGATGAAATTACATGTAAAAAATGAGGGTCGTGATTTTAAAGGTAAAATAGTGATTTGATCATGTTGGTCCTGTTAAAAAAGTTAAAAATTATAGTATGTCTGAAACTGTCAAATTGAATTTTTGTCCATATTTTAAGTTAGAGCTGATGAAAATTTCTATAATTTGTCCCAAAAGTAATACACTACACAGTAAAAATCTTTTTGAGATAGAACAGGTCCTATTTTGTTTTTTTTTTTTTTTAATTTGTGTTTATTGTCTAAAAAAATGCGTAACACAATAAATGTGTTCTTGGGTCAAAATAAAGATAGGAATGATGGTTCCCAAAGCTTCTTGAATATTTTTTTAATCAGAGAATGAATATTATTTAAAGGGAGATAATCTGTAAGTATAATCATGTTTGTTTATCTTACTTTTTCCACCTCTCTAAACATCTTCTCTGTTATCCAACATTGTCACAGAAAAACATCTGTATGTCTGTTTAAATCCACCAAGACCTTCACCCAATTCAGACCCAAATATGTTACCTCCAAATCTACCAAACTAGAAAATAAAAAAAAGATATTGCTACTAGCTCTGTTCTACTTTCTGTAGATTATGAAATTTATGAAAGCTTTTTAACATTATCATCCATGATAATATCATCAAACATAATTTATGTATTATTGTCATATTAATTAGATGTTAATCATTGATTTTTTTTATATTTTGCTGTGGTTTCATTTTCTGTTACACAAATTTTTATTCAGGTTTTCTCTGGATTTGATGGATAATTTACTCTATCTATCATGTATGTCTACATTGAATCTGGCATCATCTGAAATTTTATGTAATAAAAATCTTTTGCACAATCTGTTGGCATGTTTCTCTTATTTGTCCTATTTCAACATGTTTTTCTACAATATATTGATAGTCAGGATGACTAGATGCTGTCCTAGTACATGTATTATCATGATTATCAAGTTGTCAATATCAGTAATGGGTTTATATTAGGGATGTCATCTAGGTGAAGAGTTAGTTATGAAGTGCTTCTTGATTTTACCAAACCATGCCGGAAATTTTTTTTACAATATTAGAACACAATTATGCACATTTAATGCTTTGTGGGTCTTATGGACATCAACCCCTTTACATTATTACCTAGTATTATAAACCATAATTAGCAGGAATTTTATAATTGTACTTATTAAATAAAAGCAATTCATTTAATCTAATTCATAATTTGGTAAACACACATATTTGAATATAAATTATTACCATTACTACACAGTCAAACTGGTTAAGGAACATTTACATTTTGTAATCTTAAAGAAACCAAATTTACATAGGCATGATATTGAGGAATCATTGGTGTATTCTGAAGGAAAATAAACTGGAAAGAAAGATAAAATATTTCAACAGGAAACCAATAAGTCGAGTATCATTTCGGTATTCGAAAGTTAGAAATAACGAGCGACACTAGAGCACTCGAGTACATGTTGACATCCCTAGTTTATACAACCAGGTTAAATTGTACCAATATCTCAAAAGGTTTGTCAATGTAAACATCTTGTTCAAAAAGATTTCAGCGATAAAAATTGCATGAAAATAATTTCCTTACTGTTATGTTGATTACTTAAACTGTACATCACAACTCATTATATGAGTCTTGATTAATAAATGAATCATTAACACAGCGATGTCTCATCTCAGTGGACTGATCACAAACTTTATCATATATACTGATATCTACGACACATGAAACAGTATGCTTAAACGGCTCTTACAACTTATGACACCATTTTTTTTTTCTCTCATTTTCTGAAACTGTGGTGGTTTAATTACAGGTGTTAGGCAATAAATGTATATTATAGATTATAAGTGCGCCGTTTGTATCAATTTAGATTTGTACATAAATTTATGAAACAACTGTCAGTTCTGAACTATCAACTTTAAGTATATGATAGGATTTTATAATTACCATTTCTGTATTTATTTTGTTTCCTTTCGATTTATCAATGTAATTTTATATAAATCGAAAGTAAAACAAAAGTTTACAACTTTTTGAAAACCAGTGCGAATTATTACCGGTTTAAATAGTCATACGCTTCAAGTTACATTGGGGTAATTCTGTTAAAGTATTCTCATTGTTAAATATTAGATAAACAAAAGGCTTTCTTAACGTCTAATAGCAATAGTGGTCAACAGTCTAATCATCTCCGATCAGGACAGTCATCGGATAGTACATCTACGACTGGCATTTATAATTAAATACTATTTGATGGATCTGTGACTAACTCTATTAAATGAAGAAATTAACGATTTGCTTCTATAAAAAACTTAATGATCGTAGTTAGGTCGAGTTATCTCGCCTACCACCATCTTAAACGATTTCTTTTTGAAATACAGAAAATCTATATTATTCTCTATTTCCTACTTCACTTTAATGAATTATGTCAATACGAAACAAATAATGTTTGTATATTTGATTAGGAAAAGCTTGTATAGACTTGGGCTCGAGCCCTAAAATTATATTCACAAGATATTCATGTAAAGCAACATCTGATGAAGTAAAATAAGAAATCCGATGCAAATTCAAGTATATTTCTATTAACACGTTTTTATCTCCATCTGAATATTTTGGGGCAAATTCCCTTAAAACATGTTCTTCGGTTGATAGGAGTTTTACCAACATCTCGTAATCTGTACTCTGTTTTGGAGCATATACATGTGGCCCAAATTTCGTACCAGTTGTTAAAGGTGATAAAATGTCATCAGGTGTTAAACGAACATTTCATCATATCTGCTCTGTATTTTGAACAATTGCATACCATCCTATATTACTTTTTTCCGTTATAACTAAAAGATTGAATTTCAAGTTTGGCACATCAACCTGCTTATCGTAACGGATATTAAAAAAAAACGTCTTTATGTGAGTAGAACGGACTAAAAATTATGTCTGTTTAGGTTAGAATTAGAACTATTTATTATCCATTTTTAGATAAGGTTCTATCGAATTTTGTACTTAAATGTCGTTTCTTCCATTCACATAAAATGGTTAATTCTCGGACCAAGGTCCGTTTGCCGGGTAATTTTTCAAAAGTTTTACGAAATTGTTAAATTTTGGCTGAATATTTATTGAATTTTGTTGATATTTTTTGCTGAACTTTCTAGTCAATCTATATACAGATATATAGATTCTACCACTGCATCAAGTGTAATACGATATTTATCCTCTCTGGACAGTTAGATATTTAAAATTTAACTAACGAGAGTAGATAAATATCGTATTACACGAGATTTGGTGGTGAAATCTATTTCTATAATGATTTATAGATGATATACAGACAATTTTAATCCTTCTTTTCGAATGGTGTGCAAAAAGATGTGTTCTTTCTATGTGACGTTATCAGACATGGTCGCCTTTTTCATGACGTTACAATACGAAATTCAGAGGAAAGCAAGAAAGTTTGACGTCATAATCGAATTTTGACCAATGAAGAACTAATATCAAACGGACCACACGCTGATTAAATAAAAATTATCAACGGGTCAGGAAAAGGATACATCGGGTAAGAATTAGAGAAAAGGAAATATTCCATATTTCAATGACCTATATAGTATACCGCCATTAAAAACTATTTTGGCATTTAGACGTATAGCAACATTTGGAACTATGATTTTCAATGTATTGTCCAAGAAAAATACTTTAAAATAAAGAAAAAACAGACTAAATATTTTATTTTAATCTTTTTATATAAATCTAGTATGATAGAGAATATGCAGTAAACTTTCTCCGACTACCTCGATAACTATAAGTGGTATACATTGGTCATCGTACGTCATTTAGAATAATTGTACACTAGAAAATATTGACATTTTTAGCTACCTACGAATAGTTCTGTGGTAGAGCTTTTCTAGAAAAAAATAATATAACAAAAATACCGAACTCCGAGGAACATTTAGCAAATGGCAAAATCAAAAGCTCGAACACATCAAACGATTGGTTAACAACTGTCATATTCCTGACTTGGTACAGGCATTTTCTTATGCAGAAAAATGATGGATTAAACCTGGTTTTATAGCTAGCTAAACCTCTCACTTGTATGACAGTCGTATAAAATTTCATTTTAGACAACGATGTGTGAACAAAACAAACAGACATAATAGGTAAACATGTCACAAATAGGTGTACAGCAGTCAACATTGTGTTATAATCTAAATCACTATAAAACAAACAAATATGTCAACAAAGAAAAACAAAAAGGCATAGAACAGTTTAGAATATTCCTATGACAGATCATTCTGACAGTTTTGATATAAGTTTAAACAGCTCCAAAATGTGATTGTTCAAAGTATTGCATTGATTTGATAACATGGTTTTGCTGTTCATTCCAAATGCATGTATTTACCCAGATTGCTTAATTATTTACAACTTGTATGGACATCTATAAGGATATGGTTGTCCCCAGTGCTATTGTTTGTACGGTATACGTTCTTAATATATATATTTATTGTCAATAAGTAATATCAAAAAGGATCGGTGATTCAAATTATGAAGAATGTTTTGTTTAGTACTGAATAAAATGAAAATTAAGATTTCCCAAAATAATAACCCTTGCAAAATATGATGAAAATAAAATAAAAAGGGGGTCACCGTTCATTTGCCATATTCAAATATTCTTTGAAGTAATAGGAGAAATAAAGGTAATATCGAAATAAAAAAAGAAATTTATATGATTGTTTTGAATGATTTTTGTACCATATGATAAAGTAACAACTACTAAAGGTAACGAATAAAATTTGTAATGAAAACAAATGTTTAATTTTTTCTGAAATTTTATACCCTCGAGCCTCCTTAAGTTATACTCACTTTAAATTGTTGTACCTATCACATACTCTGTTTACAAAGTTTTTAAAGTATTTTAAAAATCCAGTTATTTTCCCATTATAAATGATGTGGCAAACATGTTCTAAAGTTGTTTTAATAATTAACAGCCAGAAATTAGTTTTTGAACGTAAAATCAATATTAATAGGAATTCGGCTTCATTACCTACTAACGCCTAACACAAAATATCTTAATTAGAAACCTAAAAACTTCAATACTTCTATACTTTGAAACACAGACTTTTCCCTCAGTCAATATACTTCTTTAGGTCAACAAACACAATGTATTCTCGTAACGACCTCATACAAGGGCTACAATTGTTAAATCATTTTCAATTGACAAACAATTCTGAAAAAAAAGAAAACAGAGAAACTGTTGAAATTGTTTTCTTATTTGCTAAGTCCTTAGAGCTTCCTATCCCCATACCCCCTGCCTGATCCTGTGCTAGTTTGCTGCCTGAGCACACTGTTTGATGCCTTAAGAAGGCTCGACACCCCCTGCTGACTAATTCTGTGGTACGCCAACAATAATCATATGATAATGTCTGCCTTTAATAAATTTGTATTGCATTTTTGTACTTATTAATTGTCAAGTAATTGCCATTTATGCAAGGTATAACAAATTGACAAATAATTAGATGAACATTTGATTTTCTTTTTTGGGGGGGAGGGGTTGGGGGGCATGAGGATTTTGTGCGGATTGATTATTCGTTTCATTTTAGCTACACATGTTTATTCTATTTAGTGGATACGATGTTTATCATCAAAATCATCCTCCTCCAAAAATCAAATGGTAATCCCTTTTCCTTTCAACTTTATACCTACATATACCTACAAACTTAATATTATAATAGTCCATGCATGTACTAACCTCTATACGTTAGTCTTCGGGTCAAACTCTCCTGTCCCCTGTTTTTGTTGCTCTCAAGAAAGTTTAGCTTCTACATACTCCTGATCTGGGAAATGTTCTACTATAGCGAGAATTTCTCCTGACGTAAGGTTCCAGTTCTCATTATTTAAATCCGATTTAAAACATATGAAGAAGCATTCAAAGACCTTGCTGTTAACAAATCACTGTTAAATCTGGTAGCCAGACAGGTTATTCCACTGGTCCACTGAGACCCAATTTCACTGACTGCCAGAAATGTTTGCATATATACTAATTTTTACTTATTCTTTGATGCAAAATATCAATGATTAATGATAAAATGTCCAGTTGATATACGATTGGTTCCATACGATGACTTAATTTATAGAGAAAATAAATAGGGAACTCCATAAAATTTGACAGAGCTGAATTACGTTACATTCCCAAATCAAACTAATAAATCTTACCCGCTAAGGGGTGTTCCTAATAACAGGAAGCTGGTACAAAAAAAAAGCTGAATTTCCGGATTACATAAATTGAACATTCCGGAAATTTTCTCAGGTGTCCCACACAAAGCAACGGTGTGAAATTCAGAATTTTGCAACAAAAACATCAGTTCAGCGATACAGGCCAAATTTATATGTGCGAATATGTGTTTTGTGTTAACCCCTATAACAAATTAAGTTTTTAAATAAAACACTTTCGCCCGCCATGAGCCAGTAAATATTCTTTTTGTTATATATCTAAATGTACCCCCGTCAATCACAAGATAGACATATGCATACTCTCATTATACATGGAATAATGTTCCTCTCAACCTTTCACATCAATTCACAGTAAACATTATGCTATTGTAAAGTCTTACTATCCTTATCCAGCAGGTTTTGGCCCATCGCTATACCCAATTGCAGTATGTATTCATCTCTACAAACTAATCAACTGATAAAACAGCTTAGCGAATTGCTTCGGTAAAAGGTTGTTAATATGAAGTGAGTGCAGTGAAATAGAAATAATGCTTACCATCCAAGTCTAGTTATTTGATATCTGTGTCATGGAATTGAAATAAATTAATCACCTTATGGTTAAACACTGTAATAATGTCACTCCTCTTATTGTTCAGCGCAAAGAACAGACCTCTTCGTGTCTAGATGGAGGGATTAATCAATATCCTGTACAGTCTAGAATCAAGGACATTACATGATCCGGCTTTTCAAAAATTGCGTCATCGAGGTTTACATCTTTTAACAACTTAGCCATATGGAAGTAAACTTAATTTTGCGACCATCAAATCACCAATTTATGTCGTCGGAATTTAAAATACAATAAAGTTATCTCCTAACGGTTAAATTTCCTTGTCTCGATCTAGCTATACTTTAGACCCTTTTTGGTCTGATCAGCTCTTCTAAAGAGAGGCTAAAGATACGAAAGGGATAATCAACATATTCGTTCACGTTTGTATTATATTTTGGATTTTAATATCTAGGCATAGAGCAACATTGAAGATATATGAATTGTCGAAATGCGCATCTGGTGCAGCAAAAATTGTTTTTAACAGATTATTTTTCACGGGCGTCAGGTTGTATTTTGTTCGTCCTTAATATCTTTCATTGATTTGGATGCATGGATCTTCCAAGTAATTTTGTTGAAGTACAGAAAAGTAAGGCAGATTGTTATGCATATGGAAACCAGCTTTTGGAAATCCTGTCCTTAATTACTTCTTGTTTCTTCCTAGTTTAAACTCCAACGTATCTGGATTTCAAATCATATTTCCAAAGATAGTTGAGGTTCCCTTGTCAATTTCAGCTTCTATTGGAATCTTGCCAGATAAAAAATAGATTCGGGTAATGCTGAATGCGTTTTAATAGTTTTTGGAGTGCATTGGTGTAGCTAATAACTTAAACGGTACCAATTTCTCTGCACCAGATGCGCATTTCGACAATCAATGTCTCTTCAGTGATGCTCGAGGCCAAAATATTTGAAAATCCAAAGCTTATTAAAAGGATGAAGAGCTATTAACCAAAAAGGAATAAAAAGTATAGCCAAAGCCGGGCAAGGAATCAGAGCTTTGCATGAGGGAGATACATTCCTTAATTTTAAATAATTTCAAAACTTTTGTAACAGCAAATTTTAATAACACAAAATCCGTATTTTCATGCCAGTACCGAAGTAAATGTTTTTCAAAACACTTCAACTCCATGTATGAGTCTTTGAATTAAAATATACGGATAATATGAATAGATACATTCGGTTTTAATCCGTTCAAGCCGTGAAGGCCAGATCCCATAAGTGCATAGTTTGCCTTCCTTTCTTGCTAACGCTCCTTGTGGCGAACATTGGTATATTATATCTTTCAATGCCTAGATGAACAGTTGACTGTGACGTTAGGATCTCTTACTGATTGTCATGCAAGTGAGACGATTAGCTAGCTATAAAACCAGGTTTAATCCACATAAGAAAATGCCTGTACCAAGTCAGGAATATGACAGTTGTTATCTATTCGTTTGATTTGTTTGAGCTTTTGATTTGGCCATTTGATTAAGGACTTTCCGTTTTGAATTTTCCTCGGAGTTCGGTATTTTTGTGATTTTACTTTTTTCTTTGTTCATGGTGAAATTCCATGGTTGTTTGTAATTAAAATGAATGCCACAGCCGGGTTTTCTTACTTATGCAGTAGTTTACTTTTTTCGATTAATACCATTGTATGTCAAGCATTGCTTGTAGATCTGTTGTGTTGTTTTTGTGTACCAAGTCAAGAATAATGAAGTTGTTTTGCACTTGTTCCGACGATTGATACCGTTTGATTTTGTCAGTTATTATGGACTTCCACTTTTTAAATTTGCCTTGGAGTTTGGTATTTTTGTTATAATTTTTTGCAACCAGTTATACATCATCCTCTACTGTTTGTGTGCCACGGCAAATTAATCCAATGCAACTTCCTACATGTTAGGTATCTGTGTGATCCAGTATTGGATTTATAAAACGTTTATAGGCTGCAGAGGAGGTAGCTCCCTTTGTCGTACCCTTTGTCGTACTCCTTTGTGTTCAGAGACAATTCTTGAAAGCTTGGTTTCCAGTTTTATTTTTGATATGATATCTTTGTGCCATTCCTTGAACATAAGCCATGAGTCACTTTTAATTCTGCTTTGATTCCAAATGCCTTCTGAATATCAAGAAAGGAAACATATAATGTAATATGCAAATCCTGCGCTTTTGCGATTAACTCATTTAGTAATAAAGCTGCAAACAGATAGGATAGCACCAGTCAATTCCTTTATAGGGGACTCTTCATGTAGTGAACTCCTTTCTAGTGTTTCACCTTTCTTTTCGAACTATGTTTTCTTCTTATATTTTAATCAGAATATCTAGTGGCTTTTTCTTATGCTTATATGCAGATATTGGTTTACCAAGTTTTGATATATCGCGGATGAAACCTACATTAAAATCATGTATGTAAGCTTAGTTACTACTGATACTATAGCTGGTCCTACATTCATTTAATGTTTGCTTGTCAAGTAAGCACAATTGGTTGCTTTACCTTTTAGTAGGCAACTTTTTATGGACTATAAGGGATGGCATGAAGGGGAAAATAGAAAAGAAAACTACGACTAGAAAACACTTTTGATATCACCAACACTGAGTGGAAGGTTCCAGTAGGCGTGAAGGAGTGTTAACAGATTTACAACTTACCAGAACTGAACCAGTAGGTATTGCTGTGACAGTAGAAATAGGGATAAAAGCAGAATCAGCAATATTTGAGGTAGGAACTACTACTTAATACTACTCATAAGGCATAACCCCAGAAACTATGGCTTGTAAGATGTAGTAGAGAAATGTTGTGACCATGGAGTTGTAAACCAAGAAGGCTGAGTTGGAAAGCATGAAGTGGTAACATAAAACCAGTATGCAAAAGGTGGTATTGGTCCTGGAACACTTAAACCGATATATGTACCTAGGAGACAAATTAGCTAGTTCAAATACAGTGTGCGTCTCTGTATATATAGTAGGAATACCACCTAGATGCCTGTCAGAAAAAAGAGGTGGAAGAAACCGAGGGGAATTTTACATCTCATAAGTCGGAGAAGAACTGACAAGGCAATGGCAAACAAAAAGACCAAAAAAAACCAAAATCCACAAAACACTACATAGAAAACAAAGGATTTGGCAGCAAAATCAACACCAAAAGACGGAAATGTTCGGTGAACTTTTAAAAGTGCTCCAGAAAGGTTAGAAGTTTATGCTACAAACGTGGCACCAATTATATGTTGCTCATGCCAGTACAAATTCGGTAATCAGTCTCATTTGGTAATGTCACAATCAAGGACATGATTGCCGATACGAAAATTAACACATATTGGCGGACATTCGTGGCACGTAGTGATGTCCGTAAAATTATTGAAGCGATTAACTTCAACTTTATCATTTGAAACTCTTGGTTTAACACATTCTTAGGAAGCAGCAAATAGACATGAAGATATGTTAAACCGGTATTGTATCAACCGGGAAATATAAAGTCCATATGCAGGCGCTGCTGGAATATTGCTACATACAAATGGAAAGTTACAATAAGAAAGCAGAATCCACCCATTTGTCGCAACGTTTTGTTATCAATCGACCCTCATTGTCCATTTCTAGATGCAAGTCCAGATATAAGGCAAATTTAACTGTGGTATCCTTTGTTTTAAGTTCGATGGATAGATGCGTTGGACATAATCACCAAACTTAAGATTATTTAGTGAGTGGACGGCATCTCTATAGCGGAACATGAAGTTAAAGGATAATGCTAGCGTCTTTTCATTCTTTCTTAGAAGCTCATGTATGAAGTCTGTCTGGTTCTGGTATCAATAAAGGAACACATCAACAAAATGAGAAGCACAATAAGTTCCCGTAGGAATGCAAATTGTTTGATGAAAGGATCTAAGTAAAAGATTAACTAGCCAATTTAATCAAAACTCCGGTGTCATTACTGTATGATATAGATGTACTCGCGGGGGAAAGGGGAGTGACCCATTATGCAATACCGGTACGTTCGAACCTGTGATAAAGGTAAATTGACTTTTTGCATTTAAGTCCATTGTAAAATACTTTCTACAATTAATTAAACTGTAATGTTTGTGTAAATAAGCTTAAGGGCATACACAATTGAATAGTCAATATAAAATTCATCAATTTCACAAGTGCAACACGTAACTGTTGTCTTTGACACAGATAGAAATGGAATAAGCTAGATGGGTATGAAGTTAATTGCGGGCATTACGGCTTCTGTCACCAATTAAAACTTACCACCACGAAATAGCCAACAGTGCTCAAAGTATCGTTAAAACACCAATCAATCAATTTATCATTTAAGAGTTATGCCCTTGGTTACCTTAAAATTGAGTACAATATGTTTACTCAAATTGGTTTCCAGATAATTATTTGGGAACCACTTGACTAAATCTAAAATGAAAATACAATAAAATTCAGGTCAAGTTCCAGTTTGATGGTTTTCGTTCAAGAATTATGCCTTTCGTTACCATAAAAATTGATATGTCTTTGGTTTAAGGACGGTACCTCTTAACCAAATCTTTTGAAATTTGAACACAGTTTCTTGGATCATAAAAGTACTGATTAAGTTCAGTATAATGATTTTGACAATTGTTATTCACCTTAGTTACCTTAAAATTAACATTTGTTTTTGGTGTCCATGTGTTAATAAAAGTATCTTTTGTATGCCCCGTCGCAGCGAAGGGGACATTTAGTGTTACCCTTGTCCAACTCCGTCTGTCCGTCTGTCCGTGCGTCCGTATGCAGTACATTCCGAAATTGGTTTTCGTTCTCTAACTTTAGTTTGTCTCAGCCAAATGTTATGAAACTGATACACAATGTTTATTATCACAAAACGCAGATCAAATTTGAATTTGTGTGGCGACACTTTTACCATTCTAGAGTCCCGTCCCTTTATTAGGTTACATGCAAGCGAGGCCATCATATGTGTCCCATGGACACACTCTCCATGTATTCATATATTAAGGTAGTGTGGGAGGCTTCTCCAATCTTGGATTGTAAAATCAGAATTTTAATCAAGTCAGCAATCTTCAATGCAGCAATGCAATTTACTTTTAAGAATTTTCATTTTAATGAACAATTGTATGTGCTTTTATCTTATAATTACTAAATATTTTACAAAACTGGAATATTTTTTATTGATTTTTTGTTACCCTAATGTTTGAACTAAAGGGAGGTTCTTCAGAAATTGAATAATCTATGAAATAATTTACAGGATTTTTTTCTATTTCCTGTTTGATCTGATTAATCTATACAAAATGTGTCATTCTTCACAACCCATACCTTGAAAACAGTTCGTTAACCTATCATTTTTATATAATTTTTGAAAAAGTTGAAAAAAAACTGGCAATGCCATCGCAAAAATGAAAAACGACTGAAAAGACAAACAATAGTACAAAAAACACAACACTGAGCAACACAAACACCACTAAAAATCAGGTGTGGTCTTAGGTGCTCAGAAATGGTAAGCAGATCCGTCATGTTGCTCATGTACCAAATCAGTGATAAGTCTAATTAAACATTCTATATTTTCACAAAGTATGAAAAAACATGTCAAAAGAATTTTGTGATGTTTCTAAACTTATATCTTCTTTATTAATTTGACCCTCATTTAGAAAAGTTGTTCCAAATATAATGAATTTTCCCACTTTTGAGTTAAAAATCTTAAAATTTTCTTTCTTTTTTTTCAACAGTAAAATGACCCTTTTTAGGGACAGTCCCTCATTTAAGGGACACCACTCATAATGGGTGGGGTGGGGGTCCCAACCTGTTTGTTTGTCTTTGTGAAAAAGAATAGTACATTGGGCTTTAAATGATTTAATTGAATACAAAATAACATATGTTACAAAAGTATAATGTCAATAAATTAGTGAAAAAATACTATTTATTATCTTTATGGTAGTACTGCATCATTGAATTTGGTCAATCAGTCATGCTTTTATCCTTAAGCTGTGTAAGAACCTCCTTGCAGATGAAAATTCACATGCCATGTTCACGATTTTACAACTTCTTCTTCTTCTTCTTCTTCTTCTTCGTATTTCCTTCCAAAGGATCTATCAGTTTATCATTTTAAACAGGGCGAGTTGTCCCGATACCAAATCCAAATATCTACATTAAAACATCCGTTACAAGTAAACAAATAACGTTCATGTATGAGCTAATAAATTACATAAATAAAAGCGATAGCGATTGTTTTCAAAATTTACATATTAAATGATTCAGATGCTTAATGAAATATGAAATACAGGTCAGGTTCAATTTTTAAAGTCAATTTTCATTTCTTATTTTGAGACCAGGGTTATATGGGTTCCTAGAACACCAAATTCTAATATCAGATGACCTAAAATTGTTATTCAATTTGACTAAATATTTAGTATTTTTTTCATTATTAATGTTCTTAAAAATTGATTGAAATGGAATCATCTTTTATGACAATTGTTTTTGTGAAGCAGTTTGAAGAATTCTGGCTAAATACTTTCTTCTGTATAATGTTAGTGCAGTGTTTGTTGTCCATAAATGTACACAACAACACACTCAATGGACAGTAACCAAAAATCAGTTGTAAATATAGCTCACAAATTCATACAGCCCTTCCCCATGTTTTATGAATATTGAAAAATCTGTGTATTGTTAGTCAATGAGAAACTGAAAACTCATGATATTGCCATCATGTAAGTAATAAAAAGATGCTGTTAAAGTTAAACTAAAATGTAGCCAGTGACTTCAGATGAATTGAATACACAATATGCATTTTCCAATTTGATATGGAAAAGTCTCTGTGTTGTTTAGGGGAACCAAAAGTAAATCATTTGAATAAATAATTATACATGGAATGCACAATGCAATCTTGTAGGATGATTTGCACAAGTTTTATTGAAATCTACATGTGCTTTAGGAGTAATTGTAGATAAAGATGCTTTCCACTTTTTGAAAATATGCCAAAGTCTCATGGAAAACCCAAATAACCATTGACAACTCGGTTTAATGAGAAGTTGTAGACAAACCTGTCTTTTTGTAGACAGCAATGTCTATGTTTTACTACGGAATCATCAAAAGTAATTCAAAACAAAACATAAAATAGGTGAACAATATTGCTAGATATATGATCTTAAGATTCTCTTTAAGTTATGATATAAATCTTAAAGATATATAAACAATTATGCAAATCTGTATCAAACGGATTGATCATCTAGAACATAAGCTATATCACTGTCACATGTACAAATATTCAAGAGTTACTTCTGGGCATGAAGATTTGTTATTGAAAACACACTAGAGACTGTAAATACAATTTTAATCTTGTATTTCAATAACATATTGGAAATTAACACAGGCAGATTATTTCTGCAAACATATTCCTATTGTCTTCAATCCTCTTATTAAGTCTATATGTACATGTGTCACAGTATATTCCAAGACAGATATGTCAAAGAAGTACAATAGATCTTTCTAACGAAAAATAAATAAATAAATGTCCTCTGCACATCTTTGGCCAGTTCTGCATTCCAAAGTCAGATTAAAATAAACCTTTCATTTCCTTTCTTTCTTCCTTAACATTTGACCTGAACCTGAAAAGGCTTCAAAATCTTTTCCCCCTCCTGCAGAAAAGAAAAGTTACAAAAATGAACTGGATAGTTTAGATCAAATGCATACAGGTATATATGTTTAAAGAAATATAAATACAATAAGTTGTGTAATTCAGTAACTGTTTTTAGTTTATTGTTTTTTCATAAATCAGGCTGTTACTTTTCTCACTTGAATTGTTCCACATTTTGTCATGATTGGGCCTCTTATATCTTACCATACAGTATAAGTTTTGCTTTTTATAGTCTTGAAGAAGGTTGTACAGTGATCTATAGTTGCTTACATTTACGGCAACTGGTCTCCGGATGATAACTACCTCATCTTCTTATTTTTAAAATAATTATAATATATACACAAAGCATTAGGCTTTAGAGGTGGATGGAGTACTAATATAAAGTGAAACTGATGCATACACCATCTAATGATATAAAAAAATTAAAAGAAAATATTTAAAGGTAACTGATTAAAATTCATTCAATGACCATATTCTTTAATCTTGCATCACTAGAACTAAACCTATACAATGCAAGAAATTTCAAATATATGCACAAATAAAACAATTATACACTTAACTTATAGTTTCAGGCCATTTTTAAAAGAAGCTCTGAAATTGCATGTACCATAAATACTTTAACAGTAACCATTAAAGTATAATCATAGCCTTTATTTCTATTATGGTATAGAAATGGTGTAAGATATGAATGAAAACTATGTGAGGTAAAATATATGAGTCAATGAGACTATGGACCAACAACCAAGAAGATATTAAAAGTGAATCACTTTACCTCATTATTATCTGTGATATTCCTTCGAGTTCTGATAAATGTTATGGTACCTTTCTTATGTTTATAATTTGGAATTCCTCTGAAATTAAAATTAAATTAATGTGAATGCAAAATCTTAATATTTTCTGTTCAATAAGTATCTATAGCTTTTCTGATATTGATAATCTTTTAAATTTTGGGGTTTATTCTGTATATTCCAACATTTTTGAATTTCATGAAATATTAAGGAAATTATGTTTGGGTTACTAGAATACCTGTATGTCAAGGCATTTGAATTGTGAATCTTGTAAACATGATGCTAGATCACGTTGTAACATATTTTACATTAAACCAAGGTAAATCTAGGTCAAACATGTGGAAATTTAAGAGTAGAAATATATTATTACAAAATTTCATAAATTCAAAGCATACTTGGTAATTGACACACACTTTATGCACAACATAAATTAAATAGCTCAATATATAATAACAGAATATATACATAAACAGGAAATAGTTTCAGATGAAAATATTTAAAGAGAAGAAAATTGGATATGAAATGAAAATGATCAATATTTATACAGCACATATGGTCATTGGAACACATCAAAAAGTTCAGAGAGTCTAAATCAGTGTGCCGTTGATGAAACATGGTACCTGATAAAAGGCCTTCATTTCTTGACAGATTTTTATGAAAATAAATGGAGAATGTGTCAAAGGGACACAGATGATGCCCCCGCTTGCATATAATGTTATAAAGGGGCATAACTTGAAAATGGTATAAGGGATGCCACCAAAATTCAAACTTGATCTTAGGTTTGTGGTAATAAGCATTGTGTATCAGTTTCAAAACATTTGGTTGAGGCAAAGTAAGTAAAGTTAGAGTGCTGAAAAGACAAATTCAGCATTTTTTCATTTATAAAGGGTAATAACTCCAGAATGGTAAAAGTGACCCTACCCAAATTTGAACTTGATCTGTGTTTGGTGGAAGTAAGATTGAGAACAGAAACCAATTTTGAGACGTACGGCAGGGGCATAATTATATCAAAGTTTTAGATCATCAGGGTCATGGACGAGTTTGATAATCAGTGCCTATCTAACTATTTCTATAGTAGTGATCCCCCTGGGAAATAGAAACTACATGGAAAATTGCATTATAAATGTAAATGATAACATGTCTACATTTCTTATGATATTTATGAAAACGTTTTAAAAACATTGTTCTTATAATTGTGAAAAATACAACAGTATTATTATTGCACTTGTTAGAACTAGTATTTTTAAATTCTGATTCTATTTTCAATAATATATAGCATTTCCTGAAACTGCATTTATTAATTTCAGTTTTGCCTACTGATCAATAATCACAACAATTTCTGACTTTAGAGTATATGTAAACATTCATTATCACAAACTTCAAGAAAATATGCTACATTTTGCTTAAATTATACAGCCGAAAGTAAGCAGCTCATGCGAGAATATGTCCATATGACACTGGATTGATGAGCCTTTATGAAGTGCTTCTTATGTGACCTGGACAGATAACCTTATACAAATTGTCGTTGTGCGACACAGGCTGATAGGCCTTATACAGGCCTCTAGCAATCCCTATTGAGTCCCACTTCTGGTCGTATATGTTTATTTATAAACAATTTTTTCAAATATTTGGGTGTATATAATTAGAATTTTTATAAAAATTATTTTAATATGAGATAAACTTGATAATGATGTCACACTGTGGATTCATTATTGTTACCGGTAGGATATCAATTTTTCATGGATTTCATGGGAATAGGTAAACCACAAATTCAAATGTTTAACAAAGTAAAAATTTTCTACTGGCGCTCGTATGCTGAATTTGGCAAAACCAAGATATGAAATATCCATGAAATAATATAGAATAGAGAAAAATGATCTAAAAAATTAAAGAATAAAGAAATGAAGAACCCCCATCCAGACCGTCATTAATACATGGCATTTTTCATTTGATCCAGGCTTATATCCCTTGACCAATATCAGACAGCCAGCTAAGGCAGATATATAAAAGACCTTCTATTAATCTGCATTAAATACTTTGATTTCAAAAACATCAGGTTTTACTAACCTTTTATGTGGAACTGAGTTTTTAGCTTCTGGGGCAGCATCCAGACCTTTCTTTTTTCCATCTAACCTATTACCAGAACCACTAAATGCCTGCAATTAAATATTGAACAAAGAGTTTAATAAAGCCATGTAAGAGGTAAATTATAAAGTGGCAGGGGGCTGGAAATTAATCCATATTCAATTTTAATGGATCCATACATTCAATTTTAATGAATCTATATTCAATTTAATTCTACGTTTATATGTATACAATAATACAGAATACATAAGTTTTAATTCCAAATGTTTTCTATACAAGGATTACATATTATACATATATGAGTCATATATTGCTTTGACTCTTGAAGATTTTCAATGAAATATGTATAATGATGATAATGAATATATAAAAGAACAGAGTTCCAATGTCCCCTGCATTGCAAATATTTTATCTATCCAAGGTACAAGGGTAATAACTTAAAAAACAACACTTTTTTTGTTTTTTAACTTTTTATTAATATCTTATGAGAAATAAAGGCTTCAGAGCAAATGCAATGTGATTTCCATTATAATTTATATTTCAAGGGCATAACTCTTTAAAAATATTTGATCAGAACTTATTTTCAAAGTGTCAAAGACATTGCTGATACAAACCTAAGATATAAGTTTCATAAAATTCATAAACACATGAGAGTGATAACATTGCAATTTTCCATATAACTATTTTTAAAAATAATTGATCGGCACTGATTTTTAAACTCTTCAAGTACATTGATGATATAAACCTATAATAT